>CM061750.1:132268246-133468246 GCA_030979885.1 Lolium multiflorum | reverse complement strand
TCTATCACACCCGATCATCACGTGATGCCTCGAAACGACGAGTCTTAGCAACGGTGCATACTAAGGACGATCACTTCATGGATATGCGAATATCGTTAGTGCCCCAATAGTTGGAGGATTGGGACGCCTTGCGTCTTCAACCTTCGTACATTCCCATAAAACTTATGAGTTTATGTAGTCTCACCAAATTATATTCTATCATCTTGCAATAAGGTCTTAGATATCACATATATCTCATACCTTGATTATTTCTGAAAACTAAATTTTCAGCTCCTTACTTTTCAAACAGATTTGAACTTCAAGTTTCACGGAGACAAGATAACTTTAGGTACTAATTGAAACCATAGCTCTTTGAATCAACAATGTGAGGTTTACTAAAAGTTTGCAATAGGACTTAATCATTTCTTGATTCTTTAACAATACGGTACCAGTCCGTAAAGTTTCTTGTCAGATTTTAACAGTATTTCTATCTCAATTACAAGACTAGCGCATGGTAGAAAACGGATGCCAATACTACAAAATTAATTCAAAATACTACTCAGACTATGTTTATGATAATTAGTTCATGTTTTAATCTAATTACTAATGAACTCCCACTTAATACAACATCCCTCATAGTTGTTAAGTGGTACATGATCCACATCCACTACACCAAAACCGATCATCACGTGAGATGATGTAGCTTCAATGGTGAACATCAACATGTTGATCATATCATCCATATGACTCGTGTTCAACCTTTCGATTTCCTGTGTTCCGAGGCCATGTCTGTACATGCTATGCTCGTCAAGCAAACCCAAGTATTCCGCGTGTGCAAACATGGCTTACACCCGTTGTATGTGAACGTAGAGTCTATCACATCCGATCATCACGAGATGCTTCAAACGACGAACTGTAGCAACGGTGCATACGAGGGAGAACACTTTATTATCTTGATATTAATGTGAGGGATCATCTTATAATGCTACCGTCGCGATCTAAGCAAAATAAGATGCATAAAGGATTAACATCACATGCAATTCATATGTGATATGATATGGCCCTTTAGTCTTTGCGCCTTTGATCTTCATCTCCAAAGCACGGACATGACCTCCATCATCAACGGGCATGATCTCCATCATTGTCGGCGTAGCGTCAAGGTCCATGGCGCCGTCTTCATGGTTGTTCACCGCATGTAGCAACTATTACAACTACTTTGAAATAATACTACAACATGAAATATAAAGACAACCATAAGGCTCCTGCCGGTTGCCACAATACAATAATGATCATCTCATACATATTCATCATCACATCCTGGCCATATCACATCACCAAACCCTGCAAAAACAAGTTAGACGCCTCTAATTTGGTTTGCATATTTTATGTGGTTTAGGGTTTTCGAGTAAGATCCAATCTACCTACGAACATGAACCACAATGGTGATACTAGTGTTGTCAATAGAAAGAGTAAATTGAATCTTCACTATGGTGGGAGAGATAGACACCCGCAAGCCACTTATGCAATACAAGTTGCATGTCGAGCGTGGAGCAAGTCTCATGAACGCGGTCATGTAAAGTTAGCCCAGGCCGCTTCATCCCACCATGCCGCAAGATGCAAAGTACACGAACTAAAGACAACAAAGCATCAACGTCCATAATACCATTGTGTTCTACTCGTGCAACCAATCTATGCATAGATACGGCTCTGATACCACTGATGGGTTTCGTAGCATAGAAAACAAAAAATTTCCTACCGCAAGAACGAAAACACAAGCCAAGATCTAATCTAGTAGATGGTAGCAACGAGAAGATCATGAGACTAACCCTCGAAGATTTCCAAAGCCTAACGAGATTAGATCTCGTGGTGAATGTAGTCGATCACTTGCCGCTTGCAAAAGCGCGTAGAAGATCTTGACCGCTTGCAAAAGCGCGTAGAAGAACTTGACGGTGCCACAATCGGCAGCACCTCCGTACTCGGTCACACGTACGGTGTTGATGAAGACGACGTCCTCCTCCCCGTTCCAGGCAGCGGAAGTAGTAGATCCTCCTCGGAATCCCGGCAGCACGACGGCGTGGTGGTGGAGAACTGCAGGGCTTCGTCTAAGCGTATGCGGGAGTTGTATGTGGAGGAGAGGTAGCTAGGGTTTGGGGAGAGGGGGCTTGGGCGCCGGCCAACTAGGGGCTGCGGCCAAGGGTGGCAAGGTGTGGCCGGGCCCTCCCCTATGCTCCTCATTATATAGGTGGAAATCCCCAAGAGTTGTAGTCCAAGTCTTCGAATAAGACCCCAACAACAAAACCTCCCAAAAGTGGGAAACCTACTCAAGGGGGAGTCCTACTCAAGGTGGGGCTCCCACCTTTCCTTGAGGTGGGTTGGCCAGCCACCAAGGTGGAGCCCACCTGGGACTCCTCCCCCTTAGGGTTTGGCCGGCCATGCAAGGTGGAGTCCCTCCGGGACTCCACTTTCCATGGTGATTTCTTCCGACTTTTCTAGAACCTTCTAGAACCTTCCATAAATGCACCGGATCATTTCCAAACTTGGAAAGTGACTTCCTATATATGAATCTTATTCTCCGGACCATTCGGAACTCCTCGTGATGTCCTGGATCCAATTCGAGACTCCGAACAAAACTTCGAACTCCATTCCATATTTCATATCTACTTAAACGACATCAAACCTTAAGTGTGTCACCCTACGGTTCGCGAACTATGACATGGTTGAGACTTCTCTCCGACCAATAACCAATAGCGGGATCTGGAGATCCATAATGGCTCCCACATATTCAACGATGACTTAGTGATCGAATGAACCATTTACATACGATACCGATTCCCTTTGTCACACGATATTTTACTTGTCCGAGGTTTGATCATCATCTCTATACCTTGTTCAACCTCGTCTCCGACAAGTACTCTTTACTACCGTGGTATGTGGTCTCTTATGAACCATTCATATGCTTGCAAGCTAATTTAGACGACATTCCACCGAGAGGGCCCAGAGTATATCTATCCGTCATCGGGATGGACAAATCCCACTGTTGATCCATATGCCTCAACTCATCGGGATGGACAAATCCCACCTTTATAACCACCCATTTACGCAGTGGCGTTTGATGTAATCAAAGTACCCTTCCAGCATAAGTGATTTACATGATCTCATGGTCGAAAGGACTAGGTAACTATGTATCGAAAGCTTATAGCAAATGAACTTAATGACGTGATCTTATGCTACGCTTAATTGGGTGTGTCCATTACATCATTCACATAATTACATCACCTTGTTATTAATAACATCCAATGTTCATGATCATGAAACTATGATCATCTATTAATCAACAAGCTAGTTATACAAGAGGCTTATTAGGGACTCCTTGTTATTTACATAACACACATGTATCAATGTTTCGGTTAATACAATTATAGCATGGTATGCAAACATTATCATAAACACAAAGATATATTATAATAACCATTTTATTATTGCCTCTTGGGCATATCTTCAACATATTAAGCATGCTGCACACTATGCTGGCTATAGCTACAAAACTGGTCTTCAGTTACAATGTTTCTCTCCCGGCCGGCCGCAAGTTAGATAATCGTTGGCTTCCTATAACTCAAGGTACATCCACTCGTATGTCATTGTCAGCAAGTTCATTTAAATAAAATAACGGAGGCAAAAACTTTGCCTCATCTATTAAGAAGAGAGTGTACAGTTTTTACGAGAAAACCGTAGAAAAACCTACATTGGGTCAAACCCACGTAAACAACACACCCACAACCAAAGCCTAACAGAGAACCGAACAACATGACAACATCCACACTAGCCAACACAAGAGACCACAAAGCGACACGAGCGAACGCTCCAAACGCAACACTCCAACACCATGCTTTCTAGCGACGATAGCTCCGGCCAGCGCTGCTCCTAAGGTAGTCTTCCACCTTCTAAATTTTGCCCCTCGAAGACTTCTCCTCTAGGAGGAGAGCAATATCCTTGCTAGATCGAGGGCTAGCCGCCTCCAATTTGGCGAGGAGGTCGCAAAGCTCACTAGCAAAGAGCGCATCAGAGTTAGGTGCCAAAGCACCTGCCTCGCTAACCTTGTCGCTACAACGGCTTGCCTCCACCGGCGATGGTGCGGAAGTCACCCCCGAGGTCACAAGCGAGTCCGCCTGATGGTGAACCATCGAAAGAGGAGGGGAAGGGTCCTCACACAGCTCATGCAGGCCGGGCATGATCTGGATCACAGGCATGATCCCATTGATACCCGCGCACTCAGGGGCAACTGGCACATCAGGCTGCGGTGATGTGGAGGCCCGAGGGGATAAACAACGAAACAAGCATTCCTCCCCAACCAAATCTAACTCCCCACGGGTCTTGTGAACAATGGCTTCATCATCAGCCTTTGATGCCATCACGTCGACCGCATCATCATCAACAACCACAGACGACTCTTGCTCATAGAACTCACAGGACGCAAACAACTCCGCACGCCCCACAGACTCGGTAACACGCGCCAACAAAAGCTTGAATTTTGCAGCTTCCTCGCGCAAAGGACGAGCCACCTCTTCGATGCGGATGACGACAAGCTGAAGGATCTCCGTGCGCAAAAGGGCAAACTGGGACTGCAAAGTAGGGTCCAAACCGGTGTTGGCATTGGAACCTTTGCAACACCCTGAAGGAGACCTAGGCGGCACCATCACACGTAGCGACGAGCAGCCCACGACCTCAGCCCAACTACCGGTCAATGCGGGCTGACAAGGCTGGACAAACTGGGAGCAACTCTTCTGGCAAGGAGCGCGAGCGACCGGAGAGCGATCGCGAGCAGCCGGAGAGCGAGCACGACATAACCTTTTGTGATGCCCTGGGCGACGGCAACGAATGCATCTGAAGTAGTCGCGGCATGCGCTGACCTGGTGGCCACGCTTGAGGCAACGAAAGCACCTTCCTCGAGCCCAACGCTTGAAGGCAAGGCTACGCTCGGAACCTTCCCTTGACGGCTCGAGGTAAGATCCCTTGTTGGAGCGGCGCCGTCGACCCACACGCTCTCAGCCCTCCTCAGCTTCAAAAGAAGCAACAGTAGCAGCAGATAGGCCGCCGCATGCCGACGCCGAAGAAGGATCAAACAGACAAGTCTTCATCTTCTCAGGCATCATCCCCTCAATGTGCACATCATCGGTGCCCTCCATCTTCTCCGGTGTCTTCTCTCCATCATGCACATCATCGGTGCATTGGGCATCACCAGAGACGTTGACATCCCTGACGGGCGACAATGGCGGAGTTTGGGGAATCTCCTCAAGCGGTGGCTGCGACAGGGACCCAATTCCCTCAACCATCACGGCAGGGTCACGCAGCTCACTGCAAGGAGGGCGAAAAGCAGCAGCATATGCCAATGCAGGCTTGCGGAAGCGACGGGCTCGGTGCATCTGGCCACCAACGGTCGGGCTAGACCTGCGGCGAGCGAGAGCAGCTGCAGCAAGCATGGCGGCAGGCTTCGGGGCTGGCCCGTCGAACGGGGCAGTCGGAGGCTGCGGCAGCATGCCAGCTGGATAGACGAAGGCGCCTCGAGCTCACCCAGGGCCGCCCATGGTGGCAGACGCGCGGACTGCGTCGTCTGGTGATGAAGGCAGGGGCAGCCCTGACGGCGGCAACGAAGCTAACCAGCACTGCAGCAGCCCTTGCGTTATCCCCACTCCCACTTTCTTGCTGGAGTAGGCGGGAGCTTCTGCAGAAGGCCGAGGTCGCGGCTCACGGAGGAGATGCGCAGACAGCAGCACCGCACGGAACAGGGGCGGCCACTCCGACTCCGGCAACTGCAGCGCTTGATCTTGGGACGGATGGAGAGAGGATGCTGATAGGATACCGGATCTGGTCGAGGTGGAGGCGGAGCTGGCCGGAGGTGGGAGATCAAGGCGGCAGCGGTGAGACTTTCCCTGTCGCGGCCATGATCGGGGGAGCAGCTACCAGACTATACGGATCCCAGCAAGTTCATTTGAAATACAGCAAACATCATCATCTATTATATACTATTATATACTAAAAGCACAATACGGAGGTCTAAAATAGAGACATCACGTTAATCCACATCATCAAAATTATTTTAACTGTTAGATCCATAATTTACGGCTATGATTTATGATTTAATGAGAAATTAAAGGTGGGTCGTGTACAAGATAAGTCAATGTTGACATCTTGGCATGCTCATGTCCCGTAACTAAACAGACAATAATAACTAGACTAGACCAAAACGTGTTGCATCGTCAAAAAGCAAATCTAAAAATGAAGGAAGAAAAAACGAAATATACCATATGCCAAACGCCCAACCACACGAAAAAAGTGGTTCCTGGCCGCTGTGTCCGCCTTGGTGGCCTTAGGCAATTGCCTATATATGCAACGTCACGGATGGGTGGATTGCAATTTGCAATCACCAAATCACATCGTAAATACAGCTGCTCCTTACACACCACATGGATAAATATTAATTTCTACAAAGTCTGACCGGACATTATCGCTGTATAGCTAGCGGAGAGAGAGTGATGACTACTTCCTTACAATTCACAATTATTTTATCTTTTGGCTTTGGTCAAAATTAAACTTTGTCAAATTTGACAAAATATTAAAATAGAGATACCACGGTAGTCCATATGACTTAAATTATTTTAAGTGTTAGATCTAAAATATGTGGCTAGGACATAATAAATTTTTAATGGTTACGTCACTATGGGGTCCGATTTGACACGGTGTAAAATAGTTGTGCCGGAAGGTATCACATTAAGTGAATGTGTGTTCCGATCTAAACAAGGAAAATGATGTATGTTCAATCAATTAAAAAATTAAAGATTATGTGTGTAGTTTCGCGAAAAGGAAAGATTTAAAACTCCTTGTCAAGCACATCTCGAAAATAAACTGGTGTGTAATAGAGTCCAACTCAATATCGACTAACTCTAAAGTGCAAAGTAGGAAAACTAAACAAACGTAAATTATTGATTAACATTTCAATATACTGGGAAATTGTGTGATCTACCTGTTTGAAATATGACGTGGTATGAGGACTAAAAATAGAACATATACAGGTATACACGCACATTAGCTATAAACTGTTGTATACGGGTGCATGACCGTGTTTATAAAAAACATATGGTTAATAAAAAAATTACTAATTAAATTGCAAAATAGTATGAAAATAAATAAAACACTTTGCGTACCGCGTCGCTGGATATATATGACAATTGTTCATCAAACCAGCAGTAGCTACACACTCTGATGTATGAGTGGTTGCACAAACATGTCGTACACGAATCGTACGAAAAAATCGTAATATAGCAAGTCTAGAAAATAAATACATAAGTTTTTAGAATAATAAATTAAACTTTTCATTCAATCTAATTATATTGATTAATAATAGAACACATACACACGCACGCACTCCAGATATAATCTTTCATATACGTGTGCATGAAGAACTATCATGTTGGGCCTTTTAACTCGTACAATTTCAGTCCACTCCAAAACAGGAAAGTTCGGATTTTTCTCAAAAAAAAAAAAAAACAGGAAAGTCCGCTTATATTCGCAAAGATTATGGCGTTAGTATAACAATATTGTAGGCATGTTAATCATGTGAAAACCATATCGAGTATTTCTATTTCATTTATATAAGAACCGTTAAACTTTTATATAATACCTACCCCAAAATCTTGATAGACCTTCATGATGCCATTCTTTTTCCGCTTTGCACCATTCATTCAATCTAATTATATTGATTAATAATAGAACACATACACACGCACGCACTCCAGATATAATCTTTCATATACGTGTGCATGACCGAGTGTATAAAAAATATAGAGTTACCAAAATAAAAATGCTAATAAAAATTCAAAATAGTATGATAAACAACAAACTCTTTGCGTACGGGACCAGTTACATACGACATGGAACCGAATGGGCAGCAGTTAACACAGTCTGATGCATGAGCGGATGCGTGACCGAGCAATAGATCGTACGAAAAAGATCTTACATATAGCAGGTCTAGAAATAAATACAGAAGTTCTTGAAAAAAATAAAATCATATATATTGCATCCAATTGAAAATTAAAAGCTACTTGCACCATAAAAGCTCATTCAATAACATTGGATAAACAATAATTAATACATAGTGATGCGACTTTAATTTTAATTCTAAATATAATATCAAATAGAAACGAGACATGTGAATATAATTTTAGTTTGGTATTTTTTTTTTTGAAATGGCACTGCCATGGTTCATATACAAAGTGAAAAGGAGTAAAGATCTTCCATGCATATTTGTATTTTATTTCAATACTATTTTTATTATCTTCAAAACCATAAAACATCGTGGCATAATATTGATATACACGAATATATATAATTTTAAAGAAAATAGACAAAAAAATTAAGAGTAAGTAGTTTCGCGAAAAGGAAAGAGATAAAACTCCTTGTCAAGCACATCTCGAAAATAAACTGGTGTGTAATAGAGTCCAACTCAATATCGACTAACTCTAAAGTGCAAAGTAGGAAAACTAAACAAACGTAAATTATTGATTAACATTTCAATATACTGGGAAATTGTGTGATCTACCTGTTTGAAATATGACGTGGTATGAGGACTAAAAATAGAACATATATAGGCATACACGCACATTAGCTATAAACTGTTGTATACGGGTGCATGACCGTGTTTATAAAAACATATGGTTAATAAAAAAATTACTAATTAAATTGCAAAATAGTATGAAAATAAATAAAACACTTTGCGTAACGCGTCGCTGGATATATATGACAATTGTTCATCAAACCAGCAGTAGCTACACACTCTGATGTATGAGTGGTTGCACAAACATGTCGTACACGAATCGTACAAAAAAATCGTACATATAGCAAGTCTAGAAAATAAATACATAAGTTTTTAGAATAATAAATTAAACTTTTCATTCAATCTAATTATATTGATTAATAATAGAACACATACACACGCACGCACTCCAGATATAATCTTTCATATACGTGTGCATGACGAACTATCATGTTGGGCCTTTTAACTCGTACAATTTCAGCCCACTCCAAAACAGGAAAGTTCGGATTTTTCTCAAAAAAAAAAAAAAGGAAAGTCCTATGCTTCACAAAAAAAAAAACAAGGAGCCACCCCTAGCTTATATTCGCAAAGATTATGGCGTTAGTATAACAATATTGTAGGCATGTTAATCATGTGAAAACCATATCGAGTATTTCTATTTCATTTATATAAGAACCGTTAAACTTTTATATAATACCTGCCCCAAAATCTTGATAGACCTTCATGATGCCATTCTTTTTCCGCTTTGCACCATTCATTCAATCTAATTATATTGATTAATAATAGAACACATACACACGCACGAACTCCAGATATAATCTTTCATATACGTGTGCATGACCGAGTGTATAAAAAATATAGAGTTACCAAAATAAAAATGCTAATAAAAATTCAAAATAGTATGATAAACAACAAACTCTTTGCATACGGAACCAGTACATACGACATGGAATCGAATGGGCAGCAGTTAACACAGTCTGATGCATGAGCGGATGCGTGACCGAGCAATAGATCGTACGAAAAAGATCTTACATATAGCAGGTCTAGAAATAAATACACAAGTTCTTGAAAAAAATAAAATCATATATATTGCATCCAATTGAAAATCAAAAGCTACTTGCACCATAAAAGCTCATTCAATAACATTGGATAAACAATAATTAATACATAGTGATGCGACTTTAATTTTAATTCTAAATATAATATCAAATAGAAACGAGACATGTGAATATAATTTTAGTTTAGTATTTTTTTTTGAAATGGCACTGCCATGGTTCATATACAAAGTGAAAAGGAGGAAAGATCTTCCATGCATATTTGTATTTTATTTCAATACTATTTTTATTATCTTCAAAACCATAAAACATCGTGGCATAATATTGATATACACGAATATATATAATTTTAAAGAAAATAGACAAAAAAAATTAAGAGTAAGAATGCCGCCCTCGCATCTGCGAGGGCCACTATGCTAGTTCATAAAAAACCACAATCGAGCGTAAAATATAATCACAAAACTACAACATTTTTATTGGACAGATCTCATAATTTGATCAGTTGGACACTGTTTCTAACAACACGGGTTCACTGGTCAAGTGTCACCTGGAAGAGGAGCAGTTCTCTCCATACAATATTTCCATATGACAAAACTTGAAGCAAACTGTTTCAAAGTTTCCACGTTCTTCTTTACTTTCAACTAAATTTGTTAGAAATTTAAAAGTCCAAATAATTTAATAATTCAAACTAGATATAGTGAGAGTTATGAATGCATTGTGCCCAACCAATTGTAAGAACTAGGATTGAACAACCGTAACGTTTTCCCGAGTTATTGAAAAAAAATTGTGAGTGAAATGGCCGGACAAAATGAGCTCAAATTTTTCTAGATTGTTCACTACACGTCGTCTTTAGTACTAGTATTTTTATCTATAAAAAATTTAAGTTGAGTTTCAAAAATGACTTGCCACAAAGTTTAGAAACCAAAACTTCAAAGCGGCAAGGAAGAAACGAGGTTAAAGGATCCCGATTTACTCACTATATGTAGCCAAATTAATGGACTTTCTATTATTTATAAAACATTCAACAAATGTTTGGCCTAAAGTTTTAAAATGTGAAAACTATTCAAATGGCATGGTCAGGTATTAAAAAAAACCCGAAGAGAACCACTCCCTCTGCCACCTGCAATCTAACTAGTGGATCCGAATTTTCAGAAATGACAGTGTCGAACTGATTAGATCGCAAAATTTGGGTTCTCTTAAACATTTACCCAAAAATTGAGGTTTTGTGATTATGTTTTCTTGAGTTGTAATTATATGAAACCCTAGATAAAAAGTTGTGATTTGTGGTATTTACTATTTTAAAAGTGATACTCCCTCCGCTCACGTATGAAGTACACACGGTGTCCTGGTAGCATCCGGTGTGGATTAATTCTGACCGGAGGTAGTATATGTGACTGTGTACAGGTACATATTTGTTCTAGCTTATTGGTCGTCGGACAATAACATGTTATTAGCTAGTGAACTAGCTAGTCACCAATGCACCTGTCAAATCCCCCAGCATAATGGAGCAAGGCAGATAGCTTAGCAAGTTGCAAGTTCAAGCACTTGTAGGTGCAACTTGCAAGAGGCAGTGGGATGATTATCACGACTGCCGCCCGTGCGTGCAATGCCATGTATCACGACGCTAGGTGGTGTCGTGTGCACCACATGCGTCTGTCCTAGGGTCACGTACATACGACCACAACACTCCACATTATACGTGTACTAATCGTTGTTTTTACTCCTTAATGAGTGTGCGGCGCAAAACAGAGGAGAAAACTTAGTTAGCCTTGGCCAGAGCTCAGCCACACATATAAGTGGAATTGCAAACATGAAATTTGCTGTTGCGGATGCAATGCCGCCTCACTCTTACCTGGGCTTTTCATGACAAATCCCTAGCTACCTAGGGCTTATAACCACATGATTCATATGACAGGTACAGACAAAATAGATGAAGTGATGGGTTTCATTATCACCGTACAATCACCATTGGTGCGACGAGACTAGAAGAGAACGAAAATTTAACCACCATGAGGGACATCTACAATGGAGGTCCGTATTTCGAACACAAAAACTGTCTGTTTTAAACTTTTAATTCGTTTGTTGTAGCCCGCTGACCTTCCGGAGGCCCATATCCATTAGCGGGTGGCAGTGCACCCAACGGCACCCCGGTTTGGTCTACGGCTGGCAATTTTAGGACAATTTCACATACTTTGCAGCTATATTTGTACACATAAATATTTTGTGAATAAAACATAGCATCTAGTTTATAAAACAAATACAAAGTTATGGGTAATGCATAGTTCATTACAATCATTTGAGTTAAAATAGAATAAATAGGAAATTACTACTGGTTTCCAACATGAATTCACATATGCTGGACCAAATCTTTCTAGAGCTAGTTGTCAATTGCACGGTCTCACATTTCATGAGGCACATGGAGAAAATCGGTGGTCCAGACTCGAGCGCAATCAACTCGCCCTGAAATTCCCAGCTTGGCCTTACACATTGTCACCGCGCTCATGCTCAACGATCATATTGTACATGATTACACAAACAATCATGACCTCCCACATTGTTTCCCTACTCCATGTCCTACCAGGGTGCCAAACAATAGCCAACGAGATTGCAGCAGATTGAATGTCTGTTCCACATCCTTCCTAGCAGATTCTTGCTCTTTAGCAAAGCTACTCTCTTTATCATCTTCGGGTAATTATGTTTTTTGATTATCTTAAAAAATATGGTCTAGGAAGGACACATACCATTGGCTAGATAGTACCCTTTTTCATAGTGGTGGCCATTGATATCATAGTTGACCATTGGCACATTTCCTTTCATAAGTCTAGAGAAGAACAAAGATATTTGAAGCACACTGATGTCATTGTGAGAGCCTCCCATGCCGAAGAAATTTTTTTAAATCTAAAGATCTTGTGATGCAACCACCTAAATATAACAATGTGCACACTTCCGCATGGTTATGGTCATTCCCGTACCAAGCGAATGGATAGTGCATGCAAGCTATGCTTTCAAGCATACCGTGAAATCCTTCTGACTCATTGATTGACAATAGTCATGCGGTGTGGTTCCCTCAGGTATTCCTTTGGAAACAGTTGAACCACTGCTTTGCAAAACCTGTATTTTGACTCAAGGCAAGTGGACTCACTCATATGAATGTACTCATTTACTACGTTACTGGATACTCCATGCACAAGCATCCTCGCACTTGAAGTGCATTTTCAGTAAGAAGGGAAGCCAAGTTTACTACCAAGTATGTTATCAACATTTGTCGGTCTGCGAGCCGGCGTTCACATCAGAACAAAATTGGTCAGGTTAATTCCTAGTTAACCATCCACTTACCAACCAGAAGCATATAATAATAAGTAATCAATACGTATGGCACCCTGGTGTTTCTTTACTACTCCCCTGGTAAGCATTTGCCACACAGTATTAGCACGGGGCTCAAGCAAGGGAAGCAACGTCCCCAAGGCCCAAGTTAGTCAATTTGTGACTGACCGATCTAGTTAATTTTAACCACTTGGCCGCCCGCGCGCATAGGGAAGCAGTGGCGCTGCAAGCATGAGAGACCGCGTGCGGTCAGACACGATCATGCCGGCCATGTCGTCTGGGCGGCGCGGCCGGCTGGTCCTGGCGGTTGGCGGCCGATCCAAATCTTGGACGGTTATAGGTCACATGGAAGAGCACAAAATCCTAGCGATATGGGCAACTTGCCATGATTATATAATCTTGTTTATGAGAGAGATAATGATTGTAAAGCTTAAACTACAATTAATCGGGATTTGGGGGACATGCTGGCCAGATTCAGGTATATATGAGTTGGTGAGGCCGTGACCCACTTGGAGTTCAGAGTTATATTGTCAGTTCCTGATTTAGAAAAGGAGTATATATGCTAAGGGGTTGAATGTATAATATAAACAAGTTGAATTGAGTGAAGAACATGAGAGCTTGCAGTTGGAGACTTGAAGTAGGTCACACGGTCGTCACATCTAAAGCTAAGTAGGTGGAGTGCGTGCTTTCTCGTGCTGTTGTTGACTTGAGAGAATATTCTACGTGCTCCTGTCGATTAGATTAATCCCTGATCTTGGTGGTTAAGTCAGGTCCAACATGGTCATCACACGAATCAACATGGCCCAATTAATAGCGGCATAGCGCACACTGACAGACAGCCAGCCGCTTGACCGCCGCGGCGCCGCCCAGCAGTTAGTTAGTTGCTTAATTAGCTAATTAATAACATCGTACGTGCATGTGTTAACGTTATACTCGTCCTCCTGAGTAATCTAGTTGGCAACTACAAAGGGATGTGAGCCAGGCCACATTTGTTAATGAAGAACTACAAGTTCGTCGTAGAGACGTAGAGTACACATTGTTCAAGAACAAATCGACCCGTCAGAATCACATAGGTCTGAATGTCCGAACGATACAACTTTGACTTAATTTTCCCGCAGAATCGATGTCAACTGTGTTCAAGAACCGGCCGATCGATCTCTCACAATAACAATGATCGATGCAAGTGTGATATCAACTTGTCGTCGATCTGCCCCCGAAACCCGGTCCCAATGTATCTACGTGCATGCACATTGGTAGGATCGTGGATGTTAAGCTATAGCACTCCTAAACCCTTAGACATCTTTCATGTGGTAGATCATGAGCTGCGAGCTACGAGACGACATGCATGCATGAAGCAGCAGAAAACCAGCGTTAGCTTAACTTGCGTCTTAATTAAAAAGAAACAGAAAATAGCATCAACACACGAGCATAAACTGACATGGAGTCGTGGAGATCGACCAACTCGAGCTCACACATTGATGCATCTATTCATGAAATTTATTCGTTGGATCGATACACATATTGATATGCATGGTCTCGCGCGCGCGGCGCCCGGTTTCGAGATAACCGACGGATCAACCTAGCTCCCGGGGCCGTCGCCGGCACATGGCGCCACATGTGAGCGAGCCACCCATCGCCAGTTCCCATGTCATCCTCACCTGCATTGCCGTCCCAAGGAAGATCTGCAAGATCTTCAACCCAGTATTCTATGACCTGATTGATCTCTCTATTAATTAGTTGTGCCAATAATCTGCATATTTTAAAAAATAACCCACACACATATACTAGTACGTACTGTACTACGTAGCAGGAGGTAGTTGCTTGCTTGGTCAATCTTCCTTGGCTTGCTTGGTCCAAAAGAAACATCATAGAGTGTACCATTTTCTTTCTTCTCAAGAAGTTAATGTGTATCTCTGTTATTCTTTTCATTTTTGAATGTGTAGTCCGACATAAACTTACTCAATGTGAGGTCCTGTGGATGCACATATGGACAGCATGGTACAAGGAGTTAATGTGTGGTTTGTAGGTATGCTCTCGCTCAAGTAGTCATGTGCTCCTGTTGCATATTTGGGACGCACTGCGGTGGCCCGCGCGTGTGCGATTGAGCCCTTGCAGCTAGTCTGTTTATGGGTCTGCTTCTAGCTCTCGTGATCTCTCCCTCGTCCTCGCATTCATTGGCAAAATAATCATTGATAATGTATGATATGATGCTGCGGAGAGTGAGAAAGATATATACGGCCTGATCTAATCATGCATAGATGCTTCTCGCACTGAAATCATACCGGCCGGTCCTCGATCTCTCTCTGTCATGCATGAGTGATCCCACCAGAATAACTACCAACGGCCAATACCTACCAGCAGGTCCACGCTTCAATTGTTCTTTACTCTCCATGCATTAGGCATACACGCATCGTTAGTTAGCAACAGAAATGACAACGGTTTTACATGCGTAATTTGGGCTATGCTACATACCAATACACTGGTTTACTTGTGGTGCTTTCGAACACTAAATGTATCCCTTTTAATATGTTTGGGTCGAGCCATGAACACAAGTTAGACATTGTCCCCCCCCCCCTTGCCCATTTGGGTCGGGTCAAACCCAACCGCTCGAGGCATTTATTTATTTTTTGATAACCTTTTATATTGCAAACTTAATTTGCATAGTACAAAGTAAAAAAGACATAGAAATAAAAAAATGGGCAGAAACCCTAGGCCTATCTAGTCCTTGTCGTCGTCGTTGGTCAGGTCGACGAGCACCTGCGTTGGTCATGGATATGGCAATGGTACCATTGGTGGCGCCGCTGCCGCTGGAGTGCCGGGCGCATGCACGGGCCGGGCCATTGATACCGTGGCGACCTTGGAAGGGCCTACGCATACACAAGCCACCAATTTGATGACTCATGGGTCCATGGCGATGATGGCGGTGCCGGCGGTAGAGGTGTCGGTGCAGGTGCAAACCGGCGTTGAGAGTTTCTGGCGGACTGGCAGGACTGCCCTTCGTGAGTGACAACTCACGCAACTGCATGGCGAGGCCTTGCCACACGCGAGCTCCGAGACTTACTCGGTCAGCCTAAACACCTCCTCCTTGTCCAGCCCGGGCAGCATGATGGGGAGTTGGTCCTCCATGTTCGTGACATTATCGTACTCCGGTTTCCTGGCGAGGAGTCCGAGGTAGTCGTCGATGTTGTCCTGGACCTCCTTGCTCGAAATGTTCTTGCCCATGAAGAGCTCCCTCTCGACCTCCAGTGGCTCCTCCTCCTTGGTCCCTTACGACCTCGATCGGAGCAATGTTGTAGGCGAACTCGTCGTCGCCGAGAACCCGACGCGATGCCGTGGTTCCCTCTCCCGATTGTCGTATGTGTCTCATATCATGGTGTTGAGGCTGTTGGAACATGCACCCTCCACGCGTTGAGGTGCCAGCTGCGGGGAGGTGGACGTCGTCCCACCCTGCATACGTCCTACCTCGGTAGAGAGCCCACGCCACATCCACATTGATGTTGATGCAGATGCACTTCTGCTTGGTCTTCATTCGTCCTCTTTCATGGCCAGGACTCGCCCATGGTCCTCTCAAGGGGGTGTTGCCCATGCTCTAGAGAAAGGGGACGCGAGTGACTATGGTGGGGCGGTGTGGTCGAGCGCAGGCACGGCCGCTTGCCTTGAAATGGAAGCAAATGTGGCCGCCGTCAATGTTGGTTTAGCACCCCAAGCGTGTGTCGCATTGATGGCGGCGCAGATGATCAGCGCCGCCCGCTAGGCCTGTTATGCGCGCTGAAGCGAAGCGGGCCATCGCTGATGACGCGGAAGGCCACGCTGAAAGACGAAGCGGCCATTGGTCGGTGCCAGACGAACCCGGGGACTACGCTGGAGAACACGCGGATGATCTATGCCAACGCATTCCCAATTCAAATTTGATCGGAGAATGAGTCTCCATCAGGCTGTTAGGCTGGGCTTTATTTTCCTATCCTAATGTGCGCGTGGACCGAAAGGGGCCGTGGAGATACCCTTTTACTCCAATCCATGTGCTTCCACTTCATTCAAGGCGACATTGCTCAGGCCTGGACTAGGAGACGTGAAACTTGATGGATCCGTGTACTTTTTTTTTGCGGGGGAAATATCGAGATTTTATTCCTCTGTAATGGAATTACAGTCAGCCCACAAAAAATCTGAAATGCAGTCTGGGAACCACACACTGGCAAGGTAATGGGCACATACATGTCTCTCACGGTATCCATATGTAGCTGGCCACCATGACGTTAGAGCATCACTAGCAGTGCCCTCAAACCTGTAACCCTCAAAAGCAGTTTGAGGATCGAGAATTGGTGATTTTGAAGACCCAATTCTGTTTTGAGGGTTGGTTTGAGGGCACTGCTCTGCGCCCCGGCCTTCAAACCCTCACAACATTTAAAATTTGAGAAACATTTAAACATGATAGTTCATCGGTAGACACTGACACTGACACTAGGTAGATAGTTCATCGGTAGACACTGACACTGACACTAGGTAGATAGTTCATCGGATCGTCGAAATCTAGGATTTATCCTAGAAGTCCTCATCGAAATCGGAGCTATCGCCATCCTCCGTGGCCTTCTTGGCGGCTTCCTCCGCGGCATCCTTCGCCTCCAGCTCCGCGACCATCTTGTCACACCAATCGGGGTCCTCCGCAGCCTTCTTGGTGGCTTCCTCCGCCTCCAGCTCCGCGACCATCTTGTCGATCCAATCGAAATCGTCGTCGTCAGAGCTATCGTCGACTACGATAGTGGGAGGCGGCGCGGAGGATGAAGACGGACGAGCGGCGGCCGCCGCAGCTCGCTGCGCCGCCAGTTCCGCGTAGAACTCGAGCTCCTCTGCGACGTGATGTGGATGCGCCGCACAGAAGGCAGCCATGTCCGCCTCATCGCGGTTGCGGATGGACATCCGCATGTATTCCTGGAGAATGGCGCGCTCCTTGGCACGGGTAACTATGTTGAACGTCGGCGCCACGAACTCCGCCGCCGCGAGGTTGTCGACGTCGAAGAAGTTCCGCAACCCGGCGGCGCCGTTGTAGCGCCACACCATGACATCGTACGCGTGGGCGGCGAGTTCTGCCGACTCGAAAGTCCCGAGCCAAAACCTCTCGCCGCCGCGCGTGATCTCGGCGTCCCACCGGCCGGAGGGGCGGAGCTGCACGCCGTGGTAGCCGGTGGAAGAGCGCGGCAAGGCGCGGCGCGGCGGCATCTCGACCGCAGGCGTAGGCGGAGGCGGGGCGGGGCGGCGTCGGCAGAGGCGGGGCGGGCGGGCGGCGAGGCGGGATTGGAAGGGCGGAACGGCCCGGCGCGTGTGGGAAGAAGGAGGAGCGGTTGGAGGGATATTTCACTCCCGCGATGCGCGTTGACCAGATGAAGGGGCCTAGGTAATTAGCCCCTCAACCTGGATTTGTACAGGTTGGGATGAAAAATGAGGGTTGGGTCTTCAAATTTTTTTAAGGGCTTAAAAGTTTGAGGGCTCTGTTTGGCGGCAATTTTCTGCCTAGACCTTAAAAAAGTAGTTATTTCGAGGATTTGACCAGTTTAAGAGTTCTGCTAATAATGCTCTTACATAAAGTCCAACTCGGTGATCTCGCAAGTTGCATGCACTGCTGCAGTCATATCAAGTCGATGCACTAGCTTAGCTACCTACTGACCGGAATTACTACACACTGGGGGCCAAATCTAACTAAACAAAATGAATTGCAGCAGACTGATCTTTTGTGCGTGGTGATTTTATCTTGAAGACCAACCAGAAACATTTCGAAGGTAAGGTGTAGAACCCAAAACAGTGAGAGAACCAACCTGTGGTTGGATGGTTAGGAGGGCAGTGGCATCCCCAGCCCACCAGAGTTCAAATCTCAGATTTGACACTTTGGTGTCTCATAAAGGCGGAATATTCTTCAGTGGGAGGCGACGTTCCCGTCGACAGCCGTGGTGACTTCAATCTCAAGACCCGGATCAGTTCTTCAACGCAGTCTCTGGAGGTGAGGGTAGTGCTGTGCGTTCATAGAGGTGAGTGTGCGCGTATGTATGAGCGTCTTTGATTGTACTGTGTTTCGCAAAAAAAAAACCCAAAACAGTGCAACAACTTTAAGGTGACGCTTTATATTAATCTATCTAATATTCATGAGAGAAGATGAGCTATGCTATAGCAAAGTAGTTTAAACACAATTCATTTGAACATCTACAAACTAGCTGGTACTAGCTACTCTCTGTACAAAAATTAATGTCTCAACTTTTTAGAATACGGAGGTAACTACAACTAAAATATGTGTTGATACATCCGTTGTAGACACATCCGTATTTAGATAAAATTAAGACATTTATTTTTAATGGAGGTAGTACTAGCTAGCTAAGACATATAGTGTGGGGGCCAATTGAGCAACATAGGATGGACATGTCCAGACCTATTTACAGTTGGGTCCATGGACAATAGGCAGCAAATACATGATGGCGAGGATGGGCAAAATTAAGAGATGTGGGAGCTAACGTTCATGGTGTGGGTACGTGCATAATGCATGGAGAGCCGGTCTAGCTAGCGAGTGTGTGCATGGGCCACGAGTGTACGACTGTACGTGCTGTTCTGTTCACATGTATGTGCCCGCGAACCGCTCTACGCCATGCCTGCACGCATACTGCGTCCGATAGGTCGATATGTCTCTACACCATTTTTCACCCATATTGCAGATGCCAAAGGTGCGGAACTGTTGGCGTGTCGCCGGCCGCCTCGCCGGGGACTAATCTTGGCTAAGGATCTACAGGTTTCCCGGGTGCTGTTGGAGACGGATAGTACAGGGGTAAGGGCCAAATTGCTGAAGGAGGAGATGAACCGATCCTCTTATGGTCCGCTTGTGGAGGAGTTGAAGGAGCTTCTTCGAAGCTTTAATTTGGTGATGCTTCAGTGCAAGCGGTTCATCGATCTGCTAATAGAGCAGCTCATGGTTTAGCTAAAGAAGGCTGCGATAATAAAGTGTGTAGGACTTGGCTTGGTGATCCACCGGCTTTTATTAGGGAGACAATTGTATCAGACGATGCCTTAATATAATCGCAGCATGCATTTCCTCTAAAAAAAAAGGTCGAGGCAGGGCTTGTCAGTTGAATAGTGCATACCGACAACACTATGTAATTATAGTATATGTATGTATTTGTGAGCATTTGCGTTTGTATTGTGTTTTACAAAGAGAGACTAGCGTGGACCCAAACAACACACCAATACTAGCTACGATCCTCAATAAAAGTTTTTTTTCGCATCAATGACCTTGTTTGAAAGAAAATAAACCAAGTTGCTCAGAGAGATATTTACGGAAATAAACCAAGTTTTTTAAGCACAATGTTTATTTTTATAGAAGAGGTGTGTACTTTAGAATCTACAAAGTATAAATAAGTACCTATTTAAATAAAGATTGGCCTATTTTTCTAAGGACCCATCTATGTATCTGCTAAAGCCATCAAAGTATCTAAGCACCCGATCTAAGGGGTTCGAAACCAATTAGTCAAATGAAAATTTGACAAACAAAATTTAGATGAACCCAGTTGGACATTTAAAACATCATGTAGAAACTTAGATTGAAATTGCAGAGAATTTTCTGGTTTTACAATCAAATATACATGTGAAAGAATCAATTGAATATACTTGCATACTATAAAGTATATACTTCAACATCTATGTAGTGAGCAACTAGTGACTAATGAGATAAAGGTCGAAAGATTTTGGCAATCGTCTCATTAGTTTGGCTCGAACATAGCAACATGACAAATAATCGACTGCTACTAATTAACGATATCTATAACAATGATGTAGATTAAAAGTGCAACACGTAGAAAATAAAACGTATCTGCATGTTTCACAAAGAATAGTTGCAAAACCATGGAATTTTAGCGCGAAGAAAGTTCAGCTCTAGTTTTTTTGGATTAAATTTTTTTAGAATTAGATATTTGTGAGTGGATTTGTTAGATTAGATCTTTTTAATTAGTGGATTTTTATAGAATTATTAGGATTTTAAAGGGAAAACACAAGGGCTTCGTTCAATCATAATGTGCATTGGAGTACAAATAATATTAGGCGCATTTGAGAACCAACCTGAGGTTGGGTGGTTAGGTGGGTGGTTGTACCCCCAGCCTACCAGAGTTCAAACCCCAGGGTTGACATCTGTGTGTCTCATAAAAGGCGGAATATTCATTCAGTGGGAGGCGGTGTTCCCGTCGACAGCGAGGAGCCTGTGGTGACTTTGTCAATTTCAAGATCCAATTCGCCGGCTCAGTCTTCCGGAGGTGCTCATAGGGGTAGGGTGTGCGTGTGTGCGTTTATAGGGGTGAGTGTATGCGCGTGTATGTGAGCGCCTGCGTTTATGTGTTTCTCAAAAAAATATTAGGCGTATTTGGAAATCAATTTTTTTGAGGGATAATGGCTCCTTTATTACTCAATCAACATTTGTACAATAGAAGTATCGGGGATTTAGGAGCCATATTTGGCGGCCATGATCTAATGAAATAAAACTACGAGCTGGAATATGAGCATGGACATTGAAAGTTATCTTATCATGCGTAAATGAAACTGAAGTAAAAAAAAAAAAGAGACATTCCGTTGGCCGATCTCATTCAAAACAGAATAGCTTTGAAGACTTCCAAGCAATCAGACGCCAGCAGAAGACGTTGAATATCTAGATCAGCTACCAGAGAAAGTCCTTCACGACCTTCACAGAGATTTTCAAGGGGCCTAGGAACATCAATCATGGTTAAACTTGAGTAATATTTTAAAAAAATAGAAATAGATATTTTTTAAAAAAAAATGGAGTAGGGGGCCATGACCCCCTACCCTAGGAAATTTCCGCCACTGTGAACAAGGGGATCTTGGTGTCGGGTCGCCTTAGGGTCCCTAAAACCTATGGGTCGCCACGTATTCATATCGGAAGATTGTTGCTACAATTCCCCTAGTACCTTGTTCTAAAACTACGGCATCTACATTTAATTTAACTTTGTTGATCTGTGGTGCAATCCCGATGGCAAGCTGGACCGTAGCAGGGGGAAATTGGCCGGTGTACTTTGTTCATATGTGCAAGTTTCACTTCATCAAGATTATTTGTTATTAAACGAAAGACAGTCAAGAGACTCTGACAATTTTCTTTGCGAATTGCCTTCCACCTCGCGCTCCATATTGTCCATAAAGTGACAATTGACATGGTGAGCTTCTCATGAGACAAAGACTCGAAGAAGAAGAAAATCCAAACTTTGGCGTTTCCGCATTGGTTGATGCTAATATGCTATGTTACCTCTTCATCAATGAGTTTTTTTTAGACACCTCTTCATCAATGAGTGATCTTGGCATGGTGCACTCAAGCAGGGAAGGAGATTCCTATATACTAATCACGTGCCTACTCGGCACCGCAAACCCCCTAGTCGGGTTTGGGTCCAGCCCATTTTCGGTTTTACCTTCAATAGTTCGGTTTTCCAGTTCGATTTTTCCTTTTTTTCGGGTTCCTGGTTTGGTTTCCTTTTTTCGACCGACTTTCTAGATTTGAAAATTGTTTAAATTTTAAAATGTTCAATTTTTTAAAAAATCAAATTTCAAAAAAAAAATTGAAAATTTATTCGAATTTTTAAAATGTTTAAATTTTGAAAATATCTAGATTTGTAATCTTTTAAAATTTTAAAAAGGTTAAGATTTAGAAAATGTTCAGATTTGAAAATATGTTCAAATTTTAAAAATATTCAAATTCAAAAATGCTAAACTTTTAGAAATATTCAAGTTCAAAAAATGTTCAGATCTAACAGATGTTCATATCTTGAGAAAATGATCAATTTTTTAAAAAATCAGATTTTATAGAACAGAAAAGAAACAACTAATTTTTTTTTAAATGAAGATACTACCTGATTCCTCGGTCGCGGCCCAACTAGCACGCCCGAGCGGGTGTGCAACACCCGCGCTGCCGACCAGGTCCGTGGGGGCCATCCTGTATACTGACTAGTGCGCTGACCGTACGGCACCACACACCCCGCGCACGCCAGAGGGTGCTCGCTGGGCCCAGCCCAACAACCTCAAGTAACGATTTTCTTTTTTTATGTTTTTTTTACAATTTGAACATTTTTGAAAATTGAAATATATCAAAATCTGAATACTTTGAAATTTTTAAAGTGAATAGTTCTAATTTGAATATTTTCAAAACGTTTTCAATTTTTTATTTTAATAATTTTAACAATTTTCAAAATTGAACAATTTTTTAGTTTAAATATTTTTCAAATCTAAATAATTTTCAATTTGAACAATTTTAAGTTGAAGTATTTTTCAATTTTGAAGAATTTGAACAATTTTCAAATTTAAATATTTTTTAAATCAGAACATTTTTGGAAATTTGAACATTTTGAAAATTTAAACAATATTTACATTTAATATTTTTTCAAATTTGGAAAGGAATGCGTGTAACTATGCCTTTCAAGCCATACCTACAAACGCAAGCTAACGGGCGATGTGTAGTCGCGCCCCGTGGTGACTTGCTCCCAGTCTTTCATGGCAGATAGCCTATTAAGTTTGTTTTTTTATTTTTTATTCTCCTTTTCTTTTCTGTTACATATTTTCATTTTTTTAAAAACAAAAAATATTCTTAAATCCGAATGTTTAAAATTTTATGACTTTTTTAAAATCCGATTGTTTAAAATTTTATGACTTTTTTAAAAAAAAAATCAAAAAATAAATTTTTCAAAAACTATTTCCATGATTTAAACATTTTTAAAATTTGAACATTTTTAAAATTTCTTTAAAATTTGAACATTTTTCGAACATGAACATATTTTAAATTTGAATATTTTTCGAATATGAATAATTTTCGAACATGAACATTTTTTGAATACGAACAATTTTTTAACTTTGAACATTTTTTAGATTTGAACATTTTTTAGTTTTAAACAATTTTAAAGTTTGAACAGTTTTCAAAATTGAACATTTTTTCAATTTAATTTTTTTACGAATTTGAAAAAAAAGGAAAAGGAAAAATGAAACAAAAAACAGGAAAAAAACAAAAAGAAAGAGAAAAAAATAGGAAAAAGAAGAAAAAGGCCGAAATGGGTCGGGTCCTATACCCGACCAGGGGTGTGCGGTATGTCGTACACACCGACCTGGTCGGTGTATAGGATTTGTCGGTGCCTACCGGGCACCGCACACCCTGGTCGGGTACTGGGCTACCGCACCCCCCAGGGTGGTGTATAGCACCTCCCTTGCGCATAGGCCTAACAAAAATGATATTCCATCTGTAGTCGGGCCTGTTTCCATCCAGGAAGGCCCATACTAAATGGGCCTAACCTTCATAGACCGCGTCCACCGAACGCCCAAGGCTCATCCAGGTCCACCACCACCACCGCTGCCTAGGGCCGGACAGATTCCTACACTTCTCGTCTCGTGCGTCGTGTCCAAAGCCCCAAACCCTCGCGCGAAGCATACCCACTCCGGCGACGGCCATGGATCTCCGCCGTCCGCCGCGCTCGACGTCGGGCGGCGTCGAGCCCAAGATCCGCCAGGTGGGATTCGTCACCCCTGACGTCTCGGGCCCATCCGAGCTGCCCGCTGTCGCCGCGTTGCAGCCGGGCCCGGCCGCCGGATCGCCGCCGGCGTCGGACCTCTCCCCGGGCTCCCTCTCCCCCGTCATGATCCCGCCCCCGCGCCACGCCGACCACCTCTCCCCCGGCTCCCCCTCGCCCCCGGCGTCCGAGGCCATCCTCGCCTCATCGGCGCCTCAGCCTTCCTCCATGCGATTCGACGCCGCGTCCGAGCTCGCCGAGGATGACTCCAGGTCCATGGCCCCTTCCGCTGGGGAGCTAGGTATGCTGCCCCTCCCCGATTGCTGTAATTTTACCCACATCCTCGTCAATTGGTTCAGTTGCCACTGCTATGAAGTAGGTCCTGGAATCAAACTTTTCTGCGGATTTGGAATTTTGGATGGTGGTATATATATGTTGTAACCGTTGGGGGAGATTGCACGTCAATAATTGTGATGTTCCAGTTCTCTGGATGGGAGATTCCCATGGCTAAGCGTTGCAGCATATGTCACCTTTGGTTGTTTAGCTATGCTAAGTGATAGACTAGATGAGGAAACCAGCTCAGTTTAGCTAAGCCACACTTATCTCAGCCTAGTCGGTAGTCGTGAGTCCTCTTCAGATGATCATTTCCTAGCCCTCCCCAACCAGACTGCCCTGTCACCAAAAGCTAGGATTTATTAAGGATTCCAAACGCATAGCCTGGAAAGCAAGGCTAGAAATATAACCTGGCATGTTGATCGATATGTTCATATAATTTCTAAATACTTAACAGTTTAGTTTTAAATGCTTTATAAGTGCTCAACTTAATTTACACTACATTGCTAAGCCACTGAAATTAGATAAGTTCCCTACAAACCAATGAAACATCTTAGAGGCCAAGCAAAGCTGCAAGGTTTTGTATGTGTGTAGCTTAATTAGGTACTACTGTTTTACTTTATGGGCCTGACTTCACCAACTTTCAATCAGCTTTTCTTTACCCCGCCCAGCGCTTAAACTTCAAATCGTGGTAAGCAGTAAGAGGGTAACAATATGCACAGTATTGTACTGGTGTTCTTTTATGCAAACTCATTTGTAGTATCGCTATGCCATTTAAGCAGTGGCGGAGCCACCACATAAGTATTGGGTTCAGCTGAACCCAACAAAATGGTGCTTATCTTCTTTATAATTTCTATATTAATTTGCTCCAAATTACATGTTTGAACCCATTTATTGTTCTATACCGTGTGGTGAACCCAATGATCTGATTTTCTAGCTTCGCCCCTGAATTTAAGTAGTTGCATTTCTCCCCGCAAAAGAAGTAGTTACATTTCTGTAGTTTTTTCACGCATTTAAATTCAGTTATGCTGGATTGTACATTTTTCATAGTTGAAATAGAAACTATTTGTATGGTCAGCACTTCTTACATGGATTTTAACATTCAGCCAAGGTGTTGTAAGTATGTAAAGTTTTTTAACTTTCGTGAAAAGTATGAACTAGCCACTACTGATTTTCTTACTATGGAAGTGCATGACCGTATCACTTGCATTTAATGATGTAAGTGAAAGAACATTCAATGACATCGGCACATCGCATGACTACCATGTATCTTTCTCTATTGTGCAAAGTGTGCATATGTTTGCTAAACTGCTACTAGTGTTAAAATAGTTTATTGTTATTTTAAAGATAGTTTTGTAAATGATCTTGATAACTGACATAACTTTAAAGATATTGCATATGTTTAATGAATTGCTATTAACATTCACTATTATTGTAGTCTTTAAAACATAACCCTGTTAAGGAAATTGATTTTGTATGAAATGACATCCCTCGAGGTAGGACTATTACTATTGCGTTGGTGCTTGTCACATTGGAACAGAGGCTATTGCGTTGATGCTTATCAAATTGGAACAAAGTTATTTCTTGTTGGACTCAAATTTCAATATGAATAGGAGGTTTTTATTTGGGTGAAGGATATATGGCAGGAAACCTCACATGGAAGGTTTCTATATAAATTATAATATAATCAGACTTTGTGTTTTCATTATTTGGATTAAGCCATTGGCCGTATGCATTATTACTTTTGGTGGTCCTGTGATACTTCATAGCCACAAGTTTTGCAACTGTGAAGCCTCTACTTTCTGTTAGACTTAAGAGAATATTAGCTTGTTGCGGTCGTGCGTGCCTGTGGGTTTAAGATGTCAGGTTACAAGTAAATGGTGTCCAGTTGTGAGCTACTTGTAGGACTAGCAAAGTTGAGTTTACTTTATTCATGAATGTGGTGTTAGGTCTTCACTTTTTTTCCCGGGTAAGGCTGTCACTTCTTAATGGTGCATCAAGTGGTTTAAATATTTGCTGCTTCTCAAGCTTGCTTCTATCATTTACCTGGCCACTACTGTCACAAGAAATTTAAATAGACAACGTTGTTTTTCTCTTCATCATTCTGGTTACTTAGCTCTTAGTCAAGAGGAACTTGCAACACCACTTTTTTTTACATTTACTTGCTCGCTGAAAGGAAAATTAGGTTGGATATAATGTCCTTAATGTGTTCATTTCATATGCTTGTTTTGTCTTATGTTAAAGTAATTATTTGTAATTTCATAGTTTGCTATTCATTTTTTATAGAAACAAACAAGGGAGATTTGGCTGATACACAGAACGAAGGGGCTCCCGTCTCGCAAAAGCAAAAACCTTCTAAAGCAGAGAGGCGTGCTATTCAGGAGGCTCAGCGTGCTGCTAAAGCTGCTGCGAAGGAGGCAGGTAATATCTTCTCGCCCTTTTCCACTGTTGTTATTTTTCTGGGGCCTTGGACAGATGAGGTGCTTTAATAGTTAAATCTTGACTTCCAAATAGGTTTATCAAATTTGTTTTTAGAGTTCTGCTTGTAATGGATTCACACTTACTTGCAATGATCTTGCAACATGTATAATGTTGCTACAACTTCCGAGCATGATGATCATTAATTTGAACTGTAGGTTTATCGGGAAAGTCTACAGGTGCTCCTTCTGGGGCAAATCCTGCAGTGTCCAAGCAAGCCAAGTCAGCTAAAGCTTCTCAGAAGAAAGATGTCCCCCCTGCTGCGAATACAGTTGCTTCTGAGAAGAAGGTTACTGAACGTCTACCAGAGAGAGATAGAAAGAAAGATGCTCCTCATCCCCGAATGCAGTTTGATGATGTGCATCGGGTGGAGAAAGCGAAAAAACGTGCAATTGTCAACCAATCGGAGGCTCGAAACAGAGTTGAACTATTTAGGCATCTGCCACAGTATGTGCATGGCACTCAACTTCCTGACCTTGAGTCAAAATTCTTTCAACTTGAACCAATACATCCTTCTGTGTACAAGGTAATTGCTATGCGTTCAATCTACCCAGAATTGTTGTCTGATTGTCTTTCTGTGAAAGCTATCATTCCCTTATCTCAAGTATGATCATTCGATGATGATTTGTTGGTTACCCCACATTAACTCTTCACATGTTTAGGTGTTGGATGAAGGTGTAGGAAAATAAAGGACGTGGAAGTTCATCTCATTTATCATGCAAATAGAACTATTGACAGTTTTGTGACACATATATACAATAACCTGCAGCTATGTTGTGATGTAGATTTATTCGGAGTGCTGAATTTATATATGTACGATAGACACGAGATGGTAGTGTTTATGAAACAATCCTTTGTTCCTTTGCTGGTTCTGTTAATACAAATGTCGAAGTACCATGCTCTACGAACCACCAGTGGATTTTGGAGTTATCCAGTCATTCGCTGATATTAGCCACTATTAGCTATTTTTGTCCATGAACGAAATAACCCATGTTTATACCTTTTATATATTGTCTAATTCTATGATTTCTTTTTGAGAGATCACCAAAGCATTTTACAGCCACCAACTGCAACTTCATACGTATCATATGATGATGTGAGCTAGTGTGTTGGAAATGGTTTTGCTAAGTCCTTACAGGGTGATAAGTGGTCCTCTAATTTACCAAGGGGCAAGGCAATTTGGTTTTGACAGAATTCTTTGATCTTTGGCTGTTTTTGAGAAGTAAACAGAGCTAAATAAGAATTAGATAGGTAAATATTGTTAATTTTTGTTAAGGATAAATGACTTATCTGTTGTTTGCCATATTTCAGGTTGGGCTCCAATACTTATCTGGTGAGGTATCTGGTGGCAATGGTCGTTGCATAGCAATGCTTCTTTCATTCAGAGAGGCAATAAAAGATTACTCTACGCCGCCAAACAAAACTCTCAGCAGAGATCTTACTGCAAAAATCAGTAGTTATGTTTCATTCTTTATCGAGTGCAGGCCACTCTCAATTAGTATGGGAAATGCTATTAGGTTCTTGAAGAATAGGATTGCCAAGCTACCACTTACATTGTCAGAGTCAGAAGCCAAAGCCAGTCTTCAGTCTGATATTGATCGTTTTATAAATGAAAAGATAGTTGTTGCTGATCAGGTTATTGTCAGTCATGCCATCACAAAAGTCAGAGACGGTGATGTCTTGCTGACATATGGGTCGTCATCAGTTGTTGAAATGATTTTGGATCATGCTCATGAACTTGGCAGGAAGTTCCGTGTTATAGTGGTGGATTCTCGTCCCAAGCTTGAGGGACAAGGTTTACTCCGTAGATTAGTGGCGAAGGGCATCAACTGCACATACACTCATATAAACGCAGTCTCATACATCATGCACGAAGTTACAAGAGTCTTTTTGGGTGCATCCTCAATATTATCTAATGGGACAGTTTATTCCCGAGTGGGGACAGCATCTGTGGCTATGGTTGCACACGCATTGGGAATTCCTGTTCTGGTTTGCTGTGAGGCATACAAATTTCATGAGAGGGTGCAACTTGATTCTATATGTGCTAATGAGCTTGGTACGCATATTCTTTTGTCTATGTATTATACATGTATGTCTGGGTTATACATAAGAACTCATAGCATAGTTGTTTTTATTCAGGTGATCCAGATGTCATTTCAAAAGTTCCCGGGAGGGCAGATTTGGACCATCTTAAGAACTGGACTGACAAGGAAAATCTCCAACTGCTAAATCTTACGTATGTTCCTGAATTCCATATAGCTGAAGCACTATTTTCTTAGATACATTATATCGCCTTTGATGGAAATAATTTTGCACTTCTGATAGGTACGATGCAACCCCTTCTGATTATGTGTCGATGATCATAACAGATTATGGGATGGTAAGATATTCCTATGCTTCTGATAGTAGTTCACGCCATATAGTATACTAGTAAATTTTATTGTTCTCCACAGTCATGTAGTTACTGAATTCCGGCTATTAGCAATATAGCAAAAGCTCATATTTAGTACTGAAAATATGGATACAGTTTGTATCTTTGGCTGTTGTTTTCGAAGTTAGGCAAATCATGGTATTCATTAAATGATCAATTTAAATATTATCGTAAGCTGTGAACAGCCGTCTACTGTTACATTGTTCTGTTAATCAACAGAATCAGCGTTCAAGATGAAAACTCGATTTACTTGTGATACGGATCTTACAGAACCAGCTGAAAACTAGTTAGAAACAGGATCATATAGACTCCCTTTCCAATCATGATTTGAACTTTGGACTAAGTCAATTGTATTATTTGTGTGACATACAAAATCAGTGTTATTAAATTTTGTTCAGGATAGCCATGATTCAACTGCAAACATGCACACCTTTTGTTTCCCATCTTTTTATTTGTTCTTGCTGTTTGGGACCTCTTAAAAAAATGCATTCCCCCTCCTTTGTTGGTTTCTATACACATTTCTCCGTTGAACTCAAACCTTACAGATCACATTGATTTAGCTGCAAGTCTGTTAGTATATTTCAATATCTTGAGCAAGTTATTTTCTTCTGCAGTTAGAGATATGTGTCTTATGCTACTTCTGTTTGGTTAGTGATGATAAATAAGGTGGTTATGTTGTTTTACCCATTTAACTGATGGCAATGTCTTCTTTCTATTGCAGCTTCCTCCTACAAGCGTGCCTGTCATAGTGAGAGAGTATCGCAAGGAGCAGTTGTGGGTATAGATCTACTGTGGTATGATCTCATTTTTGGCAACCGTTGCTGACTAAGTTCAGCATTCGTGGACATGTACTTGTGTTTTGAGCTGTGGGCCATCAAACCTCTTTTCGGACTAACCATTTTGTTTACACAAAAATGGTTAATCTAATTTTGATATCTGTGATTCCATGAGAGGTGCACTAACACTTCGAAGGGCATTCAATGGATGATGTTTGGTCTGTCCAAATGTTGGCCTTTTGTTGTTGCTATCATAGGAATGTTTTTGTAAGCCCGTCCTGTGGTTAAATAGAACAGCCAATTCCTGCATCAAGGGCATGCCAGCTTTTATAGTTGAAATAACTTTGAGCAATGAGATTCCCGCGCGACTTCAGATATCTCGGGCGCGTGACTAGTTCCAATATGAGGGGGAAAACAAAATACAAAAAATTGTTTGTTCACAAGCCTAAAGCTGAAAATCGCATTAGGCTAACAAAACACCAAGGTCCTCGGGTCAGGGCGCTCCACCCTGTATGTGACATGGACAGCAGACAATGAAAACCCTTGGAACATTCCGATGATTAGTTCCAACTGTAAAAATCATCTATTAAAGGACTTGGAAGACTTAATTCTGTGTAAAGTGACCATTTGACTTGAACTCCACATAAAATAAAATGACTTCCACGTCACGAAAATACTGACCAGCCCTTCAAATCTTCGCTTATGAGTTTGGGCTCACAAAGACAAGCAAAAGACTTGCATTTTAGGCAAGAAATTGTCAAGAGTTGCATTCTGGCACAACCTAGACATCCAAATTTACGAGCTTGAGCATGCATCCTTATTAAGTAATGCTCACGAAGGAAACAGTAAGCAAACAGACTTGCACTTCATCCCAGAATAAACCTTCTAAATCTCCACTAATGAGTTTGAGCCTGGCATAACCTGATGTATACCTCCTGAAAGAAACGACAAGCACATAGCTTGCATTTTAGGCAAAAAAAAGAAGGAAAAAGGAGCTTGTATTATGCCTCATCCGTGGCCTTCCAAACTTTCACTTGCGAGTTTGAGCATGCATCAGGTATTCCTAACAAAGGGAAGACTAAGCAAATGGCCTTCCCGTTCATTTCACTTGCAACCTTACCAATTTTCATCCACCATTTTGGGATGGGAAAACCTTACCAATTTTCATCCACCATTTTGGGATGGGAAAACCTTACCAATTTTCATCCACCATTTTGGGATGGGAAACCGCGTCCTCCAAAGCGTCCCCAAATGGCGCCGGATCGAGCGCTTGGGGATGTGTTTCATTCGTGTCACGTTTGGGGGACGTCGCTCCCCAGCCGCGCCCCCTAAACAAAATTTTATATATTTAAAATTTAAGCGAATTCATTCAAACTTGCTATATATTACATAGATTCGAACGGAATTCGATGAAATTTAACTAAACCTGATCTAGTAGTACTTATGGCGGCCGGAGGCGTCGTAGTACTGGTGGAAGTTATACATATCGTCGGTGACGACATCCTGCTTGCCGCGCTCGTCGGGCTCGTGGACGGGCTCGTCCTTCACCGCGCCGCTTGGTCCAGCCTCGCCGTCGTCGGTGAGGTCCATGAGCGGCTTCCCGTTGTCGCGGATGGACATGGCGATCGCTGCGTCGAGGTCGCCCCTCTAGGCGTTCGACGCCAAGCACGCTACTCGCAGCCTGGGCAGTCCTCGGGGTCGTCGCTGCTCACGATGAGACGCTGATGCCGCTCGTACTCCGCCAGCAGCGCCGCCTTCCCGGCTGCCTCGTCGTCCTGCTGCTCCTTCACCTCCGGCTTCGGGATGAGGAGGGCGCCGCCGCCGCGCCTCAGAATGACTGGCGGCATCGCGAACTCCGGCTCCTCCTCCTTCACCTCGCGCTTGGGGACGGTGTAGGGCGCGGCGCGGTGCGACGAGGACGGCGCCGATCGCGCCGGCCCTGATGAGGAAGAGTTGGAGGAGGACGAGTACGTCCTCCTTGGCTGCCAGCGCGCTGCGGACGGAGATGGTGGCGGCGACGACGGTGTCTCTAACCTTGGAGCACCGTTGTGGATGTCGTCGACGACATTCTCCAGGGTCCGCCCCATAAGAGGACGCGCCCGTCCTTGTTCCAGTTGTTCCGCCGGCCGACGAGGCCGGCGGTGTTGTTCATCTCGATGTCGTGCTGCGCTTGGAAGTAGGCGATCCACAGCCTGTCGTTGTCGGTGTCTGCCCAGGTTGGATCCGCCCGCTCCTCGGCGGTGAGGCGAGACCGCCGGGTCCTGATCGCGTCCCTCCAGCGCTCTGTGTCCAGCAACGGCGTCGGCGGGACGCCTATGCCGTTGACGGCCATCCTCCACCCGCCGCTGCTTGGCAGGCGCATGTCCGTCGGGACGGGTGAAAGTTCAGAGATGGTAACCCTAGAGGGGGTGAATAGGTTTCTACAAATTTTAATTCTTTCTTTACAATATTAGGCTTTGCGGAATATAAGTGTGAGCCTACGTCAAACTAGGTGAGGCAACCTATATGATGAAACAAGATACTCAAGCACGAAGGCTGTCGCGCAGGTAAATAACACAAGTAAAGAGATCGGTTAGAGATAACCGAGGCACGCGGAGACGAAGATGTATTCCCGTCTTCCCTTCCTTTGCAAGAAGGTACGTCACGTTTGGAGAGGTGTGGGTCCCACGAAGGACTTCCCAAACGCCACGAAGGCTCACCTTCTTCCTCGGAGCATATCCCACGAAGGAATAGCTCACTCACTTGTGGTAGACTTTAAAGGTAGCCTCCAAACCCTCACAGACGTCTTCTTGGAGCAAATCCACAACCCGGATGCTTCCGAGTGACTCTAGCCACCTAGGGTTTCCCCAAAACCCAAGAGCACCCAGCTAGCACGATGAACTCAAGGGAGAATGATATTTGGCTTGGTGGAATCATAGATCAAGGCCTCCTCAAGCTTTTCCCCAAAGGGATTTGAGTTTGATTGGAGGAGGAGGGAGATTTGAAGGTTTTGGAGCTCAACAATGGAGTATGAGAGAGAGAGAGAGAAATATCTTGAGCTTTTGCACTCGTCACCTTACCTCTTCAAGGAAGAAGAAGTGGCTTATATAGTCCTCCCGAGAAAAGAGCCGTTTGAGAAGTTAGAATCGAGGCACCCGACAGAGGACCCAGCAGTACCGAAATTTTCGGTGTACCACGCGGCAGGCCAGCCCACATACCGGGCAGCCCGGCAGCAGCACCCGGTATGCCGGGCTCTGTGCCGTTACCCGGCAGCAGCAGTCAGTATGCCGGGTTGTGTGCCGGATTGTTCGGCGGCAACACTCGGCATACCGGGCTGGGTGTCGACCTGCCTGGAGATTTGTTTCCTCCTCCCTAACCCTATGCCATGGTTCTCAACTTTGCTCAAACGGAAAGTTTCTCGGAACAACTATGCCACTCAGTATTTTTGGTGTGAAGAATATGTGGTAGGTTGTGTATATCTGGCTTTGACAACACCCCCTCTAAGCTCATCGAGACCACCCCTCTTAATATAGCGGTGGATCCTATAGAGTCAAATATAACTAATAGAGAAAAGAGCCAAAACACCGTTCTTCTTGAGAACATTAATCGGGGGGTCTCTCACCACCTTCCAATCTTGTATGCGGACTAAAAACCTTTCTCGCCACCTTGCAACCTCATATGTGGACTAAAACATGTGCATACACTTATAGAAACCATTAGTCCACACAATAGCTTCGGTGTCATTGTTAACCAAAATAATGGCTAAGGGTAAAATACCCTTACAATCTCCCCCTTTTTGGTTAACGATGACAAACCGAGCTAGAGTCATACAAAGATATTATGATGAACTTAAACAAAAGTTTCCATAGAAAATATTAGGCAAGCTCCCCCATAATGTATGCACTTGGAGAATTTGCATTTGAATGCAAAGTGCAACAATAGAGTATATGAGAAGCTCCCCCAATATCTTTAGGGAACAAGCATGACATAGACAAGATAAAGCAAGGATATCTAAGTCATATAGATATAGCATAGCATAGCATAGCATAGATAGATATCCAAGATACATATAGCATAGTACATACTTGTCCATCACACGAATTAAAGCATATTGTTCCAACTAAAGATAGCAAATAGTAGCAGAAGCCAATAAGAACCAAATGAAATAGCAAGGCTTGTGCATACGGAGAACCCCGGAAAACCCCGGCAAGGAACCCGTAAACCTAAGACTCTACTCCCTTCTCCCCCTTTGGCATCGAAACAACAAAAAGGGATACTGAGTGAGATGGGTACTAGCACATCCCAAGGAAATAGCAGCTGTGTCCACGAACAAGGCGATGATTAGGACTTCTCGGAAGTCTCCTCCTCTTCTTCAATGTCACCTCTACTATATCCGGTAAACATTCAATCATCAAGGGGTGGCATACGATAGTTGAAGTGAGCAATAGGGGCCATCTCAGTAAGATTCTCGAGCATCTCAAGCCCACGAGCATGAAAGTCCTCTCGAATGAGGTCACCGTTGCTTTGAGCCAACCGAAGAGCCTTGGAGTTCACATCATAGGACTGATTGCACATAGCAAAGAGAGTCTTGAAGAACTTGGCAGCCCCCTTCTTAGGCTTCATAGAGCTGGAGCTAGAGGCCATCACAGGGTCGTGATGTCGCTTGATGACTGGCTCCGGGGAAACTGCAGCTGGACACATAGATGAACCTCAAGAGTGTCACAAAGAAGAGGCAAGTCAATAAGGGCATGACGCTCACGACGCCCTACCAACGTAGTGGTAGGAACGATCGTAGAAAGAAAACATTGTACATAAGCACAATAGTTGGGAGACATCCTTTTCTCCACTGCCCTCTTCAGCTCAAGATAGATGTAGTCTCGCACATCAATCTTCGGCTGGTGATTGGGGTGAGTATAGAACATGAGATTCTTGGCATACCGACAGTAAGCCTGAAAATCACCTACCTTGCTGACAATACTGCAACGATAAATCCTGGCCATGGTGTTGTAGAAGTAGTACATAGCAGTAATCTGAAGAATCGGAGGAGATGGAGCGGCCGAGGGATAGCAGAGGGAAATAGAGGCATCATGCATAGACCCTTCACTATGAATGCGAAAGCCGCCGCGCTGAGCTCTTGTGTACCCAAGGGCAGTCTGAAACTGGTCATAGTCAGTCAATAGTGAATTGATCTCTGCCCGACATCCAAGTAATGTGCCTCTGAGTGATGTTGTGGAAGTAGGTTGTGCAGAAAAACTGGCTGACAAGCTCTGGCAGATAATCTTCCTCAATGGTGATAAGCGGCCACAGGTTCATCTTCTTCAAGGCGATGTCAACATACTTGAAATCATCATGCTTATGCATATCATGAAATGCAACATTAAGGCGTCTGGGCTTCACAGGAGATTCTGGCTGAATTGGCTCATAAAACTGTTCCCACGTGGCAAATTGAGCTTTTGTCCAAAAGCGTCTGTCTTCTGTGAACGGTTGATCATCGGTCATATATGGGTTATCCTGCCGCAGGTTGGTCCAAATGTACAGCTCACACGTCTTCAGATCAACATTGGGAACAAAGTTGGGATCACGACGCTCAACTTCATAAGAAAACTCTTCATACTCATCATCCTCATCTTCCCCGGAACTAGGAGTTGGAGCTTTCTTTCTTTTGACCTTATGCTTGATACGGCTACCACCTTGACTGCCACCAGTCTCAACCATGTGCCCTTTGCCCTGACGAGATTGCAGAGGAACAAAGTCCAAGTCAGTCGCATTGGTAAGAGTAAAATCAAATTGCAACAATGAGCATGGTTTCGAATTAAGCACGAACCGAACGAGAAACTTTCAAAGATAAGATATGGCACTTAAGATCATATGGCCTCAAAAGGTGGGTAAGATAAGATGCATAGGAGGCAAATAAAAGGGCGGGGGATTTCTCCCCCTTATGTGAAAGCACAAATGTCATGAGACCTTGAAGAGACATGCTTGGGTCCATATTTTGACATTGGTTCTATTAATGTTGCACACATAGGTATGCATCATACCAAGACATGGTAAGATGACTATCCCCATATGTGATGCACAATCAAGCTAGATAGCACGTTAAAAGTAAGAATATAGTGCAAGAAGTTATTCAATCTAAGTTGTTAGGATCAAGAATACCAAGTTCTCCTCTCAAGTTCACAAACCGGGCTTCATCCAAAGGCTTAGTGAAGATGTCCACCAATTGGCACATTGTTCCCACGTGAGTGGGTTCAATGTCACGTAGGAAGTGATGGCGAATATCAATGTGTTTGGTGCGACAGTGTTGAACTGGGTTATTGACGATCTTTATTGCACTTTAGTTGTCACATAGAAGAGGCACCGTACCAAGAGACACACCATAATCTTTCAAGGTTTGCTTCATCCGTAACAACTGAGTGCAACAAGATGTCGCGGATATGTATTCGGCTTCGGCGGAGGATAGGGCAGTGGAGTTTTGTTTCTTGGATGACCAACTCACTAGTGACCGGCCAATAAATTGGCAAGCCCCGGAGGTAGACTTCCGGTCAACCTTATCACTAGCCCAATCGGAATCCGAATAGCCTATGAGTTCAAAGGTTGACCCCTTTGGATACTACAGCCCGAGAGTAGGAGTGAGAACAAGATATCTTAAAATCTGTTTGACCGCCACCAAGTGGCTCTCCTTAGAAGCGGATTGAAAACGAGCACACATCCTGACACTTAACATGATATCCGGCCTAGAAGCACAAAGGTAGAGTAATGATCCAATCATGCAACGGTATACCTTTTGATCCACATTCTTCTCACCATCACATGAGCCAAGCTGCCCCTTTACGGGCATGGGTGTCTTCATTGGGCTTGCTTTGGTCATGTTAAACTTCTTGAGCATGTCCTTCACATATTTTTCGTGGGAGATGAAGGTGCCTTTTGCAAGTTGCCTCACTTGGAAGCCTAAGAAGAACTTCAACTCCCCCATCATGGACATCTCAAATCTCCTAGTCATCAATAGCTTAAAAGCTTTGTTATGATTAGGGTTAGTTCCACCAAATATAATATCATCAACATATATTGGACACAAGAATAGGCCACTGATACGTCCATTTTGCATCACTATTTTATATCATAATTTACTGTTATTCATTGATATATTTCATATTTAGAGATGATACTTATGTTATTTCATCTATTTTGCATGTTTCATGATTATTGGAGAATCGCGTCGGATTCTGCTGGAAAAAGCACCGAGAATGCAATATCTCGGAAGATCAGCAATTGATGGAAATTACACGAAAAATCTTATTTTTCCGAAGACGGAGATAGCCAAAAGGAGGAGCCGAGGAGGCCGCCATGGGCCCCCTAGGCCGGCGCGGCCCAGATGGCGCGCCGTGGGAGGGGGCCACCCCCTCTCGGCCTCCTCTCCTTCGTGTACTTCTTCGTCCCGAAAACCTAAGCTCCGGGGATAGTCGCGAAGAGTCAGCCTCTGCGGGGCGAAAACACCAGAGAGAAAGAGCTCTCCCAGGATGAAATCCGGGAAATTCCTCCAGGGGAAATCGACGCCATCGTCCCCGTCATCGAGCTGGACATCATTGGGATCATCATCACCATCATCTCCATCATCATCACCGCCATCTCCACCGCTGCACCTCGTCACCGCTGTAACATCTAGGGTTGAATCTTGATAGTTTGGTAGGGGAAACTCTCCCGGTATTGATTACTCCTTGTTATTGATGCTATTGAGTGAAACCATTGAACCAAGGTTTATGTTCGGATTGTTATTCATCATCATATCACCTCTGATCATGTTCCATATGATGTCTCGTGAGTAGTTCGTTTAGTTCTTGAGGACATGGGTGAAGTCTAAATGTTAGTAGTGAATTATGTTGGGTAATATTCAATGTTATGATATTTAAGTTGTGGTGTTATTCTTCTAGTGGTGTCATGTGAATGTCGACTACATGATACTTCACCTTTATGGGCCTAGGGGAATACATCTTGTATTCGTTTGCTAATTGTGGGGTTGCCGGAGTGACAAACCTAAACCCCGTTGGTATCGATGGGAGGGATAGCAGGATCTCGAGTTTAAGGTGGTTAGATTTATCTTAATTACTTTCTTGTATTTGAGGGGTATAATCACAAGTATGCATTAGTCCTAGGAAGGGCGGTGCATTAGCATAGGTTCACCCACACAACACTTATCAGAACAATGAAGATTAATCAGCTATATGAAGCGAAAGCACTAGACTAAATCCCCGTGTGTCCTCAAGAACGTTTGGTCATTATAAGTAAACAAACCGGCTTGTCCTTTGTGCTAAAAAGGATTGGGCCACTCGCTGCAATTATTACTCTCGCATTTTATTTACTTGTACTTTATTTATCTGCTATATCAAAACCCCCGAATACTTGTCTGTGAGCATTTTGAATCCTTCATCGAAACTGCTTGTCAACACCTTCTGCTCCTCGTTGGGTTCGACACTCTTATTTATCGAAAGTACTACGATACACCCCCTATACTTGTGGGTCATCAGCCACCCCCTTTAACCCGCTTGGTGAAAAGGGTGGAATCGACCGTACCCGTGCAAAACCCATCCTTGAGTAAGAAATCCCTAAGGTACACATACCAAGCACGTGGAGCTTGCTTGAGACCATATAGTACCTTATGGAGTAAATACACATGGTTGGGACAACATGGATCTTCGAAACCCGGGGGTTGAGCCACATATGCAATTTCTTTTAGGGGACCATTCAAAGATGCACTTTTCACATCCATTTGATATAACTTGAAATTATGAAAAGATGCAAATGCAAGAAAAAGACGAATAGCTTCAAGACGGGCAGCTGGCGCAAAGGTGTCCTCATAGTCCATACCTTCTATTTGGGCAAACCCTTGTGCCACTAACCTTGCCTTATTCCTTATGACAATGCCATTTTCATCTTGCTTGTTCTTGAACACCCATTTGGTCCCAATTACATTTATGCGATGATCTTTGGGTCTCTCAGCTAGAGACCATACTTCATTTCGGGTGAAACGTTCCAATTCTTCTTGCATGGCAATTACCCAATCCAGATCAACCAAGGCTTCGTGTACCTTGAGTGGCTAAAAACTAGACAAGCATGATCTTGACAATAGGTGATAAGTAATGCATATTGTCTACGAGTTACCACTCCTTTTGAGATGCTACCAAGGACTTGATCTACTTTCATGTCACTTGCCCTTGTAGCAGCCTTGATCTTCCGAATGGTTCCTTCATGATCAATAAATTCATCTCTTGCTAGTTCTTGATCATGAGGGGCATCTTGAGCTTGACCATGGGTTGAGGATGATACTTGATCAGTATCTTGGTCTTGCTCATGAGGTTGAGGATTTTCTTCTTGTTCTTCGGAATCCGGCTCATCTTGAGTAGAGGATAATTCTTGGGCTGCACTTGATGGTTCAGCTTGAGTTAAGTTAGACTCCACTTGGGCTGAGCTTGAGACTTCTTCTCCACTAGCTTGATCATCATTATTATAGACTTCCATGGGTCGAATGATCCCAATGCCCATATGCTTGATGGAATCAAAAGGATTAGCATCACCTGCAGTACATGGAATAGCTTGCTCCACTTGGGAGCCATTATCCTCCAAGAACACCACATCACAAGATACTTCAATAGTCCCACTAGACTTGTTGTAGTATCTATAGGCGTGGGAGTTCTCCGCATATCCAACAAATATACCCTCTACAGTTCTAGTTTCAAATTTACCGAGCTTATCTTTATTGTTTTTAACAAGACATTTGCATCCAAAGACACTAATGTACATGACATTAGGCTTGTTACCTGTGAGAATCTCATATGGAGTTTTGTTATGCAGTGGACGGAGGAAGAGCCGGTTAGAGTAGTGGACAACAGTAGAGATGGCTTCTCCCAAGAAATTATGGGGTGACTTGGACTCACTCAACATAGTTCTTGCCATCTCAATAATAGTCCGGTTCTTCCTCTCAACAACACCATTCTGCCGAGGGGTGTATGGAGCTGAGAATTCATGCTTGATGCCCTCATCATCAACAAACTCTTGCATAGTGTAGTTGTTGAACTCGGTGCCATTGTCGGTCCTTATCGCCTTGATCTCAACTTCATACATCCGTTGAGATTTCTTGGCGAAGATGATGAATTCCTTATAGGTCTCATCCTTAGACCTTAGGAGAAAGACCCAAGAGTATCTTGAGTAATCATCAACAATGACAAGTCCATATTTTCTCCCACCAAGAGTATGATAATGAGATGGCCCAAAGAGATCCAAATGAAGGAGCTCCAATGGCCTAGAGGTGGTGATCATACTCTTCATAGGATGTCTCTTCTTGAGTTGCTTCCCAGCTACACATGCACTGCACACACAATCTTTCTCAAAAGAAATGCCGGTTAGTACAACAATGTGCTCACTCTTTAGGAGTTGTTTAAGATTTCTCATGTTGACATGACCAAGGCGGCGATGCCACAGCCAACCCTCATCATGATTGGCCATTATACATGTGGGAGAGGGGAGCTCTCCGAGCTCTCTTTCGAGATATCAACAACATAAAGGTTGTTCTCCACAGAACAAATTTGAGATTATCACTCCTAAAGACTTTCACACAATAATTAGTAAAATAGGAATTATAACCGACATTGGCAAGATGATAAATAGAAATCAAGTTGTAACCAAGGGATTCAACAAGCATGACCGTCTCAAGGCACAAGTCCTTTGAGATTGCCACCTTGCCATACCCAAGTACATTTCCCTTTGAGTTGTCACCAAAAGTGATGCTTGACTTTTTGTTGATATCTTCTATGAATTGGTCAAGCACACTTCTTCCTCTGGTCATATGATTGGTGCATCCACTATCGAACACCCATTTTGGACCACCGGAGGAATATCCCTACAAAATCAAGTAGTGGATTTAGGAACCCATCGATTAATGGGTTCCTTTGCAATGGCAACAAGATCTTTTGGTACCCAAATTGAGTACCCTACATAAGCATAGCCATCACAAGGGCCAACATATTTAGCATAAACATCACCATAATAATCTACAAATAAAACACAGTGATTGTTAGGTCCCGTGCGGTCGCCACTTGTGGCTTTGCCCTTTGGGGCTTTGCCATCATTAGTGACCTTCTTGTTCTTTTCTTGAGCGGGCTTCTCCTTCTTGTAGTTGTTCTTCTTATAGGGCTTGGGAGCATACCCAAGTCCAAACTTATTATTGTTTGACCTTTGCTTACTCAAAAGGTCATCCAATCCCATCTTATTCTTGGAGGTGGTGAACTTGGATAGTTCCTTCGTCAACCTAACATTCTCCTCAAGAATAGTTGCTTGTTCACAAATAGAGTCAGTGGGATGATAGTTGAGACCATATTTGGTTACCAAGGATTCAAGATATACATTGGTCTCAACATACAAAGATAGTTTTTCTTTCAAACGAACATGTTCCTCAACAAGTTTAGCATGTTCACAAGTAAATGAGGTAGAGGAACTTGCAACTTTTTCAGCAACAATGTGATCATTCATTGATCCAAGAGCCTTTCTGTAGGTATCTTGGAGTAGGTCATGGTTCTCTACAAGTTTGCTGAGCTCATCCTTAACAAGATTGTTAGCCTTTTCAAGATGGTCAAGATCCCTAGTGAGAGAAGCATGAGCAACTTCAAGCTCCTTCTTTGAAGCATCGAGCTCTTGGACCAATAATTGAGCCCTTTCAATAGTTTCTAGGTCCTAAACTTTATCTAGTTCAAATGTTTCAACTAGTTGCTTAAGGCCTTGAGATATGCACCTTTCATTCTTCAAATCTTGTTTTAGGAGATTGAATCTCCGTTTCTCATGTTTCATGAGAGATTCTAATTCCTCAATGGACTCGTCCCCTTTCATTGAGGGAGTCCATCAAGAAATCGAACTTGACAAGAGCATCACCACGAAGAGTGCATCTAACTTTGAAAAGACCCTTAAGAATAGCCTCTTCATCTTGATTATCAGTTTCATCATCAAGAATGCTAGATAAAGAAGGTGGAGATTCCATCACCTTTGTTTCCCTTGCCATAAGACAAGAGCCAACGATTGTAGAGGAGGAAGCTAGTCATCGGAGTCATCTTCATGAGTCATCCTTGCCATGAAGGATGAACCAATAACATTTGGAGTTGAAGACTCCGTGGAATAATCCTTGGAGTAGTCATAGGTGAAGAGTGACCCGGGTTTGGAGAAAGCCAAACCAGCCACTCCGGCTTCCTTCTCCTCATCTTCTCCTTCTTCATCGGAGATATACTCAGCACCAACAAAGGCTCTTCCCTTGTTCTTCTTGTATCGCTCATTGATTGGGTTTGGCTTAATCTTGGCTTGACACCTTTGATTTTTTTGGCTTGTCTACCCTTTTCTCATAAGGGCACTCATTTGCAAAGTGACTATCTTCATCACAGTTGTAGCACGTTCTCTTCTACTTCTCATTAAAGGACATTGGGAACTTCTTCTTGTACTTCTTGACAAAGAAAGCAAAATATGTCCCCATGTCACTAGTTGAAGTCATCTCCTCATCTTCTTCGATCTCATAGACTTCTTCACTTTCTTGGACTGCCCTGGCCTTCAAAGCAAGATTGTGAGAGGGTCCATCGACACGGTTCATCACCATGAGTCTTTCTCCTGCCTTGGCCATGTTGTCATTAGTAGCCACATAGGAGACAAGATCATCTGCACACAAATCTGCTTGCTTGGTGAGGATTTGCAAATTGAGGGCAAGGTTGGTATCCTTCTGTTTGACAGCAATCATGGCAATGATCTTGGACTTTTTTTTAGATGAATGATCTTGGACTTTATGAACTCTTCATTCATTTCAAACCCATCATTGTACTTTTCACATCCAATGCCCTTGACCTTTACTCGAAGAGCTCCAAGTCTTCCATAAGCCTCAGCTATAGACTCTCCTTCCTTGGTCATGAACAAGGTCGCCTCAGTCTTGGCTGACTCATAAAGAGACTTTTGAATAAGATAGGTTCCCTCTTGGAGTACTACAATCCTATCCCAAAGTTCTTCAGCTGAGTCAATGTCATTGACTTGATCAAGCAGCTTGCGGTTGATGCCACTTCTAATTTTGTCACATGCAGAAGCATTGAGTTGACGGTTGAAGAATTCGGTGGAGGTCAACCTAATGGGATCTTGTGGTTTCCGGTATCCATCAACAATGATCTCCCACATCTCCACACTACAGCTGCGAATATGAGACTCCATATAAGATTTCCAAAAGAAAAAGTGAGTTCCATCAAAATGGGGAACATTCCCACTATGGTTTATATGAGGCATGGGTGAAGTGTTTTTGGGATAGTCATGGTTGACCTGATTGTAGGACTCCCCAGGGACAGCAGCCCCACTAAAAGTCCCAACACTTAGTCTCTTAAGCATTGCACTCATTTCTGCCATTTGGTTATGGAGAGCATCATCCTTCTTCTTTTTCTCAGCTTCATATGCTAAGAATTTGGATTTCATCTCCTTAATTGAAAGGTTAGAATCTTCATCCAAACACTCGAATAGTTTATCCATCTCACTCTTAAGGCTGTAAGGCCCTTAAAAAGAGTCCAGACTCTGATACCAATTGAAAGTTCAGAGATGGTAAACCTAGAGGGGGGGGGGTGAATAGGTTTCTACAAATTTTAATTCTTTCTTTGTAATATTAGGCTTTGTGGAATATAAGTGTGAGCATAATGCAAACTAGGTGATGCAACCTATATGATGAAACAATATACTCAAGCACGAAGGCTATCACGCAAGTAAATAACACAAGTAAAGAGATCGGTTAGAGATAATCGAGGCACGCAGAGACGAATATGTATTCCCGTGTTCCCTTCCTTTGCAAGAAGGTACGCCATGTTTGGAGAGGTGTGGGTCCCACGAAGGACTTCCCAAATTCCACGAAGGCTCACCTTATTCTCCGGAGCCTATCCCACGAAGGAATAGCTCACTCACTTGTGGTAGACTTTAAAGGTATCCTCCAAACCCTCACAGATTTCTTCTTGGAGCAAGTCCACAACCCGGATGCTTCCGAGTGACTCTAGCCACCTAGGTTTCCCCAAATCCCAGGAGCACCCAGCTAGCACGATGAACTCAAGGGGGAATGAAATTTGGCTTGGTGGAATCGTAGATCAAGGCCTCCTCAAGCTTTTCCCCAGAGGGATTTGAGTTTGGTTGGAGGAGGAAGGAGATCTGAAGGTTTTGGAGCTCAACAATGGAGTATGAGAGAGAGAGAGAGAGAGAAATATCTTGAGCTTTTGCACTGGTCACCTTACCTCTTCAAGGAAGAAGAAGTGGCTTATATAGTCCTCCCGAGAAAAGAGTCGTTTGAGAAGTCAGAATCGAGGCACCCGGCAGAGGACCCGGCAGTACCGAAATTTTCGGTGTACCACCCGGCATGCCGGGCTCTGTGTCGAGTTACCTGACAACAGCAGTCGGTATGCCGGGCTGTGCGCCGGATTGTCCGGCAACAACACTCGGCATACCGGGCTGGGTGCCGACCTGCCTGAAGCTTTGTTTCCTCCTCCCGAACCATATGCCATGGTTCTCAACTTTGCTCAAACGAAAAGTTTCTCGGAACAACTATGCCACTCAGTATTTTTGGTGTGAAGAATGTGTGGTAGGTTGTGTATATCTGGCTTTGGCAACATCCCCTCTAAGCTCACCGATACCACCCCACTTAATATAGCGGTGGATCCTATAGACTCAAATATAACTAATACAGAAAAGAGCCAAAACACCGTTGCTTCTTGAGAACATTAATCGGGGGGTCTTCTCACCAGCTTGCAATCTTGTATGCGGACTAAAAACCTTTCTCGCCACCTTGCAACCTCATATGTGGACTAAAACATGTGTATACACTTATAGAAACCATTAGTCCACACAATAGCTTCGGTGTCATTGTTAACCAAAATAATTGCTAAGGGTAAAATACCCTTACAACGGGATCAAAAATAATCGATAGTCAGAACCAAGCGGTCACTTGTATCGAGTGTTTAAAAGTAATCTTACTACTCTGAAAGAAAAAGTTAAATTCGACCATGGATGAACATCTAGGCTCCTTGAACGAGAAAATAAGCCCAAACATTCACTCATTTTAGAGAGCAAATCTTTACTATTAAATGGGAGTTGGTCGTTTGACACTCAACGCACTTTGGTGGTCGTCATTGAAAGCATCGTGTCCCTCCATTTCCTCTCAGCTAAAATTCACCGTCCGATCCCCCGTCCGCTCGTGGAAGCCTCCATCTGGAATTTTGTCTTCTCACCCTCGACTCTCTTCTCTTCAACTCGATCCAATCGCGCCGCCGTCGTCTCTGCCCCCTCTCACGGCTGGTCAGCCTCCGAATCTCAGGTGGACGCGCAGGATCAAACGCGTCTTCCGGTCGGCCGCCATGCCTAGAGTTCTCGCCGCCGCCGACGCTGGTTCTCCCCGAGTCCCGCCGCCAAGACCTTCCCGCACGCGCAGGCGGCGCCAGCGAGGGCGCCAAAACCGGCGACGCCGTCCGTGGCTCTGAGGTGGTGGCATGAGGAAACATGCGCGTGCTAGCGACTTATGGCGAGCTGCGTCGGCGGATGCGCTGTGGTGATGGCTTCACACGCAAGGGCAGGGTCCTCCCCGATCCAGACACAGGGGAACTGCAGACATCACGAGCGTAGTTCCGCACGTCGCCAAGATCGGCGCCTAGATGGAACCGCCGCCGTCGTACCCCCATGCACCGCTCGCCCTGTCCCTAGGTTTTTCAGGCGGCCGTGATGAGTCAAGATTGCTATGTTGGTCGCCTTCCAAGCTGACTCTCTTCTACCTGAAACCTGCCCGACGTGCCTCTCTGCAAAGCTCGCTGTATACCCCTCACGCCCACCCTGTGTCTGTTTAGAGAAGGATTAACTACAGCTTGCGAGCTGAAATGTGTAGAATTTATCTATGTGATGTAGGCATACATTGATCACGGATCCATGATATTCAAATATTATGGTGATTGGGGACAATGTTTTTCATGCCATGAAGAACTCGATGCCAAATGCAAGTTTGCTAAAATCATCATCAGGAGATGAAGCTCTGACGTTTAATAGGTACAGTTTGGAAAGTTATATGTAATTGGCTTATTCATCTGTTGAATTTACACTTCGATGCCAAGCTATAGCTGAACTTGCATTTACAATTTGAAGACTATTCCAGTGGTTACTAAGGAGCAGCCATTGCAGAATGAAGGTACAAGACAACAAATCTCTGAACATTATGCAGTGGAAGAAGCTGCAAAATTGCTTAACAAGTTTTGGATTTGATGTTGTTGTAAGCATTTCCCTTTGGGCTTTGTATGGATTGTTGCTTTTAGTATTCAGTATACAACTACAAAGAAAGTGACTTCTTGTCAACTGAAGTCTGTAAAACTTCCAGTTGCCATCATATTTTCATGTAGCACATTCTACTTTGGAATTGTAAAAATCAGAATTTGGTTATTGTAGGTTCAAGAGGGTAATTTTGATGCCAAGGCCACCTTCCGTCTTGGGGTGGCATACCACGAAGCAAGCCACGAGGCATTGCGCACGGGAGACACTCTTGTTGGCAGCCCACAGGAACGCACGGCAGAGGGCGGAAGGGGTTTTGACGACTAGAGGTGGGGGGATCATAGCCGCCATCGCATAGTTTGACATGACATCAAGGGCGGCATTTATGAGGACGAGCCGGCCGCCAGCCGAAAGGAGCACCGCTCTCTAGGCCGACAGGTACTTAATTTCCTTTCCCCTTTTTAAAATACTTTTTGCTTGGTTACAAGTTGATGTTATTTATGGATTTCATTAAAAAAAATAGCTAGCCTTGCTGATGTTAAGGTTGTTATCTTCAGAGGTGACACTGGATCCATGAGAATATGTTGCTCGAATATGGTTGTGCGGTACCCATATATTTGTAGGAGCAGATTTAGACTTTTGTGTGCTTCATGCTTCTTAGGATTTAGAGTTTTGTGAGAAAATTATTAGCCTCTTCAGTCATACAACGATGTTAAAGTTACTTACAAATTGTATATAATATTTAAATTGACCGATATATTTTTATTAGTTACTTACAAGTTGTTCGTTTAATTTTGATATAGTGTATTTAAACTATTTCAAGCATTGGTGCTCTGTGCTATTTATGTAGCCAAGAAGGTCATCTATATGTGTTATATCTGTTCATGGTAAAAAAAAAATCAAGTATATATTTCAGTACTATTGTCATGACTTGCCACTTCATTTTGGTTTGGGAAAAAGGTAACCACGACTAGAAAATTCTCCAATTTTCCATATTATAGTCGGAGTATGTTAAAGTTAACGTACAGCTCAACCACAAAAATAATGTGCCACGAACTGACTTAGGTATTCCATTACTGACAGATTGTCTGATGTTTATTTGCCTATATCTATGCTTCAAGTTACGATGCCCTTTAATCCCTGCTTCTATTGGGGAATGTGTTGACATGTTTCTCTGATTAATATCTCTCTCTTATACTCACCAGGGCCATAGGTCTGTATCAAAGTTCTGTTGAAGTGTATTGCCTTTGGGGTTTCTGAACACCTGTTTGTCTGGCATGAGGCACAACGAAGCAGTGATTGAGACCTCTGTGAGACCGACTTTGTTCTCTTCCTCATCTGCGTATGCACATCCGGTCTCTCTTTGGAAATTTAGCTATTTCCTATTTGAATCGCTTCATTATTTGCTTCAGTTGGTACTGCAGTTTTTTTCTGAACACACACGTATTGGGCAATGTGGCCACCTGGGAGGTAATCTTTCAGATCCAACTAATGATGCAAATTGCATCAAGAAAGACGGCACATGTATTTCAGGTGGTAATTTAGAGCTTCTATTGTCTTATCATGGGATGAACTGTTGTGTATGATGCACTTCACAGTGTTTCTTCTACCATTCTGAACATGATTTTCCACCTGATTAGTGTATGATCGAGGTACTGACAAGGAATTGTAGAATTTATTCTACCACAAATAGGTTAGAAATAGGTGCTCTGATGCTCGTGTATATGGGTTATGATTTCTTCTACTATTGGTAACCTTGACAAGACAATAGGGAGGGAATATTCACTCTTATGGTGGAAAATTTTGAATAAAAAATTAATCCATGTCAATTAAATGGGGCCAGAGGGCATCATATATTCAGGTAAGAAACTAGGGTGGTTCTCAGTTTTGGCTCAGTTAAAGTTCATGGCAATTTTCTTATTTTGCAATTTTCCTGGAGAAACTGGTTTAGAAATCGTTTACATTTGGATATTCCAAGAATCGCTTTATATAATCGTTCATCAACATCTTATAGATGGTACTTGGAAGGTGAACTAGGAAGGAATGGTTACTACAACTGTCTCATAGATTACATGCTTTAGCACCAGGGTCTGGCCTCATAATTTAATTAATCTTCTAATGGTGAATTAGGCATCTCTCTATGTGAAAACCTCTATCACCATGACCTCTGATGCATTTCATCAGCAGCACCTAAGCTGCGTTATTTAGGACTAAAGATTTTGTAAAGGCGTTTAGAAATTGTAACCTTTTTAAAAATCATGACAATGTTGATATTATTTTAGAAGCGTCTTATGAACTATGCATTAGATGTTGTATTGTATTTAGATGACAATGTTTTTATTTGGTTCATAGCAATGTCATCTGCTCGATTCTAACATAGTAGTGAGAGAGTGGAGATGAGCATGACACACACAAGCGATGTTCTCCCCCTCCGTTTGGTAATCCACTTTAATCTCTTCTGTCATTTGGTTCGATGACTTTGTTTGTGGATTCAGTTCATGATATCAGCAAATATTTTTCTGCCCACCAGGTGCATGTGCAAAGTGACAAGGACAAGGAGAACACAAAAGCTGGTATTGGGTGAGCTAAAATGTTCATATCATATTTGTAGCATTTCATAATACGAGAACTTATCATTCATGATTTTATAAATGTTATTTCAAGTTACCAAATTCTTAGCGAGGGTGCTCATTCATATTATTGTGCGACTGAGCTTTACAAAAGCAATATTCCTCTAACAATACCAATAAAACGACAATTTTTTTTAGATTTATAGACATCAGCTGGTGTTGGGTAACTACGAAGTACAATAAGAGATTGAAAAAAAAACTGAAGAACCCGTAGCAACGCACGGGCATTCAACTAGTAGAGTATAAGGCTTCACATGCTTGATCAAAAATGTTTGTTAAGTTCTTTTTCTCTACAAGATTCTCAACCGAAATCAAGCGGCCCAGATCTAATCCATCCATCCATCCATCCATCCCCATCAGTCCATAGTCCCTAGACCCCATCATCACCTCTCTCTCGGTGTCTCCTCTCCTCTCCAGCCTCGTTCTCTCCGCCGCCGTCCCGTCTCCCTCCCGTCCTCCGCCACCGCCACCTGCATTCCAACAAGACGCACCCTCCCCACCGCCCCCTCTATAAATAAACACTCACTCACGCACACGCCAACCACCGCCGCCGCCGCTCCAGCCCCCAGATCTCGAGCAGCATCCGCAATGGCCGCCGCCTCCTCGCTCCACGTCGCCGCCCCGGCCGCCACCCCGCGGGTGGGATCCGTCGCCCACAAATCCGCCTCCTCAGGTACTGGATCCTGAGTGTTTGCCTGCGGCTGCTGGATCCTCGCTGATTTTGTGCGCGTGTGTGTGTTCTCTGCTGCAGCGGCGAGGAGCGTGCGCGTGGCCAGATCGGGCGCGGTGGCGCGGTCCGGGGGCAGGCTCGTGGCCTGCGCCGCCGTCGCGGTGCGTGCTCTCGCCTTATCCTCTGATGACTGTTTGCTTCGATCCTTGGCGTGTTGCCATCTGCTGGTACACTGACTGAACTTCTCTTGTGTGTGCGTTTTTGTGTGCAGACCAAGGCCGATGCTCCCGCCACCGACGCGGCGTCCAAGTCTGAAGGGTAAGGATGATCCACCATACTTATACCAGTATCTCAGTATTAGGATGTAACAGAATTCCACGCAAAACCATCAAACATGATGATTCTTGCAAAACCAACGATTCAGTATGTTCTTGGAAGCAGCAGCTCAATTCAATTTGGCTTAGATTTGATTGGGATTTGCTGTGTTAGGTGCATTGTTACACTCCGTTTCAGGCCTTGAATTTTTGCCACGTCTCGTGTAAAGTTTGCATGTTGGATGTCATTGCCATGGAAAATTGTCTGCCAAGTTGCAATCACCTGGCGAACTGGCGGGCTTGTTTAAATTTAGTATCCACCCCTGTTCAGCTGCATATTTGTAGCCATGCCAAGTCCCAAGTGTTGTGGATTTTTTAATATAGGGACACATACTAAAATTGAGAGCTGTAATATACTAATTTATTCAGTGAAACAATTTTTAAGGCACATACCTTAAGGAGAAACTGGATTTTTTAAGTAAAAAACGAGTATCTAGTGGAATACGCTCATGTAAGTGAACCTTAAAATTTCAATAACCATGTATCAACATTTCATATTTTCATTGACCTGTGAGATTTCAATTATCTATTATTACTTGGCCACTACTGCTACTGTTGTGACTTGACTGTCACTAAATATGTTTTCCCCACCCCCTGTGTGATGTTCCCTTGATGTGTAGTTCTGTCGCCTTGCATTTGCCAAGTCCATCTATACAAGGACCAAAGTACTAGTACCTGATAATTATCATAATAGCAAACCAATAAGCAGTTCCAAGTGGCTAGGAGCTCAGATGGGATTAACATTATTTCGTTTTAGGATATTGCTGTCAGATAAGAGCTGAATTAGTATTTTTAACAAAGGCAAAGAATGTTGACCTGCTGCTTCTTTGTTGCTTCTACATCAATAAAATTGAGAATGATGTATTCTACTTTGAATCTGTTACTATATTTCCATTTTTTCCTGTAAACCTGGTGCACATATTTAAGCTTTGTTTGCCTTTTGGTTTTCCCAAAGAGAAAATAATACTTTTTCAAATAATTGGGATCTGAAGGTTTAGCTTTGCTGAGTAATTATTATTTTCTGGAAAGTCTGGTGTACATCATTTTAGCTGTTTGTTAGGGGGTGGGCAGAGTATCAAGTCAGCAGTAGGAAGGTCATATCAACTTCAGTTGGTACTATTCCCCATATAGAAGCCTGGTGCAGTAAACTATATCTTTTCCAAAATTCAGGAGGAAGCTCACTATTGATATGGGTGTAGGATGGCCCCCTGACCAACCTGAGCTGTCCCTTTTAACATATGAATGGGTTGGGGTGGAACCAGCTGATGTAGGCTTTTCAGCTCTCCCCTTAGGAAACTTTACATTGGGTTTGGTCTTTAAATGCAGTTATGCCACTTTGACTATTAGTATCACTGGCGGGCCTACATGTATTCATGGGTATTCAGCTGAATACCCATTATATTTTGGCAAAAAAAAATCGTGTACTATTAAGCCCAATAAATCTACCTGCCTTCTTTGGCCCAAACAGCAGCCCTACAGCTTTCAGTAGCTAAGCTCCCGTCCCGTGAGCGTGAGGCCTCAGTCCATCTCAGGCTGGCTCGATCTGATCGCTCGTTCTCCACTTCTCCGGGCTACACCAGTACAACGACGGTTCGTATGCGACAGGCGAGGCGCCTGGCGGCCTGGCACGCCGTGGGCAACGTCCAGCGAGCGGCGTCCGGCGGGATCGGAGGCCGGTGCTGGCGCCCGACAGGAATCCCGATCCAGCGACCGCCTTGGTCTGCACATGCCAGCGACATCTAAACCTAAATCTCCACCGATTACTTTTCCAATTTCCAAACCAGCAAAGTAGCAATTGCTCTCCAAGTTCCAGTTATATTATTGATTAATTGGTTAGTGACTCCATCGATCTCATAATGATCTAGGTTACAGTTGTACAAATTTGTGGTGATAAACTAAGAAGTAAGACCACACTGACATAGAGATGAAGGGGGCAGTGGTGATTTGAAGTTACCGAACAATTTATCATGTAATTTCACTACTATTTTGAGATTTATCATGTAATTTCACTACTATTGTTAGATGATATCCTTGTGGAAAATTCGTGAACATTTAGGTTCATATTAGACAGTTTGTCAATCTTTATGTCTATATTGTTGTATTGCACAATTTTCTACCCTTATGGTTTTGCATTGGATTTTTTTTTTTTGGAGTTTGAATACCCATTATAAATTGTCTGTGCCCGCCCATGATTAGTATGTTTGTATTATACAAGTAGAACAATTTACTGCAATTTGTTTTATGAATATGACTCCTTAATTGTGCGAGCGGAAGTTCCTAATTGTGTTATAACTTCTGTTTAGTCATGAGGTGTTGCTGTTCGAGGCTCTTCGTGAGGGTTTGATGGAAGAGATGGAGGCAGATCCAACAGTGTGCGTCTTTGGTGAAGATGTCGGTCACTATGGGGGTTCTTACAAGGTGACCAAGGGTTTGGCTGATAAGTACGGAGACCTTCGAGTCCTTGACACACCCATTGCTGAGAACTCATTCACCGGAATGGGAGTTGGTGCAGGAATGAAGGGGCTGAGGCCTGTTGTTGAAGGCATGAACATGGGCTTCCTTCTCCTTGCTTACAACCAAATCTCAAACAACTGTGGCATGCTTCATTACACCTCTGGTGGTCAGTTCAAAATTCCACTTGTGATCAGAGGTCCCGGTGGTGTTGGTCGTCAGCTTGGAGCAGAGCATTCACAGCGTCTGGAATCATACTTCCAGTCGATTCCTGGCCTCCAGATGGTTGCTTGCTCTACTCCTTACAATGCTAAAGGTTTAATGAAAGCTGCCATAAGAAGCGAGAACCCCGTTGTGCTATTTGAGCATGTCCTTCTGTACAACCTGAAGGAGAAGATTCCTGATGAGGAGTATGTGTGTTGCCTGGAGGAGGCTGAGATGGTACGACCTGGTGAGCATGTGACTATCCTCACATACTCGCGCATGAGGTACCATGTGATGCAGGCTGCAAAGACCCTGGTGAACAAAGGGTACGATCCTGAGGTGATTGACATTAGGTCGTTGAAGCCATTTGATCTGCACACCATAGGTAACTCCATTAAGAAGACTCACCGTGTGCTGATTGTGGAGGAGTGCATGCGCACTGGTGGGATCGGTGCCAGTCTGAGATCCGCCATCATCGACAACTTCTGGGACTACCTTGACGCCCCTATCATGTGCCTGTCATCACAGGATGTGCCGACACCATATGCGGCAACTTTGGAGGATGCGACCGTTGTGCAGCCTGCGCAAATCGTTGCTGCTGTTGAGCAAATATGCCAATAGGGCGTCTGTTTCAGTATTGTTAATTTATCTGTCCTGGCTTGGAACAACTTCTCATTCGTCATTTTTGCCATGGATATGTTAATTGTGGTATAGGCCTGTATCCATTTTTTATTCGTGTTTGAGCTTGTACTTCAGCTACATAACTGTACTGTATTGTGCTGAATGCTAGGGGTCTGAACTTGGGTGTATTTGAAGAAATCGTTGAACATCCTCGGCAAGTTGTGTGTTTGACAATATTAGTTTTGCCTTTCAAGAAAAGGTTATCTTACTTCAGTAGTTATACTCAGCGAAGGTATGATACACTTCGTCAGAGCTTAGGGTTTGTTCTTGATTTATGCTGTATTGAATGTGGTTCATGCAACTTAGGGCGTAAGAGCATATGGTGATTGTTTCATTCAATGTAGAGAGCGGTAGAAGACTGAGATTTGTACAGTCGTCATGAAACGACGAATGAATCACTTCTTCAGGGACAGAGATGCTTTGCTTGACCAATGAAGCAAGGTTGGTTAATGCGACACATTTAGGGCATCTCCAGCGGCGCGACACAAACGAATGTTGTTGAGCGACCGTTTACATCCGCGCGAAAATGCGTCTTACACCCTCTCCAGTTGAGTGACCGTTTACATCCGCGCGGACCGAAAATGCGTCTTACACCCTCTCCAGCGGGGCGACACAAAGTGACCGGGCCGTCCGCGGAGACGCAAACCTGGCCTAAATATGCGCCAGGTTTTGCGACGCTCCGCGGTCGCGCCTAGCATCCGCTCGCTTCCCCACGGGCCCTCATGGCAGCGACCCAGGTTCGATCGGCCTCGAATTCACAACGCGCCGATCAACCGCCGCAATGGAGCGCCGAACCGCCGCGGAAGAGGAACCGCCGGCCTCTTCGTTATACGCGCCACCGTTAATCCCCGCAGATTATAACCCTTGCGTCTACGGTAATTCAAGTTCAACCGCCTCCTTCCTCCTCTTCTTCTTCTTCTCCAACACCAGCACGCCATGAGCGACTACACGCTGCCGTCTGACTCGGACAGCGAGGGCAAGTCGCCCGGATTTCTGCATTGGTGGGAATCCCCTGCGACGCCAAGTGATCCGGGCTCCACGCCCAGCTACCCTGCCTCCACGCCGAGTGAGGAGGAGGAGGAGGACGGAGGCGGCAATGCCCGCGAAGGCCAGGAGGAGGACGGAGGCGGTGCTGGCAGCGACGCCGAGGACGAGGAGGGGCAGGAGGAGGAGGAGGAGGACTCCGACACCAAGTTCGCCCGGTTGGAGGCGCAGGAGGCGGCAGACGACAAGGCGGTGGCAAGGAAGAAGTCCAGGGCCCGGGCAAGGGCGCAGGCGCGGGCGGCGCGTCGTCGTCATCCGTTCACCGACGACGACGACGAAGACGCCATTTCTTCCAGTTTCAACTCCTCGACGGGCGCGTCGTCCTCCAGTTCCTCTTCCGACGAGGAGGTGACAAGCAAGAGGCGCAGGAGTTTGGACGACGAGGCAGGGCCTTCTAACAAGAAGGCCAAAAATTAGTTTTTGTTTATATGTTTTTAAATTTGTTCTTCTTTGTATGTTAAATATGTTTGAATCTATTCGATTGAAGTATCCGGTTAATTGTTTAGGCTATAATCTATTCGATTGGAGCAACATGACATCATTGATGAGTACTACTTTTTCGCGTTTAACTTGCTCATTCAACAAAAATGAAAAGAAGTAGCACCAAAAAAAAACACTTGCATGTCCAAAATGCGTCGGACCGCTGAAGGTAGCCCCGACGCAAACGGACATTTCGCCCCTCGCAGTCATTTTGGCGTTCGCTAGGCGACGCAAACGAACGCCAGCAGACATTTTAGGCGTCCGAAATACGTCGCGCCGATGCCCTTACAGAAATTGTACAGGCGTAACCACACTAGCAAGATGCAACAAGTGGAGTGGCTGCTCACTCGACCCACAGCAACGAGCAATCAGAGCTCAAAACTACAAGAAAACAAAGCCCTCCCTCTCGGCCGCCGGGAGCCAAGAACCGCTTGCGCCTCCGCAGTCAGATCTTCCCCGCCGTGAGCCCCGCTCCCTCCGGCCCGGCCCCCGCGTCGCTTTGCTTGGGCGGCACGGGGGAACCTGAGCTCCTCTGGCCAGGTCCTCCTCCTAAGGCCCTCCTCCTCCGCCGCTGTCGCTGGCCTCGCCGCGGTGGCGGCGGCCCCGGCTTCCGAAGGCGGCTTGGGGCGAGCTCGCGGTGGACGCGATGGGGCGCTCTCGCTGGCCTTGTCCAAGTGGGCGTCGGCGCGGGTGAGACCGGCCTTGCCCAAGCGGGCGTCGGCGCGGTGGTGGGTTGGGGTGCGGCGGTTCTAGGCGGGGCGGCGGAGTCCGGCAGGCGCGCGGGCTTGGGGGAGCTCGCGGTGGACGCGGAGGGATTCGTTGGCCGGCCACGCCCAAGCGGGTGCCGGTGCGGGTGAAGCTGGCCTCGCCCAAGCGGGCGTCGGCGCGGTGGTGGATGATAACCCACAAGTATAGGGGATCGCAACAGTCTTCAAGGGAAGTAAAACCCAAATTTATTGATTCGACACAAGGGGAGGTAAAGAATACTTATAAGCCTTAACAACTGAGTTGTCAATTCAGCTGCACTGGAAAAGCACTAGTAACAGGGGTGATGTGAAAGCAGCAGTAATATGAGCGCAATAGTAACAGTAACACAGCAGCAATAGCAGTAACACAGAGGCAATGGCACCAGAAAATAGTTAATACTACTTCCAATGACATGTAGGAACGAGTATATGATGATGAAAGATGGACCGGGGTTCCCAGCTATCTACACTAGTGGTAACTCTCCAATAACAAGTGTTGGGTGAACAAATTACAGTTGGGCAATTGATAGGATTGAAATAGCATTAAGACAGAACATCAAGATTATTAATCACGTAGGCATATTTTCCATATATAGTCATACGTGCTCTCAATGAGAAACTTGTATAACATCTTTTGTCCTACCAGGCAGCCGGGCCTCTAGGGAATCTACTGGAAATTAAGGTACTCCTTTTAATAGAGCACCGGAGCAAAGCATTAACACTCCGTGAAAATATGTGATCCTCATATCTAAGCCTTCTCCGTTATCCCAGCTTGTCACTGGGGCCTCGGGTTCCGGACATAGACATGTGCAAACAACTTGTAGATACAATCTAAGTAATAAGTATACAGCTTAAATCTAAGATCATGCCACTCGGCCCTAGTGACAAGCATTAAACACAACAAGATTGCAGCAACAATAACTTCACAAACTTATATAGATAGACTAATCATAATGTAACAATCCATCGGATCCCAACAAACACAACACCGATTACATCGATGAATCTCAATCATGTAAGGCAGCTCATGAGATCATTGTATTGAAGTACATGGGGAGAGAGTACCAACTAGCTACAGCTAGAACCCGTAGTCCATGGGGGAACTACTCACGGAGCATGATGGAGGCGGTGGCGTCGATGGAGATGGCTTCCGGCACTTCCCCGGCGGCGTGCCGAAGAGATTCTGTCCCCCGAATTGAGTTTCGCGACGGCGGCGCCCGGAGTCTTTCTGGAGTTTCATTGGTATCGCGTTTTTAGGTCGAAAGGGGTCTTATAGGCGAAGAGGCGGCGCAGGAGGTGCCTGGGGCCTCCTCACCATAGGCTAGCGCGGCCAGGCCTGGGGCCGCGCCGCCTTATGGTGTGGTGGCCCTCTGGCCCGCCTCCGACTCTCCTTTGGTGTCCTGGAGCCTTCCGGAAAAATAAGATATTGGGTCTTTGTTTCGTCGAATTCCGAGAATATTGCCCGAACAGCCTTTCTGGAACCAAAAACAGCAGAAAACAGGAACTGGCACTTCGGCATCTTGTTAATAGGTTAGTTCCGGAAAATGCATGAAATCATCATAAAGTGTGAGCAAAACATGTAGGTATTGTCATAAAACTAGCATGGAACATCAGAAATTATAGATACGTTGGAGACGTATCAGTGGACCGGGATGCGGTGGCTCCAGGCGGGGCGGCGAAGGTTGGCAGGTGCGGTGCGGCGCGCTGCTTCGCGCCTGGCTGCGCGGGCCGATTGGGCCAGATCTGGGCCGCGCGGGCCGCGTCCTTCACGTGGCGGCACGATACTCTGCTCCAGCTGCTATCCAGTCATGGGTGTGGCGGCGCTGTCTCCTTTGCTGGCCAGGGCGACGGACATGGCGAGCGGGTGGCCAAGCGGCCTTTGCTCCGGTTCCAGGGACCTGGCGGCTCGGACAGTTTGGAGGCTGCCTGGTTGACGGCTGGAGGCAGGTGGGGTGCGCACAGACTCTTGGTGGCCGGAAGGGATGCCGGTCATGAAGCCGTCCTTGATGGTGCTCCGGCGAGGTTTTGTGGAGAGGTCAGGTGTGACTGAGGTGTGCCGGGAACTCAGGTTTCAGCTAGGTGTGCAGTTCTCCGGATGAAAATCTTGCTCGACTTCCGTCGATGCCGGTGATGATGTCACTTTTGGGTGTCGTTTGCCTTGTTGAAGGCGTTACCGAGGAGATCTAACACTTCTCCTACTCTTGGATCTTGTCTTTTGGTGAAAACCTGAATCGCATGTCGGATTGGCGATGGCGGCATCCACGATGTCGTTACTTCGATGAAAGCATCGTTTTGGAGACATGGTACTGATGGGAGCACCTGGGCTGTGGTCAAGCGGCTGGTCGGGCGCTATCAATGGCGGGTGTTCTTCGAGTCTGTGGTGCTGGGTATCGTGGGGTTGCCCCGTGGTGGCGGTAGCAGGAGCACTCTCGACATGTAGGCGGCGCCAAACGAGTCATGTTTTCCGCCCTCTCTCAAGACCGGAGCGGCACATGCCGCCTCCCTTCGGTTATGTCTTCTCTCTCCGATGTTGTTGAAGCCGGCGAACAAGCTCATGGCAATGGTGATCGTTTCAACATGATTGGAGCGACCTTGGGGCTGTTGCAATGAAGTCGAAGATGTCCCACCGTAAGCACGAGGGATGATGTTTCGGGGACGCTGCTTGCCCCGGTGGTGTACTTCTCTATTTGTGCCGCCCTAGCCTTCTGGCGCTCTTTATGTCTAGTGGTGCTCTTGTTGATGTAAAGGTTTTCGCCCGGTTTTCCTTCAATAAACTGAGCAGTTTGGGTCTCTGTGCCTTTTTAATGCAATGAACACATCAGTTCTCCTGCTGTTATTCAAAAAAAAAAAAAAACAAGAAAACAAAGAGTTAATCCATCCGCCCACTCGCAGAGCAGACGTCAAAGCTGGAACAATAGAACAAACAACATCAGAAAGGGATAATCTTCCTTCATACCGAAAGTGATAATCTTCCTTCAGCATAGATCAGGTCTGCCATCAATGTCGTCAGAGAAGTTAATTACGTACATGCGATTGACTTCACTGCACCTTATGCCATCATATGTTTGTTTGTTTTGTTTGCCACTTATAACAATTCTGCACCACATATGCAAATGGTTTCCAATAAGTTGGAGTTGGTCAATAGATATCTAGGCACGGCTGTTCTTTTAAAAACAAAGCAAAAAAACCATTTTCATTACTCATGCCGAACTAAATTAATTTATGTGGATTTAGACAAAATGTTAGCTAAAATCTATCCAGATTCACTGAACCTGCGGCAACAAGTTTGGATCAGAGGGAGCAATCAAGAATAAGTGAATTGCCCGGTTAGCTTGAGAAATACCGGGTACTCATCTACCCAAATATAATACTAGTTACTAATGTATACAATTTCTTGTGTCCAGACCAACTCGTAATTGCCAATTTGGTGAATCAACTTAGGAGGCAGGGCAGGAGGAAGATGATATGCTATATTGAGCTTATTATATTGCTGAAAGGGTGTTTTACTCTTATCCATTATTTTGGCTAATGATAATATCCTAACTAGTGTGTGAACTAATGCTATCTCTTACTAATATCACAGTTTTAGTTTACAAGTGATGACGGAAGATGGTTCGAGACCCCCCCCCCCCAACCCCAATTGCTATTCAAGAGAAGTGTCGGTGTTTTCATTTGTTTTTCTCTTTGTCTAGAGCCATATACCATCAAACATAAGAGAGAAGAGAAAGCTCAGAGGGGAAAAGGTCATTTTGAAGGTCTTCAGCGGAACCGGCGGCCAAAGGCCGGCCCCTACACCGGAATGATCGTTCAAGTGCTGAGCGCCACGACAATGACCGCCGAACCCATATACTAGATGTCATTTCGTCTGAGGGCCGGCGGTTGCCGGTTGGTCCGACCTAGGTGCCAGTGCTTCGCTAGCCCGACAGTAGGTTCGGCGCTCGAGCCGGCCCGCCAGTTTGGGTGTCAGTTGGTCCGGCATGAAGCTCGGCGCTGCCGACTTTCTGTCAGTCTGATCCGCTGTGACTTTTCCAAAACGGCTAGTTTCTCCCCTAGCTAGTTATAAATACCCCTACAGCTTGAGAAGGTTAGGTCAACCATTCATATGTTATCCTTGTGCTCTCTCTCACACACACACACCATTGTGTTGAAACACCAAAAAGTTTGGATCTCCCATTCTATCCAACCAAAACCAAATGCCTTTGGTACAAAGCAAGAGGAGGTCCCTAAAAGGATCGTATGTCACCTAGAGGGGGTGAATAGGTGCTATATCAAATTTTAATTCTTTTTCAATTTAGAATTGACACAAAGGTACATTCTCTAGATATGCAACTATCTGAATTTACCTATATGACAAGATGCAAGAAAAAATACACAATACAAGATACAAGTAGTAAAGTGCGGTAAAAATATAGAGGTAACCGAGGTGGAGCACGCGGAGACACGAGGGTATGATTCCCGTAGTTCCTTCCTTGTAAAGGGAAGTACGTCTACGTTGGAGGGGTTTTGGTGCCACGAAGGCCAACCAACGCCACGAAGGCCTCACCCTATTCTCCGGTGAGCAACTCCACAAAGGCCTAGCTCACGCTCCACTAAGCGGTTTCCTTAAGGTCGGAACTGTCACCTTTACACAAAGGTTGGGGCACACATGCAAAACTCAATTGGAGGTCCCAACAACTGACCATGGAGCTTTTACAACACAAAGCAAGCTCCGAGGGCGACTTCTCACAAATCTAGGGTTTCACAACATGGAACTCCTACAAACAAGTGGGATACCCAAATCCCTTTGGTGGAGGTGTAGATCTAGGGTTCCTCCCTTGATTCCCAAGAGATCGACAAGATTGAATGGCAAGGGAGGGAGATCTTGGAGTTTTGAGCTTTGTAGCAATGGTGGAGAGAGAGTTGAAGCCGCAACCTCTCTTTGGAGAAGAAGGGTCCCTTTTATACCCCCACAATAAATGTGACCGTTGCAAAAGAAAATGGGTCGGAGTCTCGTGTAAAGTCCGGAGTCTTCGATCTAGGTCCAGAGTCTTTGGTCGAGTCTCTAGACCCCTATATTGTGCGTGAGGCACTTGGGCCAGCTCTTCGAAACCAAAAGGCCGGACTTTTGTCCAGAGTCTCTGGCTTGGGTAGACCAGAGTCTCTGGAGTGCTAGGGCCGGAGACTTTGTGAAAGTCTCTAGACTAGAATCCGTACCCCGATATTGTGGGTGAGGCACACTTGTTGTCTCCTCGAGATCTTGTCGGTCCGGAGACTTGTCCGGAGTCTCTGGCCTGGCGGCCGGAGTCTCCGGACAGGAAGCTTTTGCTTGGCACTTTTGTTGTGGGTCTTCTCCACCACTATTCCCAGCCAACCCCTGAACATTTCTTGAGCATTGTAGACTCTTCACCACAAAGCTGCAATGCATCTCTTGTTCGTTTCACCTTTTAGGGGTCGGCAACCATGACAAGCTTATCACAAATATTATCTATGATACATAAGCACACAGTTAAATATCCCTATGTTGATAACAAACACACAAAATCATATTAGGAGGGAAATGCCCTTTCAATCTCCCCCTTTTTGGTGTTTGATAACAACATAGAGATTTGCAAAGATATTATGATAGGCATATCAAATAAGATAGTAAAAGAGGTGAGCTCCCCCTAGATGTATACAACATATGATTTGCAATTAATACTAGCAAATGCATAGAGGAAACACCCCCTATCTTTTATACACTATGCACTTGTGCAAGAAAGACAAGGTAAACAAGATCACATAGCTTGCACAAACTAGAGATAATATAGGTAAAGACTAGGAGTTTAGAGATCATACCATATAGGTGACGATAATAGCACTTAGGAAATGACATAGTCTTTACCACTCTAATAACAGTCTCACGAATGTCACAAACCACACATAACATAGTAGCACAAGCCAAATATTAGAAGTTCAACGCTAAGATAAATGGGCACAATGCAAAGAGGCATAATAAGCAAGTAACAAGCATCGAAAGCATGTGCCTGACCCAAGCAAATCTCGTAGACAACCTAATAGAACTACATCTCCCCCTTTGGCATCAAGACACCAAAAAGGGAAACGAGCAAAGCTACATGCCCCGAAGGAAACTATTCAGTGTCCTCGGAAGCATCACTCTCAGCATAGTCTTCATCATCCGCGGCGGGGCCCTTGCCTTTGTCACAAGAGGGTCTTGAAGTGATCTCCTAGAGCTCCTTCCAGTTCAGGCGGCCATCTTGGTTCCATGTGGTGAAGCACAAGGTGGCATACGACTCGGTAGGAGGTGAAGACGGCTCGGGAGGGCGCTCATTTGCTGGGAGGAGCTTGTTGATTGATTCATGAAGCACTTGTTGATTGTTGTTGATGTGGCTCTGAGCAACATAAGAGTCATACTGTTGAAAGAACATCTCTCACAATATGTTTTGTGTGTTTGATGTCAATATATGTGATACACTAATGTTCGATGAAGTGGTGCAGGATTTATATAGGTACATGAATATAAGTGACTTGTGTGGAAAAACGAGTCAAAAGAAAGCTGAAAAAGATTCACCAGACCGGATAATCCGGGCCGGATATTTGCAAAATATCCGGCCCCCAATTTTTGGCTAAGGACTCGAGCCAATGTGGCTCAGTACTTCCCTGGACAAGGGCCGGATTATTGGCCGGAATTTCCCCAAGGCCGGATAATCCGGGCCGGATATTTTCAAAATATCCGTCCCCCCAAAAATCGGCTAAGGACCAGAGGCGACGCGGCTCAGTAAGGCCCTGGACATGGGCCGGACTTTTGGCCGGACATTTGGCCGGATTTTTCCCAGGGCCGGATTTTTGGTGGGGGGCGGATTATCCGGCCCCAACTTAGGCCGGATTATCCGGCCCTCGAAGTCTCCAACGGCTGGATTTTGGGGGGGGGGGGGTATTTATACCCCCTTCTTCTACCTTCCTCCTTGCTCAATCATTGCACAAAAATCTGCCAAGCTTCACCACCATTAGAGCCACCTCAAGAACACAAGATTTGCAAGATCGCCTCCCTCACCCAACCAAAGTTCTTGATCTTTGGAGATTAGAAGGAGAAGACACCGATCTACATCCTCACCGAAGCGATTTACATTTCCCCCTCATATGCTTGAGGGCCCTCTTGCTAGTGTTCTGATACGTCGCAAACGTATCTATAATTTTTTATGTTCCATGCTTGTTTTGCACCAATTACTATATGTTTTAAGGGACTAACCTATTAATAGTTGCAAAAGTGCACAAGTTCTTGGTTTCAACTTTGTTGTGCAGGAAATAGGCAAATATGGAAGGAAATAGCTCATTATGGTGAAATCTGGAATTTCCCGGAATCTGTCCCTGCTGAACACTTTTCAAAGATCGCTTCGAAACTCCATCAAAACGACGTCCAATGGAAAAGTCGTAAACTACAAAGTTGTAGAGAATTTCAAACCGAACAATTTGGACATCTTATTCGTCCAGAACGAACAACGGATGCATCCGGCAGAGCAGAATTACTGTGAAGGTTCGTGCAGTCTCGGGACTCCGAAAGTTGGTGACGTATTTGACACAAGCTCTTTCCATAGCTGGATATTTCGGCCCAGCCACGAGTTGTGAGGCTCATGAAGGATAGAGGGGAGTCCTAGGAAGGTTCTAGAGGTGCCCAAGAGCCCTTGGATCAAAGGGGCATCCATCCCATGGCCTAGATTGCATCTCCAACACTATATATTGATGGGAAACCCTATTTTTGGAGGCCCCCAAGCATTGTCACGAAAATCCTCCTCCTTGGCAGCAGCCAAGGAGGGGGAAACACTCATCTACACCAGCACCAACTCAAGGAAGAAGAAGGCTAAGGGGCGGCGCTCCCCCATGATGCCGGCGGCGGGGAAGGAGTCCCCCGCGCCGCCGCCGCCGCCGCCCACGCCTCCGCCTCCCGGTGCTCCTCGCTGAGCCCTCCAACGTCTTCACAACCATCTCCATCACCAACTCCTCATTGTATTCAGTGGTCCATTGATACGTCTCCGACGTATCGATAATTTCTTATGTTCCATGCCACATTATTGATGATATCTACATGTTTTATGCATACTTTATGTCATATTTATGCGTTTTCCGGAACTAACCTATTGACGAGATGCCGAAGGGCCAGTTGCTGTTCTGCTGTTTTTGGTTCCAGAAATCCTAGTAAGGAAATATTCTCGGAATCGGACGAAATCAATGCCCAGCATCCTATTTTTCCACGAAGCTTGAACACCCGAGAGCCACCGAGGGGAGCCCTGGTGGGCCAGATGATAGGGCGGCGCGACCAGGGCTGGGCCGGCGCGCCCCCTACGTGTCGTCGCCTCGTCGCCCCGACTCCGCCTCTTCGCCTATTTAAAGGTCCTGACCTAAAACCTCGATACGAAAAAGCCACGGTACGAGAAACCTTCCGAGCCGCCGCCATCGCGAAGCCAAGATCTGGGGGACAGGAGTCTGTTCCGGCCGCCGCCGGGACGGGAAGTGCCGCCATCCATCGACACCACCGCCATCTTCATCACCGCTGCTGTCTCCCATGAGGAGGGAGTAGTTCTCCATCGAGGCTCGGGGCTGTACCGGTAGCTATGTGGTTAATCTCTCTCCTATGTGCTTCAATACAATAATCTCATGAGCTGCCTTACATGATTGAGATTCATATGATGATGCTTGTAATCTAGATGTCATTATGCTAGTCAAGTGGATTTTACTTATGTGATCTCCGGAGACTCCTTGTCCCACGTGTGTAAAGGTGACAGTGTGTGCACCGTGTGGGTCTCTTAGGCTATATTTCACAGAATACTTATTCACTGAGTTATGATTTGAGTTGGATGTCTCTATGAAATTGTGGTGTGTTAGTACCTCCTGTGAATGCTCAAAGTGACAGCGTGGGGTGTTCATTAGTACTTGGGAATACATCTTTAAGGTTTGCCTACATGATGAATTAGTGTTCGTTATCTTGCCAGAGAGTAATTCAGAGTAGCATAGTGAAGTGCTTATTTATATCTCTTTATGATTGCAATGTGTTTTGTATCACAATTTATCTGCGTGCTACTCTAGTGATGTTATTAAAGTAGTTTATTCCTCCTTCACGGTGTAATGGTGACAGTGTGTGCATCGTGTAGTACTTGGCGTAGGCTATGATTGTGATCTCTTGTAGATTATGAAGTTAACTATTGCTATGATAGTATTGATGTGATCTATTCCTCCTTTCGTAGTGTGAAGGTGACAGTGTGCATGCTATGTTAGTGCTTGGTTTGGTTATGTTGATCTGTCATGCACTCTAAGGTTATTTAAATATGAACATTGAATATTGTGGAGCTTGTTAACTCCGGCATTGAGGGTTCGTGTAATCCTACACAGTTAGTGGTGTTCATCATCCAACAAGAGGGTGTAGAGTCTAGCATCTATCTATTTATTCTGTTATGTGATCAATGTTGAGAGTGTCCACTAGTGAAAGTATGATCCCTAGGCCTTGTTCCTAAATACTGCTATCGCTGCTTGTTTACTGTTTTCGCATCTTTACTTCCTGCAATATTACTACCATCATCTGCACGCCAGCAAGTACTTTTCTGGCGCCATTGCTACTGCTCATACTTATTCATACCACCTGTATTTCACTATCTCTTCGCCGAACTAGTGCACCTATTAGGTGCGTTGGGGACACAAGAGACTTCTTGCTTTGTGGTTGCAGGGTTGCATGAGAGGGATATCTTTGACCTCTTCCTCCCTGAGTTCGATAAACCTTGGGTGATCCACTTAAGGGAAAACTGCTGCTGTTCTACAAACCTCTGCTCTTGGAGGCCCAACACTGTCTACAAGAATAGAAGCACCAGTGGTCCATCCTCTCACAAACCTCTGTACCGCCCTATGTAAACATGGTGTTTGATGCTATAAGTTATAATCCTATGATCTATGTCATGTTGCCATAGTTTATTTGTTCTTTGATTGATTGGTTGTTTCTCTTTGGTTCATTAGAGTTGTATGTTGATATGTTACCGTCCTTGGTGCCCATTATATTTGTGCGCGCATGGATCAAGCACCATAGGGTTGGTAGTACTTGTATACTAGAAGGGGGAAGTTCTGCCGGAGTGACAGAAACCTAAGGACGCGAACCGGATAGTTGCATGTATGGGAGTAAGAGGACCATTTACTTAAGGCTATGGTTGGGGAAACCTTAATGCTTGCTAGTATTTACGGATGTTTGCTAGCAAGCCAATCATATAGTACTTGTAATCCCGGAGGGAGAGCATGTATATTTAGCCTCTCCTACATAGAAAGCTGCATCGAAGACATTGAACCCAAGATCTTCACTAATTGATCTTGGACAAAGCCACCACTATTACCACCGCCTTTCCACACTCATGGTACTGTTAGTTTAGTTTGTTTTATTGCTGCAGCACTAACATTTATTCCGTGTATTTTATTGTTCTGCAAAGTCACCTCTCATACCCGTTATCGCTCTAGTTTTATTTCCTAGATATTGCAAACGCTTAGTGTGCGTAGAGTTGTATCAGTGGTTGATAGAACTTGAGAGAATGTTTATCCTACCTTTAGCTCCTCGTTGGGTTCGACACTCTTACTTATCGAAAAGGCTACACACGATCCCCTATACTTGTGGGACATCAAGACCTTTTCTGGCGCCGTTGCCGGGGAGCCATAGCGTAGGTGAATATTTTCGTGTGCACTTGTTTGCTTTATCTCTAAGTAGTTTTACTTCCTGTACCTAGTTGTTCTCTATCTCTTGTATGGATAGGGAATGCGAATTACAAAAAAAATTAGTTGTACTTCTTATATAAAAAAATAAAAAAATGTTTTCAGAAAAGAAAAGTGATTGGAAAGATGAGTAATGGTGAAGTGGGGGTCGACCTTGAACACTTGTGTTCATGCCTGCGAAACCAAAACAATTCTTTCCATGGAAGCTTTTCATTAAAAACTTGTAAATAGTGTATATAGTGTACATATCCCGCTGTAAATAGAATGTATAGATAACCCCTAGTTTGTTATGCAAGTTTGTCACTATGCTGCCTAGAAAACAGATTTCCTGTGCTCCACTGTAGAAAATTTTAAAAATCACCAGAACGTGATCTTGATCTGAAATTTCTTGAGTGCATAGTAGTGCTTGCTATCTAACTTTCGTTAGTTCTGACTTTTCTGATTTGAGGTACGTAGACAGATCTAATAATTCAATCTTTACGGACTGATTCTGTTGAGACAGATTTCCTGTGCTGTGCTGCAAAAATTCGTGAAAAATCTCAGTATGGCATTTTGATCTGAATTTTTGTGTGCATAGACCTGAGGTTATGATCTATCTTTCATTAATAATGAGTTTTTAGATTTGAGCTACGTAACTATCTCATTGAGTGACATCTTTACAGAGTGTTCAGTTTTGACAGATTTCTATTCTCTTTGTTTAAATATTGTACTTAGGATTCAAAAGTTTCCTTCGTTTTCGACGTACGATTGAAATAATAAGAAACCTCAGTATTACAGTGGCTAAATATTTGATAGATTTTATAGAAATTAGGGATACTTGAACACTTGTGGATTTTATTTAATGAGTACTAACCTACTAATGAGTTTTGTGAAGCTTTATGTGGATGCAGTTTTTAAGTTCCAATCAATATGGTGATATGAGATGAGCAAGAGGATGCAAGAGCTCAAGCTTGGGGATGTGTAGATGGATCCCAAGAGAATATTCAAGAAGATGCAAATATCTAAGCTTGGGGATGCCCAAGGCATCCCCCTATTCATCAACCAACATGAGGTTGTCTCCTTCAAACTCAATATTACCCATCCACATGTAAGCATTGTATATAGTTGCTTTTATTATCTTTGGTTTTATCCTATTTAGTTTTATTAGGTTCTTTATTTGGTTCTTGTTTCTTTGTCAGTTTCACTTATAATTGGAAAACAACAACAAAAAAAGGGGGTTTGAGAGCTCCATCAAATAATCATGCCCATCTTAAATGGCTATAAAGAAAGAGCTTTATGGGAGACAACCCAATATGTTTATATTTCTGTTATTTACTGCTTTGTTGAGTCTTGGAAGTCATTACTACTGTAATGACCTCTCCTTATCATGTTTGTTTTGTTTTTGTGCCAAGAATTGCCTCTAATGGTAAGAAAGTGGTATTTGGGAGATTTGCAATCTTGTTTACTGTTTCTGGTTCGTCACGAGAAAAATCGCCAAAAATCACCAGAACGTAAGTTTGAGCTGCCAATTTACGAGCATCTTCCCCAGGTATTTATCTAACTTTCATTAGTTCAGAGTTTTTCGAGTTACGCAGCGTAACTATTTTTCAAAAATCAATTTTTACGAACTGTTCTGTTTTGACAGATTCTTGCACTGTTTTGCATTTGCATCTTTTTGCCCACCTTTTTGAGTTCTCTTGATCAAAGAACCTTATTGAAGTTGTGCTACAGTAGCTAATGCTTATTAAAATGCTTTTCATATGTCATACTGAACTTTGTAGATTTGATTAATATTATCATTGCACTAACGCTGCTAATGAGATTTGTGATGAGTTTTGTATGAAGGAAGTTTTCAAGTGTAGGAAAGAAGAATGATGAGATGAGATGAAGAATGGACAAAAGCTCAAGCTTGGGGATGCCCATGTCACCCCAAGATATATTCAAGAAGTACAAGCGTCAAAGCTTGGGGATGCCCAAGGCATCCCCTTCTTCATCAATAAAAATATCAGGTCCTGTTTCTGTTCACTATATTTTTATTGCTTCATATACTATGTGTTATTCTTGGAGCGTCTTTATTTTCTGTTGTGTATTTTATTTTCAATAAAGTGGGCACCATCATACCATGTTTGTTTGGGAGAGAGACACGCTCCATTTTAATTGTATGAACGCTCTAGTTTTCACTCTTATTGTTCAACGAGCGTTTTATTTTTGCTAGTACTGCGTTTAGCTCTGGTTTTTCACTCCTATTTTGTTCAGAGCTTGTTAGTATGCTTCAGTTATATATGATTAGCTCTCTGATCTTTAATGAATATTATAAATGAGAGTTGTTTCAAATAAGTTGATTGGTGTTGGATACGAGTAAAAAGGTTTCATATTAATAGTGATGCAAATGGAAGATCTCCTCTGATGTTTCAATTGGGTTGAATTGATCATTTAGTTTAGACTTTTAATATCACCATATGCTTTAATTAATAAGTTTTGTCGCTATGCATGATTATGACCATTATTGCTCTCTTAGTTGGTCGCTATCTTTCTTTTTGCTAGCCTTCATTCTGTACTGAGTATGATCTCTACTCGTGCATCCAACCACCAAAAACCAAAATATGCCAAAAGTGTCCACCATACCTACCTATATGTGGTATTTCACCGCCACTCCAAGTAAATTTACATGTGCTACCTTTAAAACCTTCAAAATAATTCCTTGTTTTTGCAATACATAGCTCATGGGAAAGTAGCCTAAAAAATATTGTGGTGAGGAATATGTCACTTATGTATCTTAGTTCTTATAAGCTGCTTGTTGTGTGGCAACCATGCTGACATGGGGACACCATCATCATATTTTTGATAAATATCATGTGAGTTACTATGCATGTCCGTCTTGTCTGAAGTAAAGGAGATAACCATGATAAAAGGTTAGAGTATGCATATTGTTAGAGAAAAACATTGGGCCGCTAACCAAAGCCATGTTTACATGGTGGAAGTTTCAGCATGGACATTAAAACCTCAAAAATCTCTTATGAGAAATTTATGTTGCCAAAAGCTTTAAGCTTAAAGAGGAGTCCATTTGTATGTTGTCCATGTTGTCCCGGTATGAATATCTAAGTTGAGAATAATCAAAAGCGAGAAATCCAATGCGAACTTTCTCCTTAGACCTTTGTACAGGTGGCATGGAGGTACCCATTTGTGAAACTTGGTTGAAACATATGTAATGCGATGATAATCCATGGAAATCCAAGCTAATTAGGACAAGGTGCGGGCACTATTAGTATTCGATGCATGAGGCTTGCAACTTATAGGAAGTTTTATACATAACCTATATTACTTATTGCTACCGTTGACACAATTGCCTCTCTTAAAATTTTATATCTCTATGTTTTCAAAATAAAAAGCTCTAGCACATGTTTAATCTCTGCTTCCCTCTGCGAAGGGTCATTCTTTTACTTTTATGTTGAGTCTTCATCTTCTAAGTTATATGCACCGTCTTATGAGAGCATAGTTGTCATTCTTAGTTCTATGTGCATGGTCCCAAAATTATTATTGATTGAATCATGAATGTGTTATTAATTGTTCTTAAATTATTTGTATCTAGTCATCCTTTGAACTTTGAAGGTGCATGTCACCTCAAAAATTATTCTTTTTATCACTTACCTACTCGAGGACGAGCAGGAGTTAAGCTTGGGGATGTTGATACGTCGCAAACGTATCTATAATTTTTGATGTTCCATGTTTGTTTTACACCAATTACTATATGTTTTAAGGGACTAACCTATTAATAGTTGCAAAAGTGCACAAGTTCTTGGTTTCAACTTTGTTGTGCAGGAAATAGGCAAATATGGAAGGAAATAGCTCATTATGGTGAAATCTGGAATTTCCCGGAATCTGTCCCTGCTGAACACTTTTCAAAGATCGCTTCGAAACTCCATCAAAACGACGTCCAATGGAAAAGTCGTAAACTACAAAGTTGTAGAGAATTTCAAACCGAACAATTTGGACATCTTATTCGTCCAGAACGGACAACGGATGCATCCGGCAGAGCAGAATTACTGCGGAGGTTCGTGCAGTCTCGGGACTCCGAAAGTTGGTGACGTATTTGACACAAACTCTTTCCATACCTGGATATTTCGGCCCAGCCACGAGTTGTGAGGCTCATGAAGGACAGAGGGGAGTCCTAGGAAGGTTCTAGAGGTGCCCAAGAGCCCTTGGATCAAAGGGGCATCCATCCCATGGCCTAGATTGCATCTCCAACACTATATATTGATGGGAAACCCTATTTTTGGAGGCCCCCAAGCATTGTCACGAAAATCCTCCTCCTTGGCAGCAGCCAAGGAGGGGGAAACACTCATCTACACCAGCACCAACTCAAGGAAGAAGAAGGCTAAGGGGCGGCGCTCCCCCATGATGCCGGCGGCGGGGAAGGAGTCCCCCGCGCCGCCGCCGCCGCCCACGCCTCCGCCTCCCGGCGCTCCTCGCTGAGCCCTCCAACGTCTTCACCGCCATCTCCATCACCAACTCCTCATTGTATTCAGTGGTCCATCCTCTCACAAACCTCTGTACCGCCCTATGTAAACATGGTGTTTGATGCTATAAGTTATAATCCTATGATCTATGTCATGTTGCCATAGTTTATTTGTTCTTTGATTGATTGGTTGTTTCTCTTTGGTTCATTAGAGTTGTATGTTGATATGTTACCGTCCTTGGTGCCCATTATATTTGTGCGCGCATGGATCAAGCACCATAGGGTTGGTAGTACTTGTATACTAGAAGGGGGAAGTTCTGCCGGAGTGACAGAAACCTAAGGACGCGAACCGGATAGTTGCATGTATGGGAGTAAGAGGACCATTTACTTAAGGCTATGGTTGGGGAAACCTTAATGCTTGCTAGTATTTACGGATGTTTGCTAGCAAGCCAATCATATAGTACTTGTAATCCCGGAGGGAGAGCATGTATATTTAGCCTCTCCTACATAGAAAGCTGCATCGAAGACATTGAACCCAAGGTCTTCACTAATTGATCTTGGACAAAGCCACCACTATTACCACCGCCTTTCCACACTCATGGTACTGTTAGTTTAGTTTGTTTTATTGCTGCAGCACTAACATTTATTCCGTGTATTTTATTGTTCTGCAAAGTCACCTCTCATACCCGTTATCGCTCTAGTTTTATTTCCTAGATATTGCAAACGCTTAGTGTGCGTAGAGTTGTATCAGTGGTTGATAGAACTTGAGAGAATGTTTATCCTACCTTTAGCTCCTCGTTGGGTTCGACACTCTTACTTATCGAAAAGACTACACACGATCCCCTATACTTGTGGGACATCATGTTCCTCTTTGGATCCCTAGTTGTTTGTTGTTGATGTATTGTTGTTGATTGTTGTGTTGTTACAGATTTGGGAGCCTCCAATTTGGTTGTGGATGTGTGCCCCAAGAAATTTGTAAAGGCCCGGTTTCCGCCTCGAGGAAATCCCTTAGTGGAAGTGGGCTAGGCCTTCGTGGCGTTGCTCACAGGAGACCTGAGTGAAGTCTTCGTGACTGTTGGTCTGGCTTTCGTAGCGACCACACTCCTCCAAACGTAGACGTACCTTCTTGCAAAGGAAGGGAACTACGGGAATCAACTCCGTGTCTCCGTGTGCTCCACTCTCGGTTACCTCTATCCTTTATCTCCTCTATATTGTTTTGCTATATCTTGCTTTGTCGTTGACCTTGTCATATAGGTAAATTCACATAGTTGCATATCTAGAGAATTTACCTTTGTGTCAAGCCTAATTTGAAAAAGAACTAAAAATTGGTTAGCACCTATTCACCCCCCCTCTAGGTGCGGCATACGATCCTTTCAATTGGTATCAGAGCCTCGGCTCTTATTTCGGGCTTAACCGCCTAAGAGTATGCCGGAGGATGAACAATCGGAGGGGGCCGCAAAGCCGGTCTCCATGGATGATCTCAAGTCGGTGGAAACATCCTTGAGATCCGCCATGCAAACCCAAATGGAAACATTGATGAAAATGTTTAACGACCGCTTTCCCGCGGCTCCCCCCATCATCCCCACCGAAGAGGAAAAGGACAAGGGTGCGTTAGAAGGGGGAGATGCTTCGACATCACCCCTCTCTATCAATCCCTTGGATGGTGATAACTTAAACACTATCAAACCCCCCGTTACTTCTCCTACGGTAACTAGTGGAGGTGTTAGCTACAATCGAGTGGCTCCGCCTTTCCTATCTCCCGATATCCCGGTTCCCCATCCTCATATAAACATTAGGGGCGACCCACCTAAGTTTAATGTTAAAGATTTCGATACATGGCAATTTGAGTTTCGCTCTCATGTTCGCAGTTCCTCCAATGAACTTTGGAGAATCATCGTGGATGGCTACAAGCCATACAACCCCGACAAGTTGACTAGAAGAGAAGCGGTTGATAGTCAACTCAATGACACCGCCTTGCACATGATTCAAACTAGTGTGGGGACAAAGGAATTGTCTCGTGTTCGGAATTTCACCACCGCCAAGGAAGCTTGGGATGGTTTGGCCGCTAGTTGCATTGGAAGTGATAGCATGAGAAGGAACAAGTACAATTCTCTTCGGAATCAAGCCGAAGGATTCATGAGGCTACCGGATGAAGATCATGAAGCCATGTATGGAAGGCTTCTCACCGTTGCCGATGCTTTCCGGAATGTGGGTGCCACCCACATCAATGACTCTTGGATCAAGGATAAGTACATCGATTGCATGATGCCGTTTGAACCCATTGATGTCAAGACTCTTGTTGGGAGAGAATGCTATTCCTCTCTCACTTCTCAACAAGCCGTGCACGAGATGCAAGCCCTCAAGGTGCTCGAGCAAAACTCCCATGATTCTCGCAATCGTGCCATTGGTATGTCAAAAGGGAACAATCTTGCCTTGACGGTCAATTCCGTAGAAGAAGTGAACCCTCAAGAACAATATAGGGCATCTTGGAGTATGTCCTATCCGGAAGACTTGGAACTCCACTACAATGATCACATGGCCTTCCATGCAAAATCTTTTTGGGTTGATCCTTCCAAGGCCAAGGAAGACAACATCAAGAGAAACAACAAAAGTGGGTTCACTAGCTTGGGTCCAAGAACAAGATCATGCTACAACTGTGATGACAAGCGCCATTTCATCGCCGAATGCCCCTATGAGCATAGGGAGACTCATGGTGGAAGGCTCATTCCCAAGGACAAGAGCAAAGACTCAAAGGGCAAATATTCAAAAGCCCCCAACAAGAAATTCTACAACAACAAGAGCAAGAAGGGCAAGAGGCCCCCAAGGATTGTGCTAGTGACTAGGGAAGAATATTCTTCCGATGAAGTTGAAAGTTCTAGTGATGATGAAGAAGAAGAAAGTTCAAAGGAAGTGGCCGCCATTGTCACTACCAACATTCCCTCTTCATCTCTCTTTGAATCCCCCAATGAGAATTCTCCTATCAAGAATGCACATTGCTTCATGGCAAGGTCCACCTTGGACACATCTATTGTGCTATCAACTCAAGAAGAATATTCCTCCGGAGATGATGATGTTGATGATGAAGAAGATGATGCTTCAAACGGATTGGTTGCTCTTGCCTCCCTCTCCACCAACTCTTCATCACCAAATGAATCCCCCAATGAAGTCATTCATGTGGAGGAAGAAAGTTGCCTCCTGACTAAATCCTCCGAGGTATCATCTCCTAACCCCTCTATGCCTAACATATCAAATGATCTAGGGGTTAACCATGCTAGTTTAAAAGTGAAACAAGAAATGCTTGATTTTGATGAGTTCATTCTTAACTTACAAGGTAACACTAACAAGCATGTTTCAAATCTCATGGTTCGTATAGCTCAACTATAGCTTCTCTTGAAGAGAGGCTAGAAACTCTTGAAGAGCCTCAAGATAAAATTAACAAACTCATCAAAGCTAGAGATCTTGCTAGGGCTAAGACTAAAGTGCTTAAAAAGGAAAAGGCCCAATTTGGTGTTGATCATGAGAAACTTGTGAAGGATCTAGATGAACTAGACAAAGCTCACAAAGCTTTGAAGAGTGAATACACTCTCCTATCCAAGTCTAATGAGCAACTTCAAATTAGGCTTGCTTCATATGATGTGCCTAGTTCCTCTACCCCCTCATGTGATCATGCAAATATTATTGAGGAAAATGCTAGGTTAAAGGATGAACTTGCTAAGGCCTCCTCTCCCCAAAGTAAACTTTCTTTGGATGATCTTTTGAGTAAGCAAAGATCAAACAATGGGAAGGAGGGCATTGGTTATAATGCCAAGGCAAAGAAGGCAAACAAGCAAAAGGCCAAGCCCGCACAAGAGAAGAAGAAAGATATCACTAATGGTGAAGCTCCTAAGAGCAAAACCATTAATGATGATGATGCGGGAAATGCTAACCCTCACTATGTTCTATTTAAAGATTATTATGGTGATGTTTATGCTAAATATGTTGGCCCATATGATGGTTATGTTGCTTGGTCTATTTGGGTCCCAAAGACCCTTGTTGCTAACAAAAGAGGACCCATTGAGAAATGGGTACCTAAATCCAAGAATTGATCTCATGTAGGACTATGCCGCCGGAGGTTCAAAATGGGTACTTGATAGTGGATGTACAAGTCATATGACCGGCGGCAAGAACCTCGTCAAGGAGTTGAGGCCCAATATAAATAATATCACCGTCTCCTTTGGCGATAATTCTACATCCGAGGTATTGGGTTTTGGCAAGGTTGTGGTTGCACACAACATTACTCTTGTGGATGTCATGCTTGTCAAAACCCTTGGTTACAATTTGCTTTCCGTTTCCGCCCTTGGCAAGATGGGTTTCTCCGTCTTTATTGATAATGATATTGTGGTCCTCTTGTGGAGCAAGACTCTAAAAGTCGCTTTCGTTGGGTATCGCGAACATAACTTGTATGTGGTGGACTTTTCGGGGACCACCACTTCAAGTGCGATGTGCCTATTCGGAAAGGCGGATGTGGGTTGGTTGTGGCATCGCCGCTTGGCCCATGTCAACATGAGAACTTTGCAAAGTCTTCACAAGGGGAACCATATTGTGGGACTAATGGAAAATGTTTCTTTTGCCAAAGATCGTGTTTGTAGGGCTTGTGTTGAAGGCAAAATGCATGAATCTCCGCACCCAAGCAAGACTATCATCTCTTCCAAGAGGATCTTGGAGCTCCTTCATGTGGATCTCTTTGGTCCTACCACTCATGCAAGCTTTGGTGGGAAGAAATATTGCTTGGTAATTGTTGATGACTATTCAAGATACACTTGGGTCTACTTTCTCAAAACGAAAGATGAGACTCAACAAATCTTCATTGACTTTGCCACCGAGGTGCAACGCCAACACAACCTCCTTATTATGGCAATAAGAAGTGACAACGGCTCCGAGTTCAAGAACTACACACTCAATGATTTTCTTAGTGATGAGGGGATAAGACATCAATATTCCGCTGCATACACCCCTCAACAAAATGGTGTTGCGGAGAGGAAGAACCAGACTCTTATGGATATGGCAAGGTCTATGATGGCGGAATACAAATCCCGCTATAATTTTTGGGCCGAAGCCATCTCCACCGCTTGCCATTCTTCTAACCGGCTCTATCTCCGTAAGGGCTTGAACAAGACTCCATATGAAATACTCACCGGCAACAAGCCTAATATCTCATACTTCAAGGTGTTCGGGTGTAAGTGTTTCTATAAAATCAAAGGAGTTTGTTTGTCTAAATTTGCTCCTAAAGCTTTGGAGGGTATATTTGTTGGTTACGGTGCCGAATCTCACACTTATAGAGTCTTTGATATATCTTCCAAGATTATCATCGAATCTTGTAGTGTGAAGTTTGAAGAAAATGATGGCTCCCAAGTGGGGCAAGTTGATGTATGTGCAGGTGATGAAATACCTCAAGATGCCATAGTAAGAATGGGTGTGGGATTTTTCCGCCCCATTGAGGGACACGGTGTGGCGTCTCGGGAAGGACTATGCTCTACCACGGTGGAGCCCTCATCTTCTCAACATCAACAAACCCCATCTCTTGAAGCTAATGATGCACCAACCCAAGAACAAGAAGAAAACCCTCCCTCTCATGTACAAGATCAAGGACAAGATCAATCAAGAATTCATGATGGCTCCGATGAGTATCCATTCGATGTTTGCACTTCACCAAATGTTGTCCAAGATCAAGCACATGAGGTTGAGCACTCTCAAGAAATTGAGGAAGCTCAAATTGAAGGTCAAGATGGGGACCCAAATGATCAAGTTGATCAAGTGAAACCTCCAAGGCCAAGAAGAACCAAGGAGGAGATTGAGGCCCGTCGCCTAGCAAGAAGAGAAAGGAACCTTGAAATTCGTGAACACACTCATGACAAGGTCCTTGGTGATTTAAGGGCAAGTGTTACCACAAGAAGGCAATTGGCTAATTTTAGCAATCATCATGCTTATATCTCCTTAGTGGAACCCAAGAAAGTATTTGAAGCCCTTGAAGATTCGGATTGGTTGGAAGCTATGCACGAAGAACTCAACAACTTCAAGCGCAACAAAGTGTGGACCTTAGTAGAGAAGCCAAAGGAGTGCCGCAATGTTATAGGCACTAAATGGATATTCAAGAACAAGCAAGATGAGTTTGGAAATGTTGTGAGGAACAAGGCAAGATTGGTGGCTCAAGGTTTCTCTCAAGTTGAGGGAATTGACTTTGGAGAAACTTATGCTCCCGTGGCTCGCCTTGAGTCCATCCGTATCCTTCTTGCTTATGCATCGCATCATAACTTTAAATTACAACAAATGGATGTGAAAAGTGCATTTCTTAATGGTCCTTTGCATGAAGAGGTTTATGTTAAGCAACCCCCGGGGTTCGAGGATCTCAACTTTCCTAACCATGTCTACAAGCTTGATAAAGCACTTTATGGTCTCAAACAAGCTCCTAGAGCTTGGTACGAGCACCTTAAAGAATTGTTGGTAGACCGTGGGTTTGATGTTGGGCTAATCGATCCCACTCTTTTTACTAAGAGGGTCAATGGGGAGCTTTTCGTTTGCCAATTATATGTTGATGATATTATCTTTGGCTCTACTAACAAAGCTTTCAATGATGAATTTTCAAAGCTTATGACCGATAGGTTTGAGATGTCTATGATGGGAGAGATGAAGTTCTTCCTTGGTTTTGAGATCAAGCAATTGAGAGAAGGGACCTTCATCAATCAAGCAAAATATCTCCAAGACATGCTCAAGAGGTTCAAGATGACCGAGTTGAAGGGTGTAGCCACTCCTATGGTTACTAAATGTCATCTTGCACTTGATCCCAATGGTAAAGAGGTGGATCAAAAGGTATATCTGTAAGGGTATTTTACCCTTATCCATTATTTTGGTTACAATGACACCGTGCTAGAGTATTTGGCCTAATACATGTTTGTAAGGATAATCCCAGGTATTAGCCAAAGAGGCATAAATGGTGTATCAAGGAACAAGAAGGCTAAAGGAGACCCCCCACTTCGACAACAATCAAAAGGGGTTCTCCAGCAGGCAGCCGGTCATAGACCCGGTTGGACCGGCCCGTGCGCCGGCAGACTCCGGTCTGCCGCCCGGTCGACTGGGCGCTGGGCCGGGCGCTCCGGCGCCAACCGGCCCCTGCGCTGACGCCAACCGGGCGACGTACTGGAAGACACGAGAGTGCCCCCGGTCGAGGTCCAGTCTGCCGCCCGGTTTGGACCGGCGGGTCCGGTCCCAGGCCCGGTCTGACCGGGCTCCCGACCGGGCGCCCCGGCGCCAATCGAGCTCTGCGCTGACTGCAACCGGAGGGAGTACTGCGCGACATTTCGAGGGTCCGGTCATGGTCCGGTCTGCCGCCCGGTTTGGACCGGCGGGTCCGGTCCCTGGTCCGGTCCGACCGGCCCCTGCGCCGGGCTGTCCGGTCTGTGGTCCGGTTGACCGGGATCCTCGGGAGAAAGCTAATGTCAAGTGAGCAACGGCCATATTTCAAGTGACACTATAAATAGCTCTTCTCCTACCTCTGAATAGTTAGGCACTACACTACAAACTGTTCTTGAGCTCTCTCTCTCATACTCCATTGCTAGAAACACCAAAAGCCTCAGATCTCCCTCCTCCTCCACCCAAACTCAAATCCCTCCGGGGAAACGATAGAGGAGGACCCGATCTACTGTTCTACCAAGCCAAATCTCATTCCCCTTGTATTCATCAAGAAGCTTGCTCTCTAGGGTTCCTTGGAAACCCTAGGTGGGCAAGAGTGGTCCGGAAGCATCCGGGCTGTGGATTTGCTCCTAACAAGATTGTGAAGGTTTGGAGGCTACCTCAAAGTCTACCACAAGTGAGTGAGCTATTCCTTCGTGGGATAGGCTCCGGAGAATAGGGTGAGCCTTCGTGGCACGGGGAATCCTTCGTGGGACCTCCACTCCTCCAAACGTGACGTACCTTCTTGCAAAGGAAGGGAACACGGGAATACATCCTCGTCTCCGCGTGCTATCGGTTATCTCTAACCGAACTCCTTACTTGTGATATAACTGCCTGTGAGAGCCTTCGTGCTTGAGTTGCTTGTATCCTCATATAGGTTGTTTCACCTAGTTTGCATTAGGCTCATCTTTATATTCCGCAAAGCCTAATATTGCAAAGAAAGAATTAAAATCTGTAGAAACCTATTCACCCCCCCTCTAGGTTTACCATCTCTGATCTTTCAATTGGTATCAGAGCCTGGACTCTTATTAAGGGCTTCACCGCCTTAAGAGTGAGATGGAAAAACTATTCGAGGGTCTAGATGAAGACTCTAACCTTTCGGTTAGAGAAATGAAATCTAGATTCTTGGCATATGATGCCGAGAAGAAGAAAAAGGAGGATGACCTACAAAGCCAAATGGCAGAGATGACTGCCATGCTTAAGAACTTGACTAATGGGAATCCTAGTGGGGCTTCGGCCTCTCAAGGAAGTTTCCATCAAGTCAACCATGACTATCCCAAAAACACTTCACCCATGCCTCATATAAACCATAGTGGGACCGTTCCCCATTTTGATGGAACTCACTTTCCTTTTTGGAAATCTGCTATGGAATCTCATATTCGCAGCTGCAGTGTGGAGTTATGGGAGATCATTGTTCATGGATACCGGGAGCCACATGATCCCATTCGGTTGACCTCCACCGAATTCTACAACCGTCAACTCAATGCCTCCGCACGTGACAAGATTAGAAGTGGCATCAACCGCAAGCTCCTTGATCAAGTCAATGACATTGACTCCGCTAAAGAGTTGTGGGATCGAATCGTAGTACTCCAAGAGGGAACCGATTTGATCCAATCAGCTCTTTATGAGACCGCAAAGCAAGAGGCCCACCAGTTCATGATTCGAGAAGGAGAATCCGTGGCCGATGCCTATGCAAGGCTTGGTGCTCTTAGAGTAAGGGTCAAGGGACTTGGAGTTGAGAAGTACAATGACGGCTTCGAGATGAATGAAGCATTCATAAAGTCCAAGGTCATTGCTATGATTGCTGTCAAGCAAGAAGACACCAACCTTGCACTCAACTTGCAAATCATGACCAAGAGTGCTGATCTGAACTCCGATGATCTAGTCTCCTATGTGGCCGCCAATGAAAACATGGCCAAGGCAGGAAAAAGGCTCATGGCAATGAACCGTGTTGATGAAGCCTCACACAACCATGAAGCGTCACACAACCTTGCTCTCAAAGCTAGAGCTGACCATGGAAGAGAAGAAGACTATGAAATTGAAGAAGATGAGGAGATGACTTCAACTAGTGACATCGCTACCGACTTTGCCTTCTTTGCCAAGAAGTACAAGGGAAAGTTGCCAATGCTCCTCAATGACAAGAAGAAGAAGAGAACTTGCTACAACTGTGATGAAGATAGCCACTTTGCAAATGAGTGCCCTTATGAGAAAAGGGTAGACAAGCCAAAGTTCATCAAAGGGGTCAAGCCAAGATTGAAGCCAAACCCAATCAACGATCGATACAAGAAGAACAAGGGAAGAGCCTTTGTTGGGGCCGAGTACTTGTCCGATGAAGAAGAGGAAGATGAGGAGAAGGAGGCCGGAGTGGCCGGCTTGGCTTTCTCTAAGCCCGGGTCACTCTTCACATATGACTACTCCAAGGATTACTCCACGGAGAATGATGTTGGTTCTTCCTTCATGGCAAGAACAACTCAAGATGATGACTCCGATGACTCTCCCTCATCTACAATCGTTGGCTCTTGTCTTATGGCAAGAGAAACCAAGGTAATGGAACCCCCACCTTCTTTATCTAGTGTTCTTGATGATGAAGCTGAAAATCAAGAAGAATTAACTGTGCTTAAGGAACTTTACAATGTTAGATGCACCCTTCGTGGTGAAGCTCTTGTCAAATTTGATTTCTTGATGGACTCCCTCAAAGAAAAGGATGAGTCCATTGAGGAATTAGAATATCATTTGAATGATAAGGAAAGGAGATTCAATCTCCTAAGACAAGAGCTAAAAACCGAAAGGTGCATATCTCAAGGTCTTAAGCAACAAATTGAAACTTATGAACTAGATAAAGTTAAGGATCATGAAACTATTGAAAGGGCTCAATCATTGACCCAAGAGCTTAATGCCTCAAAGGAGGAGCTTGAAGTTGCTCATGCTTCTCTCACTAGGGATCTTGACCACCTTGAAAGAGCTAACAAGCTTGTTAAGGATGAGCTCAAGAAACTTGGAGAGAACCATGATCTTCTCCAAGAAACCTACACGAAGGCTCTTGAATCAATGAATGATCCCATTATTGATAAAGATGTTGCTAGTTCCTCCACCTCTTTCACTAGTGAGCATGCTAAGCTTGTTACGGAACATGTTCGTTTACAAGAGGAACTATCTTTGCATGTTGAGACCAATACATATCTTGAATCTTTGGTAACCAAATATGGTCTCAACTATCATCCTAATGAATCGGCTTGTGAGCAAGCAACTATTCTTGAGGAAAATGTTAGGTTGAAGAAGGAACTTGCCAAGTTCACCACGACCAAGAATAAGATGGGATTGGATGACCTCTTGAGTAAGCAAAGGTCAAACAATCAAAAGCATGGACTTGGGTATGTTCCCAAGCCCTACAAGAAGAACAACTACAAGAAGGAGAAGCCCGCTCAAGAAAAGAACAAGAAGGTCACTAATGATGGCAAAGCCCCAAAGGGCAAAGCCACTAGTGGTGACCGCACGGGGCCAAACAATCACTATGCTTTATTTATTGATTATTATGGTGATGTTTATGCTAACTATGTTGGCCCTCGTAATGGCTATGCTTATAGAGAGTACTCAATTTGGGTACCAAAAGATATTGTTGCCATTGCAAAGGAACCCATTAATCGATGGGTTCCTAAATCCTCTACTTGATTTTGTAGGGGTATTCCTCCGGTGGTCCAAAATGGGTGTTTGATAGTGGATGCACCAATCATATGACCGGAGGAAGAGGTGTGCTTGATCAATTCTTGAGGATATCAACAAGAAGTCAAGCATCACCTTTGGTGACTGATGTCTACGGGAGCTTCTATTCTTGTAGACAGTGTTGGGCCTCCAAGAGCAGAGGTTTGTAGAATAGCAGCAAGTTTCCCTTAAGTGGATCACCCAAGGTTTATCAAACTCAGGGAGGAAGAGGTCAAAGATATCCCTCTCATGCAACCCTGCAACCACAAAGCAAGAAGTCTCTTGTGTCCCCAACACACCTAATAGGTGCACTAGTTCGGCGAAGAGATAGTGAAATACAGGTGGTATAAATAAGTATGAGCAGTAGCAACGGTGCCAGAAAATAGCTTGCTGGCGTGTGGTTGATGGTGGTAATATGGTAGCAGTAGTAACGCAGTAAAACAGTAAACAAGCAGCGATAGCAGTATTTAGGAACAAGGCCTAGGGAATAGACTTTCACTAGTGGACACTCTCAACTTTGATCACATAACAGAATAGATAAATGCATACTCTACACTCTCTTGTTGGATGATGAACACATTGCGTAGGATTACACGAACCCTCAATGCCGGAGTTAACAAGCTCCACAATTCAATGTTCATATTTAAATAACCTTAGAGTGCATGAAAGATCAACACGACTAAACCAAGTACTAACATAGCATGCACACTGTCACCTTCACACCATGTAGGAGGAATAGATCACATCAATACCATCATAGCAATAGTTAACTTCATAATCTACAAGAGATCACAATCATAGCCTACGCCAAGTACTAACACGGATGCACACACTGTCACCATTACACCGTGCAGGAGGAATAAAACTACTTTAATAACATCACTAGAGTAGCACATAGATAAATTGTGATACAAAACACATTGCAATCATAAAGAGATATAAATAAGCACTTCACTACGCAATTCATAACAGTGAATAAGTATTCTGTGAAATATAGCCTAAGAGACCCACACGGTGCACACACTGTCACCTTTACACACGTGGGACAAGGAGTCTCCGGAGATCACATAAGTAAAATTCACTTGACTAGCATAACAACATCTAGATTACAAGCATCATCATATGAATCTCAATCATGTAAGGCAACTCATGAGATTATTGTATTGAAGTACATAGGAGAGAGATGAACCACATAGCTACCGGTACAGCCCCGAGCCTCGATGGAGAACTACTCCCTCCTCATGGGAGACAGCAGCGTTGATGAAGATGGTGGTGGTTTTGATGGAGAAGCTTCCGGGGCACTTCCCGCCCGGCGGCGTGCCGGAACAGAGACTCTGTCCCCGGATCTTGGCTTCGCGATGGCGGCGGCTGGAAGGTTTCTCGTACCGTGGCTTTTCCGTCCGAGGTTTTAGGTCAGGACCTTTATATAGGCGAAGAGGCGGCGTCGAAGGGGGCGACGACACCATAGGGGCGCGGCCCAGGCCCGGCCGCGCCACCTGTCGTCTGGGCCCACAGGGCCCCTCTCTGCGGCTCTCGTGTGTTCGGATGCTTCCGGGCAAAATAGGAACCTGGGCGTTGATTTCGTCCGATTCCGAGAATATTTCGTTACTAGGATTTCTGAAACCAAAAACAGCAGAAAACAGGCACTGGCACTTCGGCATCTTGTTAATAGGTTAGTTCCAGAAAATGCACGAATATGACATAAAATGTGCATATAACATGTAGATATCATCAATAATGTGGCATGGAACATAAGAAATTATCGATACGTGGAGACGTATCAGCATCCCCAAGCTTAGTTCCTGCTCGTCCCGAGCAGGTAAACGATAAACAAAGATAATTTTTGGAGTGACATGCCATCATAAACTTGATCATATTGTAAACATATGTAATGAATGCAGCGATCAAAACAATGGTAATGACATGAGTAAACAACTGAATCATAAAGCAATGACTTTTCATGAATAGCACTTTCAAGACAGGCATCAATAAGTCTTGCATAAGAGTTAACTCATAAAGCAATAATTTAAAGTATAGACATTGAAGCAACACAATGGAAGATTAAGTTTCAGCGGTTGCTTTCAACTTGTAACATGTATATCTCATGGATAATTGTCAACATAGAGTAATATAACAAATGCAATATGCAAGTATGTAAGAATCAATGCACAGTTCACACAAGTGTTTGCTTCTTGAGGTGGAGAGAAATAGGTTAACTGACTCAACAATATAAGTAAAAGAAAGGCCCCTTCAAAGAGGAAAGCATTGATTGCTATATTTGTGCTAGAGCTTTTTATTTTGAAAACATGAAACAATTTTGTCAACGGTAGTAATAAAGCATATGTATCATGTAAATTATATCTTACAAGTCGCAAGCCTCATGCATAGTATACTAATAGTGCCCGCACCTTGTCCTAATTAGCTTGGATTAACACAGATTATCATTGCATAACATATGTTTCAACCAAGTGTCACAAAGGGGTACCTCTATGCCGCCTGTACAAGGGTCTAAGGAGAAAGTTCGCATTGGATTTCTCGCTTTTGATCATTCTTCAACTTAGACACCCATACCGGGACAACATAGACAACAGATAATGGACTCCTCTTTTAATGCTTAAGCATTCAACAGTTAATATTCTCATAAGAGATTGAGGTTTTATGTCCAAACTGAAACTTCCACCATGATTCATGGCTTTAGTTAGCGGCCCAATGTTCTTCTCTAACATGCATACTCAAACCATTTGTTTGTGAAAACCGCCCTTACTTCAGACAAGACGAACATGCATAGCAACTCACATGATATTCAACAAAGAGTTGTTGATGGCGTCCCCAGGAACATGGTTATCGCACAACAAGCAACTTAATAAGAGATAAAGTGCATAAGTACATATTCAATACCACAATAGTTTTTAAGGCTATTTTGTCCCATGAGCTATATATTGCAAAGGCGAATGATGGAAATTTAAAGGTAGCACTCAAGCAATTTACTTTGGAATGGCGGAGAAATAGTAGGTAGGTATGGTGGACACAAATGGCATAGTGATTGGCTCAAGTATTTTGGATGCATGAGAAGTATTCCCTCTCGATACAAGGCTTAGGCTAGCAAGGTTATTTGAAACAAACACAAGGATGAACCGGTGCAGCAAAACTCACATAAAAGACATATTGAAAACATTATAAGACTCTACACCGTCTTCCTTGTTGTTCAAACTCAATACTAGAAATTATCTAGACCTTAGAGAGACCAATTATGCAAACCAAATTTTAGCATGCTCTATGTATTTCTTCACTAATAGGTGCAAAGTATATGATGCAAGAGCTTAAACATGAGCACAACAATTGCCAAGTATCACATTATCCAAGATATTATAGCAAATACTACATGTATCATTTTCCAATTCCAACCATATAACAATTTAACGAAGAGGAAACTTCGCCATGAATATTATGAGCTAAGAACACATGTGTTCATACGAACCAGCGGAGCGTGTCTCTCTCCCACACAAGCATTTATTCAAACAAAAACAAAAACAAAAGCAAACAGACGCTCCAAGTAAAGTACATAAGATGTGACCGAATAAAAATATAGTTTCAAGAGAAGGAACCTGATAATTTGTCGATGAAGGGGATGCCTTGGGCATCCCCAAGCTTAGATGCTTGAGTCCTCTTGAAATATGCAGGGATGAACCACCGGGGCATCCCCAAGCTTAGACTCTTCACTCTTCTTGATCATAGTATATCATCCTCCTCTCTTGACCCTTGAAAACTTCCTCCACACCAAACTCGAAACAAACTCATTAGAGGGTTAGTGCATAATCAAAAACTCACATGTTCAGAGGTAACACAATCATTCTTAACACTTCTGGACATTGCCCAAAGCTACTGGAAGGTAATGGAACAAATAAATCCACCCAACACAGCGAAAGAAGCAATGCGAAATAAAAGGCAGAATCTGTCAAAACAGAACAGTCCGTAAATACGAATTTTAAAATGGCACCAGACTTGCTCAGATGAAAATGCCCAAATTGAATGAAAGTTGCGTACATATCTGAGGATCAAGCACGTAAATTGGCAGATTTTTCTAAGTTACCTACAGAGAGGAAGGTCGAAATTCGTGACAGCAAGAAATCTGTTTCTGCGCAGTAATCCAAATCTAGTATCAACCTTGCTATCAACGACTTTACTTGGCACAACAAAACACAAAACTAAGATAAGGAGAGGTTGCTACAGTAGTAAACAACTTCCAAGACACAAATATAAAACAAAGTACTGTAGCAAAATAACACATGGGTTATCTCCCAAGAAGTTCTTTCTTTATAGCCATTAAAATGGGCTCAGCAGTTTTTATGATGCACTCGCAAGAAATAGTATTCGAAGCAAAAGAGAGCATCAAGAGGCAAATTCAAAACACATTTAAGTCTAACATGCTTCCTATGCATAAGAATCTTGTAAATAAACAAGTTCATGAAGAGCAAAGTAACAAGCATAGGAAGATAAAACAAGTGTAGCTTCAAAAATTTCAGCATATAGAGAGGTGTTTTAGTAACATGAAAATTTCTACAACCATATTTTCCTCTCTCATAATAACTTTCAGTAGCAACATGAGCAAACTCAACAATATAACTATCGCATAAAGCATTCTTATCACGAGTCTCATGCATAAAATTATTACTCTCCACATAGGCATAATCAATTTTATTAGTTGTAGTGGGAGCAAATTCAACAAAGTAGCTATCATTATTATTCTCATCATCAAATATAGGAGGCATATTGTAATCATAATCAAATTTATCCTCCATAACAGGTGGTACTAAAAGACCAATATCATTATAATCATCATAAATAGGAGGCAAAGTATCATCAAAGTAAATTTTCTCCTCAATGCTTGGGGGACTAAAAAGATCATGAAAACCAGCTTCCCCAAGCTTAGAACTTTCTATATCATTATCAACAATGGTGTTCAAAGCGTTCATACTAATATTACTACCAGCATGCAAATAAGATTTCATAGGTTTTTTAATTTTCGCATCAAACAATCCATGTTTTAAATCAGGAAATAGAATAAGAAGCTCATTCTTGTCCATTATGCCAAACTAGTGTAAACAAGAAACAAAAAGATGCAATTGCAGGATCTAAAGGAAATAGCTTCGAGTACTTACAACGGCGAAAATAGCTTAGTAGCCGAGATCCGGAGTGTGAGTACCTTTTACCTTTCCTCCCCGGCAACGGCGCCAGAAAATAGCTTGATGTCTACGGGAGCTTCTATTCTTGTAGACAGTGTTGGGCCTCCAAGAGCAGAGGTTTGTAGAACAGCAGCAAGTTTCCCTTAAGTGGATCACCCAAGGTTTATCGAACTCAGGGAGGAAGAGGTCAAAGATATCCCTCTCATGCAACCCTGCAACCACAAAGCAAGAAGTCTCTTGTGTCCCCAACACACCTAATAGGTGCACTAGTTCGGCGAAGAGATAGTGAAATACAGGTGGTATAAATAAGTATGAGCAGTAGCAACGGTGCCAGAAAATAGCTTGCTGGCGTGTGGTTGATGGTGGTAATATGGTAGCAGTAGTAACGCAGTAAAACGTAAACAAGCAGCGATAGCGTATTTAGGAACAAGGCCTAGGGAATAGACTTTCACTAGTGGACACTCTCAACTTTGATCACATAACAGAATAGATAAATGCATACTCTACACTCTCTTGTTGGATGATGAACACATTGCGTAGGATTACACGAACCCTTAATGCCGGAGTTAACAAGCTCCACAATTCAATGTTCATATTTAAATAACCTTAGAGTGCATGAAAGATCAACACGACTAAACCAAGTACTAACATAGCATGCACACTGTCACCTTCACACCATGTAGGAGGAATAGATCACATCAATACCATCATAGCAATAGTTAACTTCATAATCTACAAGAGATCACAATCATAGCCTACGCCAAGTACTAACACGGATGCACACACTGTCACCATTACACCGTGCAGGAGGAATAAAACTACTTTAATAACATCACTAGAGTAGCACATAGATAAATTGTGATACAAAACACATTGCAATCATAAAGAGATATAAATAAGCACTTCACTACGCCATTCATAACAGTGAATAAGTATTCTGTGAAATATAGCCTAAGAGACCCACACGGTGCACACACTGTCACCTTTACACACGTGGGACAAGGAGTCTCCGGAGATCACATAAGTAAAATTCACTTGACTAGCATAACAACATCTAGATTACAAGCATCATCATATGAATCTCAATCATGTAAGGCAGCTCATGAGATTATTGTATTGAAGTACATAGGAGAGAGATGAACCACATAGCTACCGGTACAGCCCCGAGCCTCGATGGAGAACTACTCCCTCCTCATGGGAGACAGCAGCGTTGATGAAGATGGCGGTGGTGTTGATGGAGAAGCCTTCCGGGCCCCGCCGGCGGCGTGCGGAACAGAGACTCCTGTCCCCCGGATCTTGGCTTCGCGATGGCGGCGGCTCGGAAGGTTTCTCGTACCGTGGCTTTTCCGTCCAGAGGTTTTAGGTCTAGGACCTTTATATAGGCGAAGAGGCGGCGTCAGAAGGTCGAAGGGGCGACGACACCATAGGGGGGCGCGGCCCAGGCCCTGGCCGCGCCACCCTGTTGGGGCCCCAGGGGCCCTCCTCGCGGCTCTCGTGTGTTCGGATGCTTCCGGGCAAAATAGGAACCTGGGCGTTGATTTCGTCCGATTCCGAGAATATTTCGTTACTAGGATTTCTGAAACCAAAAACAGCTGGAAAACAGGAACTGGCACTTCGGCATCTTGTTAATAGGTTAGTTCCAGAAAATGCACGAATATGACATAAAATGTGCATATAACATGTAGATATCATCAATAATGTGGCATGGAACATAAGAAATTATCGATACGTCGGAGACGTATCAGTGACAACTCAAAGGGAAAGGTACTTGGGTATGGCAAGGTGGCAATCTCTAAGGACTTGTGCCTTGAGACGGTCATGCTTGTTGAATCCCTTGGCTATAACTTACTTTCTATATATCATCTTGCCGATGCCGGTTACAATTCATATTTTACTAAGTATTATGTGAAAGTCTTTAGGAGTGACAATCTCAAATTGGTCCTTGTTGGATATGTGGAGAACAACCTTTACGTGGTTGACCTCTCGAAAGAGAGCCCATCTCTCTCCACATGTCTAATGGCGGCCAAACATGACGAAGGTTGGTTGTGGCATCGCCGCCTTGGTCATGTCAACATGAGAAATCTTAAACAACTCCTAAAGGGTGAGCACATTGTTGGACTAACCGGCATTTCTTTTGAGAAAGATCGTGTATGCAGTGCATGTGTAGCCGGAAAACAACTCAAGAAGAAACATCCTATCAAGAGTATCGTCACCACATCTAGGCCTTTGGAGCTCCTTCATTTGGATCTCTTTGGGCCATCACATTATGATACTCTTGGTGGGAGCAAGTACGGACTTGTCATTGTTGATGATTACTCAAGATACTCTTGGGTCTTTCTCCTTAAGTCTAAGGATGAGACCCATAGAGAGTTCATCACCTTCGCCAAGAAAGCTCAACGTACGTATGAATCCGAGATCAAGGCGATTAGGACCGACAATGGCACCGAGTTCAAGAACTACACCATGCAAGAGTTCGTTGATGATGAGGGCATCAAGCATGAGTTTTCGGCGCCATACACCCCTCAACAAAATGGTGTTGTTGAAAGGAAGAACCGGACTATCATTGAGATGGCAAGAACCATGTTGAGTGAATTCAACTCACCCCACAACTTTTGGGGAGAAGCCATCTCTACGGCCGTCCACTACTCCAACCGGCTCTTCCTCCGCCCCCTCCATAACAAAACTCCATACGAGCTTCTCACAGGTAACAAGCCTAATGTCATGTACATTCGTGTCTTTGGATGCAAATGTCTTGTTAAGAACAACAAAGGGAAGCTCGGTAAATTTGAAACTAGAACCATAGAGGGCATATTTGTTGGATATGCGGAGAACTCTCACGCCTATTGTCGAGGGTACTCCTCGGCAATGCCCTCCAATAGGGGCTTAGGGTTGATGGAATCATGTAGGCTGACACGAGACATCGGTTCACAGACAAGCGGGGAGAGCGATTTACCCAGGTTCGGGGCCCTCGATGAGGTAAAACCCTTACGTCCTGCCTGTCTGATCTTGATTATGAGAATATTGGGTTACAATGGGGTGCCGAAGGGTTCGGCTGAGATCTCGTCGAGAGGCTAAGTGCTACGGCAACCTAGCTCTAGACTTCTGGTGGCTAAGATTGCTGCGTGTCCCTCGGCAGCCCCTCTCCTGGCCTTTATATAGGAGGCCAGGTCTCAAGAGATCTAACCGAGTACGACTAGGTTTACAATAGTTCTATCTCTAAACTTTCCTTGTTCGGCTCCTTCCTTGTCTTGCCCGCCAAGGAATCTTCCGCTGCGCCATCCAAGTGGCCTATCTTGTCATTGAGTACCTTCATGGGCCTCCAGCTCAAATCGTACAGGGTAGGGCAATGTCGGTTACCCGAAGGGTAATGCCCACGTCAGTAGCCCCCGAGTGTCTAGCCGAAGATAGTTCGGGTAGAGACTAAAGCATGCCTCCACCTAATGTTCTTCTCCTTGATTGTTTTTGTCCATCTTGTATCAGCATCATCTTCTTCTATCGGGTGCGCGTCCAGCGCTCCCGATGGGAGTAGCCCCCGAGTCCGTACGTAGACTCAAGTTGTGCCACTCGAACGTTTTCCTTTGCCGAAGTTTTGCTGCAAGTCTTCATGGGTCATCCGATACATTTGTACCAAGGCTTGTTTTCTCCGGTAAGTTTTCCGCGCGTAAGGGATAATGAGTAACGTGCCCAACTTTTGTTGGTTAACTGCCGATGGCAAAACAACGTCACCCTACACAGAATCAAGTCCCCGGGCATGATCCTGGAGTGCAAAAAATTCTATCGGGTGCGCGTCCAGCGCTCCCGATGGGAGTAGCCCCCGAGTCTAGGTGCGGATGCTCGCGATCCGTACATAGACTCAAGTTCATCGTCCGATATCTTTTACGTTTCTTCGAATGCTTCGAGCGTTCCTCATGACGTCGCTGATGACGTTATCGTTACTTTGATCTTGACAGCCAGGACGCAACCTACCGGGCCCATCCTACCCCTGCCTGGCTCTGTTTTTAAGTAATATCCGCTTTCCTCGTACAGTTACCAAGGTGCCTCCTCGATTTGCGCAATCGATGGAGAAAGGGTCCTTTTAATGAATTGGCAGTAACGACACGTGCCCACGCAATCCTTAGGTTTTCCTCTTCTTAAAATCCCTTAGGAAAAAATCCTCAGCATTCCCTCATATTCATCGCATCCTCTGTTCTTCTTCTACCTTTTTCTTTCACACCGCGCCGCCGCCACTGTTTTCAGATCTTCTCCAGATCTCGCGATGGTGAAGAAGAACATCGCTGCCGCCGCCAGCTCCACGAGTGGTGGCGCCACCGCCAAGGCCTCCTCGAATCTTCCAAGAGAAGCACGCCAGATGCTCCTCCCCCAGCTCCGGCGCCGTCGGCGCCAAGTTCTAGCCGCGGCCAAACCGGAGACTGGCTAGCGTCCTCCATCACAAAGCGTGATGAGAAGAGGGCCCGAAGCCTCGGGCTAATCTCCTCCGATGAGGAGAATGTGATTCTCCCAGGTGCGATCTCTCGGCCCAATCCTCCTGCTGGTTTCATCGTGATGTTTCTGTCATTCTTGTATCGGGGTCTTTCGCTTCCTGCTCACGATTCCTCCATCGTCTTCTGCGGACTTACGAAATCCAACTGTGGCAACTCACTCCTAACTCAATCCTCCACGTTGTTGTGTTCATCACCCTTTGTGAAGCGTTTTTGGGCATCGAGCCTCACTTTGGGTTATGGAAGAAGATATTCTTCGTAAAGAGATACAGTAGTAGCAATGGACCCTTTCTCATCGGGGGAGTGGGGTTTGTTGTTCGTTCAGAGGTCAACTATTTCAATTTCCCAATGAGAGAATCCGTGCAAGGATGGAGACTGAAATGGTTTTATGTTATGGATTCCTCAACAACCGAGTCCCAGCTTCCTCGCTTTGCCGACGTCCTTGAAGCCAAGCCTAGGCATTCTTGGAAGAATATTCTTTCTCCCGACGAAAAGTCAGCATCCGACGAATTATTCGCCAAATTTCTTCGGATCAAAGAAACCGACGGCCAAACCATGATTGGTACAGAGGTGGCTGCGGTGTTCTTGAAACATCGAGTCCAGCCAATCATGGCCAGAGTTCGTCCGATGTGGTTGTATTCAGGTCCAAAGGATGAAACCAGGATAAACATCGCTGAACTATCGGAAAAGGAACTGCTTGATGAAGTTCGTCGCCTCACTCTCTTTAGCCAGGAAGACTCGATCCCGTTGATATCTTCCTATACTCCTGTTATCACCAGAATTTGACCAAGTCAGAGGTGGGCCGCGATTGAAGATGGATTTGAAGAATATACATGGAAGAAGTACATGAATCGGCCTTTTATACCAAGTTGGGCTAAATTGCCCGTGTATCTGTAACATATTAGATCGCATCTTAGTTTAGAAGTTAGAGTTTGGTGCCTCAATTAGAAAGTCCCCTGGACTATAAATATGTATCTAGGGTTTATGGAATAAACAACAACCAACGTTCAACCACAAACAAATCTCGGCGCATCGCCAACTCCTTCGTCTCGAGGGTTTCTACCGGTAAGCACCATGCTGCCTAGATCGCATCTTGCGATCTAGGCAGCACAAGCCTGCCCACGTTGTTCATGCGTTGCTCGTACTGAAGCCTTTTTGATGGCGAGCAACGTAGTTATCTTAGACATGTTAGGGTTAGCATTGTTCTTCGAATTACATGCTTTCGTAGTGCAACCCTTGCATGTCTAGCCGCCCTTACACCTATCTTAGGTGTAGGGGCGGCACCCCGCTTGATCATAGTTTAGTAGATCTGATCCGTTACGGTTGCTCCTTGTTCATCAAGGATTAGTTTAACATCCGCAATAGTTAGGCCTTACAAAGGGTTGGAGGATCCAGCGGCGTGTAGGGTGGCGTTTGCTAGCCCTAGAAAGGATGTTCCGGGGATCAACCTCGTGTTGGTTTTTAGGCCCTGTCTAGGATCGGCTTACGGTCACCGTGCGCGAGCGCGAGGCCCAATCGTGAGTAGGATGATCCGATTATGCGGTGAAAACCCCAAATCGTCGTAGATCTAATTAGCTTTATCTTGATCAAGCAGGACCACCATATATTCGGACACCTTGTCTGAATCATGGGTGGATCGGCTCTTTGAGCCGATTCACGGGATAACCTGAGCCGATCGAGGCTCGTATTTAACGTTTACGTGTGTGCCCTGCAGGAAACTAAGCGAGGCATCATCCACACCTTCCGACCGGTATAGGTCAGGTGGCACGCCCTTGTGATAAGCATCGGATGTGCGACCAGGAGGCTTTGCGGGCCGTCGCTGAGGGACTGGGGCCAGCCGCAGCCCTAGTTGTTCCGGCTCTACCGTGTTGACCGTCTCTGCCCGCCAGGGAGGTTTCGACGTCAACACATTCGCACGCCCGGTGGGACAACCTTCGACATCCACCACATCGCCATCTACATCCGAGATGGCGGAAAGCACTCCGGTCAAGTACGAGGATCTGCCTGATAAGCTCAAGAAGAAGCATGACGAGATCAAGACAGTCCTCGAAGCCGAACTCATCGGCTCCTTTGAAAGTACCCGCTCACACGATGTCAAGCTCTATGGGAACGCACGCCCGTGGCCTGGCGTCAACATGGTGGATCCCAGCCACTCCATAAGGGAGCCAGAGTTCTCCTTTAGTATCAGCATGGCAGGGCTGGCAAGCCGCCACAGCATAATCTTGAGAGAGCAAGTCGGCATACTGCCAAAGAGGAGGCCGGTTCAAGCGATCGGCTTCGATATGATGATAAAGGTACAACAATGAAGACGGTATAGAGTCTTATAATGCTTTCAATATGTCTTTTATGTGAGCTTTGCTGTACCGGTTCATACTTGTGTTTGCTTTAAACACCTTGCTAGCCTAAACCTTGTATCGAGAGAGAATAATTCTCATGCATCCAAGATCCTTGAGCCAACCACTATGCCATTTGTGTCCACCATACCTACCTACTACATGGTATTTATCCGCCATTCCAAAGTAAATTGCTTGAGTGCTACCTTTAAAATTCCATCATTCACCTTTGCAATATATAGCTCATGGGACAAATAGCTTAAAAACTATTGTGGTATTGAATATGTACTTATGCACTTTATCTCTTATTAAGTTGCTTGTTGTGCGATAACCATGTTTCTGGGGACGCCATCAACTATTCCTTGTTGAATATCATGTGAGTTGCTATGCATGTCCGTCTTGTGAAGTAAGAGAGATCTACCACCTTAATGGTTGGAGCATGCATTTGTTAGAGAAGAACATTGGGCCGCTAACTAAAGCCATGAATCATGGTGGAAGTTTCAGTTTTGGACGTATATCCTCAATCTCATATGAGAATAATAATTGTTGCCACATGCTTATGCATTAAAGAGGAGTCCATTATCTGTTGTCCATGTTGTCCCGGTATGGATGTCTAAGTTGAGAATAATCAAAAGCGAGAAATCCAAAATGCGAGCTTTCTCCTTAGACCTTTGTACAGGCGGCATGGAGGTACCCCATTGTGACACTTGGTTAAAACATGTACATTGCAAAGATCCGGTAGTCCAAGCTAATTAGGGCAAGGTGCGGGCACTATTAGTATACTATGCATGAGGCTTGCAACTTGTAAGATATAACTTTCATAACTCATATGCTTTATTACTACCGTTGACAAAATTGTTTCATGTTTTCAAAATAAAAGCTCTAGCACAAATATAGCAATCCATGCTTCCCTCTGCGAAGGGCCTTTCTTTTACTTTTATTGTTGAGTCAGTTTACCCATTTCCTTCTATCTAAAAAGCAAACACTTGTGTTAACTGTGCATTGATTCCTACATACTTGCATATTGCACTTGTTATATTACTTTATGTTGGCAATATTCAGAAGATATACACAAGACTGCATTCAGAGTACCAGGTTCAATGGGCTTGTTTGGATATGTAGTCATGACGTTTGGACTGAAGAAACTCGGGGGGCAGCTCACCCCGAAGGTCCTCTCCTCTGGAGAGCCGATTTCGTTCAAATCGGCTGGCTCTGCATGATAGTGCCCTCAGACATGATCAAGCCCAGGTCCATTCGGCTAATTTGTGTATCCTCGTCTCTGTTTCGCCTTGACTGAGACTCGGGGGGCAACCGACCTGGTAAATGTTCTGTTTCTAGAAGCCAATTGGAGTATCATCGGCTGGTCCTGTGTAGCAACCTTCTTCGAGGATGGTGAATTTTGCAGAGGAGTGTCACCAGGTCTCAGAGTCATCAGTCGAAGAAGATGAAGGACAGATTATGAGAGACCAATGCGTTGCTATCGGCTCATTGGGCGTCGATCCAGCTAACAATCGGCAGTTTCTGCTCTGCCACGACATGACCCGACGAAGGAAAAGCATAATGATTTTGGAAATGTCATTTCCAAAACCAGGGGGGCATGTGTTATCACCAGAATTTGACCAAGTCAGAGGTGGGCCGCGATTGAAGATGGATTTGAAGAATATACATGGAAGAAGTACATGAATCGGCCTTTTATACCAAGTTGGGCTAAATTGCCCGTGTATCTGTAACATATTAGATCGCATCTTAGTTAGAGTTTTGCCGTGCACGGTTTGGTGCACGCCTCAATTAGAAAGTCCCCTGGACTATAAATATGTATCTAGGGTTTATGGAATAAACAACAACCAACGTTCAACCACAAACAAATCTCGGCGCATCGCCAACTCCTTCGTCTCGAGGGTTTCTACCGGTAAGCACCATGCTGCCTAGATCGCATCTTGCGATCTAGGCAACAAGCCTGCCCACGTTGTTCATGTGTTGCTCGTACTGAAGCCTTTTTGATGGCGAGCAACGTAGTTATCTTAGACATGTTAGGGTTAGCATTGTTCTTCGAATTACATGCTTTCGTAGTGCAACCCTTGCATGTCTAGCCGCCCTTACACCTATCTTAGGTGGGGCGGCACCCCGCTTGATCATAGTTTAGTAGATCTGATCCGTTACGGTTGCTCCTTGTTCATCAAGGATTAGTTTAACATCCGCAATAGTTAGGCCTTACAAAGGGTTGGAGGATCCAGCGGCGTGTAGGGTGGCGTTTGCTAGCCCTAGAAAGGATGTTCCGGGGATCAACCTCGTGTTGGTTTTTAGGCCCTGTCTAGGATCGGCTTACGGTCACCGTGCGCGAGCGCGAGGCCCAATCGTGAGTAGGATGATCCGATTATGCGGTGAAAACCTCAAATCGTCGTAGATCTAATTAGCTTTATCTTGATCAAGCAGGACCACCATATATTCGGACACCTTGTCTGAATCATGGGTGGATCAGCTCTTTGAGCCGATTCACAGAATAACCGAGAGCCGATCGAGGCTCGTATTTAACGTTACGTGTGTGCCCTGAAACTAAGCGAGGCATCATCCACACCTTCCGACCAGGTATAGGTCAGGTGGCACGCCCTTGTGATAAGCATCGGACGTGCGACCAGGAGGCTTTGCGGGCCGTCGCTCGAGGCCAGGGCCAGCCGCAGCCCTAGTTGTTCCCGGCTCTACCGTGTTGACCGTCTCTGCCCGCCAGGGGGTTTCTGACGTCAACAACTCCTCTTGATGCCGATCACCCATTGACAGAGGTAAATCTTTTTCCTCATATTCTTACGACCCTGTTCCACTTTGCTGTCACAACTACTGTTGTTCTCATTTACTCCTTTCTTTGCCAGATTCCCATAGTTTCTGAAAATTTGCATGATTTACCAAACGACACTTCCGAAGGAAGAGGTTCCTCAACTCCTGTCGATTTTCATACTGTCGAACATGATGATCCGATAGATTCTGAAGCTGTCTCTGCCGATCCTCCTCCCCCAGCCAACGATACTTGCGACACAGTGGGATCAGTGCGTGATGACGACGCTGATCATGATGCCTTTATTAATGCAGCTGTGGAGGAAGTCAGAGCTCCGCCTATGAAGAGGTCAACCGGTGGCTTTGCCGATGAAGACGATCTCTTCGACCTGTACGTGCCTTTTTCCTAGAGTTCATATTTTGCTTTCATCATTCGTATTTTTCTCATAATTTTTGCTAACCATTTTCTTTCGCAGTGACGAAGGTCTCATCGAGCCCCCGCCTAAGAAGGCCAGATATGACGCCGCTCGGTCGGACGTCGCAGCTTCCGAAGCTTCGGCTCCTACTGCAACCCCTGCGGCTCAAATATCGACTGCCTCCTCCCTTTCTAAGGGGAAGGATATTCCTTCGACTGTCGCCGCCGCAACTCCTCCTTCAGGAAAAGCTGTAAGTCTTCCTCGATCGTACCGCAAACTTTCCTGAATGTGCCTTGATTAATGATTCTTCGTCAAACGTCTATTTTCCCCTTTCCTTAAGGATCTGCGAGACGTTATATCTTCCTTGGAGGCCTTCGCCTCCCAATTTACTTCTCTGGAAGCGGACAAGGTTCGGCTGCAGAGGGAAGTTAACTCCTCTTCCTTGAAGTTGGAAGGCGCAAACAAAATAGCCGCTGCTGCTCGCCAAGAGGTCGACTCCCTGAAGGAGGAACTCAGCAAGCTGAAGGAAAAGCTGAAGGAAGAGGAGGCGTCTGGTGCCGGCCCGGGTGACTGAAAAGGATGAACTTCTTCGCCAATCTTCCTTGGCTTTGCTTGGTAGTTCTTCTTATGCTTCCCTGTCGATTATCACTTTGGAAATTCAACCCTTTGATAATAACTTTTTCCATTTCATTCCCTTGCAGAAGCCGCTGACATCCCTGCCGATGCCTTGGATAAAGTCCCAAACAACTCTCCGGCAAACAGTGTGTCAATGACTCTTGCCGCACACCAGCTTACACGGGAGCTCCTTGATAAGGGTAAAGGTGCCATGGCGCGAATGCACTCGATGATCTTCCCCAAGATCAGTCAAGACAAGACTCTGGGGCAGCTGATCGATGCCTTCGCAGTCGACACCAAGGAGGTTATCGAGGTATTCAAACGTACTTCACGTACTTATGGTGCCCTCCTAGCCTTCCAACTTATGATGGGTCATGGCTTCAAGGCCGATATTGAGGAGATGTCTAGGGAGCTTCCGAAAGATCAAGATGGGCAGTTCGTTGATTTAAGCACCTTCAAAACGTCAGCTCTTACATGTGCACGTCAGCTCCTTGAACTGGTTTCATCAAAGAGAACATCGGCTGGCCCAAGTTTATCGACCCAGACTCAAGCCCCTTGATTGTTGTAACAGACTTCTTTTTGAATTGATGTGAAACACTGTTCTGTCGCAAAACTTGTGATTGTAATAAATTCCGTGCTAGCAATGTTGCTAATGTACCTTTGTTATGATATTTATGCTTGCATTCTCCCGATGGGAGTTACTTCTGATGCTGAAGCGATGCGATCTGTCATGCCTTTGATGCTGCTTTTTGCAGGTTTTCCCAGTGCCTGCGTTTGTCGATGATTCTTCGGGTGCCCTTTCTGAAGATGATCGAATCCAGCGTATGAAGAATCGGATTGCGCAGATGGAAAAAGATCTGCCGCAATACCTATTCCTTGGCCGCCATTGTCAGGAAGAAGGGCGAAATTGCAGCCGACGTAGAGCGCTACGCTCTTACTGAACTACATAAGGCCACTGAAAGTTTGAACTGTAAGTTTCCTGGTCCTTGTGCTTATTATTCTTTGTCAAAAACCTATTGCCTGATCTTTCGCCACTTCCTTTGCTAGTCATAGCCTTGAACCGTGCTGAAGAGAACAAGCGGATTCACGAGCGCGTGAACGCATTGACTCAGCTGTCGTCAGCCGAGGAAATTTTCTGGAGGGAGCACTCGAAAGCTTCGGCTGTCGCACAATTCCAGGATCGGGTCCAGCAGGTCCACCATTTCTTCAACAAGTGCTACAAAGCCCTGAGGGTAATTTGGAAGACGATGTTCCCTTTGAACGCGGTCCCTCCTACGTTGTTAACTTTGATGTCTGAATTTGGGAACACCAAGAAAATTCGAGACTTGGTGCGAGCTCAGGTTTTTGCAGGGGCCAGGTTTACACTTGCCCTTGTCCTTGCACGTTATCCTTTGGCGAATCTGCTGACTATCACCAACGCAGTTGGTGATTTGAAGACGCTGTACCCGAAGGTAGTGTTGCCCACCAATATAATTGTTGACAAGCTTGAAGAGGATTCGAAGATACCTGAAGAAAGAGAAACTCCGCAAGAGTAATTCAGGGTTAAGTTCTTATTGTAAATAGGTAATTTGGATATTTCATCCGAGCATTTGGGTTGCATAGTTGAAACTTTATGTTCGGTAGATACATGTATATGTATTTTTACCGTGTCAATGCCGTTGGCAAATTTTGGAGGAGCAAATCTTAATTGCCCGTTTTGAACGTATGTGAACTCGTTGGTCAGCAAATTGTTTGAGTGATCAGCTCGTGTTGCAGGTCTTGCTAAATCCGTTGTATGCGCAACTTTTCTTTCAACCGATGCATGTTCAGCAGCAGCCCGAATATATCGGGAGCATTAACTCTGCCGATGAGCCCGTTGTTCTTTGATATTTCCATAAGTAAAATATCGAACGTGGGTTGTATTATATGTATTTCCAAACTCTTGCTATTCACGGCGCTCGTAGAGGCATCTATAGCAGAGGAAAAGGTCATTGTCCTTGTTTGTTTTTGCATCCTTTAGCACTCGTAGAGGCTTTTTTCGGAGCGCAATCTTTTGCCGCGTACTACGTTGCACCATCGTTCACCGAGGGGTGTAAGCAAGGTTTACGATGATGCGGGTTAGATGCTCCGAATTACTGCAATGCTTATCAAGGAATCAAAACTTAAGTTCTCATTAATAAAGTAAGCACGGGACTAAAGGGCGAAAAAAAGAAGGGGGCCTGTTGAAAATAAAGAGAGAGCTAAACATTATTCATCTACTTTAAGCAAGCAAAAGGTTCTTCTTATCTTCTGGCTTCTCCACCACGTTAGCGGTTTTCGAAGCATCGTTGATTTCACTAGGGGTCTCGACAGCGATTGCCAATGTCTTGTTGTCTCCTAAGACTGTTGTGCCATCAACTGCCGAAGCTTTTTCTGCCGAAGCTTCTGGAGCAAGGTCGGCTGGCTTCTTCTTGATTTCCCTGACGTGTTTTTCTTCCTTAATATCACGTAATGATGACTTGGACGGAAGATCAGCAATTTCTTGTTTCAACCCAAACTTCGCAGCAATCCTCTGAAAGTCGCGATCACAATTGTCCGAGCGTGAAAAACTTCCATAGACTGTGATGTTTGTCCCGTTGTTCCCAGGCATTTTCAGCTTGAGGTATGCATAGTGCGGTACAGCCATGAATTTGGCATAAGCTGGTCTCCGAGTATAGCATGATACTGTGATTCCCAGTTCACGACTTCAAACTCGATCTTTTCCTTCCTGAAGTTGTCGGTTTTGCCAAAGACGACGTTCAGGTAAACTTTGCAAGAGAGTACGTCGGTGAAGTGGGGAGAATCCCATGAAAGCAGTGTCTGTTTCTTCTAGCATCCTCATGGTGATCCCCATACTTTTGATTGTGTCGACGAATATCAGGTTTAGTCCGCTTCCACCATCCATGAAGACTTTGCTCATCTTGAACCCCCCGATTTGTGCCTCGACTACTAAGGCAGCATGTCCTGGTTTTGGTATGGTCATCGGGTGATCTGCTCGGCTGAACGTAATGTTCTGAGACGACCATTCGACATACTCAGGGATGTTTGCCATGACACTTTCTGCCAGATTAATTTCTCGGGTGAGCTTCTTCATTTCTCTTCTTGAAACACCTGTCCTATGGATCATGCTCATTTGCCCACGTGGTGGTGGAAACGTCTCATTGGGTTGATGAGGCTGAGCCTGCTGGACCTGGTGCTGCGGTGGTGGTGGTGGTGGTGTTGGTTGATGTTGCTTCTGTCGGATGAGTTTCTCCATGTCAAGGAACTGCCTGCAATCTCTGAGCAGGTGGCTTGACTTCGTTTTGTTGTCCTTAGAATCAATGTACGAGTGCAAGTAGCAAGGAGCGTTGATCTGCTCGGCGAAGGGTAGCTCGGGAGTCCTCTGTGGTCGCGGTTTGTAGTTGCCGCGGTTTCCAGAGTTGTTCCGGTTGCCGTCCTGCCGATCGTCTCGTCTGTCGTCATCCCGATCGTCCTGCCGATCGGAGTATCCTGCGGCTACCAGGTTGCTATCGTCGTAACTGCGGTTTTTCCTTTTCTTGTGACGATCCCTTCGTCCACCCGAATCATGCTTCGGCTGGTCGTTGATGACCCACAAGTATAGGGGATCGCAACAGTCTTCGAGGGAAGTAAAACCCAATTTATTGATTCGACACAAGGGGAGACAAAGAATACTTGAAAGCCTTAACAGCGTAGTTGTCAATTCAGCTGCACTGGAAACAGACTTGCTCGCAAGAGTTTATCATAATAGTTTTATAGCGATGCAGTAGTGAAATAACAGGAGAGTAACAAAAACAGCGTAGTGATTATAGTAAACAGCAGGATTAAAATACTAGGCACGGGGATGGATGAACGGGCGTTGCATGGATGAGAGAAACTCATGTAACAATCAAAGCAGGGCATTTGCAGATAATAATAAAACGGTATCCAAGTACTAATCAATCAATAGGCATGTGTTCCATATATAGTCGTACGTGCTCGCAATGAGAAACTTGCACAACATCTTTTGTCCTACCAGCCGGTGGCAGCCGGGCCTCTAGGGAATCTCCTGGATATTAAGGTACTCCTTTTAATAGAGTACCGGAGCAAAGCATTAACACTCCGTGAACACATGTGATCCTCACATCACCGCATTCCCCTCCGGTTGTCCCAATTTCTGTCACTTTGGGGCCTCGGGTTCCGGACAGCAACATGTGTATACAACTTGCAGGTAAGATCATAAACAACGAATATCTTCATGAATCAATAACATGTTCAGATCTGAGATCATGGCACTCGGGCCCTAGTGACAAGCATTAAGCATAACAAGTTGCAACATCTACGGATACTAGGCACCATGCCCTAACAATCTTATGACTATTACATGACCAATCTCATCCAATCCCTACCATCCCCTTTAGCCTACAGCGGGGGAATTACTCACACATGGATGGGGGAAACATGGCTGGTCGATGGAGAGGCGTCGGTGGTGATGATGGCGATGATCTCCTCAATTCCCCGTCCGGGAGTGCCGGAACGGAGTTTCGAGGTCGCACGACGGTGGCGGCGTACTGGATGTTTCGGCGACTTCGACTCCCCGTGCGTTTTTAGGTCGAAGGCAATAAGTAGTCCGAAGGAGGGCGTCGGGGGCCAGCCGAGGCCGCCACACACTAGGGCCGCGCGCCCCCCTCTGGGCCGCGCCGGCCTGGCGTGTGGGGCCCTCGGGCCCCCACAGCTTGCTCCGCCAATATTCTGGGAAAATAGGACCTTCCGCATAAATTCCGAGGATTTTCCTGAAAGTTGGATTTCTGCACAAAAGCGAGACACTAGAGCAGTTCTGCTGAAAACAGCGTTAGTCCGTGTTAGTTGTATCCAAAATACACAAATTAGAGGCAAAACAATAACAAAAGTGTTCGGGAAAGTAGATACGTTTTGGACGTATCAACTCCCCCAAGCTTAGCTTATTGCTTGTCCTCAAGCAATTCAGTTAACAACTGAGTGCGATAAAAGAACTTTCACGAACACATTTGCTCATATGATGTAAATATTCTCATGATATGGCAAGTACTTAAGCAATCTATTATATTATTAAAACAACAAACAACCAACGGCTAAGATAGGCTAGGGTTAAGCAAATAAAAAGACAATGGCCAAGATTAACTTCCTATCCACTTGGATATGCACATGTGAACTGTCCACGGATGGCAAGATTCTGCAGCCCACGCCAACATCCTCTTCAATCCGCCGCGAAGATCGATGAAACTCTGGTAGGGATACCCGACGCCACCCCAACGAGCAGTTTTCAATCGCACCAAGAAATATTGGAGCCACATACCGGCTGTCTCTCAGATCCCCGATCCACCTATCGGTAGTTCGGAACTGCTTGCCGATTAATATCTTGCTCTGATTTGATCCGCCAAGTTCATTATGGATTGGGATAGGAGAATTACTCCGGAGGTACTCTAAATCGCCATTGATGCATGCAAGGATGGAGAAAGACAGATCACCAAGGAGAGAACCATCGCTTCGTCGAGTGGAACTACAAGATTGACTCCTGGCAGGTAAGACGATCAGCAAGGCTGCATGGGCCGCAAAGAACGGAACAACGAATTTAGCATGTTCGATCATGCTGACAGTAGCATATCCCGATTGATTGTTTCTTTTGTCAGATTAGGATGCTGGTGCTAATCGCATGGAGTTAGAAGACTAATTGATAATTCTCACTTTCGCTAAGCTTCCATGCCCCATAGCTTGCCCGTGTGATCTTCATTTTTTTTTTGTCACATAACCTGGAGTATATCTGATTAAACAAAGAAAAACAACCTCGAGCTTTTGTTATGTTCCTTTCCTATGGTCGTGGCAAGCAATTCATACCCTACAAATCAGCCATCCGACGAGATGAAGCGCCACAGTCCTCGGTCCCAGCGTCGGTGCAGGAATTTCACACCACACCATGGAACACTCGGTCAGGTGATGCCGAGGTCCTATGGGCCACAAAGGCATCAGATAATAGCTATATGGGCAGAATATGACACAAATGGATCAGCTGTTGGGCTCTATTCGCAGTGGTAATGCTCCGTTACAGGTTTAGATTCGTTGGCTTTTATTTGATGATGTATTGAAACTTCGCATATGTATCTTTCACGTTATAGATTTAGTTGCTAAAATATTTTTCTTGATTGGTGTTGTATGAGATGTTTTTTAACAATTTACTTATCTGCAGATTAAATAATTATGAGGTGTCTATCTGGGATAGCTAATCAGGCTTAGGTCAATGCTCTACACCATTATTGCAGGAATTGTTGGAGTGGTCACAAGGTAAGATCTGGACCTTAAAGAAATGGATATCAGTAAGGTTTGCTTTGAACATAAAATAGAAGCAGTGCCAGCAATGGAAATACTATTAATTTCCTCGAAATATGTATGAACCAATATTTGTTTGGAAGTATAACTCCAGTTTAGGATTTAGGTGAAATACGAGCTTACAAAATACTTTTTGTTTTCTTGCTGCACCAACTTATTTTTTTCCCCAGGTTTAGTGAATTGAAATGACCAGAACTAACTAGAATTTATTATCTCTATTGGTTTTGCAGGCGAGAACAGAGAACAAGCTTGAGAGGTGCTCAGCTACACACGTTACAACAAGAATTTTTCAGAAAATTAAGGAAGCTCTCACATGTACTCTCTGGTATTAATGTTTGCCGGTCTTAAAATAATTTGGGGAGTATATATACTCATGTGGCTGCCTGGAGTAATACATGAAATTGGCAAACATATGAGCATAACATACTACAGAAGGTGCACAACTAAGGCTGGCAATGGGTCGGGTTTGGTCGGGTCGACCTAAACTAGACCCATGCCCATCACCCTTATCGGGCACACCTGTGACCCACGACCCTACCCATGGGTAAGGAACGAGACCCATGCCCAAACCCATCGGGCAACCCGACCCTATCGGGCAACCCATCGGGTACAAAAAATGGAGAGTTTGACGCAACCAAATATCTAGAACACATCGGCACATTGTTGGGATGCCAGGACAAAGAGTGGTGTATTCCCGTTCATGGCTTTGTGACTGAAAGTAGTACTAATATGCACATGTTTGGTGTCTAGATAAAAGAGCTTTGTGTGTAAATGATGTATATTGTCTACATGTATAATGTATGTGTATCATAGCTTACGTACCATATAAAATTATGCAATTATTTTAATTAGTAATATTAATCGGGTGACCCATCGGGCAACCCGTGGGCATAGACTGATACCCATGCCCGACCCACGACTAATCGGGTTGCCCATGGGTTATTTCCATGGGCGAACATCGGGACCCATACCCTATCCATTTGGGTCGGGTGCCCATGGGCGAACGTACCCATGGGTAGAATTGCCGGCTTGATGCACAACTGGTCTATTGTGCTTTAGCAATCTTCAATATATTGATAATTAGTCGGCAACGATGTAATGTTTAATTAGTGAGGCGCCTGGGGAAAAAATGCACTGACATTGCGCAGGACCATCATCCATAAAGGGCCTTGGCTGTTCATATTTTACAGGTTGTACTTGGAATCTATTTTCCTTTTTCTTCATTCGTATATTTAGTTTTATGTAAAAGAAATCTCACTTTTTGACCTGATAGGTTCCATCATGTATCTTACACTTACAACTGTTTCTATGTGTTAGGAATTACTATGTGTATATTTTATAGAAAGAATAAAACTTGATTTTTTGTATTAGAGCTTACATAGTTGCTATTTCCGTATGCAAATAGCATGTAACGAAACATATTATTTTAACTCATGTATATCAGCATTTAACCATCCAACAAACAAGTTACACATTATAAACTTATTAGTTAAGAAGATTTGTAGAAGATGATGACAACATAATAAAATGAGTATACATATTTTAATTTATTAAATTTTCTAATAGGTATTAATGAATGATCTCATGTGTATAAAATATTAGCATAAATACACTATGTTTAGCCATTTGATACAAATCTATATAAAAAGGGGAAAATAAGTGAATACAATAAATTAAATGCAAAAATAACTTAATTTTACTAATATGAAAACTCATCACAAATCTAGCTGCGCGAATGCGCGGGTCACTCCGCTAGTTCATAATAAGATACATGCAAATAAAATCATCTAATAGCTATATCAATCATGGAAAAGGTACCAACAAATTAATAAAAAGCATCATGAATCATGTCTATCAGCAGGATTGCAATGTTCATAAAAGGATATGATAAAGTGGTATCTCGCTTGCCCGTGTTTGTACAGCAAAACATAAATGCTTGGGCACCTTTGAGGTTCATGAGAAGACTGGAAGTAAAGATTATCAAAGATAAAAGCATCAAAGTTATACCACAATTAATCACATTTTGGGACAAGCATATTATACTAAGAATGACAGTTGTGCTCTCAAGAAAGTACTCAAAGAAAGGATGGAGACTCAATGTAAAAGTAAAAGATTGACCCTTCGCAGAGGGAAGCAGGGATTAACATGTGCTAGAGCTTTTCATTTTTCTAAAGACAGAAGTAAAATGGTTTTGAGAGGTGTTTATTGTTGTCAACGAATGGTAATGTGTACTCTAACTACCTCATCAACCAGACTTTCAAGAGCGGCTCCCATGAAATTTTATTTTTGGGTGGCACTCCTTCCAACCTTGCTTTCACAAACCATGGCTAACCGAATCCTCGGGTGCCTGCCAACAATCTCATACCATGAAGGAGTGCTTTTTATTTTAGTTTTATTTAGATGACACTCCTCCCCACCTTTGCTTTCTCAAGCCATGGCTAACCGAATCCTCGGGTGCCGACCAACAATCACATACCATGGAGGAGTGTCTATTTGTAAATTTATGAAAGTTAATAAATTGGGGCTGGGAACCCCGTTGCCAGCTCTTTTTGCAAAATTATTAGATAAGCGGATGTGCCACTAGTCCATTGATGAAAGTCCATCCGGAGTAAATGACAAGATTGAAAGATAAACACCACATACTTCCTCATGAGCTATAAAACATTGACACAAATTGAGAAGCATTTTGAAGGTTTAAAGGTAGCACATGAGAATTTACTTGGAATGGTTTGAAATGCCATGCATAGGTATTTATGGTGGACGCTGGAATAACTTGGTTTTCATGTGTTTGGAACACGAGCAGCGTTCCCGCTCAGTACAAGTGAAGGCTAGCAATAGGCGGGAGCGACAATCAAGAGAGCAGAACTGTCATAATCATGCTTGCGATAAAAATAAATTAACGGAGGCATAAAAGTGATACAAGAACTCTGAGGTAAAGTAAATCATCGAGGCTTAATTGACATTTGTTCAGTCATATGCATGCGTGAGCATGTGCCAAGTTGATTCAAGTGAATTATTCAGAGGAGGATACCACAATGTCATATCTATCTATGAATAAAGCAATGCAAGCAAATATTTATGACATGCTACTCATATTAATAAATTGGAGCTAATCATGAGAGAACATGAACTACTAGACTTTCTTAAATGACATATAACTCCCATGAACCAACTAAGCATGCTCACATGGATGAGTATATGTACAAAAATGAAAACAAATAGAGTTCATACCAGCCTCTCACCACAATCAGATTGTCGTAGATCGTCATTATTGCTTTTTCACTTGTGTAGCTTGAATAATATGGAATGAAAACCCAGCTCCAACCACCGAAGACCATTGAACTCCATAATGAACTTTACAAAACCAAAGAAGAACAGCAAATATTTTTGGTGTTTTCGAATTGGGAACAAGAACAAAAGGAAACAAGCAAACAAAGCAAAATCTTTTTGGATTTTCTTATAGCAAACCAACGATAGCAAATAAAGCAAGATGAAAGCAAGAAACCAAAATAACAAATGGTAAAGAGAAACAACAGAGATATTTTTGGTCTTTTTGTGTTTTAGGAAAGAAACAAAGCAAAAACAAGAGAATGAAAACTAGAAGAAACACAGAAAAGCAGGATGGCCAAAACCTGACAGCAGTACAGAAATCGATTTTTACAAAAATCTTCCGTTGCTCAGTTCGAAAAGTGTTCAACTAATGAAAGTTAGATAACAACCTGGGGAACATGCACAAAAATTTGCAACTCAAAATAACGTTCTGGCTAGCACGAATTTTTAGTAACAGTCCAGAATCTGTTTTCAGGCAGCACTTCCCCAAATATCATCTTCCTCTCATTAGAAAACCACTCAAAGAAACTAAACAAGTATATACAAGTATCCAGCAACCATAATATGCAAAGAATGAGTGATGCCGGTATACCTCCCCCAAGCTTAGGCTTTTTCCTAAGCGGAGATCAATCCCATGGTGCCCATGAAGTAGCACCTCCGTAGTACGACGAAGATGGATCATATTCCGGGTATGTGCTGGAAGAAGCACCCGGATACATGACGGTGTAGTCATAAGAGGGCTCGGCGTCCTCGGAGTCATGCTGCTGGTGGAAGCCTTGTATCTTCAATTGCTCATCCACCTCCTCCTTAGAGCGCGACCATGGTTTCCTGTCAATACTGAACAAATCTGGCTGCGGCAAAAGGATTTCCCTCTCTTCCCCGTCAGCAAACAATATTCTATAGACAATATTATCTAAACTAGAGTCGGCCGTAACAAATTGGTGACTCTTCATAGCAGCAATATCGAGCCTCATAGGAGTTATTTTTACATCAGTAGGGTCAAGAGGAAGCTCTAAATATGCTAAAACGCGCGAAGCAATAATTCCTCCAAATATAGGCCCCTTGTTAGACAAGCGGCGAGCAACAAGAGCACCAAGATGATAAGGCGTGTCCCCAGTGAGTGCAGCAATTAAGAAACCAAGGTGATAGCTAGATATGTTACTAGTGTTCTCCCTACCAAGAATGCTAGTACCGATGTAATAAGCAAAATACTTAATGGCGGGGAGTTGAATGTTTCTTATCTTGCCACGCTGAATGGTGCGACAATCATCATTGGTGATCCCTCGATAGAGCTCCAGCAATTCCTTGGGGTTATCCTCGATCTTCCTTGCTGTACCTACAGGGGCAATACCCAATGCAGCACAAAAAAATTCCAACTTCATAGTAATAGGTTTACCATAGATCTTGAATGAAACTGTCGGGTGAAAGTGCTTATTGTTGAACTTGAAGCTCTCCACAAAGATTTTAGTGAGCGTGTAGTATTGCTCACTCTCATCTCCCACATAGGTGGTTAAGCCCGCCCTACCGACAAGGGTCAAGAAATCATCCAACAAACCTGCATTTCTCAAAAAGTCATAACATGGGAAGGATGAAGCGTTAGGGACTCCATTGTCCTCTTCGGGTGCGAAGCTTGGTGCGATGAGGTCCTCATTATAGGATTGCCTGAATCGGGTGGATGACCTCGAGGGCCTCCCTGTGCTTGTTGTCTCTCTTTCAAACACTTCTCCAAAGTTACAATTATCCATCTTCTTTTTCTGAAATTTTTAAACAAACATTATAAAATTTGATTTAGTGACATATATTTGAGGGAAACTACCATAGGAACTTGTTAGAGTACTAAACATGCATCAAAACTAGTTTCTACAACTTAGAACAAGCATGCAAGCTCACTAAACATGTTACCTACAGCAGCAAAATATTCAAGATATACTCCACCAAACAAAATTCTACTTGGATAATCGGAGGAGTCACATACCGGAGAGCAAATGTGCCAAATTTCAGACAGAAATCTGGGCTGAGCAAAGAGATCGAGAAATCTGGAGCTCTTGAGCAAAAACGCGAGTGAGAGGAACCTGGTGCGAGTTTTTTCGGGAGAGAGAAGAGAGTGGGAGGAAGAGATGATGAAGTGGGGCAAGGAGGGGCCCACACGACAGTGGCGCCCCTGCGGCCGCGCCGGCCTATGGGGTGCCACCTGGGGTGCCCCACTGGTCATCCCAGTGTTCCCAGGTGCCTCGTCGAAAAATAGGACCACTGGTATAATTTGTGTGAATTTTTGAAAACTTTGAAAAATGCACATTTCTGGGTGTTAAATTTATTATTACTAGGCAGAAAAAGATTTTGAAATCTCTAATTAACTAAAGAACTTTACAAAACAAAAGTGCTACAGCAAGTAGATCAAGTGGAGGAAGAAAGAGATGTTGTTTAGCTCTTCTATGCATATAAAATGAATTTGTTAACAAGGGTGATCAAGTCTTGCCACCAAATAAATTTTACATAACATAAGAAGAATTAAACCTCAAATCAATCATGTTACCTTGAATTGTATTGACATTGATCCAATCATAATATTTTGATATCCTTGTTCAGGCTCATATATAGGACAATCAATGGTTCCCACTTTGATAGTTCTCACATTAGAAATTGTATTAACTCCACACGCTTTCTCAATCCTCTTGGGAAAATAAACGGTATGCTCCTTGTCATCAACATTGAAAGTAACTTTTCCTTTATTGCAATCAATAACAGCCCCTGCGGTGTTAAGAAAAGGTCTCCCAAGAATAATAGACATATTATCATCTTCGGGCATTTCCAACACAACAAAATCAGTTAATATCAAGCAGTTATTAGTAACTTGAACAGGAACATCCTCACATATACCAACAGGAATAGCAGTAGATTTATCAGCCATTTGCAAAGATATATCAGTCGGTATCAACTTATCTAAATAAAGTCTCTTATAAAGAGAAAGGCATAACACTAACACCCGCTCCCAAATCACATAGAGAGCAGTTCTAACATAATTATTCTTAATAGAACAAGGAATAGTCGGTATACCTGGGTCCAAGCTTTTTTGGAACCTTACCATTAAAAGAGTAATTAGCAAGCATAGTGGAAATCTCCTCATTAGGGATTTTCCTTTTGTTAGACACAATATCTTTCATATACTTTGAATAAGGAGGCAATTTAATAGCATCAGTCAAAGGTATTTGCAGGAATAAAGGTTTCATCCAATCACAGAATTTATTATAGTGCTCTTCTTCCTTTGATTTTAGTTTCTTAGCAGGAAAAGGCATTTGCTTTTGAACCCAAGGTTCCCTTTCACTACCATGTTTCTTAGCAATAAAATCTTCTTTAGTATACTTCTTATTTTTAGCATGCTTTTCAGGTTCTTCTTCAACCTCTTCTTTATCAGAAGCATCATTCTTATCATTATCTTTATCATGTTCATTACCACTTTCAGTTTCATCAGAAATAGAAATACTATTAGGATCATTAACAGGTTCAGAGGATTCTACAACAGTTTTATGTTTCTTTTTCTTTTTCTTAGATGGAGCACTAGTTTCAGTTCGTTGAGAATCTTGTTCAACTCTTTTGGGATGCCCTTCAGGATATAGAGGATCCTGGGTAGAAACACCGCCTCTAGTTGTTACTTCATAAGCATGTTTTTCTTTAGAATTATTTTTCAACAAGTCATTTTTCACTTTAGTGAGTTGATCAATTTGAGTTTGAACCATATGAAAGTGTTTAACAAGCATCTTAACATCATTGGAGGTTCTCTCCACAATACCATGCAATTCACTAATAGCTCGAGAGTTTTCCATTAAATGATTCTCTACTCGCATATTAAAATTATTTTGCTTAACAATATAATTATCAAACTCATCTAAGCATTGAGCAGGAGGTTTTGAATACGGAATATCTTCTCTAGTAAAGCGTTCAAGAGAGTGTACCTCAATCATGGATGAAGGGGGAGTGATCTTACATGAATCTTCTATGGGAGGTAAATTCTTCACGTCTTCGGATTTAATACCCTTCTCTTTAAGAGATTTCTTGGCTTCCCTCATATCTTCATCATTTAATTTAATCAAGCCCCTCTTCTTCAATATAGGTGTCGGGGTTGGTTCAGGTGTAGACCAATCATCATGATTCCGGCCTATTCTAGCCAATAATTCCTCAGCGTCGTCTGGAGTTCTTTTCCTGAAAAGACAACCAGCACAACTATCCAGGTATGCCCTAGACTCAATGGTTAGTCCACTATAAAATATATCAAGTAAATCATGCTTTTCCAAATCATGGTCAGGCGGGCTCTAATAAGAGAGCAAAATCTCGCCCAAGCCTCAGGCAATTTCTCTCCATCTTCCTGGTCAAAATTATAAATTCTCTGCAAAGCAATATGTTGAGCACTAGCAGAAAGTATTTCCGGAAGAAAACATCAAGCAATTCTTTTGGACTATTAATAGAATCAGGTGGCAAACTATTATACCAAGTTTTAGCATCATCCTTTAATGAGAATGGAAATATTTTAGCAACAAAATAAGTACGCTTCTTAACATCATCAGAAAACAAGCTACTCAGAGTAGATAGCTCAATCATATGTTCTACAGCACTTTCTTTTTCAGTACCACAAAAGGGTGTTTTCTCAACAATAGCTATATGAGATAGATCAAGAGAAAAATCATAATCCTTATCCTTAATGTTTATAGGAGATGTGGCAAATTTAGGACCAGGAGACAATTTATATCTAACAGTATGTTCTGCAAGCAACTTTTTAATTTTTCTTGCATTAGTAGTAGCATTGCATTTATCAATAAAATCATCATCAAGTTCTACATAATCTTCATCAAGATCATCACTAGAGTATTCAACAGACTCAGGTGAATTAACAGGTGTAGCAGCATTTTCATTAGGAGTTTCAGCATTTTCAATTTGTCTAGACCTAGCAATTGTAGCATCTAGAAAAGATCCCAATGAACCACTATCATCAAGCACAGCAGAAGCATCATCAATATTATAAGAATTTTCAGATCTAGCAGAAGTACCAGCATGTGAAGCATGTGGTGGTGAAACAAGTTTATCAATCACAGATGGTGAATCAAGAGCAGAGGTACTCAGAGTTGTACCTTTTCTTGTAGTGGATGGTAATATGGCGACCTTAGTATCGCGAGGTTTACCCATGATGGAGAATTTGCAGCGAACAATATCAATCCAAGGGAACTTCCAAATAAAGCTATGCTCCCCGGCAACGGCGCCAGAAAATAGTCTTGATGACCCACAAGTATAGGGGATCGCAACAGTCTTCGAGGGAAGTAAAACCCAATTTATTGATTCGACACAAGGGGAGACAAAGAATACTTGAAAGCCTTAAGCGGAGTTATCAATTCAGCTGCACCTGGAAACAGACTTGCTCCCAAGAGTTTATCGGTAGTAACAGTTTTATAGCGATAGTAGTGAAATAACGACAGAGTAACAAAAACAGCGGTAGTGATTATAGTAAACAGCAGGATTAAAATACTGTAGGCACAGGGATGGATGAACGGGCGTTGCATGGATGAGAGAAACTCATGTAACAATCAAAGCAGGGCATTTGCAGATAATAATAAAACGGTATCCAAGTACTAATCAATCAATAGGCTGTGTTCCATATATAGTCGTACGTGCTCGCAATGAGAACTTTGCACAACATCTTTTGTCCTACCAGCCGGTGGCAGCCGGGCCTCTAGGGAATCTACTGGATATTAAGGTACTCCTTTTAATAGAGTACCGGAGCAAAGCATTAACACTCCGTGAACACATGTGATCCTCACATCACCGCCTTCCCCTCCGGTTGTCCCAATTTCTGTCACTTTGGGGCCTCGGGTTCCGGACAGCAACATGTGTATACAACTTGCAGGTAAGATCATAAACAATGAATATCTTCATGAATCAATAACATGTTCAGATCTGAGATCATGGCACTCGGGCCCTAGTGACAAGCATTAAGCATAACAAGTTGCAACAATATCATAAAAGTAACATCTACGGATACTAGGCACCATGCCCTAACAATCTTATGACTATTACATGACCAATCTCATCCAATCCCTACCATCCCCTTACAGCGGGGGAATTACTCACACATGGATGGGGGAAACATGGCTGGTCGATGGGAGGCGTCGGTGGTGATGATGGCGATGATCTCCTCCAATTCCCTGTCCCGACGAGGTGCCAGAACGGAGTTTATGTTCCCGAGATGGAGTTTCGCGACGGTGGCGGCGTACTGGATGGTTTCTGGCGACTTCGACTCTCCCCCGTGCGTTTTTAGGTCGAAGGCAATAAGTAGTCCGAAGGAGGGCGTCGGGGGCCAGGCGAGGCCGCCACACACTAGGGCGCGCGCCCCCTCCTGGGCCGCGCCGGCCTAGCGTGTGGGTCCCTCGGGCCCCACCTGGCCCTTCGGCTCCGCCAATATTCAGGAAAATAGGACCTTCCGCATAAATTCCGAGGATTTTCCTGAAAGTTGGATTTCTGCACAAAAACGAGACACCAGAGCAGTTCTGCTGAAAACAGCGTTAGGCCGTGTTAGTTGTATCCAAAATACACAAATTAGAGGCAAAACAATAGCAAAAGTGTTCGGGAAAGTAGATACGTTTTGGACGTATCAGTCGTCATCTTCGTCATCACTGCGCTGTCGTGGCCTTCGTACGTTGTCCTTGCCATCAGCCCAGCTGTTGGAGATTTCTATTAACTTGGTTATTGTTTTTGGTTTTTTGCGCCCGAGTTCCTCTATGTAGCTTTCACGTCGGATGCCATCGCTGAAGGCGTCGATTGCTCTGTCGACTGAAACATCTTCAGCAGCGTTTAAGAGCTTGGTGAATCTCCCGATGTATGCGCGCATCGATTCCTTCTACTTTTGCTGACAATGCCGTAATTCCTCGATCCCGACGGGCCTTTTGTACGTTGCTTGGAAATTGGCAACGAAAGCGTCTACTAGGTCGTCCCATGATTTGATGGAACCCTTCGGCAGACCTCTTAACCAAGCTCGCGCTGAGTCCTTCAGGTAAAGCTGCAAGCATTGCATTGCTGCTATCTGATTTCCTTTGTGCAGAATCACAGTCTGCAAGTAGTCGTCTATCCAGGACCTCGGCTCCTGCTGTCCATCGTATTTGGCGGCGTCGGTAGGAGTAGGTTTGAATTTTCTGGGTGGCATCGCCTCGCGGATTTTGTAGCTTAAGCAATCGGCCCCCCTTAGCTCGCCATCGTTCTCCTGGCTTTCATCCGAAGAATCACTGTCATATTCCTCCCTAGCGGCGCGTCGTCGCCTTGCTTTGTCGATTCTGCTCTGAGTGATTTCATCTCGAGCATCTCTCGCATGATGCTTTGAGCCACTGGCCTGTAACGTGGTCTTTTCCTTCCGCGGGACCAGGTTGTCCCCCAGTATCGCGAGACTTTCTAGGGCACCTCGATGGGCTTGGGCCATAGAACCTTCAGGGCGCTGATTGATGAGGTATGCCGCGAGATTGGCAGTTGCTCCTGCGACGGTTTTTGGCCGTGGCATGCCCGCGGTGTCCGTGGTCATAAAAGACTTGGTCAGGTTCGACGTTATTTCCCTAGCGTCATCTTCCGAGAGCCTGGATAATCTTGATCGGTGCTTGCCTGCCCCTTGAATGCTTCGAGAGGCGCTTCCTCGCGAACCTCTCCTAGATTGTTCTGCAGCAGTTAGGCGTCTCTCGAGGGCAGCTTGCTCTTTCGATAGGTGCTCCCGGTTTTTTCTAATATAGAGCGATAGGCGTTGAGGGTTCCAACCGAAGTTCCTGCGGGGAGCGGCGTGTTGTTAAGCACGGCTGCCTTGGCTGCTGCCCACTCCTCGTCCGCGATGGTGTAATCGCTGTTGTTGTTGCTGGCGCTGTTTTCGAAACTTGCTCGTCTGCTGGAGCGGGGGGTGTGATCTCCGTCTCCCCTGTGCCTTGTGTTTCCCGTGTTGTTGGCGACATAAACCTGGTGGTGTGCCGTTCTCCGGGTGGTACCTTGGATGATGTTGTCGACACTGTCCTCTCCCGATGAGTACTGGGCATTGCAGATGAACGGTGTGTCGCTTGATCCTAGCCCGTGCCTGGTATCGCAGTGCAAGCAGTAGTATGAGGTTATCTCCGAAGATGCGGGATTGTCAGATCCAACCGACATGGAAGACGTTGAACGAGGAGTCGATGGCGCGGGTGAGTTCGTAGAGTCTGTCAGACCAGCCGAAAGGTCGATTGATGATGACGTGCTCGGACCTGTCGATCCGGAGGCGAGTGGCTCCAGCAGTCGAAGGATTCCTTCCGAGTTGACGTTGTAGTGGACGCTGCCGAAGGTCATCTCCATGTTTCCTTGTAGATCTGAAAAGGTCGAGCGAGACGAGTCGCTGTGTGGGGTGAATTCATAGGAGCCAAATTGAATCGGGCTTCCCAGGCTTGGCGATGATGGTGTCGATGAAGCTGCCGATGACATGACTAGATCTGCCGATGACCGATCTTGTGCCGACTGGGTTCCCACAGACGGCGTCAATTGTCGAGGGTACTCCTCGGCAATGCCCTCCGATAGGGGCTTAGGGTTGATGGAATCCTGTAAGCTGACACGAGACGTCGGTTCACAGACAAGTGGGGAGAGCGATTTACCCAGGTTCGGGGCCCTCGATGAGGTAAAACCCTTACGTCCTGCATGTCTGATCTTGATTATGAGAATATTGGGTTACAATGGGGTGCCGAAGGGTTCGGCTGAGATCTCGTCGAGAGGCTAAGTGCTACGGCGACCTAGCTCTAGACTTCTGGTGGCTAAGATTGCTCAGATTGTACGTGTCCCTCGGCAGCCCCTCTCCTGGCCTTTATATAGGAGGCCAGGTCTCAAGAGATCTAACCGAGTACGACTAGGTTTACAATAGTTCTATCTCTAAACATTCCTTGTTCGGCTCCTTCCTTGTCTTGCCCGCCAAGGAATCTTCCGCTGCGCCATCCAAGTGGCCCATCTTGTCATTGAGTACCTTCATGGGCCTCCAGCTCAAATCATACAGGGTAGGGCAATGTCGGTTACCCGAAGGGTAATGCCTACGTCACCTATAGATACTACAACCGGTCCACTGGGACTATTGAAGTATCTTGTGACGTGGTGTTCTTGGAGGATAATGGCTCCCAAGTGGAGCAAGTTGTTCCATGTGTTGCAGGTAATGATGATGATCCATCTAGTGCCATCAAGCATATGGGCATTGGACACATCCGGCCCATGGAAGTTCATAATGATGATCAAGATGATGGAATAGAAGTATCAAGCTCACCTCAAGTTGAGCCTAGCTCAACTCAAGTTGAGCCATCAAGTGCAACTCAAGATTTATCCTCTACTCAAGATGAGTCACTTTCCGAAGAACAAGAAGAAAGCCCTCAACCCACTGAGCAAGACCATGATGATGATCAAGAAACATTCTCAACTCATGCTCAAGCTCAAGTTGTCCCTCATGATCAAGTACTAGCAAGAGATGAATTCATTGATCATGAAGGAACCATTCGGAAGATCAAGGCGGCTACAAGTGCAAGTGACATGAAAGTAGATCAAGTCCTTGGAAGCATCTCAAGAGGAGTGGTAACTCGTAGACACCATGCATTACTTATCACTTATTGTCAACATCATGCTTTTGTGTCTAGTGATACGTCCAAAACGTATCTACTTTCCCGAACACTTTTGCTATTGTTTTGCCTCTAATTTGTGTATTTTGGATGCAACTAACACGGACTAACGCTGTTTTCAGCAGAACTGCTCTGGTGTCTCGTTTTTGTGCAGAAATCCAACTTTGGAAAATCCTCGGAATTTATGCGGAAGGTCCTATTTTCCCAGAATATTGGCGGAGCAGAAGGGCAGGTGGGGGCCCGAGGGCCCCACACGCTAGGCCGGCGCGGCCCAGGAGGGGGGCGCGCGGCCCTAGTGTGTGGCGGCCTCGGCTGGCCCCCGACGCCCTCCTTCGGACTACTTAACGCCCTCGACCTAAAAACACACGGGGGGAAGTCGAAGTCACCAGAAACCATCCAGTACGCCGCCACCATCGCGAAACTCCGTCTCGGGACCAGAAACTCCGTTCTGGCACCTCGCCGGGATGGGGAATTGGAGGAGATCATCACCGCCATCATCACCGACGCCTCTCCATCGACCAGCCATGTTTCCCCCATCCATGTGTGAGTAATTCCCCCGCTGTAGGCTGAAGGGGATGGTAGGGATTGGATGAGATTGGTCATGTAATAGTCATAAGATTGTTAGGGCATGGTGCCTAGTATCCGTAGATGTTACTTTTATGATATTGTTGCAACTTGTTATGCTTAATGCTTGTCACTAGGGCCCGAGTGCCATGATCTCAGATCTGAACATGTTATTGATTCATGAAGATATTCGTTGTTTATGATCTTACTGCAAGTTGTATACACATGTCGCTGTCCGGAACCCGAGGCCCCAAAGTGACAGAAATTGGGACAACCGGAGGGGAAGGCGGTGATGTGAGGATCACATGTGTTCACGGAGTGTTAATGCTTTGCTCCGGTACTCTATTAAAAGGAGTACCTTAATATCCAGTAGTTTCCCTAGAGGCCCGGCTGCCACCGGCTGGTAGGACAAAAGATGTTGTGCAAGTTTCTCATTGCGAGCACGTACGACTATTTATGGAACACATGCCTATTGATTGATTAGTACTTGGATACCGTTTTATTATTATCTGCAAATGCCCTACTTTGATTGTTACATGAGTTTCTCTCATCCATGCAACGCCCGTTCATCCATCCCTGTGCCTACAGTATTTTAATCCTGCTGTTTACTATAATCACTCTGCTGTCTTTGTTACTCTGTTGTTGTTTCACTCTTGCTATAAAGCTGTTACTGATAAACTCTTGCGAGCAAGTCTGTTTCAGTGCAGCTGAATTGACAACTCCGCTGTTAAGGCTTTCAAGTATTCTTTGTCTCCCCTTGTGTCGAATCAATAAATTGGGTTTTACTTCCCTCGAAGACTGTTGCGATCCCCTATACTTGTGGGTCATCAAGACTATTTTCTGGCGCCGTTGCCGGGGAGCATAGCTTTATTTGGAAGTTCACTTGGATTGATATTGTTCGCTGCAAATTCTCCATCATGGGTAAACCTCGCGATACTAAGGTCGCCATATTACCATCCACTACAAGAAAAGGTACAACTCTGAGTACCTCTGCTGCTCTTGATTCACCATCTGTGATAAGTAAACTTGTTTCACCTCCACAAGCTTCAAATGCTGGTACTTCTGCTGAATCTGAAAACTCCTCTTATAATTTTGATGATGCTTCCACTGTGCTTGATAATGATGGTTCGTTAGGATCTTTTCTAGATGCTACAATTGCTAGGTCTAGACAAATTGAAAATACTGAAACTCCTAATGAAAATGCTGCTACACCTGTTAATTCACCTGAGTCTGTTGAATACTCTAGTGATGATCTTGATGAAGATTATGTGGAACTTGATGATGATTTTATTGAAAAATGCAATGCTACTACTGATGCAAGAAAAATTAAAAAGTTGCTTGCAGAACATGCTGTTAGATATAAACTGTCTCCTGATCCTAAATTTTCCACATCTCCTATAAACATTAAGGATAAAGATTATGATTTTTCTCTTGATCTATCTCATATAGCTATTGTTGAGAAAACACCCTTTTGTGGTACTGAAAAAGAAAGTGTTGTAGAACACATGATTGAGCTATCTACTCTGAGTAGCTTGTTTTCTGATGATGTTAAGAAGCGTACTTACTTTGTTGCTAAAATCTTTCCATTCTCATTAAAGGATGACGCTAAAACTTGGTATAATAGTTTGCCACCTGATTCTATTAATAGTCCAAAAGAATTGCTTGATGTTTTCTTCCGGAAATACTTTCCTGCTAGTGCTCAACATATTGCTTTGCAGAGAATTTATAATTTTGACCAGGAAGATGGAGAGAAATTGCCTGAGGCTTGGGCGAGATTTTGCTCTCTTATTAGAGCTCGGCCTGAACATGATTTGGAAAAGCATGATTTACTTGATATATTTTATAGTGGACTAACCATTGAGTCTAGGGCATACCTAGATAGCTGTGCTGGTTGTGTTTTCAGGAAAAGAACTCCAGACGACGCTGAAGAATTATTGGCTAAAATAGGCCGGAATCATGATGATTGGACTACACCTGAACCAACCCCGACACCAATACTGAAGAAGAGGGGTATGATTAAATTAAATGATGAAGATATGAGGGAAGCCAAGAAGTCTTTTAAGGAGAAGGGTATTAAACCTGAAGATGTGAAGAACTTACCTCCCATAGAAGATTTATGTAAGATAACTCCCCTTCATCCATGATTGAGGTACACTCTCTTCAACGCTTTACTAGGGAAGATATTCCGTATTCAAAACCTCCTGCACAATGCTTAGATGAGTTTGATAATTATATTGTTAAGCAAGAAAATTTCAATATGAGAATAGAGAATCATTTAATGGAAAATTCTCAAGCTATTAGTGAATTGCATGGTATTGTGGAGAGAACCTCCAATGATGTTAAGATGCTTGTTAAACACTTTCATATGGTTCAAACTCAAATTGATCAACTCACTAAAGTGCAAAATGACTTGTTGGAAAATAATTCTAAAGAAAAACATGCTTATGAAGTAACAACTAGAGGTGGTGTTTCTACCCAGGATCCTCTATATCCTGAGGGACATCCCAAAAGAGTTGAACAAGATTCTCAACGAACTAAAGAAACTAGTGCTCCATCTAAGAAAAAGAAAAAGAAACATAAGAATGTTGTAGAATCCTCTGAACTTGTTAATGATCCTAATAGTATTTCTATTTCTAATGCTGAAACTGAAAGTGGTAATGAACATGATAAAGATAATGATAAGAATGATACTCCTGATAAAGAAGAGGTTGAAGAAGAACCTGAAAAGCATGTTAAAAATAAAAAGTATACTAAAGAAGATTTTATTGCTGAGAAACATGGTAATGAAAGAGAACCTTGGGTTCAAAAGCAAATGCCTTTTCCTGCTAAGAAATTAAAATCAAAGGAAGAAGAACACTATAATAAATTTTCTGATTGGATGAAACCTTTATTCTTGCAAATCCCTTTGACTGATGCTATTAAATTGCCTCCTTATTCAAAGTATATGAAAGATATCGTCACTAACAAAAGGAAAATTCCTAATGAGGAGATTTCCACTATGCTTGCTAATTACTCTTTCAATGGTAAGGTTCCAAAGAAGCTTGGCGACCCAGGTATTCCAACTATTCCTTGTTCAATTAAGAATAATTATGTTAGAACTGCTCTATGTGATTTGGGAGCGGGAGTTAGTGTGATGCCTTTTTCTCTTTATAAGAGACTTTATTTAGATAAGTTGATACCGACTGATATATCTTTGCAAATGGATGATAAATCTACTGCTATTCCTGTTGGTGTATGTGAGGATGTTCCTGTTCAAATTACTCAAAATTGCTTGATATTAACTGATTTTGTTGTGTTGGAAATGCCTGAAGATGATAATATGTCCATTATTCTTGGGAGACCCTTTCTTAATACTGCAGGGGCTGTTATTGATTGCAATAAAGGAAAAGTCACTTTTAATGTTGATGATAAGGAACATACTGTCTATTTTCCCAAGAAGACCGATAAAATATGTGGAGTTAATACAATTTCCAGTTCAAGAACCGTCAAAGTGGGAGTTATTGATTGTCCTATATATGATCTCAAAGAAGGATATCAAACTATTATGATTGGATCCGTATCAATACAATATAAGGTAATATGATTGATTTGAGATTTATTTCTTCTTATGACATGTAAAATTATTTGGTGGCAAGACTTGATCAACCTTGTTAACAAATACATTTTATACGCATAGAAGAGCTAAACAACATTTCTTTCTTCCTCCACTTGATCTACTTGCTGTAGCACTTTTGTTTTGCAAAGTTCTTTAGTTAATTAGAGATTTCAAAATCTTTTTCTGCCCAGTAATAATAAATTTAACACCCAGAAATGTGCATTTTTCAAAGTTTTCAAAAATTCGCAAAAATTATACCATTGGTCCTATTTTTCGACGAGGCACCTGGGAACACCTGGGGATGACCAGTGGGGCACCCCAGGGTGGCACCCCACAGGCCGGCGCGGCCAGCAAGGGGGGCGCACCTGTTGTGTGGGTCCCTCCTTGCCCCACTTCATCATCTCTTCCTCCCACTCTCTTCTCTCTCCCGAAAAAACTCGCACCAGGTTCCTCTCACTCGCGTTTTTGCTCAAGAGCTCCAGATTTCTCGATCTCTTTGCTCAGCCCAGATTTCTGTCTGAAATTTGGCATATTTGCTCTCCGGTATGTGACTCCTCCAATTATCCAAGTAGAATTTTGTTTGGTGGAGTATATTTTGAATATTTTGCTGCTGTAGGTAACATGTTTAGTGAGCTTGCACGCTTGTTCTAAGTGGTAGAAACTAGTTTTGATGCATGATTAGTACTCTAGCAAGTTCCTATAGTAGTTTCCCTCAATTATATGTCACCAAATCAAATTTTATAATGTTTGTTGAAAAATTTCAGAAAAGGAAGATGGATAATTGTAACTTTGGAGAAGTGTTTGAAAGAGAGACAACAAGCACGGGGAGGCCCTCGAGGTCATCCACCCGATTCAGGCAATCCTATAATGAGGACCTCATCGCACCAAGCTTCGCACCCGAAGAGGACAATGGAGTCCCTAATGCTTCATCCTTCCCATGTTATGACTTTTTGAGAAATGCAGGTTTGTTGGATGATTTCTTGACCCTTGTCGGTAAGGCAGGCTTAACCACCTATGTGGGAGATGAGAGTGAGAAATACTACACGCTCACTAAAATCTTTGTGGAGAGCTTCAAGTTCAACAATAAGCACTTTCGCCCGACAGTTTCATTCAAAATCTATGGTAAACCTATTACTATGAAGTTGGAAATTTTTTGTGCTGCATTGGGTATTGCCCCTGTAGGTACAGCAAGGAAGATCGAGGATAACCCCAAGGAATTGCTGGAGCTCTATCGAGGGATCACCAATGATGATTGTCGCACCATTCAGCGTGGCAAGATAAGAAACATTCAACTCCCCGCCATTAAGTATTTTGCTTATTACATCGGTACTAGCATTCTTGGTAGGGAGAACACTAGTAACATATCTAGCTATCACCTTGGTTTCTTAATTGCTGCACTCACTGGGGACACGCCTTATCATCTTGGTGCTCTTGTTGCTCGCCGCTTGTCTAACAAGGGGCCTATATTTGGAGGAATTATTGCTTCGCGCATTTTAGCATATTTAGAGCTTCCTCTTGACCCTACTGATGTAAAAATAACTCCTATGAGGCTCGATATTGCTGCTATGAAGAGTCACCAATTTGTTATGGCCGACTCTAGTTTAGATAACATTGTCTATAGAATATTGTTTGCTGATGGGGAAGAGAGGGAAATCCTTTTGCCGCAGCCAGATTTGTTCAGTATTGACAGGAAACCATGGTCGCGCTCTAAGGAGGAGGTGGATGAGCAATTGAAGATACAAGGCTTCCACCAGCAGCATGACTCCGAGGACGCCGAGCCCTCTTATGACTACACCGTCACGTATCCGGGTGCTTCTTCCAGCACATACCCGGAATATGATCCATCTTCGTCGTACTACGGAGGTGCTACTTCATGGGCACCATGGGATTGATCTCCACTTAGGCCAAAAGCCTAAGCTTGGGGGGAGGTATACCGGCATCACTCATTATTTGCATATTATGGTTGATGGATACTTGTATATACTTGTTTAGTTTCTTTGAGTGGTTTTCTAATGAGAGGAAGATGATATTTGGGGAAGTGCTTCCTGAAAACAGATTCTGGACTGTTACTAAAAAAAATCGTGCGCACAGCCAGAACGTTATTTTGAGTTGCAAATTTTTGTGCATGTTCCCCAGGTTGTTATCTAACTTTCATTAGTTGAGCACTTTTCGAACTGAGCAACGGAAGATTTTTGTAAAAATCGATTTCTGTACTGCTGTCAGGTTTTGGCAGATTTCTGTCATCCTGCTTTTCTGTGTTTCTTCTAGTTTTCATTCTCTTGTTTTTGCTTTGTTTCTTTCCTAAAACACAAAAAGACCAAAAATATCTCTGTTGTTTCTCTTTACCATTTGTTATTTTGGTTTCTTGCTTTCATCTTGCTTTATTTGCTATCGTTGGTTTGCTATAAGAAAATCCAAAAAGATTTTGCTTTGTTTGCTTGTTTCCTTTTGTTCTTGTTTCCAATTCGAAAACACCAAAAATATTTGCTGTTCTTCTTTGGTTTTGTAAAGTTCATTATGGAGTTCAATGGTCTTCGGTGGTTGGAGCTTGGTTTTCATTCCATATTATTCAAGCTACACAAGTGAAAAAACAATAATGACGATCTACAACAATCTGATTGTGGTGAGAGGCTGGTATGAACTCTATTTGTTTTCATTTTTGTACATATACTCATCCATGTGAGTGAGCTTAGTTGGTTCATGTGAGGTATATGACATCTAAGAAAGTCTAGTAGTTCATGGTCTCTCATGTTTAGTTCCAATTTATTAATATGAGTAGCATGTCATAAATATTTGCTTGCATTGCTTTATTCATAGATAGATATGACATTGTGGTATCCTCCTCTGAATAATCCACTTGAATCAACTTGGCACATGCTCACGCATGCATATGACTGAACAAAAGTCAATTAAGCCTCGATGATTTACTTCACCTCAGAGTTCTTGTATCACTTTTATGCCTCTGTTAATTTATTTTGCCGCAAGCATGATTATGATAGTTACTGCTCTCTTGATTGTGTCGTCTATTGCTAGCCTTCACTTGTACTGAGCGGGAACGCTGCTCGTGCTTCCAAACCCTGAAAACCAAGTTGTTCCAAAGTGTCCACCATAAATACCTATGCATGGCATTTCAAACCATTCCAAGTAAATTCACATGTGCTACCTTTAAAACCTTCAAAATGCTTCTCAATTTGTGTTTATGTTTTATAGCTCATGAGGAAGTATGTGGTGTTTATCTTTCAATCTTGTCATTTGCTCCGGACGGACTTTCACAATGGACTAGTGGCACATCCGCTTATCTAATAATTTTGCAAAAAGAGCTGGCAACGGGGTTCCCAGCCCCAATTAATTAACTTTCATAAATTTACAAATAGACACTCCTCCATGGTATGTGATTGTTGGTCGGCACCCGAGGATTCGGTTAGCCATGGCTTGAGAAAGCAAAGGTGGGGAGGAGTGTCATCTAAATAAAACTAAAATAAAAGGCACTCCTTCATGGTATGAGATTGTTGGCAGGCACCCGAGGATTCGGTTAGCCATGGTTTGTGAAAGCAAGGTTGGAAGGAGTGTCACCCAAAAATAAAATTTCATGGGAACCGCTCTTGGAAGTCCGGTTGATGAGGTAGTTAGAGTACCCATTACCATTCGTTGACAACAACAAACACCTCTCAAAACCATTTTACTTCTGTCTTTATAAAAATGAAAAGCTCTAGCACATGTTAATCCCTGCTTCCCTCTGCGAAGGGCCAATCTTTTACTTTTATGTTGAGTCACCATCCTTTCTTTGAGCACTTTCTTGAGAGCACAACTGTCATTCTTAGTATAATATGCTTGTCTCAAAATGTGAATAATTGAGGTATAACTTTGATGCTTTTATCTTTGGTAATCTCTACTTCCAGTCTTTCCATGAACTTCAAAGGTGCCCGGGCATTTATGTTTTGCTGTACAAATACGGGCAAGCGAGATACCACTTTATCATATCCTTTTATGAACATTGCAATCCTGCTAATAGACATGATTCATGATGCTTATTATTAATTTGTTGGTACCTTTTCCATGATTGATATAACTATTAGATGATTTTATTTGCATGTATCTTATTGTGAATTGCTTAAGTACTTGCCATATCATGAGAATATTTACATCATATGAGAAAATGTGTTCGTGAAAGTTCTTTTATCGCACTCAGTTGTTAACTAAATTGCTTGAGGACAAGCAATAAGCTAAGCTTGGGGGAGTTGATACGTCCAAAACGTATCTACTTTCCCGAACACTTTTGCTATTGTTTTGCCTCTAATTTGTGTATTTTGGATGCAACTAACACGGACTACGCTGTTTTCAGCAGAACTGCTCTGGTGTCTCGTTTTTGTGCAGAAATCCAACTTTCAGGAAAATCCTCGGAATTTATGCGGAAGGTCCTATTTTCCCAGAATATTGGCGGAGCCAGAAGGGCAAGCCAGGTGGGGGCCCGAGGGCCCCACACGCTAGGCCGGCGTGGCCCATGAGGGGGGCGCGCGGCCCTAGTGTGTGGCGGCCTCGGCTGGCCCTCGACGCCCTCCTTCGGACTACTTAACGCCCTCGACCTAAAAACGCACGGGGGGAAGTCGAAGTCGCCGAAACCATCCAGCGCCGCCACCATCGCGAAACTCCGTCTCGGGACCGAAACTCCATTCGGCACCACCGGGACGGGGAATTGGAGGAGATCATCACCGCCATCATCACGCCTCTCCATCGACCAGCCATGTTTCCCCCATCCATGTGTGAGTAATTCCCCCGCTGTAGGCTGAAGGGGATGGTAGGGATTGGATGAGATTGGTCATGTAATAGTCATAAGATTGTTAGGGCATGGTGCCTAGTATCCGTAGATGTTACTTTTATGATATTGTTGCAACTTGTTATGCTTAATGCTTGTCACTAGGGCCCGAGTGCCATGATCTCAGATCTGAATATGTTATTGATTCATGAAGATATTCGTTGTTTATGATCTTACCTGCAAGTTGTATACATATGTCGCTGTCCGGAACCCGAGGCCCCAAAGTGACAGAAATTGGGACAACCGGAGGGGAAGGCGGTGATGTGAGGATCACATGTGTTCACGGAGTGTTAATGCTTTGCTCCGGTACTCTATTAAAAGGAGTACCTTAATATCCAGTAGTTTCCCTAGAGGCCCGGCTGCCACCAGCTGGTAGGACAAAAGATGTTGTGCAAGTTTCTCATTGTGAGCACGTACGACTATTTATGGAACACATGCCTATTGATTGATTAGTACTTGGATACCGTTTTATTATTATCTGCAAATGCCCTGCTTTGATTGTTACATGAGTTTCTCTCATCCATGCAACGCCCGTTCATCCATCCTGTGCCTACAGTATTTTAATCCTGCTGTTTACTATAATCACTACTGCTGTCTTTGTTACTCTGTTGCTGTTGTTTCACTACTGTGCTATAAAACTGTTACTATTGATAAACTCTTGCGAGCAAGTCTGTTTCCAGTGCACTGAATTGACAACTCATGTTAAGGCTTTCAAGTATTCTTTGTCTCCCCTTGTGTCGAATCAATAAATTGGGTTTTACTTCCCGCGAAGACTGTTGCGATCCCCTATACTTGTGGGTCATCATCTAGCTTTGAGCCACTCAAGGTACATGAAGCCTTGGTTGATCCGGATTGGGTTATTGCCATGCAAGAAGAATTGGAGTGTTTCACTCGTAATGAAGTATGGTCTCTAGTTGAGAGACCCAAGGATCATCGCATCAATGTTATTGGGACCAAATGGGTATTCAAGAACAAGCAAGATGAGAATGGCATTGTCATTAGAAATAAAGCAAGGTTAGTGGCGCAAGGGTTTGCCCAAATAGAAGGTATGGATTTTGAGGATACCTTTGCGCCGGTAGCCCGTCTTGAAGCTATTCGTCTTTTGCTTGCATTTGCATCTTTCCACAATTTCAAACTATATCAAATGGATGTGAAAAGTGCATTTTTGAATGGTCCTCTAAAAGAAACCGCATATGTAGCTCAACCCCCGGGTTTCGAAGACCCATGCCGACCCAACCACGTGTATTTACTCCATAAGGCACTCTACGGTCTCAAGCAAGCTCCACGTGCTTGGTATGAGTTCCTTAGGGATTTCTTACTACATGATGGGTTTTGCATGGGTACGGTCGATTCCACCCTTTTCACCAAGCGGGTTAAAGGGGGTGGCTTATTTATATGTCAAATATATGTTGATGATATTATGTTTGGTGGAACTAACCCCAATCATAACAAAGCTTTTGAGCTATTGATGACTAGGAAATTTGAGATGTCCATGATGGGAGAGTTGAAGTTTTTCCTAGGCTTCCAAGTGAGGCAACTTGCAAAAGGCACCTTCATCTCTCAAGAAAAGTACGTGAAGGACATGCTCAAGAAATTCAACATGACCAATGCAAGCCCAATGAAGACACCCATGCCCGTAAAGGGGCAACTTGGCTCATGTGACGGTGAGAAGGATGTGGATATAAAGGTATACCGCTCCATGATAGGATCCTTGCTCTACCTTTGTGCCTCTAGGCCGGATATCATGCTAAGTGTAGGGATGTGTGCTCATTTTCAATCCGCTCCTAAGGAGAGCCATTTAATGGCGGTCAAACGGATTCTAAGATACCTTGTTCTCACTCCTACTCTCGGGCTATGGTATCCAAAGGGGTCAACCTTTGAACTCATTGGCTATTCGGATTCCGATTGGGCTGGTGATAAGGTTGACCGGAAGTCTACCTCCGGGGCTTGCCAATTTATTGGCCGGTCATTGGTGAGTTGGTCATCCAAGAAACAAAACTCCACCGCTTTATCCACCGCCGAAGCCGAATACATATCCGCGGCATCTTGTTGCACTCAATTGTTATGGATGAAGCAAACCTTGAAAGACTATGGTGTGTCTCTTGGTACGGTGCCTCTTCTTTGTGACGATGAAAGTGCAATTAAGATCGCCAATAACCCGGTTCAACATTGTCGCACCAAACATATTGACATTCTCCATCACTTCCTACGTGACCATGTTGCCAATAAGGATATTGATCTCACTCATGTGGGGACAACCTACCAATTGGCGGATATTTTCACTAAGCCTTTGGATGAAGCCCGGTTTGTAAACTTGAGAGGAGAACTTGGTATTCTTGATCCTAAAAACTTGGATTGAATAACTTCTTGCACTATATTCTTGCATTTATCTAACTATCTAGCTTAGAGGCACATCACATATGGGGATAGTCATCTTACCATGTCTTGGTATGATGCATACCTATGTGTGCAACATAAATAGACCCAATGTCATTATATGGACCCAAGCATGTCTCTTCGAGGTCTCATGACATTTGCACTTTCACATAGGGGGAGTAATCCCCCGCCCCTCATTAAGCCTCAATTGCAACTTGATTTGACTATATAAGGCTAAATGATCTTATTGCAAAAATCACTTCAAAAATGACTTATGATTCTTGATATATATTTCGAATCATGCCCATTGTTGCTATTTACATCTTGTTTGGATTTTCACTCCAATGGGTATGCCTAGAGAACTTTGTGTTTCCAACCCCATGTCTATGCTCATCTCATCATCATCTATCTATCTATATGTACATGTCATCATCTGAGCATTCATACACATTTACACAAAGAATAGGGGCAAAACGAGGCAAAACAAGACAAAACTGGGCAGAATGTCCCTGGCCGGTCTCTGGCCCGGTTGGACCGGCCTCTGCGCCGGGCCAGCCGGCGCCAGGCCCGGTCGACCGGGCGCCAAACCGGCCATGCGGCTGGTTATGTTTTGGGGGAGGATACCCCTTGGGGTCTTCTTCCTCATTATCCCCCACCTCCAAAACCTCCATGGCCGCCGCCTCCACCATCTCCACCACGTCCTAGGCCCTTCCCACCACGAGGTTCTCCCCAAACTCCACCACATCATAGATCGGGACCCTTGGAACATCTCCACCAAAGGATTTGGTCCCTCTCAAGCTTTTTGGGAGATCTTGGGGATTTGGCTCTCAAGCCCTACCTAGGTGTTCTTCTTGTTCTCTTGATCAAGGAGGACCATGTCTTCGGATAGTTGGAGTGGTGAAGACCGTGGCAATGTTGCCAAGAGAGGAAAGTCTGCGGTGCCTCCAGCACGCCGTTCTAGCGGCCGCAAGCCTTCTAAAGCACCTCAGACTACTGGCGCTGGCAGCTCCACTCATGGAACAAGCAAGACAGTTGGCACTAAGAGGAAAGATAAACATGCAGCTCAAGATGAGGATGAAATTGTGTCGGATTACAATGTGGGCTCAGCACATCTTGGTGATTGGCAAGGTGTGAGGAAGGAAAATCCATATCGCTTTGTGCAAAGGACTTACAGTGGTGGGGACAGGCTCTTCTGGACCAAAACTCAAGCAAGCCTATGGGAAGATTTGTACAACACTAGAGAGTGTATGAAGAATGGTGCCATTGTGATGCCCAAGGCCATCAACACTGACGATCTGGCCTTGCATGAAACCACAAAATACCGCTTTGTGGTTGATACCTTGAAGGGAATGGGACTATATGATCTTGTGTGCCTGAAGCCCGATGTTGACCAAAGAGAAGGCACCTATTGTCCCCTTCTTGTCCGTCAATTCCATTGCACCGTATTCTTCCATGATGATGAGGATCGCACTATGACTTGGATGACTGGCAAAGAGAAGTACTCATGCACCTATACTCAGTTCTGTGCAGCCATGGGTTTTGGTGGTGGCCTTGCTCAAGGGTACATGATTCATTCTCGGCCTAAGTTCACTAAAGGTGACATCTCCTTTTGCTATCCCCAGAACCCTACAGCTGGGCCTCCCACTATCTCTGGGATGTACTATTCTTATCTTGTACTTGCCAAGATGTTCCGTGAGAGTCTCATCAGCAAGTCAGGCGACACCAGTGAAGTCAGGAACTACCATCTGAATCTGATGTACTATTGCCATCCTGACAACATAAGGAAGATTGATGGATGTGATCTCATTCACTGTGAGCTGAAGCGCTCAGTTCTGGGCCGCATGACTCCCAACTATGCTCAGTATGTTCAGCGGCTCATCAACAAGATAGTTCTTCCTCCCAACAACACGCTCGAGGAAAGGATCATCACGGAACCATTCAAGTTTCCCGTTCAGGACACACGTCCGGAAATCCCTGCCATGATGACCTCTGAGCGTCGTTCCAAGGAACGCCATGATCATGATGCTAGCTCCAGCTACTCTCGGCGCCCCAAGCGCGGTGCCGCTCGCTTCTTCTCCAGCATGTGGCAAATGTGCAAGAACACCAATGATGTTGCACATCAGAGTCTTGCTTTGAACCAGGAGACAAGGAGGCGACAGAATGAGTTCATGGCTTCAAGGAATGCCCATGTTCCTCCTTCTGGACCTGAGATGGAGCCTGTGGTTGCACCTCAGTGGGAGATGCCTCACCTTACCTCAGTGGCATTGAGATTCGATGTTTGGAAACAAGGCCTAGGGATCATACTTTCACTAGTGGACACTCTCAACATTGATCACATAATAAAACCACTCTACACTCTCTTGTTGGATGATGAACACCATTCATTGTGTAGGGCTACAAGAGCACCTCAATGCCGGAGTTAACAAGCTCCACAACATTCGATGTTCATATTTAAATAACCTTAGAGTGCATAATAGATCATTGCAATTATACCAAGTACTAACATAGCATGCACACTGTCACCATCACACTATGAAAGGAGGAATAGATCGCATCAATACTATCATAGTAATAGTTAACTCCATAATCTACAAGAGATTACAATCATAACCTACGCCAAGAACTACATGATGCACACACTGTCACCATTACATCATGAAGGAGGAATAGAGTACTTTAATAACATCACCAGAGTAACACATAGATGAATAGTGATACAAAGCTCATATGAATCTCAATCATGTAAGGCAGCTCATGAGATCATTGTATTGAAGTACATAGGAGAGAGATTAACCACATAGCTACCGGTACAGCCCTTAGCCTCGATGGAGAACTACTCCCTCCTCATGGGAGGCGGTGATGAAGATGGCGGTGGTGTCGATGGAGAAGCCTTCCGGGGCACTTCCCCATCCCGGCGGCGTGCCGAACAGAGACTCCTGTCCCCGGATCTTGGCTTCGCGATGGCGGCGGCTGGAAGGTTTCTCGTACCGTGGCTTTTTCGTATCGAAGATTTAGGTCGGGGGCTTCTTATAGGCGAAGAGTCGGAGTCGGAGGGCGACGAGGCAGCCGGACAACGGGGCGCCGGCCGCGCCGGCCACCTGTGTGGGCCCCCAGGGCCCCTCGGTGCCTCTCCGGTGTTGGAAGCTTCGTGCAATTATAAGATGCTAGGCGTTGATTTCGTCCAATTCGAGAATATTTCCTTACTAGGATTTCTGAAACCAAAAACAGCAGAAAACGAGCGGCTTCGGCATCTCGTCAATAGGTTAGTTGGAAAACGCATCAAAACGATATAAAGTGTGAACAAAACATGTAGGTATTGTCATAAAACAAGCATGGAACATAAGAAATTATAGATACGTTTGAGACGTATCGGAGGCAGAACCGGTCGAGTGACGAGTATGCTCCGAATGCTCCTCGCAAGTCCACCGCTACAAGGCGGAAGAACAAGGCACCTAGGGAGAACTACAAGTCAATGGACATTGTCTCTTATGCAGCAATCAGTATGAAGAACTGGTATGAAGACCTTGCGAGGGATGATGAGATAGAGGACAAGCGCTTCTGGTGCTTGGAGCAAGAGTTCATCTACAAGGATATATATGAGCCCATGAAGAAAGTGCGACCCATGCAAGCTATCAATGTGGATGATCTAGCGTTCAATGATCATTTTGAGGATGCCATCTGGGTGACTGGTAGGATGGGTTTGCAGGATCTGATGAAGATTCAGTGTGACTACAGTCCAGAGTTGATTAAGCAATTCTTTGCTACACTGGCCTTCAAGAAAGATGATGAGCGTACTATGGAATGATGTCTGGCTCCACCCATTGTAAGGCAACCTTGCGCCGGTTTGCTGCTATTCTTGGACTTCCAGCAGAAGGTGATCTCCGCCTCCATGGTCCTCAGAAGACGGACAAAAATGTGCTTTTTCATCTCTATGACTCGTCTGGGGTGGTTGGTTCTACCAAGGGGCTTCTTCCCATCTACAGTCAGGTGCTCCGTTTCCTTCGAGCCACCATTGCTCCAAGTGGTGGCAACAATGATGCACTCCGTGGAGCTCTTGTGGATCTTATGCACCTCAGCCTTAAGTGTGCTCGTGATAGTAATGAGGACCAAGACTTCTCTCTTGATGTCATGGACTTCATCTTTAATGAGATTCATGATGCCATGGTCTCCCGGACCACCATGCCATATGCACCATATATCCAGCTCCTCATCAACAACTCTGTGGCTATGGATGAAGACTTGAGTCGGTTCCCAAAGGAGAAGCACGCTGTCAAGAAGGCTTACAAGAAGAAGCCGGTTCCCCATGCTGCACCTGCTCCTGACTCCTTTATGGGAGATGCCCGTTCTAGTGGCTTTGCCCCCGCTCGTCATGCTGATATTCCTGTGATGAAAAGGCAGGTGAAGAAGCTAAGTTGGTTTCAACGCCACATTCTGTGCATGAACATTGAGATTCATAAGGAAAACTTTGAGGCCAGCCGTCAGCGTTCTGAGATTCAGCATACTCAGGCGGTCATTCTTCACAAGCTCAGTGGTGAGCAAGGTCCTCCACCTCAGCCTCCAGTTCACCCAGGTTACGGTGGGTGGCACTCTTCTCAGGTTCCATGGAATGATCTTGAGGAATGCATTCAGAGGGCCAACTACACTCGCAGCTCTCCTCCTGCCACTGACACTGAAGATGAAGAGGAGGAATAGGAGTACCAGACCGAAGATGAAGAGGGCTCCGAGTGATCTTCATGGGGCGAGTAGCATCGCGCTTTTCCCCTTTTTGGCGTCTCGATGCCAAAGGGGGAGAAGTGTTCTATTAGGACTTCTCGGGGATTTGTATGGTGGTTAGGGCACAAGCATATGCGTTTATCATTCCTTTATTGCTTGTGTCCTTTATGTCGTTTATTTGAACCATTTGGCTTGTTGGTTTGATCGTTTAAAACTATGTGCTATATGTGGTTGTGAGACATCATGTTAAGGATTTCGGATTTCTATGTGTTGAGACCAAGGTTTATTATATGGTGTGTGATGTTATATATATCCATATGGGTATGATTTCTATCACCTTGTCTCAACTTCATGTTTGTCTATGTCTCGTGTTTGAGCTCATTTTGGATATCTCTTGTGTTGAGGCACCTCACACCTATATGTTGTGTATTTGTATTCAAATGCAAATTAGTATGCACACATGTAGGGGGAGTGCCTCTATGTTTTGCCAACATGCTTGCTCTCTATAATGTTTTTCTTGCAAATCCGTATATTGTCATCAAACACCAAAAAGGGGGAGATTGAAAGAACATCTCTCACAATATGTTTTGTGTGTTTGATGTCAATATATGTGATACACTAATGTTCGATGAAGTGGTGCAGGATTTATATAGGTACATGAATATAAGTGACTTGTGTGGAAAAACGAGTCAAAAGAAAGCTGAAAAAGATTCACCAGACCGGATAATCCGGGCCGGATATTTGCAAAATATCCGGCCCCCAATTTTTGGCTAAGGACTCGAGGCAATGTGGCTCAGTACTTCCCTGGACAAGGGCCGGATTATTGGCCGGACATTTGGCTGGAATTTCCCCAAGGCCAGATAATCCGGGCCGAATATTTTCGAAATATCCGGGCCCCAAAAATCGGCTAAGGACCAGAGGCGACGCGCCTCAGTAAGGCCCTGGACATGGGCCGGACTTTTGGCCGGACATTTGGCCGGATTTTTCCCAGGGCCGGATTTTTGGTGGGGGCGGATTATCCGGCCCCAACTTAGGCCGGATTATCCGGCCCTCGAAGTCTCCAACAGCTGGATTTTTTTGGGGGGGGGTATTTATACCCCCCTTCTTCTACCTTCCTCCTTGCTCAATCATTGCACAAAAATATGCCAAGCTTCACCACCATTAGAGCCACCTCAAGAACACAAGATTTGCAAGATCTCCTCCCTCACCCAACCAAAGCTCTTGATCTTTGGAGATTCGAAGGAGAAGACACCGATCTACATCCTCACCGAAGCGATTTACATTTCCCCCTCATATGCTTGAGGGCCCTCTTGCTAGTGTTCCTCTTTGGATCCCTAGTTGTTTGTTGTTGATGTATTGTTGTTGATTGTTGTGTTGTTACAGATTTGGGAACCTCCAATTTGGTTGTGGATGTGTGCCCCAAAACTTTGTAAAGGCCCGGTTTCCGCCTCGAGGAAATCCCTTAGTGGAAGTGGGCTAGGCCTTCGTGGCGTTGCTCACAGGAGACCTGAGTGAAGTCTTCGTGACTGTTGATTGAATGCTAAATAAAGATAAAATATGTTGATTGAATTGTTGACTTTGTTGAATTTTCCGAAGAAATTAAAACATTTTTGAGGACTTGTTTAAAATTTTCTCAATTACGATGGAAACATTATCCATGAGCGGATAAATATGACTATCCAAAATTATAATCTTGGTTGAGGAAATTTTTATGCAAATATGATTTGTATGATGTGTTTTATAACTTGGTTTTAAGTGGCGTTTAAAATATTTTTTCCAAACCTTCTTGTATTACTTAGAGAGGGAATAATATGACCTTCCCAACAGAGAGGAAATAATATGACATTTCCAAAGTTATACTAGGTTTGGAAAATATCATACTTTGCTGTTATTGGACTTTCATTGCATTTCCAAAAATAACATAAATTGAGTTGAGGATAACATGACATCCTCGAATATTGAATCTCTATATGTATGTTTTATAAAGAAAATTATTTATAAAACTAAAGTGGGTGAAAACTATATCTCCCATTTCCACTATAAGTATTGTTATTCTGGCTCCTGGTTTTTATTGGATATACATTGATCCAATATAAATAGGGCAAAAATTAATAGAAATAGTATAAATAATAATAATAAAACATGATGAAAAGAAAAGAAAAAGATCTAGCCGAACGGGGCCGGTTTGGCCCATCTAACCAGCCCACACGAGCCGAGCGAGCGGTCGTGGTCATCTTCCTCACGTTAGAAGCTGGAAGGTAATGCTTTCATGGCTGTACTCTTCCCCTTCCAATTCCACCTATTCTAGTAATCTTTTAACATTGCATTCAACACGGAAGTCACTCCCCACGATCCTACGGTTCCATTCAGAGGATTAAAATCCCATTTCAGAGCACCTTAAATCTCCACTAATGGCCATGACGCTGAAGGAAACGCTTGCGGCCATCTCTTCACTTCCTATTGCTCCACTCGCCCACCTCTCTATAAATCCCACCTAAACCTTCCCCATCACAGAACACACTCCTCCACCACTCCAGCCCCAGGCTGCCCCTCTTGAGGGCGAAATTTCTTCACCGGAGCACGACGACCACCACAACGCCCTTGTTGTTTTCTCCGGGTACAGAGGGACTCAGGCCCTGATTTTTCTTACACTATCTCTCCTTTTCTCTCACCCTGCACATCTCGCTGATCCCTCTGTTGATCTAATTCTTAGCCGGAGATACCCCACGATGAGCACCCGATGCCATCGCCACTGTACCTGTCCGCCACCATCTCGATGAGCTTCTCCAAGGATTCCAGAGAACATCATCGTCTTCGTCGTGCAAGGAGCACCTTCCTTTACCGCATAGGCCCTGGTGACCCCACATAGTCGAGGTCGTTCTCCGCAGCCACGCACAACCTCTACGACTGGCGAAGTCTCGTTGGTGAGCTGCGATTTGGTTTCAGCAATACTCGTTTTCACGTTCGTAGCTTTCAGTTTAGGACAGTTCTGAACCTATAACGTGTATAGCTAGTTTCAGTAAATTCGTTTCTAGACTGCTTGTACGTGTAACTTCAGTAGTTCATAACTTTAGTTCTACACGGCCAAATTTCGCAAATAAAATTATTTTGGAAACCTTGGAAGGAGTAGAATATTATGGAACCCTTAGATTTCTTTTTTGACAGATTTTCGTTTGGTAAATTTTGAGGTAAATTTCGAACTAGTTTGGCCATAGTTTAATCCTATAAACAGTTTTAATGTTGTTCTTTCTATAAAACGTATGGAAAGGTTATGACCATCTGTTAGTGTTATCTAAAATTGTTTTCGCTAATAATTTTAACTTAATTTGATTAACTTGTAATCACCCTAGTTTCATATGGTTAAAATTTGGAAATAACCAATAGAAAAATAGCTTATGTATGCGTATGTTCTATAGATGTCATAATCTAGTTCTTATTTCATTTTGGTTGTTGGAATGACTCGATGTTTTATTTGGAGTTTATTTATATTTCCGTACTTGGTTTTGTTTGATATTTCCTTTTTGAAATGTGTGTATGTTTATGTATGGTTTTGTTTTACATTTCGTGCGATAGATTTCACGAAGAGTGACGGGGTAGTTATCAAGGAAATAATATGAGTTGCTACTCTTCTTCAAAGAAAGGCAAGTTACACATGACCTTTTTGTCCTACTATTTTTGATATGCATGTTTTACAAGTATTTTCGTAGAAATGCATGTGTAGGGATATTATGCTTTGCTATCCTAGTAGAGAGCCATAGGATTTCTTACCATGTTCCTTGTAGCCCTTTTATAAAAAGAAATGCGTATATTGTATGAGTGCTTAGCCAATTGCTTGGTAGACGTGGGATATGGGTTTTCAAAGAACAAAACCATTTATGAAAATTGACATGCGCCCATTCTGGGGTGGTATGGTGAAAATAGTTTTGAAATAAAAACTTATCAAAATGTTTTCCTCTGGGCGGAGTGGTATGTTGGGAGCGTCTACAAGAGCTGCATCCAGTGAGTGGCTCTGCAGACTCAGGTTTTGGTGGGGACCGCCGCCCAGGGTCAAAGAGATCTTCAAAGTTTCAGTTAAAGAAGCTTCCAGTACAGCCACATGCTATATGGGCTCTGGCTTAGTCGTACATAGAGGGAAACCCTTGCATCGGTACCGCCATTGGAGAGGGGTCTTCGGATCATAGTTGCGGGCGGACTGGGATTATGTATAGGGGGCTTCTATGGAAAACTTCGTCATGATCCATGCCCGGTTAAGCCAAATGAAGGATACAACAAAAAGGATGGATTGTGACATGTGGGGAAAGTGTACAACCTCTGCAGAGTGTATGATCTAATCGATTAGCCGTGCTCCCGGATATGAGCAATTTGAGCAACTGAAGATTGAAGCGGATGAAGGATCTCCTATGTTTTCAAAACCTTTTCAAAAATTGTTTTGGCATGCTAAGTTTATCCAGTGAGTGGCTCTGAACTTAGGATTGTCCGAACTGTTTTGCAATTACTACTTTCATCCAGTGAGTGGCTCTGAATTTAGTGTTGCCTAAAAACTTAATGCATGCTAACTCTATCCAGTGAGTGGCTCTGGAGTTAGTTTAGCTTGTTTTGGGGATGGGATGTAGGATGGTGAACCTTGGTGGATTCCTTGTGTTTGTCCAGCCCTATATTATTTTGTTTTAAAAATATATAAAGACAAATAAAGTTTCTAAAAAAGATTTTCATGAAACAAAATTGGCTTTACGCAAAATAAACCCTGAGCCTTCCTTTGACATACCTTTTCATGTATAAAAATATAAACCACTTTGCAACTTGTGTAACTTGCCAATACATTCAAAGTATTGACCAAATGTTTTTGGCTGTAACTTTACCTGTTGCAGATGATGAGTAAGGACGATAGGATCACGGGCCTATACTCAACAAGCCCTGTGGCGTTGATGAAGCCCAAGACGTACCTTTATGTTTCCGCTGTAATGTGAGCCAGCCACTATGCTGTGCAAGGATGTAATAAACTCTGGATTTATCGTTTGAGCAATAAAATGGCGTATGTTATTTCTTGATATTCATTTGTTACTGTGTGTGCTAGCTATGATCCAGGGATAGCACTGTAAGCACAGAGATTCGGATCCTCCCAGATCCGGGTCCATGGAATGATCTTGAGGAATGCATACTCAGGCGGTCATTCTTCACAAGCTCAGTGGTGAGCAAGGTCCTCCACCTCAGCCTCCAGTTCACCCAGGTTACGGTGGGTGGCACTCTTCTCAGGTTCCATGGAATGATCTTGAGGAATGCATTCAGAGGGCCAACTACACTCGCAGCTCTCCTCCTGCCACTGACACTGAAGATGAAGAGGAGGAATAGGAGTACCAGACCGAAGATGAAGAGGGCTCCGAGTGATCTTCATGGGGCGAGTAGCATCGCGCTTTTCCCCTTTTTGGCGTCTCGATGCCAAAGGGGGAGAAGTGTTCTATTAGGACTTCTCGGGGATTTGTATGGTGGTTAGGGCACAAGCATATGCGTTTATCATTCCTTTATTGCTTGTGTCCTTTATGTCGTTTATTTGAACCATTTGGCTTGTTGGTTTGATCGTTTAAAACTATGTGCTATATGTGGTTGTGAGACATCATGTTAAGGATTTCGGATTTCTATGTGTTGAGACCAAGGTTTATTATATGGTGTGTGATGTTATATATATCCATATGGGTATGATTTCTATCACCTTGTCTCAACTTCATGTTTGTCTATGTCTCGTGTTTGAGCTCATTTTGGATATCTCTTGTGTTGAGGCACCTCACACCTATATGTTGTGTATTTGTATTCAAATGCAAATTAGTATGCACACATGTAGGGGGAGTGCCTCTATGTTTTGCCAACATGCTTGCTCTCTATAATGTTTTTCTTGCAAATCCGTATATTGTCATCAAACACCAAAAAGGGGGAGATTGAAAGAACATCTCTCACAATATGTTTTGTGTGTTTGATGTCAATATATGTGATACACTAATGTTCGATGAAGTGGTGCAGGATTTATATAGGTACATGAATATAAGTGACTTGTGTGGAAAAACGAGTCAAAAGAAAGCTGAAAAAGATTCACCAGACCGGATAATCCGGGCCGGATATTTGCAAAATATCCGGCCCCCAATTTTTGGCTAAGGACTCGAGGCAATGTGGCTCAGTACTTCCCTGGACAAGGGCCGGATTATTGGCCGGACATTTGGCTGGAATTTCCCCAAGGCCAGATAATCCGGGCCGAATATTTTCGAAATATTCGGGCCCCAAAACTCGGCTAAGGACCAGAGGCAACGCGCCTCAGTAAGGCCCTGGACATGGGCCGGACTTTTGGCCGGACATTTGGCCGGATTTTTCCCAGGGCCGGATTTTTGGTGGGGGCGGATTATCCGGCCCCAACTTAGGCCGGATTATCCGGCCCTCGAAGTCTCCAACAGCTGGATTTTTTTGGGGGTATTTATACCCCCTTCTTCTACCTTCCTCCTTGCTCAATCATTGCACAAAAATATGCCAAGCTTCACCACCATTAGAGCCACCTCAAGAACACAAGATTTGCAAGATCTCCTCCCTCACCCAACCAAAGCTCTTGATCTTTGGAGATTCGAAGGAGAAGACACCGATCTACATCCTCACCGAAGCGATTTACATTTCCCCCTCATATGCTTGAGGGCCCTCTTGCTAGTGTTCCTCTTTGGATCCCTAGTTGTTTGTTGTTGATGTATTGTTGTTGATTGTTGTGTTGTTACAGATTTGGGAGCCTCCAATTTGGTTGTGGATGTGTGCCCCAAGAACTTTGTAAAGGCCCGGTTTCCGCCTCGAGGAAATCCCTTAGTGGAAGTGGGCTAGGCCTTCGTGGCGTTGCTCACAGGAGACCTGAGTGAAGTCTTCGTGGTGTTGGTCTGGCTTTCGTAGCGACCACACTCCTCCAAACGTAGACGTACCTTCTTGCAAAGGAAGGGAACTACGGGAATCAACTCCGTGTCTCCATGTGCTCCACTCTCGGTTACCTCTATCCTTTATCTCCTCTATATTGCTTTGCTATATCTTGCTTTGTCGTTGACCTTGTCATATAGGTAAATTCACATAGTTGCATATCTAGAGAATTTACCTTTGTGTCAAGCCTAATTTGAAAAAGAACTAAAAATTGGTTAGCACTTATTCACCCCCCCTCTAGGTGCGGCATACGATCCTTTCAACTGTGTCTTTCGAATGTCAAGCCCCATGCACATCAAGGTCTTCTCAAAGAATGTGGGCTTCTTCCCCGAAGAACCCATTTCCATCCTAGAGAGTGTACAACACTAGAGAGTGTATGAAGAATGGTGCCATTGTGATGCCCAAGGCCATCAACACTGACGATCTGGCCTTGCATGAAACCACAAAATACCGCTTTGTGGTTGATACCTTGAAGGGAATGGGACTATATGATCTTGTGTGCCTGAAGCCCGATGTTGACCAAAGAGAAGGCACCTATTGTCCCCTTCTTGTCCGTCAATTCCATTGCACCGTATTCTTCCATGATGATGAGGATCGCACTATGACTTGGATGACTGGCAAAGAGAAGTACTCATGCACATATACTCAGTTTTGTGCAGCCATGGGTTTTGGTGGTGGCCTTGCTCAAGGGTACATGATTCATTCTCGGCCTAAGTTCACTAAAGGTGACATCTCCTTTTGCTATCCCCAGAACCCTACAGCTGGGCCTCCCACTATCTCTGGGATGTACTATTCTTATCTTGTACTTGCCAAGATGTTCCGTGAGAGTCTCATCAGCAAGTCAGGCGACACCAGTGAAGTCAGGAACTACCATCTGAATCTGATGTACTATTGCCATCCTGACAACATAAGGAAGATTGATGGATGTGATCTCATTCACTGTGAGCTGAAGCGCTCAGTTCTGGGCCGCATGACTCCCAACTATGCTCAGTATGTTCAGCGGCTCATCAACAAGATAGTTCTTCCTCCCAACAACACGCTCGAGGAAAGGATCATCACGGAACCATTCAAGTTTCCCGTTCAGGACACACGTCCGGAAATCCCTGCCATGATGACCTCTGAGCGTCGTTCCAAGGAACGCCATGATCATGATGCTAGCTCCAGCTACTCTCGGCGCCCCAAGCGCGGTGCCGCTCGCTTCTTCTCCAGCATGTGGCAAATGTGCAAGAACACCAATGATGTTGCACATCAGAGTCTTGCTTTGAACCAGGAGACAAGGAGGCGACAGAATGAGTTCATGGCTTCAAGGAATGCCCATGTTCCTCCTTCTGGACCTGAGATGGAGCCTGTGGTTGCACCTCAGTGGGAGATGCCTCACCTTACCTCAGTGGCATTGAGATTCGATGTTTGGAAACAAGGCCTAGGGATCATACTTTCACTAGTGGACACTCTCAACATTGATCACATAATAAAACCACTCTACACTCTCTTGTTGGATGATGAACACCATTCATTGTGTAGGGCTACAAGAGCACCTCAATGCCGGAGTTAACAAGCTCCACAACATTCGATGTTCATATTTAAATAACCTTAGAGTGCATAATAGATCATTGCAATTATACCAAGTACTAACATAGCATGCACACTGTCACCATCACACTATGAAAGGAGGAATAGATCGCATCAATACTATCATAGTAATAGTTAACTCCATAATCTACAAGAGATTACAATCATAACCTACGCCAAGAACTACATGATGCACACACTGTCACCATTACATCATGAAGGAGGAATAGAGTACTTTAATAACATCACCAGAGTAACACATAGATGAATAGTGATACAAAGCTCATATGAATCTCAATCATGTAAGGCAGCTCATGAGATCATTGTATTGAAGTACATAGGAGAGAGATTAACCACATAGCTACCAGTACAGCCCTTAGCCTCGATGGAGAACTACTCCCTCCTCATGGGAGACGGCGGTGATGAAGATGGCGGTGGTGTCGATGGAGAAGCCTTCCGGGGGCACTTCCCCGTCCCGGCGGCGTGAACAGAGGCTCCTGTCCCCAGATCTTGGCTTCGCGATGGCGGCGGCTCGGAAGGTTTCTCGTACCGTGGCTTTTTCGTATCGAAGATTTAGGTCAGGGGCTTCTTATAGGCGAAGAGTCGGAGTCGGAGGGCTGACGAGGCAGCCAGACAACAGGGGGCGCGCCCCCTGGGCCGCGCCGGCCACCTGTGTGGGCCCCTAGGGCTCCCTCTGGTGCCTCTCCGGTGTTCTGGAAGCTTCGTGCAATTATAAGATGTTGGGCGTTGATTTCGTCCAATTCCGAGAATATTTCCTTACTAGGATTTCTGAAACCAAAAACAGCAGAAAACAGGAACTGGCACTTCGGCATCTCGTCAATAGGTTAGTTCCGTAAAACGCATCAAAACGATATAAAGTGTGAACAAAACATGTAGGTATTGTCATAAAACAAGCATGGAACATAAGAAATTATAGATACGTTTGAGACGTATCAAGCATCCCCAAGCTTAGTTCCTACTCGCCCTCGAGTAGGTAAACGATAACAATGATAATTTCTTAAGTGACATACTACCAACATGATCTTGATCAATACTATTGTAAAACATATGAGATGAATGAAGTGATTCAAAGCAATGGTAAAGATGATGATTAAACAACTGAATCATATAGCAAAGACTTTTCATGAATAGTATTTTCAAGACAAGCATCAATAAGTCTTGCATATGAGTTAACTCATATGCAATAAATTCTTAGTAGAAAGCATTGAAGCAACACAAAGGAAGATATAAGTTTCAACAATTGCTTTCAACTTGTAACATGTATATCTCATGGATAGTTGTCAACATAAAGCAATATAACAAGTGCAATAGGTAAACATGTAAGAATCAATGCACAGTTGACACAAGTGTTTGCTTCTAAGATAGAAAGAAGTGGGTAAACTGACTCAACATAAAGTAAAAGAAAGGCCCTTCGCAGAGGGAAGCAGGATTAAATCATGTGCTAGAGCTTTTTAAGTTTTGAAATCATATAGAGAGTATAAAAGTAAAGTTTTGAGAGGTGTTTGTTGTTGTCAACGAATGGTAATGGGTACTCTAACTACCTTATCAAACATACTTTCAAGAGCGGCTCCCATGAAGGACGTTATCTCTACCAGCAAGGTAGATCATCCCTCTTCTCTTTTGTTTACACATGTACTTTAGTTTCATTATTTATGGATGACACTCCTCCCAACCTTTTGCTTACACAAGCCATGGCTAACCGAATCCTCGGGTGCCTTCCAACATTCACATACCATGAAGGAGTGTCTATTTGCAAAATTAAGTTGCTTACTGATAGATCAGGGCAAAACACGTGAAGAGAATTATTAATGCAAGTTGTAATTAATTGGGGCTGGGAACCCCATTGCCAACTCTTTTTGCAAAATTATTGGATAAGCGGATATGCCACTAGTCCATTGGTGAAAGTCCGAAGTAAATGACAAGATCGAAAGATAAACACCACATACTTCCTCATGAGCTATAAAACATTGACACAAATAAGAGATAATAGCTTTTGAATTGTTTAAAGGTAGCACATGAAGTATTTGCTTGGAATGGCAGAGAAATACCATGTAGTAGGTAGGTATGGTGGACACAAATGGCATAGTTTTTGGCTCAAGGATTTGGATGCACGAGAAGAATTCCTCTCAATACAAGGCTAGGCTAGCAAGGTTGTTGGAAGCAAACTCAAGTATAAAACGGTGCAGCAAGACTCACATATGAACATATTGTAAGCATTATAAGACTTTACATCATCTTCCTTGTTGTTCAAACACCTTAACCAGAAAATATCTAGACTCTAGAGAAACTAATCATGCAAACCAAATTTTAACAAGCTCTATGTAGTTCTTCATTAATGGGTACAAAGTACATGATGCAAGAGCTTAAACATGATCTATATGAGCACAACAATTGCCAAGTATCAAATTATTCAAGACATTATACCAATTACCACATGCAGCATTTTCTGTTTCCAACCATATAACAATTAACGAAGCGGTTTTCAACCTTCGCCATGAACATTAAGAGTAAAGCTAAGAACACATGTGTTCATACGCAACAGCGGAGCGTGTCTCTCTCCCACATAAGCATGAATTTATTCAGAGAATGAAAATAACAAAACGAAAATAAAAACAAACAGACGCTCCAAGTAAAGTACATAAGATGTGACCGAATAAAAATATAGTTTCAAGAGAAGAAACCTGATAAATTGTTGATGAAGAAGGGGATGCCTTGGGCATCCCCAATCTTAGACGCTTGGGTCTTCTTGAAATATGCAGGGATGAACCACGGGTACATCCCCAAGCTTAGACTTTTCACTCTTCTTGATCATAGTATATCATCCTCCTCTCTTGACCCTTGAAAACTTCCTCCACACCAAACTTAAAACAAACTCATTAGAGGGTTAGTGCATAATCAAAAATTCACATGTTTAGAGGTAACACAATCATTCTTAATACTTCTGGACATTGCCCAAAGCTACTGAAAGTCAATGGAACAAAGAAATCCATCCAACACAGCAAAAGAGACAATGCGAAATAAAAGGCAGAATCTGTCAAAACAGAACAGTCCGTAAAGACGAATTTTTCAGGGGCACTAAACTTGCTCAGATGAAAAAGCTCAAATTGAATGAAAGTTGCGTACATATCTGAGGATCACGCACGTAAATTGGCAGATTTTTCTGAGTTACCTACAGAGAACCCTGCCCAAATTCGTGACAGATAGAAATCTGTTTCTGCGCAATAATCCAAATCTAGTATGAACCTTGCTATCAAAGACTTTACTTAGCACAACAATGCAATAAAATAAAGATAAGGAGAGGTTCCTACAGTAGTAACAACTTCCAAGACGCAACAAAACAGTAGCAAAATAAACACATGGGTTATCTCCCAAGAAGTTCTTTCTTTATAGCCATTAAGATGGGCTCAGCAATTTTAATGATGCACTCGCAAGAAATAAGAGTTGAAGCAAAAGAGAGCATCAAGAAGCAAATTCAAAACACATTTAAGTCTAACCCACTTCCTATGAAAAGGAATCTTGTACACAAATAAATTCATGAGGAGCAAAGTGACAAGCATAGGAAGATAAAACATGAGTAACTTCAAGATTCTCAACATAAAGAGGGGAAACTTAATAACCATGTTTCCCTCTCTCATAATAACTTTCAGTGGCATCATGAACAAACTCAACAATATAAATATCACATGAAACATTCTTATTCACATGCATAAAAGTATCATTACTCTCCACATAAGCATAATCAATTTTATTAGTTGTAGTGGGAGCAAATTCAACAAAGTAGCTATCATTATTATTCTCATCAAGTGTAGGAGGCATAGTATAATCATAATAAAATTTACTCTCCATAGTAGGCGGCACCAAAAGACCACTATCATTATAATCATCATAAATAGGAGGCAAAGTATCATCAAAGAAAATTTTCTCCTCAATGCTTGGGGGACTAAAAATGTCATGCTCATCAAAGCCAGCTTCCCCAAGCTTAGAATTTTCCATATCATTAGCAACAATGGTGTTCAAAGCGTTCATACTAATATCATTGCTACTAGCATGCAAATAAGATTCCATAGGTTTTTTAATTTTCGCAGCAAACAATCCATGTCTTAACTCAGGAAATAGAATAAAAAGCTTTCCATTATGCCTTACTAGTGTAAAACAAGAAACAAAAAGATGCAATTGCAGGATCTAAAGGAAATATCTTCGAGCACTTACAACAGCACCAGAAAATAACTTAGTTACCTGGGACCGGAGTATGAGTGCCTTTTACCTTACCTCCCCGGCAACGGCGCCAGAAAAGTGCTTGATGTCTACGTGTGCTTCTATTCTTGTAAACAGTGTTGGGCCTCCAAGAGCAGAGGTTTGTAGAACAGCAGCAAGTTTCCCTTAAGTGGATCACCCAAGGTTTATCGAACTCAGGGAGGAAGAGGTCAAAGATATCCCTCTCAAGCAACCCTGCAATCACGATACAAGAAGTCTCTTGTGTCCCCAACACACCTAATACACTTGTCAGATGTATATGTGCACTAGTTCGGCGAAGAGATAGTGAAATACAAGTAGTATGGATGTGTATGAGTGGTAATAGCAATCTGAATAAAATATGGCAGCGAGTAAACATGCAACGAACAGTAAATAAACGGAGATTTGATGTTTGGAAACAAGGCCTAGGGATCATACTTTCACTAGTGGACACTCTCAACATTGATCACATAATAAAACCACTCTACACTCTCTTGTTGGATGATGAACACCATTCATTGTGTAGGGCTACAAGAGCACCTCAATGCCGGAGTTAACAAGCTCCACAACATTCGATGTTCATATTTAAATAACCTTAGAGTGCATAATAGATCATTGCAATTATACCAAGTACTAACATAGCATGCACACTGTCACCATCACACTATGAAAGGAGGAATAGATCGCATCAATACTATCATAGTAATAGTTAACTCCATAATCTACAAGAGATTACAATCATAACCTACGCCAAGAACTACATGATGCACACACTGTCACCATTACATCATGAAGGAGGAATAGAGTACTTTAATAACATCACCAGAGTAACACATAGATGAATAGTGATACAAAGCTCATATGAATCTCAATCATGTAAGGCCGCTCATGAGATCATTGTATTGAAGTACATAGGAGAGAGATTAACCACATAGCTACCGGTACAGCCCTTAGCCTCGATGGAGAACTACTCCCTCCTCATGGGAGACAGCAGCGGTGATGAAGATGGCGGTGGTGTCGATGGAGAAGCCTTCGGGGGCACTTCCCCGTCCGGCGCGTGCAAGAGACTCTGTCCCCCGGATCTTGGCTTCACGATGGCGGCGGCTGGAAGGTTTCTCGTGGCGTTTTTCGTATCGAAGATTTAGGTGGGGGCTTCTTATAGGCGAAGAGTCGGAGTCGGAGGGCTGACGAGGCAACCGGACAACGGCGCCCCCAGGCCCCGCCACCTGTGTGGGCCCCCCAGGGCTCCCCTCTGGTGCCTCTCCGGTGTTCTGGAAGCTTTGTGCAATTATAAGATGCTGGGCGTTGATTTCGTCCAATTCCGAGAAAATTTCCTTACTAGGATTTCTGAAACCAAAAAGGAACTGGCACTTCGGCATCTCGTCAATAGGTTAGTTCCGGAAAACGCATCAAAACGATATAAAGTGTGAACAAAACATGTAGGTATTGTCATAAAACAAGCATGGAACATAAGAAATTATAGATACGTTTGAGACGTATCGAGCATCCCCAAGCAGAACCGGTCGAGTGACGAGTATGCTCCGAATGCTCCTCGCAAGTCCACCGCTACAAGGCGGAAGAACAAGGCACCTAGGGAGAACTACAAGTCAATGGACATTGTCTTTTATGCAGCAATCCGTATGAAGAACTGGTATGAAGACCTTGCGAGGGATGATGAGATAGAGGACAAGCGCTTCTGGTGCTTGGAGCAAGAGTTCATCTACAAGGATATATATGAGCCCATGAAGAAAGTGCGACCCATGCAAGCTATCAATGTGGATGATCTAGCATTCAATGATCATTTTGAGGATGCCATCTGGGTGACTGGTAGGATGGGTTTGCAGGATCTGATGAAGATTCAGTGTGACTACAGTCCAGAGTTGATTAAGCAATTCTTTGCTACACTGGCCTTCAAGAAAGATGATGAGCGTACTATGGAATGATGTCTGGCTCCACCCATTGTAAGGCAACCTTGCGCCGGTTTGCTGCTATTCTTGGACTTCCAGCAGAAGGTGATCTCCGCCTCCATGGTCCTCAGAAGACGGACAAAAATGTGCTTTTTCATCTCTATGACTCGTCTGGGGTGGTTGGTTCTACCAAGGGGCTTCTTCCCATCTACAGTCAGGTGCTCCGTTTCCTTCGAGCCACCATTGCTCCAAGTGGTGGCAACAATGATGCACTCCGTGGAGCTCTTGTGGATCTTATGCACCTCAGCCTTAAGTGTGCTCGTGATAGTAATGAGGACCAAGACTTCTCTATTGATGTCATGGACTTCATCTTTAATGAGATTCATGATGCCATGGTCTCCCGGACCACCATGCCATATGCACCATATATCCAGCTCCTCATCAACAACTCTGTGGCTATGGATGAAGACTTGAGTCGGTTCCCAAAGGAGAAGCACGCTGTCAAGAAGGCTTACAAGAAGAAGCCGGTTCCCCATGCTGCACCTGCTCCTGACTCCTTTATGGGAGATGCCCGTTCTAGTGGCTTTGCCCCCGCTCGTCATGCTGATATTCCTGTGATGAAAAGGCAGGTGAAGAAGCTAAGTTGGTTTCAACGCCACATTATGTGCATGAACATTGAGATTCATAAGGAAAACTTTGAGGCCAGCCGTCAGCGTTCTGAGATTCAGCATACTCAGGCGGTCATTCTTCACAAGCTCAGTGGTGAGCAAGGTCCTCCACCTCAGCCTCCAGTTCACCCAGGTTACGGTGGGTGGCACTCTTCTCAGGTTCCATGGAATGATCTTGAGGAATGCATTCAGAGGGCCAACTACACTCGCAGCTCTCCTCCTGCCACTGACACTGAAGATGAAGAGGAGGAATAGGAGTACCAGACCGAAGATGAAGAGGGCTCCGAGTGATCTTCATGGGGCGAGTAGCATCGCGCTTTTCCCCTTTTTGGCGTCTCGATGCCAAAGGGGGAGAAGTGTTCTATTAGGACTTCTCGGGGATTTGTATGGTGGTTAGGGCACAAGCATATGCGTTTATCATTCCTTTATTGCTTGTGTCCTTTATGTCGTTTATTTGAACCATTTGGCTTGTTGGTTTGATCGTTTAAAACTATGTGCTATATGTGGTTGTGAGACATCATGTTAAGGATTTCGGATTTCTATGTGTTGAGACCAAGGTTTATTATATGGTGTGTGATGTTATATATATCCATATGGGTATGATTTCTATCACCTTGTCTCAACTTCATGTTTGTCTATGTCTCGTGTTTGAGCTCATTTTGGATATCTCTTGTGTTGAGGCACCTCACACCTATATGTTGTGTATTTGTATTCAAATGCAAACTAGTATGCACACATGTAGGGGGAGTGCCTCTATGTTTTGCCAACATGCTTGCTCTCTATAATGTTTTTCTTGCAAATCCGTATATTGTCATCAAACACCAAAAAGGGGGAGATTGAAAGAACATCTCTCACAATATGTTTTGTGTGTTTGATGTCAATATATGTGATACACTAATGTTCGATGAAGTGGTGCAGGATTTATATAGGTACATGAATATAAGTGACTTGTGTGGAAAAACGAGTCAAAAGAAAGCTGAAAAAGATTCACCAGACCGGATAATCCGGGCCGGATGTTTGCAAAATATCCGGCCCCCAATTTTTGGCTAAGGACTCGAGGCAATGTGGCTCAGTACTTCCCTGGACAAGGGCCGGATTATTGGCCGGACATTTGGCTGGAATTTCCCCAAGGCCAGATAATCCGGGCCGAATATTTTTGAAATATCCGGGCCCCAAAAATCGGCTAAGGACCAGAGGCGACGCGCCTCAGTAAGGCCCTGGACATGGGCCGGACTTTTGGCCGGACATTTGGCCGGATTTTTCCCAGGGCCGGATTTTTGGTGGGGGGCGGATTATCCGGCCCCAACTTAGGCCGGATTATCCGGCCCTCGAAGTCTCCAACAGCTGGATTTTTTTGGGGGGGGGTATTTATACCCCCCTTCTTCTACCTTCCTCCTTGCTCAATCATTGCACAAAAATATGCCAAGCTTCACCACCATTAGAGCCACCTCAAGAACACAAGATTTGCAAGATCTCCTCCCTCACCCAACCAAAGCTCTTGATCTTTGGAGATTCGAAGGAGAAGACACCGATCTACATCCTCACCGAAGCGATTTACATTTCCCCCTCATATGCTTGAGGGCCCTCTTGCTAGTGTTCCTCTTTGGATCCCTAGTTGTTTGTTGTTGATGTATTGTTGTTGATTGTTGTGTTGTTACAGATTTGGGAGCCTCCAATTTGGTTGTGGATGTGTGCCCCAAGAACTTTGTAAAGGCCCGGTTTCCGCCTCGAGGATATCCCTTAGTGGAAGTGGGCTAGGCCTTCGTGGCGTTGCTCACAGGAGACCTGAGTGAAGTCTTCGTGGCTGTTGGTCTGGCTTTGTAGCGACCACACTCCTCCAAACGTAGACGTACCTTCTTGCAAAGGAAGGGAACTACGGGAATCAACTCCGTGTCTCCATGTGCTCCACTCTCGGTTACCTCTATCCTTTATCTCCTCTATATTGCTTTGCTATATCTTGCTTTGTCGTTGACCTTGTCATATAGGTAAATTCACATAGTTGCATATCTAGAGAATTTACCTTTGTGTCAAGCCTAATTTGAAAAAGAACTAAAAATTGGTTAGCACCTATTCACCCCCTCTAGGTGCGGCATACGATCCTTTCAACTGTGTCTTTCGAATGTCAAGCCCCATGCACATCAAGGTCTTCTCAAAGAATGTGGGCTTCTTCCCCGAAGAACCCATTTCCATCCTAGAGAGTGTACAACACTAGAGAGTGTATGAAGAATGGTGCCATTGTGATGCCCAAGGCCATCAACACTGACGATCTGGCCTTGCATGAAACCACAAAATACCGCTTTGTGGTTGATACCTTGAAGGGAATGGGACTATATGATCTTGTGTGCCTGAAGCCCGATGTTGACCAAAGAGAAGGCACCTATTGTCCCCTTCTTGTCCGTCAATTCCATTGCACCGTATTCTTCCATGATGATGAGGATCGCACTATGACTTGGATGACTGGCAAAGAGAAGTACTCATGCACATATACTCAGTTTTGTGCAGCCATGGGTTTTGGTGGTGGCCTTGCTCAAGGGTACATGATTCATTCTCGGCCTAAGTTCACTAAAGGTGACATCTCCTTTTGCTATCCCCAGAACCCTACAGCTGGGCCTCCCACTATCTCTGGGATGTACTATTCTTATCTTGTACTTGCCAAGATGTTCCGTGAGAGTCTCATCAGCAAGTCAGGCGACACCAGTGAAGTCAGGAACTACCATCTGAATCTGATGTACTATTGCCATCCTGACAACATAAGGAAGATTGATGGATGTGATCTCATTCACTGTGAGCTGAAGCGCTCAGTTCTGGGCCGCATGACTCCCAACTATGCTCAGTATGTTCAGTGGCTCATCAACAAGATAGTTCTTCCTCCCAACAACACGCTCGAGGAAAGGATCATCACGGAACCATTCAAGTTTCCCGTTCAGGACACACGTCCGGAAATCCCTGCCATGATGACCTCTGAGCGTCGTTCCAAGGAACGCCATGATCATGATGCTAGCTCCAGCTACTCTCGGCGCCCCTTGCACGGTGCCGCTCGCTTCTTCTCCAGCATGTGGCAAATGTGCAAGAACACCAATGATGTTGCACATCAGAGTCTTGCTTTGAACCAGGAGACAAGGAGGCGACAGAATGAGTTCATGGCTTCAAGGAATGCCCATGTTCCTCCTTCTGGACCTGAGATGGAGCCTGTGGTTGCACCTCAGTGGGAGATGCCTCACCTTACCTCAGTGGCATTGAGATTCGATGTTTGGAAACAAGGCCTAGGGATCATACTTTCACTAGTGGACACTCTCAACATTGATCACATAATAAAACCACTCTACACTCTCTTGTTGGATGATGAACACCATTCATTGTGTAGGGCTACAAGAGCACCTCAATGCCGGAGTTAACAAGCTCCACAACATTCGATGTTCATATTTAAATAACCTTAGAGTGCATAATAGATCATTGCAATTATACCAAGTACTAACATAGCATGCACACTGTCACCATCACACTATGAAAGGAGGAATAGATCGCATCAATACTATCATAGTAATAGTTAACTCCATAATCTACAAGAGATTACAATCATAACCTACGCCAAGAACTACATGATGCACACACTGTCACCATTACATCATGAAGGAGGAATAGAGTACTTTAATAACATCACCAGAGTAACACATAGATGAATAGTGATACAAAGCTCATATGAATCTCAATCATGTAAGGCAGCTCATGAGATCATTGTATTGAAGTACATAGGAGAGATTAACCACATAGCTACCGGTACAGCCCTTAGCCTCGATGGAGAACTACTCCCTCCTCATGGGAGACAGCGGTGATGAAGATGGCGGTGGTGCCGATGGAGAAGCCTTTTGGGCACTTCCCGTGCGCCCAGTCCCCCCTGGCTTCCCTCCCCGGAATCTCGCGGCTTTTTCCATCGCGTCGGGGGACTTAGAGTCCGACGGGCGAGGCAGCCCAAACCCCCCCCCGTCCCCTCTGTTGATGGGAAGTGCAATTATAAGAGCGTTGATTTCGTCCAAGAGAATATTTCCTTACGAGGATTTCTGAAACCAAAAACAGCAGAAAACAGAACGGCACTTCGGCATCTCGTCAATAGGTTAGTTCCAAAAACATCAAAACGATATAAAGTGTGAACAAAACATGTAGGTATTGTCATAAAACAAGCATGGAACATAAGAAATTATAGATACGTTTGAGACGTATCAAGCATCCCCAAGCTTAGTTCCTACTCGCCCTCGAGTAGGTAAACGATAACAATGATAATTTCTTAAGTGACATACTACCAACATGATCTTGATCAATACTATTGTAAAACATATGAGATGAATGAAGTGATTCAAAGCAATGGTAAAGATGATGATTAAACAACTGAATCATATAGCAAAGACTTTTCATGAATAGTATTTTCAAGACAAGCATCAATAAGTCTTGCATATGAGTTAACTCATATGCAATAAATTCTTAGTAGAAAGCATTGAAGCAACACAAAGGAAGATATAAGTTTCAACAATTGCTTTCAACTTGTAACATGTATATCTCATGGATAGTTGTCAACATAAAGCAATATAACAAGTGCAATAGGTAAACATGTAAGAATCAATGCACAGTTGACACAAGTGTTTGCTTCTAAGATAGAAAGAAGTGGGTAAACTGACTCAACATAAAGTAAAAGAAAGGCCCTTCAGAGGGAAGCAGGGATTAAATCATGTGCTAGAGCTTTTAAGTTTTGAAATCATATAGAGAGTATAAAAGTAAAGTTTTGAGAGGTGTTTGTTGTTGTCAACGAATGGTAATGGGTACTCTAACTACCTTATCAAACAGACTTTCAAGAGCGGCTCCCATGAAGGACGTTATCTCTACCGGCAAGGTAGATCATCCCTCTTCTCTTTTGTTTACACATGTACTTTAGTTTCATTATTTATGGATGACACTCCTCCCAACCTTTTGCTTACACAAGCCATGGCTAACCGAATCCTCGGGTGCCTTCCAACATTCACATACCATGAAGGAGTGTCTATTTGCAAAATTAAGTTGCTTACTGATAGATCAGGGCAAAACACGTGAAGAGAATTATTAATGCAAGTTGTAATTAATTGGGCTGGGAACCCCATTGCCAACTCTTTTTGCAAAATTATTGGATAAGCGGATATGCCACTAGTCCATTGGTGAAAGTCTGTCCGAAGTAAATGACAAGATCGAAAGATAAACACCACATACTTCCTCATGAGCTATAAAACATTGACACAAATAAGAGATAATAGCTTTTGAATTGTTTAAAGGTAGCACATGAAGTATTTGCTTGGAATGGCAGAGAAATACCATGTAGTAGGTAGGTATGGTGGACACAAATGGCATAGTTTTTGGCTCAAGGATTTGGATGCACGAGAAGAATTCCTCTCAATACAAGGCTAGGCTAGCAAGGTTGTTGGAAGCAAACTCAAGTATAAAACGGTGCAGCAAGACTCACATATGAACATATTGTAAGCATTATAAGACTTTACATCATCTTCCTTGTTGTTCAAACACCTTAACCAGAAAATATCTAGACTCTAGAGAAACTAATCATGCAAACCAAATTTTAACAAGCTCTATGTAGTTCTTCATTAATGGGTACAAAGTACATGATGCAAGAGCTTAAACATGATCTATATGAGCACAACAATTGCCAAGTATCAAATTATTCAAGACATTATACCAATTACCACATGCAGCATTTTCTGTTTCCAACCATATAACAATTAACGAAGCGGTTTTCAACCTTCGCCATGAACATTAAGAGTAAAGCTAAGAACACATGTGTTCATACGCAATGAGCGTGTCTCTCTCCCACATAAGCATGAATTTATTCAGAGAATGAAAATAACAAAATGAAAATAAAAACAACAGACGCTCCAAGTAAAGTACATAAGATGTGACCGAATAAAAATATAGTTTCAAGAGAAGAAACCTGATAAATTGTTGATGAAGAAGGGGATGCCTTGGGCATCCCCAATCTTAGACGCTTGGGTCTTCTTGAAATATGCAGGGATGAACCGGGTGCATCCCCAAGCTTAGACTTTTCACTCTTCTTGATCATAGTATATCATCCTCCTCTCTTGACCCTTGAAAACTTCCTCCACACCAAACTTAAAACAAACTCATTAGAGGGTTAGTGCATAATCAAAAATTCACATGTTCAGAGGTAACACAATCATTCTTAACACTGGACATTGCCCAAAGCTACTGAAAGTCAATGGAACAAAGAAATCCATCCAACACAGCAAAAGAGACAATGCGAAATAAAAGGCAGAATCTGTCAAAACAGAACAGTCCGTAAAGACGAATTTTTCAGGGGCACTAAACTTGCTCAGATGAAAAAGCTCAAATTGAATGAAAGTTGCATACATATCTGAGGATCACGCACGTAAATTGGCAGATTTTTCTGAGTTACCTACAGAGAACCCTGCCCAAATTCGTGACAGATAGAAATCTGTTTCTGCGCAATAATCCAAATCTAGTATGAACCTTGCTATCAAAGACTTTACTTAGCACAACAATGCAATAAAATAAAGATAAGGAGAGGTTCCTACAGTAGTAACAACTTCCAAGACGCAACAAAACAGTAGCAAAATAAACACATGGGTTATCTCCCAAAAAGTTCTTTCTTTATAGCCATTAAGATGGGCTCAGCAATTTTAATGATGCTCGCAAGAAATAAGAGTTGAAGCAAAAGAGAGCATCAAGAAGCAAATTCAAAACGCATTTAAGTCTAACCCACTTCCTATGAAAAGGAATCTTGTACACAAATAAATTCATGAGGAGCAAAGTGACAAGCATAGGAAGATAAAACATGAGTAACTTCAAGATTCTCAACATAAAGAGGGGAAACTTAATAACCATGTTTCCCTCTCTCATAATAACTTTCAGTGGCATCATGAACAAACTCAACAATATAAATATCACATGAAACATTCTTATTCACATGCATAAAAGTATCATTACTCTCCACATAAGCATAATCAATTTTATTAGTTGTAGTGGGAGCAAATTCAACAAAGTAGCTATCATTATTATTCTCATCAAGTGTAGGAGGCATAGTATAATCATAATAAAATTTACTCTCCATAGTAGGCGGCACCAAAATACCACTATCATTATAATCATCATAAATAGGAGGCAAAGTATCATCAAAGAAAATTTTCTCCTCAATGCTTGGGGGACTAAAAATGTCATGCTCATCAAAGCCAGCTTCCCCAAGCTTAGAATTTTCCATATCATTAGCAACAATGGTGTTCAAAGCGTTCATACTAATATCATTGCTACTAGCATGCAAATAAGATTCCATAGGTTTTTTAATTTTCGCAGCAAACAATCCATGTCTTAACTCAGGAAATAGAATAAAAAGCTCACTGTTGCTTTCCATTATGCCTTACTAGTGTAAAACAAGAAACAAAAAGATGCAATTGCAGGATCTAAAGGAAATATCTTCGAGCACTTACAACAGCACCAGAAAATAACTTAGTTACCTGGGACCGGAGTATGAGTGCCTTTTACCTTACCTCCCACGGCGCCAGAAAAGTGCTTGATGTCTACGTGTGCTTCTATTCTTGTAAACAGTGTTGGGCCTCCAAGAGCAGAGGTTTGTAGAACAGCAGCAAGTTTCCCTTAAGTGGATCACCCAAGGTTTATCGAACTCAGGGAGGAAGAGGTCAAAGATATCCCTCTCAAGCAACCCTGCAATCACGATACAAGAAGTCTCTTGTGTCCCCAACACACCTAATACACTTGTCAGATGTATATGTGCACTAGTTCGGCGAAGAGATAGTGAAATACAAGTAGTATGGATGTGTATGAGTGGTAATAGCAATCTGAATAAAATATGGCAGCGAGTAAACATGCAACAGAACAGTAAATAAACGGAGATTTGATGTTTGGAAACAAGGCCTAGGGATCATACTTTCACTAGTGGACACTCTCAACATTGATCACATAATAAAACCACTCTACACTCTCTTGTTGGATGATGAACACCATTCATTGTGTAGGGCTACAAGAGCACCTCAATGCCGGAGTTAACAAGCTCCACAACATTCGATGTTCATATTTAAATAACCTTAGAGTGCATAATAGATCATTGCAATTATACCAAGTACTAACATAGCATGCACACTGTCACCATCACACTATGAAAGGAGGAATAGATCGCATCAATACTATCATAGTAATAGTTAACTCCATAATCTACAAGAGATTACAATCATAACCTACGCCAAGAACTACATGATGCACACACTGTCACCATTACATCATGAAGGAGGAATAGAGTACTTTAATAACATCACCAGAGTAACACATAGATGAATAGTGATACAAAGCTCATATGAATCTCAATCATGTAAGGCCGCTCATGAGATCATTGTATTGAAGTACATAGGAGAGAGATTAACCACATAGCTACCGGTACAGCCCTTAGCCTCGATGGAGAACTACTCCCTCCTCATGGGAGACAGCAACGGTGATGAAGATGGCGGTGGTGTCGATGGAGAAGCCTTCCGGGGCACTTCCCCGTCCCGCGGCGTGCGGAACAGAGACTGTCCCCCGATCTTGGCTTCACGATGGCGGCGGCTGGAAGGTTTCTCGTACCGTGGCTTTTTCGTATCGAAGATTTAGGTCGGGGGCTTATAGGCGAAGAGTCGGAGTCGGAGGGCTGACGAGGCAGCCAGACAACAGGGGGCGCCCCCCCTGGGCCCCGCCGGCCACCTGTGTGGGCCCCCAGGGCTCCCCTCTGGTGCCTCTCCGGTGTTCTGGAAGCTTTGTGCAATTATAAGATGCTGGGCGTTGGTTTCGTCCAATTCCGAGAAAATTTCCTTACTAGGATTTCTGAAACCAAAAACAGCAGAAAACAGGAACTTTCGGCATCTCGTCAATAGGTTAGTTCCGGAAACGCATCAAAACGATATAAAGTGTGAACAAAACATGTAGGTATTGTCATAAAACAAGCATGGAACATAAGAAATTATAGATACGTTTGAGACGTATCGAGACGCCAAAGAACCGGTCGAGTGACGAGTATGCTCCGAATGCTCCTCGCAAGTCCACCGCTACAAGGCGGAAGAACAAGGCACCTAGGGAGAACTACAAGTCAATGGACATTGTCTTTTATGCAGCAATCCGTATGAAGAACTGGTATGAAGACCTTGCGAGGGATGATGAGATAGAGGACAAGCGCTTCTGGTGCTTGGAGCAAGAGTTCATCTACAAGGATATATATGAGCCCATGAAGAAAGTGCGACCCATGCAAGCTATCAATGTGGATGATCTAGCGTTCAATGATCATTTTGAGGATGCCATCTGGGTGACTGGTAGGATGGGTTTGCAGGATCTGATGAAGATTCAGTGTGACTACAGTCCAGAGTTGATTAAGCAATTCTTTGTTACACTGGCCTTCAAGAAAGATGATGAGCGTACTATGGAATGATGTCTGGCTCCACCCATTGTAAGGCAACCTTGCGCCGGTTTGTTGCTATTCTTGGACTTCCAGCAGAAGGTGATCTCCGCCTCCATGGTCCTCAGAAGACGGACAAAAATGTGCTTTTTCATCTCTATGACTCGTCTGGGGTGGTTGGTTCTACCAAGGGGCTTCTTCCCATCTACAGTCAGGTGCTCCGTTTCCTTCGAGCCACCATTGCTCCAAGTGGTGGCAACAATGATGCACTCCGTGGAGCTCTTGTGGATCTTATGCACCTCAGCCTTAAGTGTGCTCGTGATAGTAATGAGGACCAAGACTTCTCTATTGATGTCATGGACTTCATCTTTAATGAGATTCATGATGCCATGGTCTCCCGGACCACCATGCCATATGCACCATATATCCAGCTCCTCATCAACAACTCTGTGGCTATGGATGAAGACTTGAGTCGGTTCCCAAAGGAGAAGCACGCTGTCAAGAAGGCTTACAAGAAGAAGCCGGTTCCCCATGCTGCACCTGCTCCTGACTCCTTTATGGGAGATGCCCGTTCTAGTGGCTTTGCCCCCGCTCGTCATGCTGATATTCCTGTGATGAAAAGGCAGGTGAAGAAGCTAAGTTGGTTTCAACGCCACATTCTGTGCATGAACATTGAGATTCATAAGGAAAACTTTGAGGCCAGCCGTCAGCGTTCTGAGATTCAGCATACTCAGGCGGTCATTCTTCACAAGCTCAGTGGTGAGCAAGGTCCTCCACCTCAGCCTCCAGTTCACCCAGGTTACGGTGGGTGGCACTCTTCTCAGGTTCCATGGAATGATCTTGAGGAATGCATTCAGAGGGCCAACTACACTCGCAGCTCTCCTCCTGCCACTGACACTGAAGATGAAGAGGAGGAATAGGAGTACCAGACCGAAGATGAAGAGGGCTCCGAGTGATCTTCATGGGGCGAGTAGCATCGCGCTTTTCCCCTTTTTGGCGTCTCGATGCCAAAGGGGGAGAAGTGTTCTATTAGGACTTCTCGGGGATTTGTATGGTGGTTAGGGCACAAGCATATGCGTTTATCATTCCTTTATTGCTTGTGTCCTTTATGTCGTTTATTTGAACCATTTGGCTTGTTGGTTTGATCGTTTAAAACTATGTGCTATATGTGGTTGTGAGACATCATGTTAAGGATTTCGGATTTCTATGTGTTGAGACCAAGGTTTATTATATGGTGTGTGATGTTATATATATCCATATGGGTATGATTTCTATCACCTTGTCTCAACTTCATGTTTGTCTATGTCTCGTGTTTGAGCTCATTTTGGATATCTCTTGTGTTGAGGCACCTCACACCTATATGTTGTGTATTTGTATTCAAATGCAAACTAGTATGCACACATGTAGGGGGAGTGCCTCTATGTTTTGCCAACATGCTTGCTCTCTATAATGTTTTTCTTGCAAATCCGTATATTGTCATCAAACACCAAAAAGGGGGAGATTGAAAGAACATCTCTCACAATATGTTTTGTGTGTTTGATGTCAATATATGTGATACACTAATGTTCGATGAAGTGGTGCAGGATTTATATAGGTACATGAATATAAGTGACTTGTGTGGAAAAACGAGTCAAAAGAAAGCTGAAAAAGATTCACCAGACCGGATAATCCGGGCCGGATGTTTGCAAAATATCCGGCCCCCAATTTTTGGCTAAGGACTCGAGGCAATGTGGCTCAGTACTTCCCTGGACAAGGGCCGGATTATTGGCCGGACATTTGGCTGGAATTTCCCCAAGGCCAGATAATCCGGGCCGAATATTTTTGAAATATCCGGGCCCCAAAAATCGGCTAAGGACCAGAGGCGACGCGCCTCAGTAAGGCCCTGGACATGGGCCGGACTTTTGGCCGGACATTTGGCCGGATTTTTCCCAGGGCCGGATTTTTGGTGGGGGCGGATTATCCGGCCCTAACTTAGGCCGGATTATCCGGCCCTCGAAGTTTGCAACGGCTGGATTTTTGGGGAGGGTATTTATACCCCCCTTCTTCTACCTTCCTCCTTGCTCAATCATTGCACAAAAATATGCCAAGCTTCACCACCATTAGAGCCACCTCAAGAACACAAGATTTGCAAGATCTCCTCCCTCACCAAACCAAACCTCTTGATCTTTGGAGATTCGAAGGAGAAGACACCGATCTACATCCTCACCGAAGCGATTTACATTTCCCCCTCATATGCTTGAGGGCCCTCTTGCTAGTGTTCCTCTTTGGATCCCTAGTTGTTTGTTGTTGATGTATTGTTGTTGATTGTTGTGTTGTTACAGATTTGGGAGCCTCCAATTTGGTTGTGGATGTGTGCCCCAAGAACTTTGTAAAGGCCCGGTTTCCGCCTCGAGGATATCCCTTAGTGGAAGTGGGCTAGGCCTTCGTGGCGTTGCTCACAGGAGACCTGAGTGAAGTCTTCGTGACTGTTGGTCTGGCTTTCGTAGCGACCACACTCCTCCAAACGTAGACGTACCTTCTTGCAAAGGAAGGGAACTACGGGAATCAACTCCGTGTCTCCATGTGCTCCACTCTCGGTTACCTCTATCCTTTATCTCCTCTATATTGCTTTGCTATATCTTGCTTTGTCGTTGACCTTGTCATATAGGTAAATTCACATAGTTGCATATCTAGAGAATTTACCTTTGTGTCAAGCCTAATTTGAAAAAGAACTAAAAATTGGTTAGCACCTATTCACCCCCCTCTAGGTGCGGCATACGATCCTTTCAACTGTGTCTTTCGAATGTCAAGCCCCATGCACATCAAGGTCTTCTCAAAGAATGTGGGCTTCTTCCCCGAAGAACCCATTTCCATCCTAGAGAGTGTACAACACTAGAGAGTGTATGAAGAATGGTGCCATTGTGATGCCCAAGGCCATCAACACTGACGATCTGGCCTTGCATGAAACCACAAAATACCGCTTTGTGGTTGATACCTTGAAGGGAATGGGACTATATGATCTTGTGTGCCTGAAGCCCGATGTTGACCAAAGAGAAGGCACCTATTGTCCCCTTCTTGTCCGTCAATTCCATTGCACCGTATTCTTCCATGATGATGAGGATCGCACTATGACTTGGATGACTGGCAAAGAGAAGTACTCATGCACATATACTCAGTTTTGTGCAGCCATGGGTTTTGGTGGTGGCCTTGCTCAAGGGTACATGATTCATTCTCGGCCTAAGTTCACTAAAGGTGACATCTCCTTTTGCTATCCCCAGAACCCTACAGCTGGGCCTCCCACTATCTCTGGGATGTACTATTCTTATCTTGTACTTGCCAAGATGTTCCGTGAGAGTCTCATCAGCAAGTCAGGCGACACCAGTGAAGTCAGGAACTACCATCTGAATCTGATGTACTATTGCCATCCTGACAACATAAGGAAGATTGATGGATGTGATCTCATTCACTGTGAGCTGAAGCGCTCAGTTCTGGGCCGCATGACTCCCAACTATGCTCAGTATGTTCAGTGGCTCATCAACAAGATAGTTCTTCCTCCCAACAACACGCTCGAGGAAAGGATCATCACGGAACCATTCAAGTTTCCCGTTCAGGACACACGTCCGGAAATCCCTGCCATGATGACCTCTGAGCGTCGTTCCAAGGAACGCCATGATCATGATGCTAGCTCCAGCTACTCTCGGCGCCCCTTGCACGGTGCCGCTCGCTTCTTCTCCAGCATGTGGCAAATGTGCAAGAACACCAATGATGTTGCACAGCAGAGTCTTGCTTTGAACCAGGAGACAAGGAGGCGACAGAATGAGTTCATGGCTTCAAGGAATGCCCATGTTCCTCCTTCTGGACCTGAGATGGAGCCTGTGGTTGCACCTCAGTGGGAGATGCCTCACCTTACCTCAGTGGCATTGAGATTCGATGTTTGGAAACAAGGCCTAGGGATCATACTTTCACTAGTGGACACTCTCAACATTGATCACATAATAAAACCACTCTACACTCTCTTGTTGGATGATGAACACCATTCATTGTGTAGGGCTACAAGAGCACCTCAATGCCGGAGTTAACAAGCTCCACAACATTCGATGTTCATATTTAAATAACCTTAGAGTGCATAATAGATCATTGCAATTATACCAAGTACTAACATAGCATGCACACTGTCACCATCACACTATGAAAGGAGGAATAGATCGCATCAATACTATCATAGTAATAGTTAACTCCATAATCTACAAGAGATTACAATCATAACCTACGCCAAGAACTACATGATGCACACTGTCACCATTACATCATGAAGGAGGAATAGAGTACTTTAATAACATCACCAGAGTAACACATAGATGAATAGTGATACAAAGCTCATATGAATCTCAATCATGTAAGGCAGCTCATGAGATCATTGTATTGAAGTACATAGGAGAGAGATTAACCACATAGCTACCACAGCCCTTAGCCTCGATGGAGAACTACTCCCTCCTCATGGGAGACAGCTGCGGTGATGAAGATGGCGGTGGTGTCGATGGAGAAGCCTTCCGGGGCACTTCCCCGTCCGGCCGAACGAGACTCCTGTCCCCGATCTTGGCTTCGCGATGGCGGCGGCTGGAAGGTTTCTCGTACCGTGGCTTTTTCGTATCGAAGATTTAGGTCAGGGGGCTTCTTATAGGCGAAGAGTCGGAGTCGGAGGGCTGACGAGGCAGCCAGACAACAGGGGGCGCGCCCCTGGGCCGCACCGGCCACCTGTGTGGGCCCCCTAGGGCTCCCCTCTGGTGCCTCTCCGGTGTTCTGGAAGCTTCGTGCAATTATAAGATGTGGCGTTGATTTCGTCCAATTCCGAGAATATTTCCTTACTAGGATTTCTAAAACCAAAACAGCAGAAACAGGAACCGGCACTTCGGCATCTCGTCAATAGGTTAGTTCCAAAACGCATCAAAACGATATAAAGTGTGAACAAAACATGTAGGTATTGTCATAAAACAAGCATGGAACATAAGAAATTATAGATACGTTTGAGACGTATCAAGCATCCCCAAGCTTAGTTCCTACTCGCCCTCGAGTAGGTAAACGATAACAATGATAATTTCTTAAGTGACATACTACCAACATGATCTTGATCAATACTATTGTAAAACATATGAGATGAATGAAGTGATTCAAAGCAATGGTAAAGATGATGATTAAACAACTGAATCATATAGCAAAGACTTTTCATGAATAGTACTTTCAAGACAAGCATCAATAAGTCTTGCATATGAGTTAACTCATATGCAATAAATTCTTAGTAGAAAGCATTGAAGCAACACAAAGGAAGATATAAGTTTCAACAATTGCTTTCAACTTGTAACATGTATATCTCATGGATAGTTGTCAACATAAAGCAATATAACAAGTGCAATAGGTAAACATGTAAGAATCAATGCACAGTTGACACAAGTGTTTGCTTCTAAGATAGAAAGAAGTGGGTAAACTGACTCAACATAAAGTAAAAGAAAGGCCCTTCGCAGAGGGAAGCAGGGATTAAATCATGTGCTAGAGCTTTTTAAGTTTTGAAATCATATAGAGAGTATAAAAGTAAAGTTTTGAGAGGTGTTTGTTGTTGTCAACGAATGGTAATGGGTACTCTAACTACCTTATCAAACAGACTTTCAAGAGCGGCTCCCATGAAGGACGTTATCTCTACCAGCAAGGTAGATCATCCCTCTTCTCTTTTGTTTACACATGTACTTTAGTTTCATTATTTATGGATGACACTCCTCCCAACCTTTTGCTTACACAAGCCATGGCTAACCGAATCCTCGGGTGCCTTCCAACATTCACATACCATGAAGGAGTGTCTATTTGCAAAATTAAGTTGCTTACTGATAGATCAGGGCAAAACACGTGAAGAGAATTATTAATGCAAGTTGTAATTAATTGGGCTGGGAACCCCATTGCCAACTCTTTTTGCAAAATTATTGGATAAGCGGATATGCCACTAGTCCATTGGTGAAAGTCTGTCCGAAGTAAATGACAAGATCGAAAGATAAACACCACATACTTCCTCATGAGCTATAAAACATTGACACAAATAAGAGATAATAGCTTTTGAATTGTTTAAAGGTAGCACATGAAGTATTTGCTTGGAATGGCAGAGAAATACCATGTAGTAGGTAGGTATGGTGGACACAAATGGCATAGTTTTTGGCTCAAGGATTTGGATGCACGAGAAGAATTCCTCTCAATACAAGGCTAGGCTAGCAAGGTTGTTGGAAGCAAACTCAAGTATAAAACGGTGCAGCAAGACTCACATATGAACATATTGTAAGCATTATAAGACTTTACATCATCTTCCTTGTTGTTCAAACACCTTAACCAGAAAATATCTAGACTCTAGAGAAACTAATCATGCAAACCAAATTTTAACAAGCTCTATGTAGTTCTTCATTAATGGGTACAAAGTACATGATGCAAGAGCTTAAACATGATCTATATGAGCACAACAATTGCCAAGTATCAAATTATTCAAGACATTATACCAATTACCACATGCAGCATTTTCTGTTTCCAACCATATAACAATTAACGAAGCGGTTTTCAACCTTCGCCATGAACATTAAGAGTAAAGCTAAGAACACATGTGTTCATACGCAACAGCGGAGCGTGTCTCTCTCCCACATAAGCATGAATTTATTCAGAGAATGAAAATAACAAAATGAAAATAAAAACAAACAGACGCTCCAAGTAAAGTACATAAGATGTGACCGAATAAAAATATAGTTTCAAGAGAAGAAACCTGATAAATTGTTGATGAAGAAGGGGATGCCCGGCATCCCCAATCTTAGACGCTTGGGTCTTCTTGAAATATGCAGGGATGAACCACGGGTGCATCCCCAAGCTTAGACTTTTCACTCTTCTTGATCATAGTATATCATCCTCCTCTCTTGACCCTTGAAAACTTCCTCCACACCAAACTTAAAACAAACTCATTAGAGGGTTAGTGCATAATCAAAAATTCACATGTTCAGAGGTAACACAATCATTCTTAACACTTCTGGACATTGCCCAAAGCTACTGAAAGTCAATGGAACAAAGAAATCCATCCAACACAGCAAAAGAGACAATGCGAAATAAAAGGCAGAATCTGTCAAAACAGAACAGTCCGTAAAGACGAATTTTTCAGGGGCACTAAACTTGCTCAGATGAAAAAGCTCAAATTGAATGAAAGTTGCGTACATATCTGAGGATCACGCACGTAAATTGGCAGATTTTTCTGAGTTACCTACAGAGAACCCTGCCCAAATTCGTGACAGATAGAAATCTGTTTCTGCGCAATAATCCAAATCTAGTATGAACCTTGCTATCAAAGACTTTACTTAGCACAATAATGCAATAAAATAAAGATAAGGAGAGGTTCCTACAGTAGTAACAACTTCCAAGACGCAACAAAACAGTAGCAAAATAAACACATGGGTTATCTCCCAAGAAGTTCTTTCTTTATAGCCATTAAGATGGGCTCAGCAATTTTAATGATGCTCGCAAGAAATAAGAGTTGAAGCAAAAGAGAGCATCAAGAAGCAAATTCAAAACGCATTTAAGTCTAACCCACTTCCTATGAAAAGGAATCTTGTACACAAATAAATTCATGAGGAGCAAAGTGACAAGCATAGGAAGATAAAACATGAGTAACTTCAAGATTCTCAACATAAAGAGGGGAAACTTAATAACCATGTTTCCCTCTCTCATAATAACTTTCAGTGGCATCATGAACAAACTCAACAATATAAATATCACATGAAACATTCTTATTCACATGCATAAAAGTATCATTACTCTCCACATAAGCATAATCAATTTTATTAGTTGTAGTGGGAGCAAATTCAACAAAGTAGCTATCATTATTATTCTCATCAAGTGTAGGAGGCATAGTATAATCATAATAAAATTTACTCTCCATAGTAGGCGGCACCAAAAGACCACTATCATTATAATCATCATAAATAGGAGGCAAAGTATCATCAAAGAAAATTTTCTCCTCAATGCTTGGGGGACTAAAAATGTCATGCTCATCAAAGCCAGCTTCCCCAAGCTTAGAATTTTCCATATCATTAGCAACAATGGTGTTCAAAGCGTTCATACTAATATCATTGCTACTAGCATGCAAATAAGATTCCATAGGTTTTTTAATTTTCGCAGCAAACAATCCATGTCTTAACTCAGGAAATAGAATAAAAAGCTCACTGTTGCTTTCCATTATGCCTTACTAGTGTAAAACAAGAAACAAAAAGATGCAATTGCAGGATCTAAAGGAAATATCTTCGAGCACTTACAACGGCAACAGAAAATAACTTAGTTACCTGGGACCGGAGTGTGAGTGCCTTTTACCTTACCCCGGCAACGGCGCCAGAAAAGTGCTTGATGTCTACGTGTGCTTCTATTCTTGTAAACAGTGTTGGGCCTCCAAGAGCAGAGGTTTGTAGAACAGCAGCAAGTTTCCCTTAAGTGGATCACCCAAGGTTTATCGAACTCAGGGAGGAAGAGGTCAAAGATATCCCTCTCAAGCAACCCTGCAATCACGATACAAGAAGTCTCTTGTGTCCCCAACACACCTAATACACTTGTCAGATGTATATGTGCACTAGTTCGGCGAAGAGATAGTGAAATACAAGTAGTATGGATGTGTATGAGTGGTAATAGCAATCTGAATAAAATATGGCAGCGAGTAAACATGCAACAGAACAGTAAATAAACGGAGATTTGATGTTTGGAAACAAGGCCTAGGGATCATACTTTCACTAGTGGACACTCTCAACATTGATCACATAATAAAACCACTCTACACTCTCTTGTTGGATGATGAACACCATTCATTGTGTAGGGCTACAAGAGCACCTCAATGCCGGAGTTAACAAGCTCCACAACATTCGATGTTCATATTTAAATAACCTTAGAGTGCATAATAGATCATTGCAATTATACCAAGTACTAACATAGCATGCACACTGTCACCATCACACTATGAAAGGAGGAATAGATCGCATCAATACTATCATAGTAATAGTTAACTCCATAATCTACAAGAGATTACAATCATAACCTACGCCAAGAACTACATGATGCACACACTGTCACCATTACATCATGAAGGAGGAATAGAGTACTTTAATAACATCACCAGAGTAACACATAGATGAATAGTGATACAAAGCTCATATGAATCTCAATCATGTAAGGCCGCTCATGAGATCATTGTATTGAAGTACATAGGAGAGAGATTAACCACATAGCTACCGTACAGCCCTTAGCCTCGATGGAGAACTACTCCTCCTCATGGGAGACAGCGGTGATGAAGATGGCGGTGGTGTCGATGGAGAAGCCTTCCGGGGCACTTCCCCGTCCCGGCGGCGTGCCGGAACTCCTATCCCCAGATCTTGGCTTCGCGATGGCGGCGGCTCTGGAAGGTTTCTCGTACCGTGGCTTTTTCGTATCGAAGATTTAGGTCAGGGGGCTTCTTATAGGCGAAGAGTCGGAGTCGGAGGGCTGACGAGGCAGCCAGACAACAGGGGGCGCCTGGGCCGCGCCGGCCACCTGTGTGGGCCCCCCAGGGCTCCCCTCTGGTGCCTCTCCGGTGTTCTGGAAGCTTTGTGCAATTATAAGATGCTGGGCGTTGATTTCGTCCAATTCCGAGAAAATTTCCTTACTAGGATTTCTGAAACCAAAAACAGCAGAAAACAGGAACTGACACTTCGGCATCTCGTCAATAGGTTAGTTCCGGAAAACGCATCAAAACGATATAAAGTGTGAACAAAACATGTAGGTATTGTCATAAAACAAGCATGGAACATAAGAAATTATAGATACGTTTGAGACGTATCAGAGACGCCCAAGGCAGAACCGGTCGAGTGACGAGTATGCTCCGAATGCTCCTCGCAAGTCCACCGCTACAAGGCGGAAGAACAAGGCACCTAGGGAGAACTACAAGTCAATGGACATTGTCTTTTATGCAGCAATCAGTATGAAGAACTGGTATGAAGACCTTGCGAGGGATGATGAGATAGAGGACAAGCGCTTCTGGTGCTTGGAGCAAGAGTTCATCTACAAGGATATATATGAGCCCATGAAGAAAGTGCGACCCATGCAAGCTATCAATGTGGATGATCTAGCGTTCAATGATCATTTTGAGGATGCCATCTGGGTGACTGGTAGGATGGGTTTGCAGGATCTGATGAAGATTCAGTGTGACTACAGTCCAGAGTTGATTAAGCAATTCTTTGCTACACTGGCCTTCAAGAAAGATGATGAGCGTACTATGGAATGATGTCTGGCTCCACCCATTGTAAGGCAACCTTGCGCCGGTTTGCTGCTATTCTTGGACTTCCAGCAGAAGGTGATCTCCGCCTCCATGGTCCTCAGAAGACGGACAAAAATGTGCTTTTTCATCTCTATGACTCGTCTGGGGTGGTTGGTTCTACCAAGGGGCTTCTTCCCATCTACAGTCAGGTGCTCCGTTTCCTTCGAGCCACCATTGCTCCAAGTGGTGGCAACAATGATGCACTCCATGGAGCTCTTGTGGATCTTATGCACCTCAGCCTTAAGTGTGCTCGTGATAGTAATGAGGACCAATACTTCTCTATTGATGTCATGGACTTCATCTTTAATGAGATTCATGATGCCATGGTCTCCCGGACCACCATGCCATATGCACCATATATCCAGCTCCTCATCAACAACTCTGTGGCTATGGATGAAGACTTGAGTCGGTTCCCAAAGGAGAAGCACGCTGTCAAGAAGGCTTACAAGAAGAAGCCGGTTCCCCATGCTGCACCTGCTCCTGACTCCTTTATGGGAGATGCCCGTTCTAGTGGCTTTGCCCCCGCTCGTCATGCTGATATTCCTGTGATGAAAAGGCAGGTGAAGAAGCTAAGTTGGTTTCAACGCCACATTCTGTGCATGAACATTGAGATTCATAAGGAAAACTTTGAGGCCAGCCGTCAGCGTTCTGAGATTCAGCATACTCAGGCTGTCATTCTTCACAAGCTCAGTGGTGAGCAAGGTCCTCCACCTCAGCCTCCAGTTCACCCAGGTTACGGTGGGTGGCACTCTTCTTAGGTTCCATGGAATGATCTTGAGGAATGCATTCAGAGGGCCAACTACACTCGCAGCTCTCCTCCTGCCACTGACACTGAAGATGAAGAGGAGGAATAGGAGTACCAGACCGAAGATGAAGAGGGCTCCGAGTGATCTTCATGGGGCGAGTAGCATCGCGCTTTTCCCCTTTTTGGTGTCTCGATGCCAAAGGGGGAGAAGTGTTCTATTAGGACTTCTCGGGGATTTGTATGGTGGTTAGGGCACAAGCATATGCGTTTATCATTCCTTTATTGCTTGTGTCCTTTATGTCGTTTATTTGAACCATTTGGCTTGTTGGTTTGATCGTTTAAAACTATGTGCTATATGTGGTTGTGAGACATCATGTTAAGGATTTCGGATTTCTATGTGTTGAGACCAAGGTTTATTATATGGTGTGTGATGTTATATATATCCATATGGGTATGATTTCTATCACCTTGTCTCAACTTCATGTTTGTCTATGTCTCGTGTTTGAGCTCATTTTGGATATCTCTTGTGTTGAGGCACCTCACACCTATATGTTGTGTATTTGTATTCAAATGCAAATTAGTATGCACACATGTAGGGGGAGTGCCTCTATGTTTTGCCAACATGCTTGCTCTCTATAATGTTTTTCTTGCAAATCCGTATATTGTCATCAAACACCAAAAAGGGGGAGATTGAAAGAACATCTCTCACAATATGTTTTGTGTGTTTGATGTCAATATATGTGATACACTAATGTTCGATGAAGTGGTGCAGGATTTATATAGGTACATGAATATAAGTGACTTGTGTGGAAAAACGAGTCAAAAGAAAGCTGAAAAAGATTCACCATCCGGGCCGGATATTTGCAAAATATCCGGCCCCCAATTTTTGGCTAAGGACTCGAGGCAATGTGGCTCAGTACTTCCCTGGACAAGGGCCGGATTATTGGCCGGACATTTGGCTGGAATTTCCCCAAGGCCAGATAATCCGGGCCGAATATTTTCGAAATATCCGGGCCCCAAAAATCGGCTAAGGACCAGAGGCGACGCGCCTCAGTAAGGCCCTGGACATGGGCCGGACTTTTGGCCGGACATTTGGCCGGATTTTTCCCAGGGTTATCCGGCCCCAACTTAGGCCGGATTATCCGGCCCTCGAAGTCTCCAACAGCTGGATTTTTTTTGGGGGGGGGGGGTATTTATACCCCCCTTCTTCTACCTTCCTCCTTGCTCAATCATTGCACAAAAATATGCCAAGCTTCACCACCATTAGAGCCACCTCAAGAACACAAGATTTGCAAGATCTCCTCCCTCACCCAACCAAAGCTCTTGATCTTTGGAGATTCGAAGGAGAAGACACCGATCTACATCCTCACCGAAGCGATTTACATTTCCCCCTCATATGCTTGAGGGCCCTCTTGCTAGTGTTCCTCTTTGGATCCCTAGTTGTTTGTTGTTGATGTATTGTTGTTGATTGTTGTGTTGTTACAGATTTGGGAGCCTCCAATTTGGTTGTGGATGTGTGCCCCAAGAACTTTGTAAATGCCCGGTTTCCGCCTCGAGGAAATCCCTTAGTGGAAGTGGGCTAGGCCTTCGTGGCGTTGCAGGAGACCTGAGTGAAGTCTTCGTGATGTTGGTCTGGCTTTCGTAGCGACCACACTCCTCCAAACGTAGACGTACCTTCTTGCAAAGGAAGGGAACTACGGGAATCAACTCCGTGTCTCCATGTGCTCCACTCTCGGTTACCTCTATCCTTTATCTCCTCTATATTGCTTTGCTATATCTTGCTTTGTCGTTGACCTTGTCATATAGGTAAATTCACATAGTTGCATATCTAGAGAATTTACCTTTGTGTCAAGCCTAATTTGAAAAAGAACTAAAAATTGGTTAGCACCTATTCACCCCCCCTCTAGGTGCGGCATACGATCCTTTCAACTGTGTCTTTCGAATGTCAAGCCCCATGCACATCAAGGTCTTCTCAAAGAATGTGGGCTTCTTCCCCGAAGAACCCATTTCCATCCTAGATGGAGGAGCTTCATCCCAAGAGTGGTCATTGCTAGCCCTCTTCATGTGAGGACGCGACTGGCATCAAGAACATGCTCTTCATCACTAGAGGCAAAGGGAGCCCGAGAAGCACTAGCACCACTACCACCCTCATCTTTGGGCTTCTTCTTCTGAGTACGACTAACCTTATGATGCACAAGGTTGAAGGTAACACGGGGCAAGTGGGTGCCTTCTGAAGGATGAGCTTCATGATGAACGGAGCATACATGGGTGCCTTCTTCAAATCAAGCATGCATAGGTACATCTCTTTGTATATGAAATCCACCACATCAAGTGGTGGCAATGGTGGTTCCTCATCGCCATGGTGGTAAATGCGGTGGGAGTAGAGAAGGAGTTTGACAAGAGCTCCTCGAATGTCATCCACATTTCCCGAAGATGGACCAATGTTCTCTCGGAATATGCGGACAAGAGTAGCTTGAGGCCCTTGGCCTTTCCGGCCTCAAAATCTGCACTTGCATAGAGAGGAGCAAGCTTCTTCTTAGAATACTGAACGCCTTCCACATGCATCCTTTTCCCATATGAGGCATCTTCGGCACCACCGTACTCATGTCCCAACAATGCCCAAAATTCCACCATGTTGGACTGGCAAGGAGTGTTCCCGGTCATCCAATAGAAATCAATGGTGTCATGACCGAACACCAGAGTGGAGAAGAACTGCTGAATGACCTGAATATTGTAGTCTTGTTGGATAGTCATAAGTGGTAGAAGTCCAAGCTTCTTGCATATCCAGAGAGCATCAAAAGAGTAGTCATCACTCAAGTGCTCCATGCACATCACAGTCTGAGGAGCAACCTTGGTCTTCAAGTGAGCATACTTCTCATTCATGATAAGCTCTTGCTCACGGCGGTGAAACATGGGAGAGCTAGCAGTCCTTGGCAAAGAATAGTTGAGCCAGAGCCTCATGTCACGAAATTATTCCTTAGACAAGCCCTTGAGTGTGGTCAAAAACTCATATTTCTGCCTTTTGGCAGCCTCCTCCCTCTCATCACGAGCATCGAAATCAGCACGCTGACGATGAACATTATCTTGTACATAGTTGTCCCTCTGCGGATCATACCTCAACCGAGCTTCACCGACACGACTTGACATTGGCATCTTGTTTGGATCGGATGTTGAGCGCTTAGTGCGACATGGACGACCACCTATGAACAACAAGGGGTTGTAGCAAATATAGGTGAGCAAACAAATCCAGAGTGTCAAAGAATAGCAATTGTGCAAAACTGGGTGCAAAAGTCCCTATCTAGTCCGGAGTTTTCGGGGCAACCACAGAGTCTCCAGCCAAGGGACCAGAGTCTCCGGCCTTGGCACCGGAGTCTCCAGCCTGGCACCGGAGTCTCCAGTCAGAAACCCTAGGTTTCCCGGGAACTTCTTCTAGATGATGAAAAACTTGCACAAAACCAGTTTTAGATGATTGCTACGAAAGGTAGGATGCCAGCATTGTGTTTTCCACCATAGAATAGTCGAGAATAGTCCCATCTACATAAATCTAGCAAGAACTAGATGGGGAAGAGGAGATTCATTACCCGAGCCCTCCATGGTGGTTCTCAACCAAGGGAGGAGGATCCCAAGGGTGAGGTGAAGGAGATGGCCGGTGGCACGGCGGCTCCTTGGCTTCCCGACGGCGTCATAAGGTTGAGGGAGGCCGTTTGGAAGTTGGGTCGGGGCAAAGGAGAGGAAACCTCTCACCCTGAGCCCCCTCTCTTGATATGTGAAACCCGTAGAGACCGGAGTCTCCGACCCCCTCAAAGTTAGAACACCAGAATTGTGTATTGGACATGTTTGATGAGATATAATGTTTTATAGATGATTGTTTGGCTTGGGTCTAGAGCGAACACAGTACTGTGGTACTAGTAACTCCAAGTTGCAAGATAAAACGTCAAGAAAGGACAACTTGGAGTCAATTCCCACAAGAATTATATAGAACAATGAAGCACTAAATCTCAAATAAGACCAACTCTTCACAAAGAAAAGGTCGGTGGCCTAGGCCACCATGTATGAGTGTGTGTGGCATGACACCGCGAAGATGTATCTTGGGTTCATAACCACTACTCATCATTGAAGCTCACATATCACAAAATGATATAAAAAGAGAATGATTTTCTTACTATGGGCACAATGGGGGGAGGGATAGCCCAATCAATTAGGACCACACTCCCCCTATATCCATGCCTACACCTAAACCAAATAGGAGTTAATGAATAGGTATGCATGGAAAGTGTTCAAGACAAGCTCATTGAATCTATGATATTTAGATCATTCCTCAAGTAGCAAAATCTTGCTTCATCAAGAGGCTTTGTGAATATATCCGCAAGTTGGTCATGGGTACCAATGAATGACAACTCAATATCACCCCGGGAGACATGATCTGAAATGAAATGGTGGCGAATCTCAATATGCTTTGTTCTTGTGTGTTGTGTGTACGGGGTTGTATGCAATACTGATGGCACTTTGGTTGTCACATAAAAGAGGCACTTTGTCACAAGTGGCACCGTAATCCTTTAAAGTTTGCCTCATCCATGAGAGTTGTGTGCATCCACTAGCGGCCGCCACGTACTCGGATTCGGCGGTAGAGAGAGATATGCAATTTTGCTTCTTAGAAGACCAACACGCCAAGGACCTACCAATGAATTGGCATGCCCCGGAGGTTGATTTTCTATCATCCTTATCTCCCGCCCAATTCGAGTCCGTATAGCCCACAAGTGATAAGCCATAGCCCTTTGGGTACCATAATCCAAATCTCGGGGTAAGAACTAAATATCTAAAGATTTGTTTGACCGCCATCAAATGGCTTTCTTTAGGAGAGGCTTGATACCTTGCACATACACCTACACTCAACACAATATCCGGTCTAGATGCACAAAGGTAAAGCAAGGAACCTATCATGGAGCGGTATACCTTGGGATCCACATCCTTACCACCGGGATCAAGTGCAAGATGACAAGTGGTTGCCATTGGAGTCTTTGGACTATTCAATTCCTTCATATTGAATCTCTTGAGCATATCTTGAATGTACTTGGCTTTACATAGGAATGTTCCTTCTCTCAATTGCTTGATCTCAAAACTAATAAAGAACTTCATTTCACCCATCATAGACATCTCAAATTTGTCGGTCATAAGCTTTGAAAATTCATCATTAAAAGCTTTATTAGTAGAGCCAAAGATAATATCATCATCATATATTTGGCAAATGAAAAGCTCCCCATCCACCTTTTTAGTAAAAAGAGTGGGATCGATTTTCCCAAGTTCAAAGCCACTGTCTAGCAACAACTCTTTAAGGTGCTCATACCATGCACGTGGGGCTTGTTTAAGGCCATAGAGTGCTTTATCGAGTTGATAGACATGATTGGGGAACTTGAGATCCTCAAACCCGGGGGGTTGCTTAACAAGAACCACTTCCTTTAAAGGACCATTAAGAAATACACTTTTGACATCCATTTGTTGCAGTTTAAAGTTATGGTGAGAAGCATATGCAAGAAGGATACGAATGGACTCAAGGCGAGCCACGGGAGCATAGGTTTCACCGAAGTCAATGCCTTCCACTTGAGAGAAACCTTGAGCCACCAATCTTGCCTTGTTCTAAATAACAATGCCATGTTCATCTTGCTTGTTCTTGAATATCCACTTCGTTCCAATAACATTGCGACAATCCTTGGGCTTCTCTACTAATCTCCACACTTTGTTGTGCTTGAAGTTATTGAGTTATTCATGCATAAAATCCAATCAATCCAGATCTTCAAGTGCATCAAAGACTTTCTTTGGTTCCACCATGGAGATATAAGCTTGATGATCACTAAAGTTGGCTAGTTGTCTCCAGGTTGTCATTTGTTTCCTCAAGTCACCAACAACTTTATCAATAGTGTGTCCTCGAAGTTCCAAAGTTCTTGTAACTCTTATTTTGCGACGGGCTTTGATGTCCTCAAAAGAGCTTCGAGGCATCACTTGGCCTTCTAGACTATTTTCATCCCCGTCTTGACCATAAATTTGAGCTTGCTCACCATCATGAGGTTGATCTTGGACATCACTTGGTGTTACACCATCATCATTGCCTTGTTCTTGTTCAACACTTGGTGCTTATCCATCAATCTCATTTGGTTGATCTTGTCCTTGATCTTGCTCACAAGAGGGAGGGTCTTGAACTTGTTCTTCGGTTGGTGTAACATTGTCCACAAGATCCGGAGCTTGTTGAGCTTGTGAGGATGAGGGCTCCACTTGAGTAGAGCATAGTCCTTCCCGAGATGCCACACCGTGTCCCTCAATTGGGCGGAAAAATCCCATCCCCATTCTTACTATGGCTTCTTGAGGTATTTCATCATCTGTAGAAACATCAACTTGCCCCACTTGGGAGCCATCATTTTCTTCGAACTTGACACTACAAGATTCAACGACAATCGCCGAGGCTTTGTCGAAGATTCTATAAGTGTGGGATTCGGCACCGTAACCAAAAAATATACCCTCCAAAGCTTTAGGTTCAAATTTAGACAAACGAAGTCCTTTGATTTTATAGAAACACTTACAACCGAACACCTTGAAGTAGGAGATATTAGGCTTGTGTCCGGAGAGGATTTCATTAGGAGTCTTGTTCAAGCCCTTGCGGAGATAGAGCCGGTTTGATGAATGACATGCGGTGGAGATGGCTTCGGCCCAAAAGTCATAGCGATATTTATACTCCGACAACATAGACCTTGCCATATCCAAGTCCGGTTCTTCCTCTCCGCAACACCATTTTGTTGAGGGGTGTACGCGGCGGAATATTGATGTCTTATCCCCTCATCACTAAGGAAGTCATTGAGTGTGTAGTTCTTGAACTCGGAGCTGTTGTCACTTCTTATTTCCAATATAGTGAGGTTGTGTTGACGTTGCACCTCGGTGGCAAAGTCGATGAAGATTTGTTGAGTCTCATCCTTCTTCTTGAGAAAATAGACCCAAGTATACCTTGAATAATCATCAACAATAACCAAGCAATGTTTCTTCGCACCAAGACTTGCATGAGTAGTGGGGCCAAAAAGGTCCACATGATGGAGTTCCAATATCCTCTTGGAAGAGATGATGGTCTTGCTTGGATGCGGAGAATCATGCATTTTACCCTCAACACAAGGCCTACAAACACGATATTTGGCAAAACAAACATTGTCTTTTAGTCCCACAATATGGTTTCCCTTTGTGGAGACTTTGCAAATTACTCACGTTGACATGGGCCAAGCGGCGAAACCACAACCAACCCACGTCCACCTTTCCGAATAGGCACATCACATTTGTAGTGGTTTTCCCTGAAAAGTCTACCGCATACAAGTTGTTTTCCACGTACCCAACGAAAGCGACTTTTAGAGTCTTGATCCACAAGAGAACCACAATATCAATATCAATAAAGACAGCGAAAACCATCTTGCCTAGGGCATAAACGGGCAATAAATTATAACCATGAGTCTTGACAAGCATGACGTCCACAAGAGTAATATTGTGTGCAACCACAACCTTGCCAAGACCCAATACCTCAGATTTAGAGTTGTCGCCGAAAGTAACGGTCACTTTGTCCAAATTTGGCTTCAACTCCGTCACGAGGTTCTTGCCACCGGTCATATGACTTGTGAATCCACTATCAAGCACCCATTTTGACCCCCCGGCGGCATAGTCTACAAGATATCGAGTTCTTGTTTTAGGTGCCCACTTCTCAATGGGGCCTCTTTTGTTAGCAACAAGGGTCTTGGGAACCCAAATAGACCAAGCAACATATCCCTCATAAGGACCAACATTATAGGCATAAACACCACCATAATAATCTCTATATAATTCATAGCACAGGTTATGTTTTCCTGCAAAGTTAGTATCCTTAGGTCCGAAGACTCCGGTTCTCTTGATCGGAGACTCCGGTCTAGATGGTGACACCAGAGACTCCGGTGTTGATGGACCGGAGACTCCAGTCCTAGCGACTCTCTATTTGTTCTTCTTGTTCCTATTCTTGCTTGAAGTTGTTCCAAACCCAAGTCCCTCCTTCCCACTGTTTGACCTTTGATTCCTCAAAATATCATCCAACATGTTCTCACCTTGGGGAGGAAAGGATTTAGCAAAATTTGCCTTCAACCTAGTGTTCTCCTCAATAACATTGGCATGATCACAAGAAGGAGTAGAATAGCTAGGTAAATAATTTTTAGCAAGTTGAATTTGAAGTTGCTCATGAGACTTGGTAAGGATAGAGAATTTACTTTTCAAGACCTTGTGAGTCTTTTCAAGTTTCTCTAACTCCTTAGTTAGTTTAGCATGACCAACACCAAATTCAAACTTTTCCTTTTTAAGCACATTAGACAAGGCAATAACATGATCACACTCTTTCTTGAGGTTAGTGAAGGTTTCATTTTGAGTTTCCTCAATTAAAAACAACTTTTCCTCTAGTGCTTCTCTAAGTTCTTGCTCTTCCTCAAGGGCTTGAGACAATGCACCAATCTCATCAGCATTTTCTCTCTCAAACCTCTCCTTGAGATCAAGAAGATCATTAGCATGTGCAAGTTCATCTGTGAGGGTTTGGACATGCTTTTTGGCATCACCTTGCAAGTTAGAGATAAATTAATCCAAAGTAACAATTTCTCTCTTTATCTTGAGACTCTCAACATCACTCACCGAATCAATAGTCTTGGAGGTGGGCTTAGATGGAGTCGTTACCTCGGAGGTCTTTGCCATGAAGCACTTGTTGAGGTTGAAGGAGAGGTTCTCATTGGGAGATTCGAAGAGAGATGTCAAAGGTGTAGAGGTACTAGTGGCCTCCTCACTTAATGTGTCTTCGTGAGCATCTTCTTCATCTCCGGAAGAGTGATCTAGAGAAGTCTTGACCATAAGGCATCTTGCATTGTTGGAGTAGTTCTCATTGGGTGATTCAAAGAGTTATGATGAAGGGTGTGGAGGTGATAGCAATGGCGGCCACCTCACTTCTTGCATCGTCTTTGTCATCTTCTTCATCCTCGGAAGAATATTCCTCACGGGCGATCAACACATACTCCGATGGCTTCTTGCAAATGTCAAAGCCACTTTTCTTGTCAAATGTCTTCTTGAGAGAAGCTTTTGACTTGTCCTTGAGGATGCACCATGATCTTCTCTATTTTCATATGGGCACTCGGCAATGAAGTGGTCTTGGTTACCACAATTGCAACAAGTTCTTCTCTTGGGCCCTTGGCATCTCCTATTTGGTTTCCTTTTAACTTGTAGTTGGAAGGGTCTCTCCAAAAGGATTTTGTAAGAAGTGCAATGTGACCATGTAGATCATGTTTGAGCTCCTCAGAGTGCCCCTCATACTTAGTTTCCCTCAAATATTCTTCATATTCTTCAACAACATGTGCCTTCAACGCAATATTTCCTCCTCTATTCATCCCAATGGCCCGCGCACGAGTATCATCCGCAATCTTAGACTCAACCTTGAAGTCATCCATCTCTTGCATGACATCATTTGAGGTCATTTGCTCAAAGTTGTGCTTGTTCTTGGGGATCCTTAGATCAGCTGGTTCAAAGGGCAAGAGAGCATTGATGTACTTCCTCTTGATCCAATTATCATCAACATGGATGGCACCAAGGTCCCGAAAAGTGATAGAAAGGGCCTTGAGGCGACGGTACATGACTCGATGGTCTTCACCATCTTCCATGTAGAATCCTTCTGCTTGATTGCTAACCTATTCTAACTTGTTTTGCCTCATGCTTGAGCTTCCAAGGAATACTTGGGAGAGAATATCGCAAGCGGTCTTGGTGGTGGTGGCCTTCTCGATGTAGGGTCTATCATCCTCACCGATAGCTTGTTGAATCATGTACAAGGCGGTGGCATTGAGTTGACAATCAACCACTTCCCTACGAGACAAATTGTTTGGATTGTTAGGCTTGTATCTTTACATCACAATCCTCTATAGTTCAATATAGGAATAATTTAGATACGACTTCATCTTAGTTTGCCACAAGGAGAAAGTATTAGGATTAAGCTCCGGGGGATCTCCTCATTGAGTTATGCGAGGGTGGGGAATGGGTGGATTCGGAGAGTACACGGGCAGAGGAGCAACCGCCGAGTACACTCCACGAGCATTAGGATCTATCTTGGGGAGGGTCTCACCACTACCTTCTTCATCCTTGGTTTTGGCCTCCAAAGGGGCACCAAGGGATGTCTTTTGCACACTGGGAGTGCCAACCTCGATAGTGGTGGTAGGAGGTATAACAGGTTTATTGGTTTGCATAAAGCTCATTATCATCTCCCTTAGTTCACCTATGGAGTCATTCATCAAGGAGATTGACGATTTCAATTCCTTGATGTCCTCCATAGATGCGGGCTCTGAACTAGCTGCCCCCGTCTCGGACATACTCTCTTAGGCGGTAAAGCCCGAATAAGAGACGAGGATCTGATACCAATTGAAAGGATCGTATGTCAGCTAGAGGGGGGTGAATAGGTGCTATATCAAATTTTAATTCTTTTTCAATTTAGGCTTGACACAAAGGTAAATTCTATAGATATGCAACTATGTGAATTTACCTATATGACAAGATGCAAGCAAACAATACACAATACAAGATACAAGTAATAAAGTGCGGTAAAAGGATAGAGGTAACCGAGGTGGAGCACGCGGAGACACGGGGGTATGATTCACGTAGTTCCTTCCTTGTAAAGGGAAGTACGTCTATGTTGGAGGGGTTTGGTGCCACGAAGGCCAACCAACGCCACGAAGGCCTCACCCTATTCTCCGGTGAGCAACGCCACAAAGGCCTAGCTCACGCTCCACTAAGCGGTTGCCTTAAGATCACAACCGTCACCTTTACACAAAGGTTGGGGCACACATCAACAACTCAATTGTAGGCTCCCAACAACCGACCATAGAGGTTTTACAACACAAAAGCAAGCTCCGAGGGCGACTTCTCACAAAGCTAGGGTTTCACAACATGGAACTCCTACAAACAAGTGGGATACTCAAATCCCTTTGGTGGAAGTGTAGATTCAGGGTTCCTCCCTTGATTCCCAAGAGATCAAGAATATTGATGGCTAGGGAGGGAGATCTTGGAGTTTTGAGCTTTGGAGCAATGGTGGAGAGAGAGAGTTGAAGCTGCAACCTCTCTTTGGAGAAGAAGGGTCCCTTTTATACCCCCACAATAAATGTGACCGTTGCAAAAGAAAATGGGCCGGAGTCTCTGGTGTAAAGTCCGGAGGCTTTGGACTAGGTCCGGAGTCTCCGGTCGAGTCTTCGGACCCCTATAATGTGCATGAGGCACTTGGGCCAGCTCTTCGAAACCAGAAGGCTGGACTCTTGTCCTGAGTCTCCGGCCTGGGTAGACCGAAGTCTCCGGAGTGCTAGGGCGGGAGACTTTGTGAAAGTCTCTAGACTAGAATCCGGACCCCCCTACTGTGGGTGAGGTACACTGGCTGGCTCCTCGAGATCTTGTCGGTCCGAAGACTTGTCTGGAGTCTCCGGCCTGGCGGCCGGAGTCTGCGGACAAGAAGCTTCTGCTTGGCATTTTTGCTATGGGTCTTCTCCACCACTATTCCCAGCCAACCCTGAACATTTCTTGAGCATTGTAGACTCTTCACCACAAAGCTGCAATGCATCTCTTGTTCATTTCACTTTTTAGGGGTCGGTAACCGTGACAAGCTTATCGCAAATATTATATACGATACATAAGCACACGGTTAAAATATCTCTATGTTGATAACATACACACAGAATCATATTAGGAGGGAAATGCCCTTTCAGTCCCGACCTACAATCCCACCGAGCCAAACTTCACTCCCCCTTGAGTTCTGCGAGCAAGTTTGTTACTCTTGGGTTTGTGGGGAATCCTATGTGGGTTGGGTCACTCGGAAGCATCCGGGTTGTGGATTTACTCCAAGAAGAAGTTTTTACTACCTTAAAGTCTACCACTAGTGAGTGAACTATTCCTTGGTGGGATAGGCTCTGAGAAGAAGGCGAGCCTTCGTGGCGTTTGCAAGTCCTTCATGGGATCTCCGAAAGGACACGGATGCCGCCTAGAGGGGGGTGAATAGGCGGTTTAATTTTTTTACGATTGTGGCTTAAGAAATGTGGAATAAAACTAGCGTTCAATTTGTCAGTAACAAAACCTATATAACTAGGGTTCATCTATGTGCACCAACAACTTATGCTAAGCAAGACAAGCAACTATGTGATAGCAAGATATATAACTTTGATAACACGTGAAGCACACGTCCGTTGGGAACCCCAAGAGGAAGGTGTGATGCGTACAAGTTTTCCTCGAAGAAACCAAGGTTTATCGAACCAGTAGGAGTCAAGGGCCACATGAAGGTCGTTGGTGACGGAGTGTAGTGCGGCGCAACACCACGGATTCCGGCGCCAACGTGGAACCTGCACAACACAATCAAAATACTTTGCCCCAACGTAATAGTGAGGTTGTCAATCTCACCGGCTTGCTATAAACAAAGGATTAAATGTATAGTGTGGAAGATGATGTTAGTTTGCGAAAAACAGTAGAGAACAATGATTGCAGTAGATTGTATTCAGATGTAAAAGAATGGACCGGGGTCCACAGTTCACTAGTGGTGTCTCTCCCATAAGATAAATAGCATGTTGGGTGAACAAATTACAGTTGGGCAATTGACAAATAAAGATGCACATACATATCATGATGATTACTATGAGATTTAATCAGGGCATTACGACAAAGTACATAGACCGCTATCCAGCATGCATCTATGCCTAAAAAGTCCACCTTCGGGTTAGCATCCGCACCCCTTCCAGTATTAAGTTGCAAACAACAGACAATTGCATTAAGTATGGTGCGTAATGTAATCAACACAAATATCCTTAGACAAAACATTGATGTTTTATCCCTAGTGGCAACAACACATCCACAACCTTAGAACTTTCTCACTGTCCCAGATTCAATGGAGGCATGAACCCACTATCGAGCATAAATACACCCTCTTGGAGTCACAAGTATCAACTTGGCCAGAGCCTCTACTAGCAACGGAGAGCATGCAAGAACATAAACAACATATGTATGATAGATTGATAACCAACTTGACATAGTATTCAATATTCATCAGATCCCAACAAACACAACATGTAGCATTACAAATAGATGATCTTGATCATGATAGGCAGCTCACAAGATCTAACATGATAGCACAATGAGGAGAAGACAACCATCTAGCTACCGCTATGGACCCATAGTCCAAGGATGAACTACTCACACATCAATCCGGAGGCGGGCATGGTGATGTAGAGCCCTCCGTGATGATTCCCCTCTCAGGGTGCCGAGGCGATCTCCTGAATCCCCGAGATGGGATTGGCGGCGGCGTCTCGGAAGTATTTCCGTATCGTGGCTCTCGGTAATAGGTTTTCGCGACGGAGAGTTTAAGTAGGCGGGGGTGGAGGCACGAGGGCCCCACACCATAGGGCGGCGCGGGCCCCACCTGGCCGCGCGGCCCGTGGTGGGGCGCCTCGTCGCCCCACCTCGTATGCTCTTCGGTCTTCTGGAAGCTCCGTGGAAAAATAAGACCCCGGGCGTTGATTTCGTCCAATTCCGAGAATATTTCCTTTGTAGGATTTCTGAAACCAAAAACAGCAGAAAACAGGCACTGGCGCTTCGACATCTCGTTAATAGGTTAGTGCCGGAAAATGCATAATAATGATGTAAAGTATGTATAAAACATGTGAGTATTGTCATAAAAGTAGCATGGAACTTAAGAAATTATAGATACGTTTGAGACGTATCAAGCATCCCCAAGCTTAGTTCCTACTCGCCATCAAGTAGGTAAACGATAACAATGATAATTTTTGAAGTGACATGCTATCATAATCTTGATCAATACTATATTGTAAAGCATATGAGATGAATGAAGTGATTCGAAGCAATGGTAAAGACAATGATTAAACAACTGAATCATATAACAAAGACTTTTCATGAATAGTACTTTCAAGACAAGCATCAATAAAACTTGCATAGGAGTTAACTCACAAAGCAATAAATTCTTAGTAGAAAGTTTTGAAGCAACACAAAGGAAGATATAAGTTTCAGCGGTTGCTTTCAACTTCAACATGTATATCTCATGGATAATTGTCAACATAAAGCAATATAACAAGTGCAATAAGTAAACATGTAAGAATCAATGCACACAGTTGACACAAATGTTTGCTTCTAAGATAGAAAGAAGTAGGTAAACTGACTCAACATAAAGTAAAAGGATGGACCCTTCGCAGAGGGAAGCATGGATTACTATTTTTATGCTAGAGCTTTTATTTTGAAAACATAGAAACAATTTTGTGAACGGTAGTAATAATTCATATGTGTTATGCATAAGACATCTTATAAGTTGCAAGCCTCATGCATAGAATACCAATAGTGCTCGCACCTTGTCCTAATTAGCTTGGATTTACATGGATTATCATTGCATAACATATGTTTCAACCAAGTGTCACAAAGGGGTACCTCTATGCCGCCTGTACAAAGGTCCAAGGAGATAAATCGCATTTGATTTCTCATTTTTAATAAATCTCAACCATGGACATCCATACCGGGACAACATAGAAAACAGATAATGGACTCCTCTTTAATGCATAAGCATTCAACAACAGATAATATTCTCGTAAGAGGTTGAGGATTAATGTCCAAACTGAAACTTCCACCATGATTCATGGCTTTAGTTAGCGGCCCAATGTTCTTCTCTAACAATATGCATACTCAAACCATTTGATCATGATAAATCACCCTTACTTCAGACAAGACGAACATGCATAGCAACTCACATGATATTCAACAAAGGTGTAAAAGTTGATGGCGTCCCCAGAAACATGGTTACCGCTCAACAAGCAACTTATAAGAAATAAGATACATAGCAACATATTCAATACTACAATAGTTTTTAAGGCTATTTTCCCATGAGCTATGTATTGCAAAGACAAGGAATGAAATTTTAAAGGTAGCACTCAAGTAATTTACTTTGGAATGGCAGAAATACCACATAGTAGGTAGGTATGGTGGACATAAATGGCATAGTTTTTGGCTCAAGGTTTTGGATGCACGAGAAGAATTTCCTCAAGGCTTTGGCTAGCAAGGTTGTTTGAAGCAAACACAAGTATAAACCGGTACAGCAAAACTTACATAAGAACATATTGCAAGCATTATAAGACTCTACACTGTCTTCCTTGTTGTTTAAACACTTCACCAGAAAATATCTAGACTCTAGAGAGACCAATCATGCAAACCAAACTTCAACAAGCTCTATGGTAGTTCTTCATTAGTAGGTGCAAAGTACATGATGCAAGAGCTTAAACATGATCTATTTGAGCACAACAATTGCCAAGTATCAAATTATTCAAGACATTATACCAATTACCACATGAAGCATTTTCTGTTTCCAACCATATAACAATGAACGAAGCAGTTTCAACCTTCACCGTGAACATTAAAAGTAACACTAAGAACACATGTGTTCATATGCAACATCGGAGTGTGTCTCTCTCCCAAACAAAGAATGCTAGGATCCGAGTTTATTCAAACATAAACAAAAATAAAAACAAACAGACGCTCCAAGTAAAGCACATAAGATGTGACTGAATAAAAATATAGTTTCACTAGAGGTGACCCGATAAGTTGTCGATGAAGAAGGGGATGCCTTGGGCATCCCCAAGCTTAGATGCTTGAGTCTTCTTGAAATATGCAGGGATGAACCACGGGGCATCCCCAAGCTTAGACTTTTCACTCTTCTTGATCATATTGTATCATCCTCCTCTCTTGATCCTTGAAAACTTCCTCCACACCAAACTCAAAACAAACTCATTAGAGGGTTAGTGCATAATCAAAAATTCACATGTTCAGAGGTGACATAATCATTCTTAACACTTCTGGACATTGCATAAAGCTACTGAAAGTTAATGGAACAAAGAAATCCATCAAACATAGCAAAACAGGCAATGCGAAATAAAAGGCAGAATCTGTCAAAACAGAACAGTCCGTAAAGACGAATTTTTCTGGGGCACTTAACTTGCTCAGATGAAAAAGCTCAAATTGAATGAAAGTTGCGTACATATCTGAGGATCACGCACGTAAATTGGCAGAATTTTCTGAGTTACCTACAGACGGGGCTGCTCAATTTCGTGACAGTAAGAAATATGTTTCTGCGCAGTAATCCAAATCTAGTATCAACCCTACTATCAAAGACTTTACTTGGCACAACAATGCAATAAAATAAAGATAAGGAGAGGTTGCTACAGTATTAACAACTTCCAAGACTCAAATATAAAACAAAAGTGCAGAAGTAAAATAATGGGTTGTCTCCCATAAGCGCTTTTTTTAACGCCTTTCAGCTCCAAATAATAGCCAAGAAAGATAATGTAAGGATGCAAATGTTTGAGCTCTCTCCAAATGATACGATTGAGTTACTCACTCGAGAGCCTCTTAATAGTACGGCTACTAACCTATAAACCAGTCTCCCAACTAAACCATGAGACTGGTAAGAAAGAAAGCCGACCTATCAAGAGCAAACTTTAACCTTGCGCATTACTTGAGATCTAGATGATGACGATCTTGACCGCGACAAGATGGAACACCGTTCTTGACTGTGCTTGTAATATGAAGTCTTGCGGAATGCCCCATACTCCACTATGGGAAAACTTCTTCTTCAACACATATTCACTTATCCATGATCGCCAATCGGAGAAACCACACCGGATATCCACAACTGTGTGGATACACCGCTGATTTCTTCATGAGACCAAAAGAAACTATATATAGTTATAAGCCAGACCAAGATGAACAGTCTAACCATGAGTCCAATAGTTGGAAAACAAGAAGTTGAAGACCATTAGAAAAATCCAAGAGGGAGAGTAAAGAATGAATTGGAAGTATCGAGATTCGATAATTGAAGTAAGATGGAGTAAGAGAAAGAAGACCGAAACTAAGAGAAAGTTCGACCTCATTTTCATAAGAGTGTTGAACAATACTCTGAGTAAGGTGTTAGATCAGTAACCAAGATTTATACCTCGAGGAAGTAAGAGTTGGACTTCAACTTGAGCAAGTGAGTACTCATAAGTAAGAAAAACTCATGTAAGTCAAAGGTGATGAAGTTGGGTGAAGAAGACTCGTCGGAGACTAACCAAAGCTCAAAAAGGCTAAGACCGAAAGAGTTTGTCGGATGCAGACACAGTAGGAGCAGCGTGTTCATGTAATATCTTTGATGTTGGCCCACTTCATCAATGAGTGGACTATACTCTTGTTATCACAAACTATTCTTTGTTCAAGGGAAGTTACTAATTGCTCGAGTATATGGATTTATAAATACTTCCGTCCCTCCAAACAAATTATATTTTCCCTTCACCCTTTTAGTTCCCTTCAAGCTCATGAAAACCGTGAAGATCGGGCCAATCCCGGGCTTAGCCCACATCATCTTTGTATAAGCATTTTCTCTATAAAGAAAATATCAACTCTATCGTACGCCTTTCGTAGTCCAACTTAAGTATTATCCCCTCTTATTTGGTGTGGTGAACATCAATGGTAACTTTATGTGTCGTGAGTCGTGACAACACTCTCCAAAATATAGCGCCCTCTAATGAAGGCTATTTGGTTTGTTGAAATCAGCGTGTTGGCACTTCTTTGACATATTTTGAAATGTCTAAAAAATTCAAACGAAAAATTCACGTTTACATCTTCAATGCTATGTGCACACAAAGTTTTTCCATGAAAAATCGACTTGTCGGTTCAGGATGTGTAAAAAAGGCAAAGGGAGAGTGGATTTTGTACTTACACGCATGTGTGTGAATGTTTCAGTCACCGCCGTTGTGTTTTGAGACTCGGATAAAAAGAGGAGAGAGATTTTTTTTCTCTCTCTACCATGGTGATTATAAATCTTGAAAGAATAAATAGACGTTGACAGAGACACGTGCACCCATGTTTTGTAAGTACAAAAGTATTTCCCAAAATTTGGTGATCAAAATGAACTTTCCGTGAGATTTGTTTTGTCTTTTTACATCAACCGCAAAAATATCGTTTTTTTTGCGAAACTGCACGAACACACATGGATTGTCGAGATGTACTTGCAAATTTTTTTGTTAGATTTTTTTGAAAACTAAAAATATATAGGTGGGAGCGTATACACCCGAGTGCTGAATTTAATTTCCAGAGAACTTTGCAACTTTTAACTTCATCTTCAACTGGTAGCACAGGCCATTTCGTCACTGCATCTGTTTATAGACACAGAAGCTCCAACAATACCTTCAGAAAAAAATGATTGTGTCAACGAAAGGAAAGATGAAAGATCTATGGATCAATGTGGCAGCTGGGGTCCCGGATTCCCCAAAAGTTACAAACCTCCCGCCAGGCGGGCCATCCTCAGCGTACGCGCGCCCATCTGCTCCTTTCCCACAATTTCGCCACGTCAGCGATCCACGTCCAAGTGCATCCTGTGCGTCCATCCCGAACAGCGGCGAACGGCTACGATACCGATCCGCGGCACCCACCCTTCCACCAATCAGCGTCCATCTCCTCCCTTCTATATAACCATTCCGCCGCCCTCCACATTCATCAGATCTCATCTGCAACTGCAATTCCCCAACTCGTCTTCAACCTCCCAGCGAAACCACCACTCTCCCGTTCGAACCCAGCAGCATCAATGGCGCCCAAGGCCGAGAAGAAGCCGGCGGAGAAGAAGCCCGTGGAGGAGGAGCCAGCCACCGAGAAGGCCAAGAAGACCCCCGCCGCCAAGAAGCCCAAGGCGGGGAAGAGCCTGCCCGCCGGCAAGACCGCCGCCAAGGAGGGCGGCGAGAAGAAGGGCAAGAAGAAGGCCAAGAAGTCCGTGGAGACGTACAAGATCTACATCTTCAAGGTGCTCAAGCAGGTGCACCCCGACATCGGCATCTCCTCCAAGGCCATGTCCATCATGAACTCCTTCATCAACGATATCTTTGAGAAGTTGGCTGGCGAGTCCGCCAAGCTCGCGAGGTACAACAAGAAGCCCACCATCACGTCCCGGGAGATCCAGACCTCCGTCCGCCTCGTGCTCCCCGGCGAGCTCGCCAAGCATGCCGTCTCTGAGGGCACCAAGGCCGTCACCAAGTTCACTTCCTCCTAGACTGTTCATGTGTTCCTCCTAGATGGTTTCCTGTTAGTTGCAAGATTTAGATGTATCCTCTAGTTAACTGTCTCGGTTAATGTAAGGTCTGCTGCTTGGCGAAACAGTTCTGTTTAGATTATTTCAATCTGGAGAAATAGTAATGTTGCTGTTTCACGTCTTCTTAATCTGCGTGTGGAGATATGGTACATTCTTGTTACGAGTTGAACTTGTGCCAGTGCCTTGGTTGGTTTTAATTTAAGAAGATAGTTGGATGTGTTATCGAAGCCACCGTCTCTCTTCAATCTAGTACATGCTAGCTGTAATTCTACTTCAGAATGTGCATCTTTTACACATCCATTCCATTTTATCAGTTCATTTTAGTTTGAAAGTTCAGGATGTTAGACAGTCTGGTGTGGAGCAGCAACAGTCCATTATTTGATTTCCTGACAGTTTCAAGATCTAGTTGTATGCTGTAGTTTGCTGTTTCGGTACTGTAAGTGTGCTGCTTGGTGGGAATGGGAATCACTGTTATTTCAATCTGAAGAAATAGTACAGTTGCTGTAACAATCTTTTATGTTTTGTCAATCTGAGTGATAGAACCAACATATCCCAGTGATTTCTCTATGTGGCAGTTCACCGTCTCTTTTGTGATCTAGTTCATGTTTGCTGTAACTCTACTTCTGAATGTACATCTGTTGTGCATCCATCCTGTTTATTCATCTCATCTTAGTTTGGAGGTTCAGAACTTTAGACAATCTGCTCTCTTAGAGCATCTCCAGTCGCGTCCCCCAAAGCGTCCCCCAAAAGGATTTGGGGCGCGCCGGACAAAAAATGCGTTCCAGCCGCGTCCCCCAAAGCCCATTTTTGTCCGGCGCCTCGATACGGTGTCCGGCGCCCGAGCCCGTCCCCGTCCCACGGGGACGCACCGGGACGCGGACACAACGAAAAGCGAGGCGGGCTCCCACATGTCGGCGACTATTTGCATAAACCGTTGGTTCGCGCCTCTTTTCTCGTCGCTCCTTCCTTCCCGCGCCTCCCACCCCACCGCCGCTGGATTTCCGGCCGTTTGGGCGTCTCGATCTCTGCCGAGTCGGCACCGTTGTCGCGGGGGGTCCCGCCGGTCGTGCCGCCACCGCCGCGTCGCCGTCCCGTAACGCGCGGCAAATCCGCCCCACCTCCGCGCACGAAGGTGCTCGACGACTTGCAGGTAGGCGCGATTGGCCGCTGTTTATTGCGTCGTCTGCCTCGGCGCAATTTTAACCATTGATTTTGCTTTAGCCATGGACAGCGACGATGAGATGGTTGCCCTGCTGCTGGAGGACGAGCAAGCCTTCGACGACGACCTGCGGGAGCATTTGCGATCATCGCGTCCCTCCAGGACATGCTTGACGCCGAGGCGGAGAAGAGGAAGAGGCCGCGCCGCGGAGGATCAAGGCCGGGAAGAAGGAAGTCGAAGCCCCGGCAGAGGCTGGAGGGGCATGCCATGCTGCACAACGACTACTTCGCCGACGGGGCAACACATGCCGACTAGTGGAAGGGCATGCTCCACCATGCAACTATGAGATCAATGGCCACCAATATACCAAAGGCTATTATCTAGCCGATGGTATATATCCAAAATGGGCGACTTTTGTCAAAACAATCTCGAATCCATCAGGTCTGAAGAATTCCCACTTTGCTACACGACAGGTGGCTTGCAGGAAGGATGTCGAGCGGGCATTTGGTGTGCTTCAAGCACAATTTGCCATTGTCCGGTACCCTACTCTAAGCTGGTATCACGACCAAATGTGGAAGGTGATGCAGGCTTGTGTGATCATGCACAACATGATCATCGAGGATGACCGCAAGAATCATGCTAGGTCACATGTTGGTCCCTATGAGTGTCAAGGCCCTCTTGCGGAGGTTGATCATGAGTTGCCTGCAGATTTTGCTGATTTTTATGCTATGCACGCAGAGATCCGTGACAGCAATGTTCATGATCAACTTCAAGCTGATCTCGTTGAGCATTTGTGGAGGATCAAAGGAAATACCGTGGCACCTTGATGTAGCATCTAGCCCTATTTATTATATTTGATTACTTGTTTTATTGTTTGTTGTAATTTAATTTGAAAACAATCCTCGCAAACATTTTTATTCATATGCTACATTTGATAAATGGTTATGTGTTAAAAAAGTATTTTAAATGTTTGGGGGCGGCGTTTGGGGGACGCGGCTGGGGAGCGACGTCCCCCAAACGCGGCACGAACAAAACACGTCCCCCAAACGCTCAATCCGGCGCGGTTTGGGGGACGATTTGGGGGACGCGACTGGAGATGCTCTTAGCTGTACCACGATCTTGTCTGTTTACCTTCAGGTTAAAGAGGATAAAGCTATGGCAATTCTAATGTGATGATGTATCATTTGACTAGGAAGGGGGATTTTAGAAGGTGAAAGGTAGAACACTTCTGCACGAAGTAATGAGCAGTAGCACTGTAAGATTGTGATGAATATCATAAGGTCAAATGCAGCCTGTTGTGAAAAAAAAAGACCTTGCAAAAAAGTAAGGATTGTGCAATAATATGGTGAGATGGTTATGTTTGATCAGGAGCCACATTTAGCTCTTTAGTTAATAGTATGTATGCGATGGATCCTATAGCAGGTTTACTGGTTGTACCTTTATAATTTCAACAGCAACTATTTTATTCTCAGATCCATGTCGTTTATGCTCTTTCACATTGGTCCATCTCTAGATTATCTTGGCAGATATGTGTTTATATTCAGATCATAGAAGTTTCCTATCTTTCTAAATTTGTTTGGCCCGAAATACTGCAACCTCTACCTAGACTACCTATGGAAACTTTTATCCTTGTTTATTGCAGCACTAGTATATCAGTAGGCTCAAGCCTTGTATATGTCTCCATCTTATTTGCAGGTGTATTCAGCTCATCTGGTAAATCACCTGCTATATACGGATTAATCTTGCACAAGGCATCCTCTTATTTTGTGACTTCAGAAACCCTAAGCACTTTGGTGCTTGTAAAATTTAAAACCATAGTTTGTCCTTACAAAATTGGTGAAGGTGTAGAGGAGAAGAAGCACCACCAGTTTGCAGATATTACGAATACCATCGTTTGTCCTTACGTGTATGGATAAATGGATAGTGCAACCTTCATGTGGAAATGTTAAAGGTATATTCAAGGACCGAGTGTTTCTTGGCTGAGGTAGCCAATTATTGCTTCCTTACGATACATGACTTCATCCCTTACTCCCATTTTTTCAATAGTGTTTCCTCCATTATGCATCAGAGTGACGCCTTGGCCCTGCAGTAGATGACAGAGAGCCAAGGTGATCAACCGCGAGCCCCGACCCTTCTCCAGCCTGGTTGCTTTTCCTGTCAACTAACTTGTACCTGCTGTGCTTCCCCTCTTTCTCCTCCTTGCTCCTCAACAGGAGGATTGCAAACTGCCACCATATAGCGAAGGACGACAGTGTCGAGCCAAGGCGAACCACCGCAGATTTGCGGTTGAAAAAATGGTGGTTTAACAGTGAAGAGGCAGTGGACCGGTATATGCCGGCGGCGTGATTCAAATGCAAGTTCTGGTACTTGTGATGCTTGAAACTATTTTTGAAGCTAAAATAGCAGTGTTCAATTTTGTATCTTAGCCTTTTAGATTATAATGGGGTAGTTAGGAAATGAGCAATGGTATTTCATATTGAAAAAATGCAATGCTTTTCTCCGTTATTATATATCTGTCCATAATTCCCCTATGATAGGGAGCATAAAAATTCCCATACATTTCGTTCAGGTGACCAGTCATGATTTGGAACTATTACTGCTGACAGTATTGCCCCAACTTTATAGACCATAACCGCGTATTTACTTTTGTCACCTTTTCAAGTTTTGTAATCACTTCTCCTAGCATGATCACTAACGTTTTTTCCCGCTTCATAGCGGGGGATTGTTATTGTTTTCTGAAGTCCTTGGCATTTGAGGTTCTTCCGAGCAACCATCTTCTTTTCTTTCATTTTGTTTGCTGGAGATTCACACTTGTAGAAGTTAATTAACTATATGTATGGATTAACACATTTACCAGGACCAGCATGTGAAAGAGGAAACTCAACATCAGCCAATGAATTTTCTTAGGCTACTTCTGCTCATTTACCCTATAAATGGAGATGCATTGTTGGTAAATTTTTGTATTAGTTCAGGCCAAGCAATAACCATTTATCAGTCCAAACCAATGTTTCCTTTGACTACATTTTATTTTCACTGCTGACTGTATTCGGGCCAGAGTGCCTCAAAAAATGGCCACATTATGCTTGGTTCAACTCTACTGCTGCTATATCATGCACTAACATCACATTTTTTCTCTGGTTTTCTTGCCTATGGCTCACTTTTATTTGGTTTGTTGTAAAATGTAAGCTGAATATCGTCTTAGAGTGGGCGATGAAAGTAAGATATCATCAATCACTGTCTTTTTTCAACACCTGGACATGTCTTGCATTCACATCTTGTACAATCCAACTGCAGTTGAGTAGTTTGCTCTGTTTATTTTTTTCTCCCTGTAGTTATTCTAAACAATAGTCCCAAATCATGACATATATTCTCAAAGGGAGAATAGCCTTGTTCAGGTCAAGAATTGGACTGCACATGACCGGTCAGACCGTGTGCCAAGGAGCACTATGGCCTGGTTATCTCTTCCAGATTACAAAGGCTTGCTATATAACTCTGTCTTTTTCAACACCTGGACATGTCTTGCAGTCACGTAGTCTTTTACCATCCAATTGCAGTTTTTTCCCGCTTCATAGCGGGGGATTGTTATTGTTTTCTGAAGTCCTTGGCATTTGAGGTTCTTCCGAGCAACCATCTTCTTTTCTTTCATTTTGTTTGCTGGAGATTCACACTTGTAGAAGTTAATTAACTATATGTATGGATTAACACATTTACCAGGACCAGCATGTGAAAGAGGAAACTCAACATCAGCCAATGAATTTTCTTAGGCTACTTCTGCTCATTTACCCTATAAATGGAGATGCATTGTTGGTAAATTTTTGTATTAGTTCAGGCCAAGCAATAACCATTTATCAGTCCAAACCAATGTTTCCTTTGACTACATTTTATTTTCACTGCTGACTGTATTCGGGCCAGAGTGCCTCAAAAAATGGCCACATTATGCTTGGTTCAACTCTACTGCTGCTATATCATGCACTAACATCACATTTTTTCTCTGGTTTTCTTGCCTATGGCTCACTTTTATTTGGTTTGTTGTAAAATGTAAGCTGAATATCGTCTTAGAGTGGGCGATGAAAGTAAGATATCATCAATCACTGTCTTTTTTCAACACCTGGACATGTCTTGCATTCACGTCTTGTACAATCCAACTGCAGTTGAGTAGTTTGCTCTGTTTATTTTTTTCTCCCTGTAGTTATTCTAAACAATAGTCCCAAATCATGACATATATTCTCAAAGGGAGAATAGCCTTGTTCAGGTCAAGAATTGGACTGCACATGACCGATCAGACCGTGTGCCAAGGAGCACTATGGCCTGGTTATCTCTTCCAGATTACAAAGGCTTGCTATATAACTCTGTCTTTTTCAACACCTGGACATGTCTTGCAGTCACGTAGTCTTTTACCATCCAATTGCAGTTTAGTAGCTTGCTCTGTCCCCCCCCCCCCTGCCCCCTGTAGTTATTCTAAACAATAGTCCAAAATAAAGGGAGAATAGCCTGGTGCAGGCCAAGAACTGGACTGCACATGACCGGTCAGGCCGCGTGCCAAGGCGCACTATGGGATGGATATCTCTTGCAGATTACAAAGGCTCGCTAATATAACCAGTTCTTTTCTGAGGAAGTTGAGATAATTATTTTGTGTTGTGAATTGACCGGCGGCTTTAGATTGCAGTAACACTGAATCCGAGCATCCTTCTAAAGATGCTCTTTGATTTTTGCTCTACTGCATCATGTAAACCTTAAAGCATGAGCTCCAGATTTTAATGTTTGTAACCATCAGATCTTTATAGGAAAACAGAGGGCATGGTATTGATTTGGTAAGACAACACACCAGTCAGACCATGCGTCTACAAGTGCTTCTTCATATATGTGCTCTCATTTTTCCTTTATTGTTGTTTAGAGGTCTCTCTGCTTTTCTCTCCACTGTTTTGAATGTGATTTTCTATACTGCATATTTACTCATGGTAAAGAAAGTAGTAAGTGTGGGTCTGTGCCTAAGTTGCACATATTCATAACTTTTCTTCAAGGCTGTCATTGTAAATTGGATGTCAAATTTCCTTCACGCATGAGGGAAAATCGCAGGTAGGCGTCAACACAGCCTAGGTGGTGAAACCTGGCACCTTATAGGCCTCTTCTTTCGATTTTGTGGTTCAGTTGGGCTCCCAGAATCGGAATTTCAATTATGGCGACTGATATTATGTGCAGTGGATGCTAATCTCTTATGTTTTTTGCACGTCAGCTGCTGTAACTTTTGTGTTGCCTGAATGTTATTCTGCTCGTTCCTTGTGAGGTATCAAGTTCTGTTGTCTTGCTTCACTATACTTTCAAATTTTGCTTTATGTTTTATCTCTGTCGACTGTGCGGTAGAGGTTTTGTTTCATGCTTGGATCATCTTGCATTGTTCCGGTGTGTGTACTGGTTCGTCTTTGCTTCTTATATTTGGTGGGTATCCTTTATTTTTCATGTTAATACAGTTTCTTGTTCACTAGACATTTGGTATCATGTTATGATACTTACTTGGATTTTTTTTCGAGCTAGGATCTCCTGATAATCCTTTTTCTTTGAAGCTGCTATCTTACTTCCTGATTGTGTGAATAGATAGAATAATGTGGAGAGAGGTTATCAACTAGGTTATTTAGCAAGCGGATGCGTGAAATTCGACGTGAATGCTGTCACAAGATAGCAATTCAAATGTTCTCATGTGTTACCCCAGTACATTAATTAGGTGACCATGAGAGTAAAAGGCATGAAATATTTTTTTATTCTCAGTTGAGATATTCCGAGAGCTCTCTATTCCGAAGATGGTGATTCAACACTAGATGTTGTTGGTCATTTTTCTATTGTTTTTCTGGTGCAATTATTATGCCCAGATAGACTCCTACATTTGTCAATTCGATAAAAACTGAACTGACCAATATTCCTATTCTTTGCCCTTCCACGACCATGAATAGCTTCAGTCAAACTAGCATCTTCAATTTCTTTCACGTGCACATCCTTTCCTATGAAAAGCACCAAGTCACTGAGATATTTATTCTGATGCAAAACAGATTGTAAAGTGTGTGTGTGTGTGTGTGCTTCTCAGTACTCCAAATCAGAAAATTCTGTGTGCAAGCAGAGAAGAGATTGAATAGTTTTCATGTTGCTGCTCACATTAATTGTTTGCTTTTCAATGTGCTAGAACCAAAGATTATAACAACTTACTTAGATGACTGAAATAGGAGACCTGTTCTTGTCTTGTCCCATTGTCACCATGATCAGTACATGAAGATCATGAAAGGTATATTCACCCCTTCAAAAATCTTTAGGGCTTCCTTCTGTTGGGCTTATATCCATACGTTTATGCACCTGCCATTACAGACTATCGCTGCTCTGCCCATGCCGATTATGTGGCGTGACAATCGTGGAGCTGCTCACCAGTCTCGCACCCCCACCCAGAAACCCTAGTTCCTCCGGCCGCCGGCGCCGCCGGCGCCGCCGGGCAAAGGCCGCGGGGCGTGGCGGCGGCGGTGGGCTTCCCTCATGGCGCGGCGGGGACGGCGGCTGGGTCCTTCCCTCGATGCGGCGGTGGCGGCTTCCTGCCTCCCTTGATGGTGGGGCGGCGGCGGTGGACTTCCGGCCTCCCATGTGATGGCGGGGCGGCGGCGGTCGGAGGATGGAGGGGCGACGGTGGCCAGATGATCTGTGCTGCGGCCTCCCCTGCCTCCCGGCGGCGGCACACCGGTAATGGCTGATGGTGGGATGGATTGCGCCATCCCCTCCGCTTCTCGCCGGTGCGAGGGGGTGACCTTGGGATTCTCCCGCGGTACGAGGACGCACGGGGCAGCAGCCTCGGGTTCGAAGGTGGAGGCGTCCTTCTTCTTCGCCGGAGGAGGTCGGCTGGTTGCTGGGGTGGCGGATCACGAGATCCCTCTACCCCGGTGATGAAGATCTAGTCGACGACGAGTTAGCGGCGAAGGGGCCACCGGTGAACACCGAGCCTTGACTTCGTTCTTGGCGGATGATGGCGGCGGCTATTGGCGTCGTTCCCTTGCGAAGGCATCATCTTTCCTGGCCTCTCCATTCGCTCTCGCCGAGTAGGGGACTTGCGGCTGTCGGTGAAAACCGTGCCATGATTGGCGGGCAATGGCGGTGTTAAGCGTCACTTCCTTCTTGAAGGCATCGTCGTCGCAGTCAGCGGGTACTCACTCGTGCTGCTCCGGGGGAAACCCTAGATCCAGCCAAGATCGGACGATGACGGCGCACCCTGCGTAGTGTTACCTCCTGAGGCATCATTTTTGGATTAGTGGCTAGATGGAGGTGGTTTTTGGTGGAGTGGTGTTCATCTACCACGTTGTCGTCGATGTTTCTCAGCGGCGTGAAGCTGCGGGGTATTGAAGACGGGCGATGATTGTTGTACGCGTGCAGGATGGTGGAGCTGTTTGGTGTTATGGTGACATCTACGGCAGGCCTAGCATGGTCAATGCGTTGATCTCGCTTGGAGATGGGTTCGAGATAGATGGCGGTGGCGAACTCTTTGTAGTGGGCAATGGCGCACCCTCAGGGTTTTGCTTCTTGGATGATGTGTGTTGGTGTACCGTCAAGGAGTATGGCCTTGTTCATGGTCCCCCTGATGTCTACGCACGCTTCTATTCCTGTAGACAGTGTTGGGCCTCCAAGAGCAGAGGTTTGTAGAACAGCAGCAAGTTTCCCTTAAGTGAATCACCCAAGGTTTATCGAACTCAGGGAGGTAGAGGTCAGAGATATCCCTCTCAAGCAACCCAATTACGATACAAGAAGTCTCTTGTGTCCCCAACACACCTAATACACTTGTCGATGTATAGGTGCACTAGTTCGGCGAAGAGATAGTAAAATACAAGTAATATGGATGAATATGAGTGGTAATAGCAATCTGAAATAAAGATGGCAGCAAGCAAACATGTAACAGAACTTGTTGGAAACGGTGTTTCAATGCTTAGAAACAAGGCCTAGGGATCATACTTTCACTAGTGGACACTCTCAACAACGATCACATAAATAAATAAGTTCTCTTCTCTTATGCTACTTTCAAAGACTCTATTGTTGGATAACAAACACCATTCATTGTGTAGGGCTACGAGAGCACCCTCAAGCCGGAGTAAACAAGCTCCACAACGTCATAAAGGAATCACACAAGATGCAAACACTGTCACTGTCACACCATAGAGAGTAATTCCGGAGTTCATATAAAGTAACTCTAGAGTGCATAGTAATAGTTAACTTCACAATCTACAAGAGATCACGATCATAACCTACGCCAAGTACTACATGATGCACACACTGTCCATATTACATTATGAAGGAGGAATAGATTACTTTAATAACATCACTAGAGTAGCACATAGATTAATAGTGATACAAAGCTCATGATCACATAAAGATCACATGGGAGAGAGATGAACCACATAGCTACCGGTAGAGCCCTCAGCCCCAGGGGAGAACTACTCCCCCCTCATCATGGGAGACAGCGATGGCGATGGAGATGGCGATGGATTCGATGGAGATGACTCGGGGGCAATTCCCCGTCCCGGCAGGGTGCCGGAACAGAGACTTCTGTCCCCGAATTGGAGTTTCGCGATGGCGGCGGCGTCCCTGGAGTCTTTCTGGAGTTTCGTCAATCCGTGTCGGGTTTTTAGGTCACGAGGGATCTTATAGGCGAAGAGGCGGCGCAAGGGGGTGCCTGGGGGGTCCACACCATAGGGGGGTGCCCCCCTTGGCCGCGCCACCTGGTGGTGTGGGGCCCCCTGGCCCTTCTCCGTGTCTCCTTCGGTGATCTGGGTCCGTCTCGGTGAATTATGATGTTCGGTCTTCGTTTCGTCGAATTTCGAGAATATTGCCCGAACAGCCTTTCTGGAACCAAAAACAACAGACAACAGGAACCGGCGTGTGGCATCTTGTTAATAGGTTAGTTCCGGAAAACGCATAAAAACATTATAAAGTGTGAGCAAAACATGTAGGTATTACCATAAAACAAGCATGGAACATCAGAAATTATAGATACGTTGGAGACGTATCAAGCATCCCTGCTTAGTTCCTACTCGCCTCGAGTAGGTAAACGATAAAAAGAATAATTTCTGTAGTGACATGCTACCATAATCTTGATCAATACTATTGTAAAGCATATGAGATGAATGCAGCGATTCGAAGCAATGGTAAAGACAATGGTTAAACAACTGAATCATATAGCAAAGACTTTTCATGAATAGTACTTTCAAGACAAGTGTTGTGGGTATACTTTATGGGTATATCAACGACGTGGCTTGGATCCGGCAAGCCCGGGTGGCCCACAGACGGTGATGGTGGCATGTGGCCCATCGGGCGGCCCAGTTGCTGTTGATCATGAAGGATGAAGTCCAGCCCAGGAACGAGGAGCCGGATCTCAACCGACCTACGAAGGAGGCCGGATCCGTGGAGGCCCATAAAGTATCCGGATCCAGCACGACCAAGAAGGAAGGCGGATCCTTGACGTACACGGCAAGATATTGTACCGTAGTTAGGCAACTTGTATTCCGGCTAGGACTCTCCATGTAAACCCTAGATCCGTGCGCCTATATAAGCCGGATCCCGGGAGCCCTAGAGGCACAACCACAACCATTGTAACAACGCGCAAGCGCCCCGATAATTCCAGACAAGCAGCAGTAGGCCCCGTCCTCGCGTGTTCCGAAGGGTAAATCGCGTACCACCGTCCCGAGTGCACTCCGCCCTATGGCCCCTACTTCTTCTCCCCCTCGTGAGGATCCCTCCTCGGGGTACCGTCGAATAGGCAACGACAGTTGGCGCCCACCGTGGGGCCTGCGGCGTCTGGAGGCCGGAACCGGGAGGGTTCCGCCATGGGAAGCTACGATGACACAATCACGGTGGGGCGTGTTCTTTACGCCGGAAATCTTCCGATCGTCCCTCCGGATGAGTGCTGGATTCCGGCTAAGACTAACCCCGTCAAGCTCTCCATCGTTCCAATCGGCGGCATCCACATCTTCATTGGCGAAACCGTCGACTCCGATGGAAACGCCTGTGTAACGCTGACGCGACCGCTGAGCAGGACGCAGCGCGAAGATCCGATCTGAGTCGCAGGAACTTCCTAAGGAAGATTCCGCCTTAGATCTGAAAAATCAAAACCCACCCAATCCGCCCGCAGGAAATAACGGTGGAAGACCAATGCAGATCCGCCTGGGTCTCCCAGGTGTTAGAGAAGCAAAGGTGTCACTGCACTTCATAGCCCATACCGCCGGAGCCGCCCCTCAAGAAGTCGGAGCTGGCCCCGTGCAGGATGAGGCGCCGGAAAACGCTGTCGCTCCGGATCAGCAGGAGGCTGTCGGAGAAAGCGACGCTCCGGGGCAAGAGGGTGCCGGAAACCCTGAGGAATCAATCCTCGGCAACCTAAGCCCAAATTCCGACGATGCTTCATCCATGGATACGGAAGAGTTCAACCGCAAGCTAGAGGAACTCGGAGCTGGTGAGCAATCTGACGCAGAATCCGCCCAGCCTATGCAGGTTCTCGCAACCGTGGCACCGCTGGATGGGCAGGAAACGGAAGATGAAGACTCCACCCCCGACCCAGAACCATCCAACGCAGGATCTCCGTTATCACGGGAACGACCGCGCAGGGCAGTTTTGTCTCCGGAAGAGATGGCTTTAGAAGCCACAAGGAAGGAGATGCTGGCTACTGCCAAAAAGTTCGCCAACACCGCAGCTGCGATGCTGGATGAGAGGACAGAAGCTGCCAACTTTGTGGTCCACTTTCAGAAGAAGGACCGCGAGGTCGATGAATCTCTTGCAAAAGTCAGGGAACTCGAGAAGCACTGGGAGGCCAAGGTGAAATTCGTTGAAGAGGAGGAAGCTAGGATCAGGCGTGAAGCCATCCCTCCCCGCAGGATTACCTTCGCAACCCCCACAGAGCAGCAGCAGCTCGCAACTCCAAAGGATAACATGAAGAAGGCTGCGGAGATCTTGAAAAAGAAGGATGAGGAGATTGACATCGATTATGTTCGCACGCTCGTTGCCTCAGCAATGCAGCAGCAGAGCAAGGCCGATACTTCGCGCAGGTTGGAATCCAATCCGGATCACTGTGTATCTACCGCGCAGAAGGACGCCCGCGTCAATCGCCACCCTGATGATGAATCGCGCACCGGATCCACGGAGCGCAGAAGAAAAACACGGGAGCACCCAAATCCGATCCCCGTACCATCAAAGACACCTCCGTCAGATCCGAAGAAGGGGAAGGATGCAATGTACGCTGGAAGGAACAAGTACGGAACCCGTCACCTCCGCCTAACGGGTACCCGCGTCACCCACCTCCTCGCCGCCGCAGTCCAGTCGGAAACACCAGGCCCCATGGGGCCGGTGGAATCAACATCCGCGACAACATGCCGCCGCCAAGGTCTAGGGAGCGTACGCCGGAGCCACGTCGGAACCAGAACAACGATCGTGAGCCGGAGCCCAGAAGCAGCCGGAACAACGACCGTGATCCCGAGCCCAGGAGGAGCCGGAACGCAGAGCGTGAGCCGGAGCCCCGCCGTAGCCGGAACGACGGAGGAGACTATCACCAAGGTGAAGGTAGCCACCGGAGCCGGAGCGTGCCACGGGAAGATCGCCGGGAATCAGAGGGAGGAAGCAAAAAATCTTACAGGCCCCCTCGCAGATCTCCCTCACCGCCACCTAGTGGCGGAGGCGGAGGCGGCGGCCGAAGATCTCGTTCTCGCTCAAAAACCCCGGGCGGCGGCCCACGTGATGCCCGAGAACGCCTCAATGAGTACAGATCTGACTACATTGGCCCAAAATGCTTCGGCAGGATGATTCGAGAGGAACCAAAGCCAAGGATGAACCTCAAGCTACCCGGAAACCTGAAAAATTATGATGGCACGGAAAGGCCGGATACCTGGATTGAGGATTACTATAATGCTGTAACCTTTGCCGGAGGAACCCCTAATATTGCCTGCCGCATGCTTCAGTTGTACCTTGTAGGTCCAGCCCGGATCTGGCTCAGCGACCTCGAGAAGAACTCCATCTTTTGCTGGTTTGACCTGAAGAACGCCTTCGAGAAACACTTCAGGGGAACCTACAAGAGACCTGCCACAACAAGCGACCTAGGCATGTATCCAGAAGAAGGGTGAAACATCGAGGAATTTCCTCACCCGATGGTTGGCATGCAGAAACGAGTGCGAGAACGTCGATAACCGCACAGCAATGCACGCCTTCATTGGTGGCTTGCAGCGAGGAGGACTGCTGCGGCACAAGCTGACCTGCTTGGTCAATGCAAATAAGCTGACTTTGGATGACATGATCACCATCGCCAGTGATCATACTGCCGCCGATGACGACGCAGGCGGAGATCTAGCAGCTACAGCAATCCCCCTACACCAGCAAAAGAAGAACCGTGACAACGGCAGCAGCAGCGGCACCAAGCGGAAAAACCCCCTGATGACCAAAAGAGTGGCGGATCCGACTTGATCGCCATGGCCTTCCAGCGTGGAGGCCAAGGAGGCGGAAGAGGCCGCGGCCGCGGTGGCGGAGCTGGAAGGGGCCAGCAGCGTGGTGATGAGGTCACCGCCGCCGGAACCCGCACCCCCCAAACTTATGAAGAGTACAGAGACATGCCTTGCCTGGCCCACCTGGATCCGGTTACAGGGAAGTCCACTCACACCAACCGCAACTGCAAGTGGGTCAATGATCTAAAATCTGACCCGGAAGCAGGATACAAACGAGCCCGGAAGCACCGCCCACGCGGCAAAGGAGGCAAGGGCAAGAACAAGGACAAGGAGGAAGACAGTTCCGAGGCGATGGACGAGGATGACGCTTCGCCGGATCCCAAAGCCGGATCCGCAGCTAAACCCAACCCCTTCGATAAAAAGAGTGCGGGCGCATACCACACTTTCCTTGGAACTCCAACAGTCCGTGCAAGCAAATCAGCTCTCCGGATCCTGAACGCCACAGTTCCCGCTGTGCCGCAGTATGTCAGATGGTCGGAAACTCCGTGTACGTTTGACAGAAAGGACCATCCTACTGTCATTCCGAAAGAGTGCTACGCCTTGGTTGTAAGTCCCCGCATCGACGGGTATTATTTCTCCAAGTGCCTCATGGATGGCGGAGCCAGCATGAACATCATGTACCTGGAAACTTTGGAGCGGATGAACCTTACCAAGGAACAGTTAAAGCACAGCACCACTGAGTTTCATGGTGTGGTTCCGGGTAAAAAGGCAAATTCCCTGGGCAGCATCAGACTTCCCGTGGCATTCGGCGATGCAAATAACTTCCGCCAAGAGATGATCACGTTTGAGGTCGTGCCCTTCAAGAGCTCCTACCACGTCATCTTCGGCAGGCCCACCTATCACAAGTTTCACGCTAGAGCATGCTACATCTACAACAAGCTCAAGATTCCAGGTCCAAAAGGTATGATTACCATATCCGGAGACTACAAGAAGGCTTATGAATGCGAGTTAGGCGAAGCCGCCTTTGCAGAGTCTGTGATATCTGGAGAGGAGCTGCAAGGCTACAGAGCCGCGGTGGATCCGACTGAGATGCAGACCACCAAGAAGCAGATCTCTGAACAGAAGACCTCCTTCAAGGCCGCGATAGAAACCAAGAAGCACGACCTCATCGTAGGCGATGGCTCCAAGCAGGTTTCAGTCGGAGCCAACATGGACCCCAAATAGGAAGACGCGCTCGTCGAGTTCCTTCGCGCTAACATGGATATCTTCGCATGGCAACCCTCTGACATGTCCGGAGTACATAGGGAACTCGCCGAGCACTACCTCAACATAAATCCGGGGGCTAAACCGGTGAAGCAAGCTATGCGACGCTTTGGAGATAAGAAGCGCCGCGCCATAGGAATGGAACTAGCTAAGTTACTAGAGGCAGGTTTTGTAATAGAAGTTATCCATACCGATTGGGTCGCAAATCCCGTCCTTGTACCCAAAAAGAACACTGAAATACTAAGAATGTGCATCGATTACTCCGGCTTGAACAAGCATTGTCCGAAGGATCCGTTCCCCTTGCCGCGCATTGACCAAGTCATTGATTCGACGGCGGGGCGGAACTTCTGTGTTTTCTTGACGCATATTCCGGGTATCATCAGATCCGGATGAAGGAGTCCGACCAAAAGGCGACTTCGTTCATCACCCCTTCGGCGCTTACTTCTATGTCACCATGCCCTTTGGTTTGAAAAATGCAGGTGCCACCTACCAACGTACGATGCAGCGGTGCTGAAGGACCAAATTGGCCGGAACGTGCACGCCTACGTCGACGACATCGCGGTCATGACCCGGAAAGGATCCGACTTGATCAGCGACCTCACAGAAACCTTCGAAAATCTCCGTCGGTACAAGATGATGTTGAATCCGCTGAAGTGCGTCTTTGGCGTGCCAGCCGGAAAACTTCTTGGCTTCATAGTCTCTCATAGAGGCATTGAGGTTAACCCGGAAAAAATCAAGGCAATCCTGTGTATAAAATGGCCAACTTGTCTCAAAGATGTGCAACGACTAACTGGCTGCGTCGCAGCAATCAGTAGGTTTGTTAGCCGTCTTGGCGAGAAGGCGCTACCTTTGTACAAGCTGCTGAAGAAAACAGAAAAATTCGTCTGGGACGACGCAGCTGACGCAGCACTTCAGGGGTTGAAGGAAATACTCACCTCTCCACCTATCTTGGCAGCCCCAGTAGAGTCAGAGCCAATGCTCCTTTACCTGGCAGCTACCAACAAAGTAATCAGTCTCGTCATTGATACGTCCAAAACGTATCTACTTTCCCGAACACTTTTGCTATTGTTTTGCCTCTAATTTGTGTATTTTGGATGCAACTAACACGGACTAACGCTGTTTTCAGCAGAACTGTTCTGGTGTCTCGTTTTTGTGCATCCAACTTTCAGAAAAACCTCGGGATTTTGACAAGGCCCTATTTTCCCATCGACGGAGCGAAGGACAAATCAAGTGGAGGCCCGAGGGCCCCACACCATAAGGCGGCGCTAGGGGGCCCGCGCGGCCCTATGGTGTGGCCCCTCGGCCGGCCTCCGACGCCCTCCTTCGGACTACTTATTGGCCTCGACCTAAAAACGCACGGCGGGAAGTCGAAGTCGCCAGAAACCCTCCAGAACGCTGCCACATCGCGAAACTCCGTCTCGGGAGCCAGAAGTCTCCGTTCACTCCGCCGGGACGGGGAATTGGAGGAGATCATCGCCATCATCACCACCGACGCCTCTCCATCGACCAGCCATGTTTCCCCCATCCATGTGTGAGTAATTCCCCCGCTGTAGGCTGAAGGGGATGGTAGGGATTGGATGAGATTGGTCATGTAATAGTCATAAGATTGTTAGGGCATAGTGCCTAGTATCCGTAGATGTTACTTTTATGATATTGTTGCAACTTGTTATGCTTAATGCTTGTCACTAGGGCCCGAGTGCCATGATCTCAGATCTGAACATGTTATTGATTCATGAAGATATTCGTTGTTTATGATCTTACTGCAAGTTGTATACACATGTCGCTGTCCGGAACCAATGGCCCCGAAGTGACAGAAATCGGGACAACCGGAGGGAATGGTAGTGATGTGAGGATCACATGTGTTCACGGAGTGTTAATGCTTTGCTCCGGTACTCTATTAAAAGGAGTACCTTAATATCCAGTAGTTTCCCTAGAGGCCCGGCTGCCACCGGCTGGTAGGACAAAAGATGTTGTGCAAGTTTCTCATTGCGAGCACGTACGACTATAATTGGAACACATGCCTATTGATTGATTAGTACTTGGATACCGTTTTATTATTATCTGCAAATGCCCTGCTATGATTGTTACATGAGTTTTTATCATCCATGCAACGCCCGTTAATCCGTCCCCGTGCCTACAGTATTTTAATCCTGCTGTTTACTAAAATCACTACTGCTGTCTCTATTACTCGCTGCTGTTATTTTACTACTACGCTATAAAACTGTTACTACCGATAAACTCTTGCGAGTAAGTCTGTTTCCAGGTGCAGCTGAATTGACAACTCCGCTGTTAAGGCTTTCAAGTATTCTTTGTCTCCCTTGTGTCGAATCAATAAATTGGGTTTCACTCGAAGACTGTTGCGATCCCCTATACTTGTGGGTCATCAAGACTATTTTCTGGCGCCGTTGCCGGGGAGCATAGCTTTATTTGGAAGTTCACTTGGATTGATATTGTTCGCTGCAAATTCTCCATCATGGGTAAACCTCGCGATACTAAGGTCGCCATATTACCATCCACTACAAGAAAAGGTACAACTCTGAGTACCTCTGCTGCTCTTGATTCACCATCTGTGATTAATAAACTTGTTTCACCGCCACATGCTTCGCATGCTGGTACTTCTGCTGAATCTGAAAACTCTCATAATATTGATAATATTTCTGCTGTGCTTGATGATAGTGGTTCATTGGGATCCTTTCTAGATGCTACAATTGCTAGGTCTAGACAAATTGAAAATACTGAAACTCCTAATGTTACTACACCTGTTAATTCACCTGAACTTGATTATTCTAGTGATGATCTTGATGAAGATTATGTGGAACTTAATGATGATTTTATTGAAAAATGCAATGCTACTACTGATGCAAGAAAAATTAAAAAGTTGCTTGCAGAACATGTTGTTAGATATAAACTGTCTCCCGATCCTAAATTTGCCACATCTCCTATAAACATTAAGGATAAAGATTATGATTTTTCTCTTGATCTATCTCATATAGCTATTGTTGAGAAAACACCCTTTTGTGGTACTGAAAAAGAAAGTGCTGTTGAACACATGACTGAGTTATCTACTCTGAGTAGCTTGTTTTCTGATGATGTTAAGAAGCGTACTTACTTTGTTGCTAAAATCTTTCCATTCTCATTAAAGGATGACGCTAAAACTTGGTATAATAGTTTGCCACCTAGTTCTATTAAAAGTCCAAAAGAATTGCTTAATGTTTTCTTCCGAAAATACTTTCCTGCTAGTGCTCAACATGCTGCTTTGCAGAGAGTTTATAATTTTGATCAGGGAGATGGAGAGAAATTGCCTGAGGCTTGGGCGAGATTTTGTTCTCTTATTAGAGCGCAGCCCGACCATGATTTGGAAAAGCATGATTTACTTGATATATTTTATAGTGGACTAACCATTGAGTCTAGGGCATACCTGGATAGTTGTGCTGGTTGTGTTTTCAGGAAAAGAACTCCGGACGAAGCTGAAGAATTATTGGCCAAAATAGGCCGGAATCATGATGATTGGACTACACCTGAACCAACCCCGACACCGATATTGAAGAAGAGGGGTTTAATTAAATTGAATGATGAAGATATGAGGGAAGCCAAGAAGTCTCTCAAGGAGAAAGGGATTAAATCTGAAGATGTGAAGAATCTACCTCCCATAGAAGATATATGTGAGATAATTCCCCTTCATCCATGATTGAGGTAAATTCCCTTCAACGCTTTACTAGGGAAGATATTCCGTATTCAAAACCTCCTGCACAATGCTTAGATGAGTTTGATAATTATATTGTTAAGCAAGAAAATTTTAATATGAGAGTAGAGAATCATTTAATGGAAAATTCTCGAGCTATTAGTGAATTGCATGATATTGTGGAGAGAACCTCCAATGATGTTAAGATGCTTGTTAAACATTTTCATATGGTTCAAACTCAAATTGATCAACTCACTAAAGTGCAAAATGACTTGTTGGGAAATAATGCTAAAGAAAAACATGCTTATGAAGTAACAACTAGAGGTGGTGTTTCTACTCAGGATCCTCTATATCCTGAAGGGCATCCCAAAAGAATTGAACAAGATTCTCAACGAACTAAAACTAGTGCTCCATCTAAGAAAAAGAAAAAGAAACATAAGAATGTTGTAGAATCCTCTGAACCTGTTAATGATCCTAATAGTATTTCTATTTCTGATGCTGAAACTGAAAGTGGTAATGAACATGATAAAGATAATGATAAGAATGACACTCCTGATAAAGAAGAGGTTGAAGAAGAACCTGAAAAGCATGCTAAAATAAAAAAGTACACTAAAGAAGATTTTATTACTGAGAAACATGGTAATGAAAGAGAACCTTGGGTTCAAAAGCAAATGCCTTTTCCTGCTAAGAAACTAAAATCAAAGGAAGAAGAACACTATAATAAATTTTGTGATTGGATGAAACCTTTATTCTTGCAAATTCCTTTGACTGATGCTATTAAATTGCCTCCTTATTCAAAGTATATGAAAGATATTGTTACTAACAAAAGGAAAATCCCCAATGAGGAAATTTCCACTATGCTTGCTAATTACTCTTTCAATGGCAAAGTTCCAAAGAAGTTGGGCGACCCAGGTATACCTACTATTCCTTGTTCTATTAAGAATAATTATGTTAAAACTGCTCTATGTGACTTGGGAGCCGGTGTTAGTGTTATGCCTTTTTCTCTTTATAAGAGACTTTACTTAGATAAGTTGATACCTACTGATATATCTTTGCAAATGGCTGATAAATCTACTGCTATTCCTGTTGGTATATGTGAGGATGTTCCTGTTCAAGTTACTAATAACTGCTTGATATTAACTAATTTTGTTGTGTTGGAAATGCCTGAAGATGATAATATGTCTATTATTCTTGGGAGACCTTTTCTTAACACCGCAGGGGCTGTTATTGATTGCAATAAAGGAAAGGTTACTTTCAATGTTGATGATAGGGAGCACACCGTCTATTTCCCCAAGAAGATTGAAAAAGCATGTGGAGTTAATACTATTTCTAATGTGAGAACTATCAAGGTTGGAACTATCGATTGTCCAATATATGAGCCTAAAGAAGAATATCAAACTCTTGTGATTGGATCCATATCAATACAATTCAAGGTAACATGATTGATTTGAGGTTTATTTCTTCTTATGCTATGTAAAATTTATTTGGTGGCAAGACTTGATCAACCTTGTTAACGAATACTTTTTATATGCATAGAGGAGATAAACAACATTTCTTTCTTCCTCCACTTGCTCTAGTTGCTGTAGCACTTTTATTTTGCAAAGTTCCTTAGTTGATTAGAGATTTAAAAAATTTTCCTGGCCAGTAATAATAAACTTAATACCCAGAAATGTGCATTTTTCAAAGTTTTCAAAAATTCACGAAAATTACACCGTCGGTCCTATTTTTCGACGAGGCACCTGGGAGCACCAGAGTATGACCTGTGGGGCACCACAGGGTGCCACACCACAGGCCGGCGCGGCCAAGGAGGGGGGTGTGGTGACCCTGCATACCACTGCATGTTGTAGTATGCCAGTCGTTGATATAACATTCGCGAAGTACCATTCCGCAAATATTACATCCCTCAGAGTAGTACAACAGAACATAGGGTCCATAACTCATTCACATATTATTACAATCATCATACACAAGTCGTCTCGGAGCTCCTCTTGGGTCTTAAGAGGATAACTCTTGGGTTCGAGGCGAACCCAACTTAGCTTACAATACCATTGTCTCATTAAACTAAACATTTATTTAATCGAGCAGCTACATGGTAAGAGTTTGTGCTGCTTGGTTACTACTACTCCTCAGATATCTCTAGGCTTGTTCTCCTCCGGAAGCCTCCCCGGATCCGTAGACGATGATGTAGTCTACGCCTTCAACTCCACCTGAGAGATCAGGTTCTTCGTAGCCGATGATCTCGGCTCCATCATTGTGGTCGTAGTCCTCCTCCAGATGGTTCAGACAATCTAAGCAGGGGATTTAAGAGTGGTATGAGTACGAGCGTACTCAACAAGTTCATTATAGATAAGAGGTGTTTAATGCACTAGCTACGATATTAGACCAGAAAGTCTAATACCAATGCAAGTTTTGATAAACATTTCTTTAAGAGATTGCTTTTATTTCAAAGAGCTATGTCCGTCAGCCTTCACCGGTTTACTAGAACTTCATGGAGCTCCTTTCCGGCCGCGTTCAGTTCCTCAATCCCGGAACAGGGAGTGACAGTCACATTCTTTACACTCAGAGGTGTGTTGCTTTACCCATAAGAGATCTTAACCTTGGTGCCAACCGGGCAGCTTTCCCGTCCACACTTCCTTAGGTGTGAGGCCCGGTATAAGGTCTAGCCAATCATGTTCCTCCGCTACCTCGAACACCCACCCTTTGTTGCATACTCCGACCCTGGGTCCACGCCGGCCCCATTGCTCCCATATATTTCAGGGTGGACTCCGACCACGACGTCAATGCAGGGCTCTACCATACATTCCTACGCCGGCAGATGCAACCCATCATAGACCTCATTACCGTTGGGACTTCTACGGGTTCCCACCCCTGCATCAAGTCTCGCAAGATCATGAGCACCCGGTAATGAGCATCCGTTGATGAACGAGAGGTGGAAACACTTTTGACTACTCCGTCCCACTCCGGATCTTATGGTTAACACGGATATTACGGCACAAGAATCACTGGCGACATTTGTTGTTTAATCCTAGATGGATATAAACCCGTGCAATGGAACCTCCACCATATCAACACAATCCATGGTTCCATTGCCCACCACATAGTCATATTCATAATTATGAAAGTAGTGGTTTTGATTTTTGTGCAATAGTGATAACCATAATACTTTGCAAGTAATTTGATAAAAATACTTCAAATGACATGAGCAAGTGATGAACTTGCCTGAACACTGCAAAGTTCTGCAGTTGGAAGTATGGACTGACCCTTGTCCTCTTGTCTCTGAAAAATAGCATCATTGTCCGATAAGGGCAATGGTTAAAGAAGCAATTATGCATGATTCCATTTTTAGGGTTTGTTCCCCCCTTCCGATATTGATATTATTTCATGTAAGAGGTTAATACTAAGAATAATTTGAGGATTCATGATTTAAAGTAGAATCCAACCTTGAAATGTTGTCAAGGTGTTTTTGAAATCCAAAGGCAATAATGGACTTATTTTTATTATTGAAAATAATATGTGTGATTTAATTCATTATTTAAATCATCAAATTAAGACTTATTCTTCTTTGTCTTCAAAAATTCTCTTTGATATTTTATTTGGATAGAGAATTTTATGCTGATCTATTTTCCTATTTTTAATTATTTTTTTTAGAGCTTTTATCACTTTTCTATTTAATTTTCAAATTCCTGGTTTTTAATGGAATTTGGAAAAGACTATTTTGCCCCTGGGCCCACCTGTCAGTGGAGCCCAGTGGTTTGGCTAGACCAGCTCGGGTCCAACCGACCCGAGCGGTCGGTCGCTCACTCCCTCACCTCGCGCTCGTGTCCGAACCCTAACCCTAGAGCTCTGGCGACCCGCGTCGCCGCCGTCGTCGCCGAATTAATCCGGCCATCTCCGGCCGGCTCCGGCGGCGTGGTTGGTCGCAAAATGACCGCCGCTCGACGGCGCACCAGATCCTCCGCGTCGATCTGGCCTGCGTCGCCCACTCGCCTCGCCCCCTTCGCCTCTGATCTCCTGGCGTGGAGTGCCACGGCGTTCTTGCCGCCGCCGACGCTCCAGGTGCTGTGGCGCCGCTGTGGTGCCACTGTGGTGTTGCCGTGGTGCTGCTGTGGTGTTGCCGTGGCGTCCACGCTCGGCGTCGCCAGGCCAGGCGCGGCTTGGCGCTACCGTGGGTGGCCCGTGCCGCCGTGCCGCCATGGCATGCCTAGCGCTACTGCTCCAGGTACGCCCCTTCAATCCTCTCCTCTCTCTCATTCTTGCCTTCTCCTCTTCTACCTTCAGCAGCTCTGGCCATGGCCCTCCTCCTGATGGAGATGCTTGCCACGCCGATGCGCTGCTGCTGCGGCTTGCTAGCTTATGCTCATGCTGCTGTGCTGTGTGGCTGTGCTCTTGCGCTGCTACTGCAATGCATTCCTTACTTGAATCCCTCCCTGTGCTTCCGTTCTTGTTACTGCTCTTGTTAGGCTCTCAAGTGTATTCAATTTGACTGCCCTGGCTTGATTACCAATTGTAAATCTTGTAAATTTGCAAGTTCCAGGGCACTGAGATGCTGTCCCTTGTGCTCAATTTCCTGTGTAATTTTGGTTGGGCATTACTGCTGGTTAATCTGTATGCTTCAATGATGTGCACCATGTGTGGTGCCTATTTACTTTGATCTAGAGGTTCATGCTGCCGTGGGTGTGCTTCTGGATACAATTATAAAGTCATTGATTGATTATATGTGATACAATTTCTTAAGTAATGTGTCTGGTCATTTCATATGGTCAAGATAATGCTAGAATTGGGTTCTAGCCTGCTTTAACAAGCTCTGGTGATCCAGTGATCAACAGCTGTTTGATCATTGCTTGCTTTATTTACTGCCTATGCCTGTCTGGCCTTTAGTCTGGTGACTGTGCATTACCAGGCCTTGTGCTGGTGGTTGCTGTGGTTGGCTCAAGCAATTGTTGTTGCTTGCACTGATCCATTGGATCACTGCAAAGCTCTGGTGCTTTGATTTATTTGTTTTGTTCACTTATCTGTGTTGCCTGAATTTTTTTACTGAAGTGGATAAGTGATGTGAACTGCTCTGCAGTGATGATCTCATGGATGGAATAATGAGGCTAAAGGGATGCCAACCACTGGTTGGGTACCCTAGCTCATCCTGAACCCTAGTGGTGATGATGTGATGCTTTGGTGATCTGTTGAAGTGGCTAGGTGGCTGATGTGACCCTAGCAGGCTTAATCTGCTAGAAATGGTTGCTCCTGCCTCTCTGTGACTTGCTATGGTTGGGTTTGCTTGCTGGAATGGAACAATTGCTCACTGGCTTGATCCAGTATTGGACTTCCAGTGGTCCTTTGATGTTGACAAAGAATATAGACAGGTAATTGTCTATAGTCTGATGGCCTAGCTAGCTGTAGGTGCTTAGTGAGTGGTTTAGACTAACTATGGTTTCATTCTTGGCTGGATTCCTCTAGTTATGCATGGATTTGCATAACTGTTGTTCCCAAAGGATGTTAACCTATTGGTCTTACCCATCTGTGCTTGCACCAAATGGCTTGGTAGCCAAATGATGACACACACAGGGTAATCTACCCTTTCTGTGCTCCAGTGATGCTTTGTATGCTTAATTATGAGCAAGAGATGATCTTGCTCAGGCTTTTGTGTGGTATACCTCACTCCAGCTCCTAGAATGAGTTGTTGATGTAGAGGTTTGTTTCTGTGCTGCTTTCTTGTGGATGATTTACTTGCCCTGCTCCTCCTGTTTAGCTTGATGCCTCTTGGTTATGAGCTGTGTTGGTGGAATTGTGTTGAACAGCAGTGACTGTTCAAGCTGTTCTTGTGTTCTTGGTTTCCTGATGAACTTACCCAGTGCTGCTGTCGATGGATGAACAAATGGCTAGGGTTTGGGCTCTGGAAAGGTTAAATATGGTGCTTCTGTGCTCTCCCTAGTCGACAGCTTGGCCTGGTCACTTTGGGTGACTCACTGCTGGTGTGGGTGTGTGCTGTGATGCATGCACACCCCATGCCTTGGTGTTGAGCATGCACACATGTACTGTGAGCTGCCTGTGTGTGTGTGTAGCCTGGTGTGGTGTACCAGGGCTTGGAAATGGATCAGCTCGGCAGAGCTGTGATATTATCCACCATTTTAACTTCTTTTCTAATCTGCCAAGTGGCTTTGCCACTTGGCATAATTTGTTTTTCTTCTTTGTGATTTTTGTGCAGGGATCAAGAATGGATAAAAATGGACTTGTAGTTCATCACATTCAAGATCAATGAGGATGATCTTGTAGAAATTAGTTTTAGGATCATTAACTTGTAATTTATCCTTATTTTACTATTCTGCCCATTTATGTAATATGTTGTAATATTCTTTTATTTCACTTATAAATATTGTAATGACATTGTAATGTGTGTGATGATCAATAAAGCTCAAAGTTTTCTCTATTGAGCTTAACTTTAATATTATTGTTTATCTTGATTATTATTGATTATATTCTTAATGAATTTCCTCAATTGAATTATTTAAAGTAATTATTTAATGTTTGAATTTGAAATTCAAATTCAACCTTGGATTGAATTCAACCATGTCTTATCATTTAGAATTCAATCAAGCAAACTCTCCCCTCTCATCTCAAAAACCCTAATTAGTGAAGAGAATTGCAAGTTTGTCGCACTCTCGAAACCCTAACCCTGTAAGGTGTCGAGAGAGAAACTTGCCCCTCTTCGATGCAGTTTTTGTTTAAAAACGCGAAATTTCCCCAGAATTTGCTATGCAATGCACATCCCTTTCAAAAATCTACCCTTCGATCGTCTCTAAACCTGGGACATTACAGCCTTAAAGAAAACTTCGTCCCGAAGTTGTGGTTGTAGTACCTGAACAGCTCGGGGTATGTTTTCCTTAGGTCTTCCTCTTTTTCCCAGGTGGCTTCCCTCTCGGGGTGATGCTTCCATTGTATCTTGCAATACTTAATCGCCTTGTTTCTGAGTTGTTTCCAGCTTTCCTCAAGAATCTTGGCTGGCTTCTCGATATATGTCAAGTCTGGTTGTAACTCAAGCTCGTCATGTGATATGGTTTCATCTGGGGTCTTCAAACATTTCCGAAGTTGTGACACATGGAATACATTGTGAACTTGATCTAGCCTTCCTGGTAGATCCAATTCAAAGGCTAAACCACGATTCTGACTCAGTATCTTGAAAGGTCCTATATATCTAGGACTGAGTTTCCCTTTTACTCCAAACCTCTGGAGTCCTTTCATCGGGCTTACCTTAAGATAAACCATGTCTCCAACTTGTGGTTCCCATGTTCTTCTCTTCTGATCGGCATAACTCTTTTGCCGACTCTGGGCTATCTTGAGCCTGTCTCTGATAATGTCAATGATTTGTTGTTTTTCCTTGACATAATCAGGGTTGAACTCTTTGCTTGCTCCGGCTTCATACCAACATATTGGTGATCTACACTTCCTCCCATACAGAGCTTCGAATGGTGCCATCTTGATGCTGCTTTGGTAACTATTGTTGTATGAAAATTCTGCTAAAGGTAGATGCTCCTCCCATGATCCTCCGAAGTCTAGGGCACAAGCCCTAAGCATATCTTCTAAGATCTGATTGGTTCTCTCAGTTTGTCCGCCTGTTTGTGGGTGATACGCGGTGCTATAATCCAACTTGGATCCTAAAGCTTCGTGAAGTTGCTTCCAGAATGCTGATGTGAACACGGATCCTCGATCCGACACTATCTTCTTAGGTACTCCATGCTTACTCACGATCTCCTTGATGTAAAGATCAATGAGTTTCTCTCCTTTATCCTGCTGATTTACTGCTAAAAAGTGTGCACTTTTCGTCAACCGGTCCACGATTACCCATATCATGTCCTTCTTTTTATTAGTCATGGGTAGTCCGGTGATGAAATCCATCCCTATCTCTTCCCATTTCCACTCTGGAATAGGTAGAGGTTGTAACTTCCCTGCGGGACTCTGATGTTCAGCCTTCACTCGCTGGCAGGTATGGCATTCTGCCACATATTGTGCTATCTCCCGCTTCATGTTATTCCACCAGAATAGTTCCTTTAGGTCCATATACATCTTTGTACTTCCCGGATGTATGGAATATGGTGTTTGATGAGCTTCTCGGAGTATTACTTCCTTGATTTCAGCAATATCCGGAACGCAAATCCTCTTCTGGAACCATAAAGATCCAGATTCTCCACGGTGAAATTCTGATGGTCTTCCTTCATCTATCCTCCTCATCTCTTCTACAATAAATGGATCGTCCAACTGACCCATCATTATCTCATTCTTCAGGTTGACATTCAACTCATCGGCTACTTGCAACGCCGATAATCCTTCATGGGCTTCCTTCTCCCAAAGTTGTATTTGGGCTTGACTTATTTCCTTCCTCAACTCCGGTGATATTTCTTGTTCCACTCCTCCAGTACTCTTCCTACTCAGGGCGTCTGCTACTACATTAGCCTTCCCTGGTGTGTAATTGATTGTCAGATCATAGTCCTTAATCAATTCTAGCCATCTTTTCTGCCTCATGTTGAGTTCCTTCTGAGTGAAGAAATATTTGAGGCTTTTATGATCTGTATAGAGCTCACACTTAGCTCCATAGAGAAAATGTCTCCAAGTTTTGAGTGCAAATACGACCGCTGCTAATTCCAAGTCATGTGTTGGATAGTTCACTTCATGAGGTCTGAGTTGCCTCGATCCATAGGATATCACTTTCCGATCTTGCATGAGTACGCAACCCAATCCATGCTTGGATGCGTCACAGTACACGGTGTAGTCCTTGCCGACTTCAGGAACTGCTAACACCGGTGCTGTGGTGAGTTTCTCTTTTAGAGTCTGAAAACTCTTCTCACACTCCTCTGACCACACGAATGGTGTGTTCTTCCTTAACAGCTTTGTCATTGGTCCTGCTATCTTAGAGAATCCTTCAATGAATCTCCGATAATATCCTGCCATTCCAAGGAATCCTCGGATCTCCTTGACAGTCTTGGGTGCTTCCCATTCTAGAACTGCTGCTACCTTGCTCGGGTTAACAGCGATTCCATCTTTGCTAATGACATGACCAAGAAATTCCACTTGATCTAACCAAAATTCACACTTGCTGAGTTTGGCATAAAGTTGGTGTTCCCTTAGTGTTTGCAACACTAACCTCAAATGTTCGGCATGTTCTGCCTTGTTCTTGGAATATATCAAGATATCATCGATGAATACGATGACAAACTTGTCTAAATATGGCATGAAGATCTTATTCATGAGATTCATGAATATTGCTGGGGCATTTGTTAATCCAAAAGGTACTACAAGGTATTCATGATGTCCGTACCTTGAGACAAAAGCAGTTTTCGGAACGTCTTCCTTCTTGATCTTTATCTGGTGATAACCCGATCTTAGATCAATTTTGGAAAAGACTCCCGCTCCTCTAACCTGATCAAATAGATCTTGTATCCTTGGAAGTGGATACTTGTTCTTGATTGTGACGTTGTTCAGATTCCTGTAGTCTCCGCACATCCTTCTTCCTCCATCTCTTTTATCCACGAAGATCACAGGTGATCCCCATGGTGAAACACTCTCCTGAATGAATCCCTTTTGTTCTAAGTCATCCAATTGCTCCTTAAGTTCTTTCAATTCCTTAGGCCCCATTTTATATGGTGCCTTGGCAATCGGAGCTGTTCCTGGAATTAGGTCGATAGTGAATTCTATCTCCCTATCTGGTGGCATACCAGGTAATTCCGCAGGAAATACATCCTGGAATTCATTTACTACAGGTATATCTTCTATCTTCACCTCCTTCATGCTATTCAGCTGTAGCTCAACTTCAATCTGTGTGTGTTTGTCTCCTTGGTAGATCATTCTACTTCCATCGGGACTTTTCAAAGACACCGTCTTGTTTACACAGTCGATCAATGCTCCATTAGCTTCTAACCAGTTCATACCAAGAATGACATCAATGTCCTTCATCGGTAAAATGAACAGGTCCGCGTCAAATGCGCACTTATTGATCATGATGACTTGTGTTTGTTTGGTATGGGTTACTAATATCGTTCCCCCCGCAGAAAGTATGGTTATGGGTGTATCTAACTTAGTGCAACTAATCCCATGTTTGATGATGAATTGTTGAGAAATGAATGATGTAGTTGCACCAGTATCAAAAAGTACTTTGCCAGGATGAGTGAGGATCTACCTATCACCGCCTGGTCGAGTTGACCACCTCCTCCAGACTGGTACAATTCAGCTTGCCGAAAGGCTTCTTATTCTTCCAGTTGCCTCCGGTATTTCCTCCTCGACCTCCTCCTCCTCCTGACTGACCTCCTTTGTGCTTATTCTTAGGGCAATCCCTAAGCATGTGTCCTTCCTCCCGGCATCCGAAACATATGATTCTGGGTTTCTTACAGTCCTTGGAGAAATGCCCCGTACCTCCACAACTTCTGCAAACTATTTGATTTGTAGATTGGAATGCCTGGTTCTTCCTACTACCGTAGTAGTTGCTGTTGTTGTTGTTGTTGAATCTGGGCTTGAAACTCAAGCTAGTGTTAGGCTTGTTGCTAACAAATCTCTTAGGCTCATACTTGGCCTTCTTCCTCTTCTCTTCTTGCAGTTGTTTGAAGTCATCTTCAAGGGTGATGGCTGCATCCACCAACTCTTGAAATTCCGTTGCTCTCATCATCCGTAGCTGCACCTTAAACTGGGGACTTAACCCCCTCAGAAATCTCTTCTTCTTCTTGTCCTCGGTATTGACTTCCTCAACAGCATACCGGGACAGCTTTGAAAACTCCCTGACATAAGTCAGGATTGCCTTATCCTTCTGCTCGAGACTCTCAAACTCTCGACGCTTCAGCTCCACTATACTTTCAGGGACATTGGATTCCCTGAACTTCCTTGCGAACTCCTCCCAGGTAAATACCTTTCCTGCCGGATACACGGCTACAATGTTGTCCCACCATGATGCGGCAGGTCCACATAACAGATGGGTAGCATATCTAACCTTCTCTTGGTCATTGCATCCAACAGTGTTGAGCTTGCGCTCAGTATCCATCAGCCAATCTTCCGCGTCCATCGGCTCGGGCGCGTATGCGAAAGATATCGGCTTGGTGTTCTGGAAGTCTGATAATGTGACTCCCTGGTTCTCAGGTCTCTCCACCCTGTTCTGCTGCATCAAATCCTGAAGGAATTTGTTCTGCAGCTCCAATGTTGCACGCTGCCTCTCTTCCGCCAGTTGCATGTACTGGATAAAGTTCTGCTGAGTCATGGGTGGTGGTGGTGGTGGAAATTGATCTCTGGCTGCACCCTCAGCCTCCTCCTTTTGCTTGGCTTCGCGCTCCATGCGCTGCGCTTCGGTCTCCTCTCCTAACGCTCCCGACATAACCCCCTAGTTCTGCAACACAAGATGATACTCATAATTACTCCATGCGCAAGTTTTCTGAGCTCAACATTGTGCACAGAACTAGTCACGCAATGGAAATCAAGAAGCAAATCCAAATCATACAAAACATATACCCTGTATATACATACATAAGTGGTCTTATTACAATACTCAAGTCGATGTGAGTATGCAAACTCACTTATTAAAGTATATGTACAAATTTATACAGATATTACAAACTATAATACACGTGGTACTTGTGTATTATAGCCACGCCTCCCTTGGTGGTCTTCTAATCGGTCTTCACTCCCGATACATTCCAGGCTTCCATCCGGTCGAACGTGTCGTCCTCCTGATAGACCCTGGAACATAAGGTCTCCCCGTTGGCTTGTAATCCGAGTCGGATGATGATCCTAAGGAGAAATCAGTGTTCATGAACTGATCGTTGAGTGCATCATAATCCACCCATCGGGTATACTCTCCTGTAGCCCCACCATAAGGATTACCAAAACCCATACCCGACTCAACCTGTGTCGGATATCCTCCATCCACTCCTTCATTACTAGGATAGCTCTGGTTCTGGGTTGTTGCATCATCATTCATCTCTCCATCATAGTACTCAGTAGTACTATGGGTTCCAGTATCATTTCCCCAACGCCAACCCCTGGAATTCTCGATTGGAGTCTCGGAACGCTGGTTGTTTCCGGATTCCGCTCCACCTTCATATCCCCCATAGGAACTATTCAGGTAGTTCCCAGGTGTAGCAGGTGTAGGTTCACGTGCAAGTGGATCAAAACTGATGTAATCACCAGCTGAATAAACTGGTGTGTGTACCACATTCTCCATAGGTTCTTTGCCCCTACTCTCCTCCTTGGGTTCAGTGAATTCCTCCAGCATCGTATCAATTGCTCCTGTCAGATGACGATTCAACTGAAAGAGTAATGATATGAAGTTACGGTTATTGTCCATGTATTTGGCTGCTTCGGCTGGTTTGCTTTTGGCATATTTGAAATGGTTCAGCATGGGGTCATTGTCTTCCTCCATATGAGGAATGTGGGTGAATTCGGAACCCATAAGCGCTTTCGTCTTATGCTCCCGAATGTCGGTTATGGCTCTCATAACAGCTATATGGTAAGCTGTATTGGTTGTCCTTGCTTCCCCAGCTGGCATGACTACGCTCATTCCCAAAGATTCGGGAAGTCGCAGTCCTACTCTGCACTTGGCCAACACCGGTCCATCATAGAACATGTACTTCTTTACTGGAATCTGGGGATCACACCCAAATTCCAGCAACATGGCTCGTAAGATATCAGCAAGTCCTCCCTGGTACTCGTTCAGCGTTGAATCCATAACTTTCACGTTTCTTCCCGGTCGTGAACTTGCCATGTTGGCTGTAGAATTAGAAAGATTATGAGATTAGTAATAATGCATCATAATAGAGATAATAAAGAATTATCGCACTAAAAGATATGGTTGTTGTATTCTCAATTGAATATACACCATATTTTTAGAGAACTCTTTACTAATCCTATTTGACTCCTAACGTTTTAGTCCCATTTACTAGGTTCCAACCTAAGGTCAAAGCTTTTGCTCTGATACCAACTGTGGTGACCCTGCATACCACTGCATGTTGTAGTATGCCAGTCGTTGATATAACATTCGCGAAGTACCATTCCGCAAATATTACATCCCTCAGAGTAGTACAACAGAACATAGCAGGGTCCATAACTCATTCACATATTATTACAATCATCATACACAAGTCGTCTCGGAGCTCCTCTTGGGTCTTAAGAGGATAACTCTTGGGTTCGAGGCGAACCCAACTTAGCTTACAATACCATTGTCTCATTAAACTAAACATTTATTTAATCGAGCAGCTACATGGTAAGAGTTTGTGCTGCTTGGTTACTACTACTCCTCAGATATCTCTAGGCTTGTTCTCCTCCGGAAGCCTCCCCGGATCCGTAGACGATGATGTAGTCTACGCCTTCAACTCCACCTGAGAGATCAGGTTCTTCGTAGCCGATGATCTCGGCTCCATCATTGTGGTCGTAGTCCTCCTCCAGATGGTTCAGACAATCTAAGCGGGATTTAAGAGTGGTATGAGTACGAGCGTACTCAACAAGTTCATTATAGATAAGAGGTGTTTAATGCACTAGCTACGATATTAGACCAGAAAGTCTAATACCAATGCAAGTTTTGATAAACATTTCTTTAAGAGATTGCTTTTATTTCAAAGAGCTATGTCCGTCAGCCTTCACCGGTTTACTAGAACTTCATGGAGCTCCTTTCCGGCCGTTCGCAGTTCCTCAATCCCGAACAGGAGTGACAGTCACGATTCTTACACTCTGAGGTGTGTTGCTTTACCCATAAGAGATCTTAACCTTGGTGCCAACCGGGCAGCTTTCCCGTCCACACTTCCTTAGGTGTGAGGCCCGGTATAAGGTCTAGCCAATCATGTTCCTCCGCTACCTCGAACACCCACCCTTTGTTGCATACTCCGACCCTGGGTCCACGCCGGCCCCATTGCTCCCATATATTTCAGGGTGGACTCCGACCACGACGTCAATGCAGGGCTCTACCATACATTCCTACGCCGGCAGATGCAACCCATCATAGACCTCATTACCGTTGGGACTTCTACGGGTTCCCACCCCTGCATCAAGTCTCGCAAGATCATGAGCACCCGGTAATGAGCATCCGTTGATGAACGAGAGGTGGAAACACTTTTGACTACTCCGTCCCACTCCGGATCTTATGGTTAACACGGATATTACGGCACAAGAATCACTGGCGACATTTGTTGTTTAATCCTAGATGGATATAAACCCTGCAATGGAACCTCCACCATATCAACACAATCCATGGTTCCATTGCCCACCACATAGTCATATTCATAATTATGAAAGTAGTGGTTTTGATTTTTGTGCAATAGTGATAACCATAATACTTTGCAAGTAATTTGATAAAAATACTTCAAATGACATGAGCAAGTGATGAACTTGCCTGAACACTGCAAAGTTCTGCAGTTGGTAAGTATGGACTGACCCTTGTCCTCTTGTCCTGAAAAATAGCATCATTGTCCGATAAGGGCAATGGTTAAAGAAGCAATTATGCATGATTCCATTTTTAGGGTTTGTTCCCCCCTTCCGATATTGATATTATTTCATGTAAGAGGTTAATACTAAGAATAATTTGAGGATTCATGATTTAAAGTAGAATCCAACCTTGAAATGTTGTCAAGGTGTTTTTGAAATCCAAAGGCAATAATGGACTTATTTTTATTATTGAAAATAATATGTGTGATTTAATTCATTATTTAAATCATCAAATTAAGACTTATTCTTCTTTGTCTTCAAAAATTCTCTTTGATATTTTATTTGGATAGAGAATTTTATGCTGATCTATTTTCCTATTTTTAATTATTTTTTTTAGAGCTTTTATCACTTTTCTATTTAATTTTCAAATTCCTGGTTTTTAATGGAATTTGGAAAAGACTATTTTGCCCCTGGGCCCACCTGTCAGTGGAGCCCAGTGGTTTGGCTAGACCAGCTCGGGTCCAACCGACCCGAGCGGTCGGTCGCTCACTCCCTCACCTCGCGCTCGTGTCCGAACCCTAACCCTAGAGCTCTGGCGACCCGCGTCGCCGCCGTCGTCGCCGAATTAATCCGGCCATCTCCGGCCGGCTCCGGCGGCGTGGTTGGTCGCAAAATGACCGCCGCTCGACGGCGCACCAGATCCTCCGCGTCGATCTGGCCTGCGTCGCCCACTCGCCTCGCCCCCTTCGCCTCTGATCTCCTGGCGTGGAGTGCCACGGCGTTCTTGCCGCCGCCGACGCTCCAGGTGCTGTGGCGCCGCTGTGGTGCCACTGTGGTGTTGCCGTGGTGCTGCTGTGGTGTTGCCGTGGCGTCCACGCTCGGCGTCGCCAGGCCAGGCGCGGCTTGGCGCTACCGTGGGTGGCCCGTGCCGCCGTGCCGCCATGGCATGCCTAGCGCTACTGCTCCAGGTACGCCCCTTCAATCCTCTCCTCTCTCTCATTCTTGCCTTCTCCTCTTCTACCTTCAGCAGCTCTGGCCATGGCCCTCCTCCTGATGGAGATGCTTGCCACGCCGATGCGCTGCTGCTGCGGCTTGCTAGCTTATGCTCATGCTGCTGTGCTGTGTGGCTGTGCTCTTGCGCTGCTACTGCAATGCATTCCTTACTTGAATCCCTCCCTGTGCTTCCGTTCTTGTTACTGCTCTTGTTAGGCTCTCAAGTGTATTCAATTTGACTGCCCTGGCTTGATTACCAATTGTAAATCTTGTAAATTTGCAAGTTCCAGGGCACTGAGATGCTGTCCCTTGTGCTCAATTTCCTGTGTAATTTTGGTTGGGCATTACTGCTGGTTAATCTGTATGCTTCAATGATGTGCACCATGTGTGGTGCCTATTTACTTTGATCTAGAGGTTCATGCTGCCGTGGGTGTGCTTCTGGATACAATTATAAAGTCATTGATTGATTATATGTGATACAATTTCTTAAGTAATGTGTCTGGTCATTTCATATGGTCAAGATAATGCTAGAATTGGGTTCTAGCCTGCTTTAACAAGCTCTGGTGATCCAGTGATCAACAGCTGTTTGATCATTGCTTGCTTTATTTACTGCCTATGCCTGTCTGGCCTTTAGTCTGGTGACTGTGCATTACCAGGCCTTGTGCTGGTGGTTGCTGTGGTTGGCTCAAGCAATTGTTGTTGCTTGCACTGATCCATTGGATCACTGCAAAGCTCTGGTGCTTTGATTTATTTGTTTTGTTCACTTATCTGTGTTGCCTGAATTTTTTTACTGAAGTGGATAAGTGATGTGAACTGCTCTGCAGTGATGATCTCATGGATGGAATAATGAGGCTAAAGGGATGCCAACCACTGGTTGGGTACCCTAGCTCATCCTGAACCCTAGTGGTGATGATGTGATGCTTTGGTGATCTGTTGAAGTGGCTAGGTGGCTGATGTGACCCTAGCAGGCTTAATCTGCTAGAAATGGTTGCTCCTGCCTCTCTGTGACTTGCTATGGTTGGGTTTGCTTGCTGGAATGGAACAATTGCTCACTGGCTTGATCCAGTATTGGACTTCCAGTGGTCCTTTGATGTTGACAAAGAATATAGACAGGTAATTGTCTATAGTCTGATGGCCTAGCTAGCTGTAGGTGCTTAGTGAGTGGTTTAGACTAACTATGGTTTCATTCTTGGCTGGATTCCTCTAGTTATGCATGGATTTGCATAACTGTTGTTCCCAAAGGATGTTAACCTATTGGTCTTACCCATCTGTGCTTGCACCAAATGGCTTGGTAGCCAAATGATGACACACACAGGGTAATCTACCCTTTCTGTGCTCCAGTGATGCTTTGTATGCTTAATTATGAGCAAGAGATGATCTTGCTCAGGCTTTTGTGTGGTATACCTCACTCCAGCTCCTAGAATGAGTTGTTGATGTAGAGGTTTGTTTCTGTGCTGCTTTCTTGTGGATGATTTACTTGCCCTGCTCCTCCTGTTTAGCTTGATGCCTCTTGGTTATGAGCTGTGTTGGTGGAATTGTGTTGAACAGCAGTGACTGTTCAAGCTGTTCTTGTGTTCTTGGTTTCCTGATGAACTTACCCAGTGCTGCTGTCGATGGATGAACAAATGGCTAGGGTTTGGGCTCTGGAAAGGTTAAATATGGTGCTTCTGTGCTCTCCCTAGTCGACAGCTTGGCCTGGTCACTTTGGGTGACTCACTGCTGGTGTGTGTGTGCTGTGATGCATGCACACCCCATGCCTTGGTGTTGAGCATGCACACATGTACTGTGAGCTGCCTGTGTGTGTGTGTAGCCTGGTGTGGTGTACCAGGGCTTGGAAATGGATCAGCTCGGCAGAGCTGTGATATTATCCACCATTTTAACTTCTTTTCTAATCTGCCAAGTGGCTTTGCCACTTGGCATAATTTGTTTTTCTTCTTTGTGATTTTTGTGCAGGGATCAAGAATGGATAAAAATGGACTTGTAGTTCATCACATTCAAGATCAATGAGGATGATCTTGTAGAAATTAGTTTTAGGATCATTAACTTGTAATTTATCCTTATTTTACTATTCTGCCCATTTATGTAATATGTTGTAATATTCTTTTATTTCACTTATAAATATTGTAATGACATTGTAATGTGTGTGATGATCAATAAAGCTCAAAGTTTTCTCTATTGAGCTTAACTTTAATATTATTGTTTATCTTGATTATTATTGATTATATTCTTAATGAATTTCCTCAATTGAATTATTTAAAGTAATTATTTAATGTTTGAATTTGAAATTCAAATTCAACCTTGGATTGAATTCAACCATGTCTTATCATTTAGAATTCAATCAAGCAAACTCTCCCCTCTCATCTCAAAAACCCTAATTAGTGAAGAGAATTGCAAGTTTGTCGCACTCTCGAAACCCTAACCCTGTAAGGTGTCGAGAGAGAAACTTGCCCCTCTTCGATGCAGTTTTTGTTTAAAAACGCGAAATTTCCCCAGAATTTGCTATGCAATGCACATCCCTTTCAAAAATCTACCCTTCGATCGTCTCTAAACCTGGGACATTACAGGGGGCGCGCCACCCTGTGGTGTGGGCCCCTCCTTGCCCCACTTCTTCATCTCTTTCTCCCAGCATCTTCTCTCTCCCGAAAAAACTCGAACCAACTTTCTCTCACTCGCGTTTTTGCTCAAGAGCTCAGGATTTTTCGATCTCTTTGCTCAGCCCAGATTTCTGTCTGAAATTTGGCACATTTGCTCTCCGGTATGTGACTCCTCCGCCTATCCAAGTAGAATTTTGTTTAGTTGAGTATACCTTGAATATTTTGCTGCTGTAGGTAACATGTTTAGTGAGCTTGCATGCTTGTTCTAAGTGGTAGAAACTAGTTTTGATGCATGATTAGTGCTCTAGCAAGTTCCTATGGTAGTTCCCTCAATTATATGTCACCAAATCAAGTTTTATATTGTTTGTTGAAAATTTCAGAAAAGAGATGAAGAAGTTCAAATTTGGAGAATTGTTCAAGAAAGGAACAACCAGCACCGGGAGGCCTTCTAGGACCGCCACCCAAATTAGGCGGTCGTACAATGAGGACATCATCGCGCCTAGTTTCGCGCCCGAAGAGGACAATGGGCCTCCTAATGCTTCATCCTTCCCATGTTATGATTTTCTGACAAATGCAGGGATATTGGATGATTTCTTCACCCTTGTCAACAGGGCGGGCTTAGCCACCTATGTTGGAGATGAAAGGGAGCAATACTACATGCTCACCAAAATCTTCGTCGAGAGCTTCAAGTTCCAAAACTCGCAATATAGTCCGACGGTTGCATTCAAGATCTATGGTAATCCCGTTACTATGGAATTGGAAGAATTTTGTCGTGCATTGGATATTGCCCCTGTAGGTACATCAAGGAGGATTGATGACAACCCCCGGGACTTGTTGGAGCTCTATCGAGGGATCACCAATGATGACTGTCGCACCATTCAGCGGGGCAAGATAAGGAACATTCAACTCCCCGCCATTAAATATTTTGCATATTACATTGCCACTAGCATTCTTGGTAGGGAGAACACTAGCAATATTTCTAGTTACCATCTTGCCTTCTTGAATATTGCACTTACTGGACGGACATCTTATCATCTTGGTTCTCTTATTGCTCGCCGCTTGTCTAACAAGGGGCCTATATTTGGAGGAATTATTGCTTCGCGCGTTTTAGCATATTTAGAGCTTCCTATTGATCCTAATGATGTGCCATTAACCCCTAGGAGGCTTGATATCACTGCTATGAAAAGCCATCATTTTGTTACCACTGATTCCACTGTAGATAACATGGTCTATAGAATGTTGTTTGCTGACGGGGATGAGAAGGAAATCTCTCTTCCCCAACCGGGTTTGTTCAGTATTGACAGGGAACCATGGTCGCGCACTAAGGAGGAGGTGGATGAACATACGAAGATACAAGATTTCCACCAGCAGCATGACTCCGAGGACGCCGAGCCCTCCTACGACTGCACCGTCACGTATCCGGATGCTTCTTCTAGCACATACCCGGAATATGATCCATCTTCGTCGTACTACGGGGATACTACCTCATGGCCTCGATGGGATTGAACTCCACTTAGGCCAAAAGCCTAAGCTTGGGGGAGGTATACCGGCATCACTCATTCTTTGCATATTATGGTTGCTGGATACTTGTACATACTTGTTTAGTATCTTTGAGTGGTTTTCTAATGAGAGGAAGATGATATTTGGGGAAGTGCTGCCTGAAAACAGATTCTGGACTGTTACTAGAAAAATTCGTGCGCACAGCCAGAACGTTATTTTGAGCTGCCAATTTTTGTGCAGGTTCCCCAGGTTGTTATCTAACTTTCATTAGTTGAACATTTTTCGAGCTGAGCAACGTAAGATTTTTGTAAAAATCGATTTCTGTACTGCTGTCAGGTTTTGGCAGATTTCTGCCATCTCGCTTTTCTGTGTTTCTTTTAGTTTTCATTTTCTTGTTCTTGCTTTGTTTCTTTCCTAAAACACAAAAAGACCAAAAATATTTCTGTTGTTTCTCTTCACCATTTGTTTATCTTGGTTTCTTGCATTTATTTCGCTTTATTTGCTATTGCTAGTTTGCTAGAAGAAAACCCAAAAAGATTTTGCTTTGTTTGCTTGTTTCCTTTTGTTCTTCTTCTCAAATTCGGAAACACCAAAAATATTTGCTGTTCTTCTTTGGTTTGTAAAGTTCATTATGAGTTCAATGGTCTTCGGTGGCTGGAGCGTGGTTTTCATTTCATATTATCCAAGCTACACAAGTGAAAAGGCAATAATGACGATCTACGACAATCTGATTGTGGTAAGAGGCTGGTATGAACTCTATTTGTTGTCATTTTTGTACATATACTCATCCATGTGAGCATGCTTAGTTGGTTCATGTGAGGTATATGTCATTTAAGAAAGTCTAGTAGTTCATGATCTCTCATATTTAGCTCCAATTTATTAATATGAGTAGCATGTCATGGATGTTTGCTTGCATTGTTTTATTCATAGATAGGTATGATATTGTGGTATCCTCCTCTGAATAATTCATTTATATCGATTTGGCACATGCTCACGCATGCATATGACTGAACAAAAGTCAATTAAGCCTCAATGATTTACATTGCTTCAGAGTTCTTGTATCACTTTTATGCCTCAGTTAATTTATTTTGCCGCAAGCATGATTATGACAGTTATTGCTCTCTTGATTTGTCGCTCCCTAGTCTTTTGCTAGCCTTCACTTGTACTGAGCGGGAACGCTGCTCGTGCTTCCAAACACATGAAAACCAAGTTATTCCAAAGTGTCCACCATAAATACCTATGCATGGCATTTCAAACCATTCCAAGTAAATTCTCATGCGCTACCTTTAAAACCTTCAAAATGCTTCTCAATTTGTGTTAATGTTTCATAGCTCATGAGGAAGTATGTGGTGTTTAGCTTTCAACCTTGTCATTTACTTTTGACGGACTCTCATATGGACTAGTGGCACATCCGCTTATCCAATAATTTTGCAAAAAGAGCTGGCAATGGGATTCCCAGTCCCAAATTAATTAACTTAAATAGACACTCCTCCATGGTTTGTGATTGTTGGACGGCACCCGAAGGATTCGGTTAGCCATGGCTTGTGTAAGCAAAGGTTGGGGGAGTGTCATCATCATAATAAAACTAAACTAAAAAGGCACTCCTTCATGGTATGAGATTGTTGGCAGGCACCCGAGGATTCGGTTAGCCATGGTTTGTGAAAGCGAGGTTGGAAGGAGTGCCACATAAAAATGCAAATAATTCATGGGAGCCGCTCTTGAAAGTCCGGTTGGCGAGGTAGTTGGTGTACCCATTACCATTCGTTGACAACAACAAACACCTCTCAAAATAATTTTACTCCTGCTTTACAAATGAAAAGCTCTAGCGCATGTTAATCCCTGCTTCCCTCTGCGAAGGGTCAATCTTTTACTTTTATGTTGTGTCTCCATCCTTTCTTTGAGCACTTTCTTGAGAGCACAACTGTCATTCTTAGTATAATATGCTTGTCTCAAAATATGATTGATTGTGGTATAACTTTGATACTTTTGTCTTTGACAATCACTACTTCTAGTCTTTGTATGAACTCCAGAGGTGCCCGGGCATTTATGTTTTGCCAATCAAATACAGGCAAGCGAGATACCACTCTATCATACTCTTTTATGAACATTGCAATCCTGCTTATATACATGATTCATGATGCTTATTATTAATTGTTGGTACCTCTTCATGATTGACATAGCTGTTAGATGATCTTATTTGCATGTATCTTATTATGAACTGCTTAAGTATTAGCCATATCATGAGAATATATACATCATATGAGCAAATGTGTTCGTGAAAGTTCTTTTATCGCTCAGTTGTTAACTGAATTGCTTGAGGACAAGCAATAAGCTAAGCTTGGGGGAGTTGATACGTCCAAAACGTATCTACTTTCCCGAACACTTTTGCTATTGTTTTGCCTCTAATTTGTGTATTTTGGATGCAACTAACACGGACTAACGCTGTTTTCAGCAGAACTGTGTCTCGTTTTTGTGCAGAAATCCAACTTTCAGGAAAAACCTCGGGATTTTGACGAAGGCCCTATTTTCCCAGAATACGACGGAGCCGAAGGACAAATCAAGTGGAGGCCCGAGGGCCCCACACCATAAGGCGGCGCGGCCTAGGGCCCGCGCGGCCCTATGGTGTGGCCCCCTCGGCCGGCCTCCGACGCCCTCCTTCGGACTACTTATTGGCCTCGACCTAAAAACGCACGGCGGGAAGTCGAAGTCGCCGAAACCCTCCGAACGCCGCCACATCGCGAAACTCCGTCTCGGGAGCCAGAAGTCTCCGTTCTGGCACTCCGCCGGGACGGGGAATTGGAGGAGATCATCGCCATCATCACCACCGACGCCTCTCCATCGACCAGCCATGTTTCCCCCATCCATGTGTGAGTAATTCCCCCGCTGTAGGTGATGGCGTGTATTTCACACGTTCGTTGGGGAACCCCAAGAGGAAGGTATGATGCGCACAGCAGCAAGTTTTCCCTCAGAAAGAAACCAAGGTTTATCGAACCAGGAGGAGCCAAGAAGCACGTTGAAGGTTGATGGCGGCGGGATGTAGTGCGGCGCAACACCGAGATTCCGGCGCCAACGTGGAACCTGCACAACACAAACCAAGTACTTTGTCCCAACGAAACAGTGAGGTTGTCAATCTCACCGGCTTGCTGTAACAAAGGATTAACCGTATTGTGTGGAAGATGATTGTTTGAGAAAACAGTAAAACAAGTATTGCAGTAGATTGTATTTCAGTATAAAAGAATGGACCGGGGTCCACAGTTCACTAGAGGTGTCTCTCCCATAAGATAAAGCATGTTGGGTGAACAAATTACAGTCGGGCAATTGACAAATAGAGAGGGCACCGCAATGCACATACATGACATGGTAAATATAGTGAGATTTAATTGGGCATTACGACAAAGTACATAGACCGCCATCCAACCGCATCTATGCCTAAAAAGTCCACCTTCAGTTATCATCCGAACCCCCTCCGGTATTAAGTTGCAAACAACAGACAATTGCATTAAGTATGGTGCGTAATGTAATCAATAACTACATCCTCGGACATAGCATCAATGTTTTATCCCTAGTGGCAACAGCACAACACAACCTTAGAACTTTCTGTCACTGTCCCAGGTATCAATGCAGCATGAACCCACTATCGAGCATAAATACTCCCTCTTGGAGTTAAGAGTACAAACTTGGCCAGAGCCTCTACTAATAACGGAGAGCATGCAAGATCATAAACAACACATATGTAATAACTTGATAATTACCATAACATAGTATTCTCTATCCATCGGATCCCGACAAACACAACATATAGCATTACAGATAGATGATCTTGATCATGTTAGGCAGCTCACAAGATCCAACAATGAAGCACAATGAGGAGAAGACAACCATCTAGCTACTGCTATGGACCCATAGTCCAGGGGTGAACTACTCACTCATCACTCCGGAGGCGACCATGGCGGTGTAGAGTCCTCCGGGAGATGAATCCCCTCTCCGGCAGGGTGCCGGAGGCGATCTCCTGAATCCCCCGAGATGGGATTGGCGGCGGACTGGAAGGTTTTCCGTATCGTGGCTCTCGGTACTGGGGGTTTCGTCACGGAGGCTATTTGTAGGCGAAAGGGTAGGTCAAGAGGCGGCGCGAGGGGCCCAGATGACAGGTCGGCGCGGCCAGGGCTGGGGCCGCGCCGCCCTATGGTCTGGCCGCCTCGTGGCCCCACTTCGTTGACTCTTCGGTCTTCTGGAAGCTTCGTGGAAAAATAGGGACCTGGGTCTTGATTTCGTCCGATTCCGAGAATATTTCCTTACTAGGATTTCTGAAACCAAAAATAGCAGAAAACAGCAACTGGCTCTTCGGCATCTTGTTAATAGGTTAGTTCCAGAAAATGCATAAATACGACATATAATGTGCATATAACATGTAGATATCATCAATAATGTGGCATGGAACATAAGAAATTATCGATACGTTGGAGATGTATCAGCATCCCCAAGCTTAGTTCTGCTCGTCCCGAGCAGGTAAAACGATAACAAAGATAATTTCTGAAGTGACATGCTATCATAATCTTGATCATACTATTTGTAAACATATGTAATGAATGCAGCGATCAAAACAATGGTAATGACATGAGTAAACAACTGAATCATAAAGCAAAGACTTTTCATGAATAGTACTTCAAGACAAGCATCAATAAGTCTTGCATAAGAGTTAACTCATAAAGCAATAAATCAAAGTAAAGGTATTGAAGCAACACAAAGGAAGATTAAGTTTCAGCGGTTGCTTTCAACTTGTAACATGTGTATCTCATGGATAATTGTCAACATAGAGTAATATAACAAGTGCAATATGCAAGTATGTAGGAATCAATGCACAGTTCACACAAGTGTTTGCTTCTTGAGGTGGAGAGAGATAGGTAAACTGACTCAACATAAAAGTAAAGAGAATGGTCCTTCAAAGAGGAAAGCATCGATTGCTATATTTGTGCTAGAGCTTTTATTTTGAAAACATGAAACAATTTTGTCAACGGTAGTAATAAAGCATATGAGTTATGTAAATTATATCTTACAAGTTGCAAGCCTCATGCATAGTATACTAATAGTGCCCGCACCTTGTCCTAATTAGCTTGGACTACCGGATCATCACAATGCACATGTTTTAACCAAGTGTCACAATGGGGTACCTCCATGCCGCCTGTACAAGGGTCTAAGGAGAAAGTTCGCATTGGATTTCTCGCTCTTGATCATTCTTCAACTTAGACACCCATACCGGGACAACATGAACAACAGATAATGGACTCCTCTTTAATGCATAAGCATGTAACAACAATTATTATTCTCACTGGAGATTGAGGATATGTGTCCAAAACTGAAACTTCCACCATGATTCATGGCTTTAGTTAGCGGCCCAATGTTCTTCTCTAACAATATGCATGCTTAACCATATGGTGGTAGATCTCCCTTACTTCAGACAAGACGGACATGCATAGCAACTCACATGATATTCAACAAAGAATAGTTGATGGCGTCCCCAGAAGCATGGTTATCGCACAACAAGCAACTTTAATAAGAGATAAAATGCATAAGTACATATTCGATACCACAATAGTTTTTAAGGCTATTTTTGTCCCATGAGCTATATATTGCAAAGGCGAATGATGGAATTTTAAAGGTAGCACTCAAGCAATTTACTTTGGAATGGCGGAGAAATACCATGTAGTAGGTAGGTATGGTGGACACAAATGGCATAGTGGTTGGCTCAAGTATTTTGGATGCATGAGAAGTATTCCCTCTCGATACAAGGTTTAGGCTAGCAAGGTTATTTGAAACAAACACAAGGATGAACAGTGCAGCAAAACTCACATAAAAGACATATTGTAAACATTATAAGACTCTACACCGTCTTCCTTGTTGTTCAAAACTCAATACTAGATATTATCTAGACTCTAGAGAAACCAAATATGCAAACCAAATTAGCAAGCTCCAAGTGTTTCTTCATTAATGGGTGCAAAGTATATGATGCAAGAGCTTAAACATGAGCACAACAATTGCCAAGTATCACATTACCCAAGACATTTTAGCAATTACTACATGTAGCATTTTCCAATTCCAACCATACAACAATTTAACGAAGAAGAAACTTCGCCTTGAACATTATGAGTAAAGCCTAAGGACATATTTGTCCATATGCAACAGCGGAGCGTGTCTCTCTCCCACAAAGTGAATGCTAGGATCCAACTTTATTCAAACAAAACAAAAATAAAAACAAACCGACGCTCCAAGCAAAGTGCATAAGATGTGACGGAATAAAAATGTAGTTTCAGGGGAGGAACCTGATGATTTTGTCGATGAAGAAGGGGATGCCTTGGGCATCCCCAAGCTTAGACGCTTGAGTCTTCTTAGAATATGCAGGGGTGAACCACCGGGGCATCCCCAAGCTTAGAGCTTTCACTCCTCTTGATCATAGTATATCATACTCCTCTCTTGATCCTTGAAAACTTCCTTCACACCAAACTTCAAGCAAACTCATTAGAGAGTTAGTGCACAATAAAAATGTACATGTTCAGAGGTGACACAATCATTCTTTACACTTCTGGACATTGCATAAAGCTACTGGACATTAATGGATCAAAGAAATTCATCCAACATAGCAAAAGAGGCAATGCGAAATAAAAGGCAGAATCTGTCAAAACAGAACAGTTCGTAAAGACGAATTTTAAAATGGCACCAGACTTGCTCAAATGGAAAAACTCAAAACTAATGAAAGTTGCGTACATATCTGAGGATCACTCACGTAAATTGGCATAATTTTATGAGTTTCCTACAGAGAATTAGACCCAGATTCGTGACAGCAAAGAAATCTGTTTCTGCGCAGTAATCCAAATCTAGTATGAACCTTACTATAGAGACTTTACTTGGCACAAAAACATGATAAGGAGAGGTTGCTACAGTAGTAAACAACTTCCAAGACTCAAATATAAAACAAAGTGCTGTAGTAAAAACAATGGGTTGTCTCCCATAAGCGCTTTTCTTTAACGCCTTTCAGCTAGGCGCAGAAAGTGTAATCAAGTATTATCAAGAGATGAAGCATCAACATCATAATTTGCTCTAATAATAGAGTCATAAGGTAACTTCATTCTTTTTCTAGGGAAGTGTTCCATACCTTTCTTGAGAGGAAATTGATATTTAATATTACCTTTCCTTCATATCAATAGTGGCACCAACGTTCGAAGAAAAGGTCTTCCCAATATAATGGGACAAGATGCATTGCATTCAATATCCAAGACAACAAAATCAACGGGGACAAGGTTATTGTTAACCACAATATGAACATTATCAACTCTCCCCAAAGGTTTCTTTTTAGCATTATCAGAGAGATTAACATCCAAATAACAATTCTTTAATGGTGGCAAGTCAAGCATATCATAGACTTTTTTAGGCATAACAGAAATACTTGCACCAAGATCACATAAAGCATTACAATCAAAATCATTGACTCTCATTTTAATGATGGGCTCCCAACCATCTTCTAACTTTCTAGGAATAGAAGTTTCAAGTTTTAGTTTCTCTTCTCTAGCTTTTATGAGAGCATTTGTAATATGTTTTGTGAAAGCCAAATTTATAGCACTAGCATTAGGACTTTTAGCAAGTTTTTGCAAGAACTTTATAACTTCAGAGATGTAGCAATCATCAAAATCTAAATCATTATGAGCTACAGCAATGGGATCATCATCCCCAAGGTTGGAAAAAATTTCAGCAGTTTTATCACAGGCAGTTTTAGCAATTTCAGGCAGTTTTGCACGCTTTGCACTAGGAGTAGAAACATTGCCAACACCAATTATTTTATCATTGATAGTAGGAGGTGCAGCAACATGTGAGGAATCAACATTACTAGTGGTGGTAATAGTCCAAACTTTAGCTACATTATTCTCTTTAGCTAGTTTTTCATTTTCTTCTCTATCCCACCTAGCACGCAATTCAGCCATTAATCTTATATTCTCATTAATTCTAACTTGGATGGCATTTGCTGTAGTAACAATTTTATTTTCAATATCCTCATTAGGCATAACTTTCGATTTCAAAAGATCAACATCAGAGGCAAGTCTATCAACTCTAGAAGCAAGAATATCAATTTTATTGAGCTTTTCCTCAACAGATTTGTTAAAGGCAGTTTGTGTACTAATAAATTCTTTAAGCATAGCTTCAAGACCAGGGGGTACACTCCTATTATTGTTGTAAGAATTCCCATAAGAATAACCATAACCATTACCATTAGCAGGAGGATATGGCCTATAGTTATTACTAGAATTGTTCCGATAAGCATTGTTGTTGAAATTATTATTTTTAATGAAATTCACATCAACATTTTCTTCTTGAGCAACCAATGAAGCTAAAGGAACATTATTAGGATCAACATTAGTCCTACCATTCACAAGCATAGACATAATAGCATCAATTTTATCACTCAAGGAGGAGGTTTCTTCAACAGAATTTACCTTCTTACCTTGTGGAGCTCTTTCCGTGTGCCATTCAGAGTAATTTATCATCATATCATCAAGAAGTTTTGTAGCCGCCCCCAATGTGATGGACATAAAGGTACCTCCAGCAGCTGAATCCAATAAATTCCGCGAAGAAAAATTTAGTCCTGCATAGAAGGTTTGGATGATCATCCAAGTAGTCAGTCCATGGGTTGGGCAATTCTTTACCAAAGATTTCATTCTCTCCCATGCTTGAGCAACATGTTCAGTATCTAATTGCTTAAAATTCATTATGCTACTTCTCAAAGATATAATTTTAGCGGGAGGATAATATCTACCAATAAAAGCATCCTTGCATTTAGTCCATGAATCAATACTATTCTTAGGCAAAGATAGCAACCAATCTTTAGCTCTTCCTCTTAATGAGAAAGGAAACAATTTCAATTTAATAATATCACCATCTACATCCTTGTACTTTTGCATTTCACATAGTTCAACAAAATTATTAAGATGGGCAGCAGCATCATCAGAACTAACACCAGAAAATTGATCTCTCATGACAAGATTTAGTAAAGCAGGTTTAATTTCAAAGAATTCTGCTGTAGTAGCAGGTGGAGCAATAGGTGTGCATAAGAAATCATTATTATTTGTGGTTGTGAAGTCACACAACTTAGTGTTTCCAGGAGTATTCATTTTAGCAACAGTAAATAAAACAAACTAGATAAAGTAAATGCAAGTAACTAATTTTTTTGTGTTTTCGATATAGAGAGCAAGACAGTAAATAGAGTAAAACTAGCAACTAATTTTTTGTGTGTTTTGTTTAGGTGCAGCTAACAAAGTAGTAAATAAAATAAAGCAAGACAAAAACAAAGTAAAGAGTTTGAGAAGTGGAGACTCCCCTTGCAGCGTGTCTTGATCTCCCCGGCAACGGCGCCAAAAAATGTGCTTGATGGCGTGTATTTCACACGTCGTTGGGGAACCCCAAGAGGAAGGTATGATGCGCACAGCAGCAAGTTTTCCCTCAGAAAGAAACCAAGGTTTATCGAACCAGGAGGAGCCAAGAAGCACGTTGAAGGTTGATGGCGGCGGGATGTAGTGCGGCGCAACACCAGAGATTCCGGCGCCAACGTGGAACCTGCACAACACAAACCAAGTACTTTGTCCCAACGAAACAGTGAGGTTGTCAATCTCACCGGCTTGCTGTAACAAAGGATTAACCGTATTGTGTGGAAGATGATTGTTTGCGAAAACAGTAAAACAAGTATTGCAGTAGATTGTATTTCAGTATAAAAGAATGGACCGGGGTCCACAGTTCACTAGAGGTGTCTCTCCCATAAGATAAAGCATGTTGGGTGAACAAATTACGGGCAATTGACAAATAGAGAGGGCACCGCAATGCACATACATGACATGGTAAATATAGTGAGATTTAATTGGGCATTACGACAAAGTACATAGACCGCCATCCAACCGCATCTATGCCTAAAAAGTCCACCTTCAGGTTATCATCCGAACCCCCTGTATTAAGTTGCAAACAACAGACAATTGCATTAAGTATGGTGCGTAATGTAATCAATAACTACATCCTCGGACATAGCATCAATGTTTTATCCCAAGTGGCAACAGCACAACACAACCTTAGAACTTTCTGTCACTGTCCCAGGTATCAATGCGGCATGAACCCACTATCGAGCATAAATACTCCCTCTTGGAGTTAAGAGTACAAACTTGGCCAGCCTCTACTAATAACGGAGAGCATGCAAGATCATAAACAACACATATGTAATAACTTGATAATTACCATAACATAGTATTCTCTATCCATCGGATCCCGACAAACACAACATATAGCATTACAGATAGATGATCTTGATCATGTTAGGCAGCTCACAAGATCCAACAATGAAGCACAATGAGGAGAAGACAACCATCTAGCTACTGCTATGGACCCATAGTCCAGGGGTGAACTACTCACTCATCACTCCGGAGGCGACCATGGCGGTGTAGAGTCCTCCGGGAGATGAATCCCCTCTCCGCAGGGTGCCGGAGGCGATCTCCTGAACCCCCGAGATGGGATTGGCGGCGGCTGCGTCTCTGGAAGGTTTTCCGTATCGTGGCTCTCGGTACTGGGGGTTTCGTCACGGAGGCTATTTGTAGGCGAAAGGGTAGGTCAAGAGGCGGCGCGAGGGGCCCAGATGACAGGTCGGTGCGGCCAGGGCTGGGGCCGCGCCGCCCTATGGTCTGCCGCCTCGTGGCCCCACTTCGTTGACTCTTCGGTCTTCTGGAAGCTTCGTGGAAAAATAGGGACCTGGGTCTTGATTTCGTCCGATTTCGAGAATATTTCCTTACTAGGATTTCTGAAACCAAAAATAGCAGAAAACAGCAACTGGCTCTTCGGCATCTTGTTAATAGGTTAGTTCCAGAAAATGCATAAATACGACATATAATGTGCATATAACATGTAGATATCATCAATAATGTGGCATGGAACATAAGAAATTATTGATACGTTGGAGACGTATCTGTAGGCTGAAGGGGATGGTAGGGATTGGATGAGATTGGTCATGTAATAGTCATAAGATTGTTAGGGCATAGTGCCTAGTATCCGTAGATGTTACTTTTATGATATTGTTGCAACTTGTTATGCTTAATGCTTGTCACTAGGGCCCGAGTGCCATGATCTTACCTGCAAGTTGTTTATGAAGATATTCGTTGTTTATGATCTTACCTGCAAGTTGTATACACATGTCTGTCCGGAACCAATGGCCCCGAAGTGACAGAAATCGGGACAACCGGAGGGAATGGTAGTGATGTGAGGATCACATGTATTCACGGAGTGTTAATGCTTTGCTCCGGTACTCTATTAAAAGGAGTACCTTAATATCCAGTAGTTTCCCTAGAGGCCCGGCTGCCACCGGCTGGTAGGACAAAAGATGTTGTGCAAGTTTCTCATTGCGAGCACGTACGACTATAATTGGAACACATGCCTATTGATTGATTAGTACTTGGATACCGTTTTATTATTATCTGCAAATGCCCCTGCTATGATTGTTACATGAGTTTTTCTCATCCATGCAACGCCCGTTAATCCATCCCCGTGCTACGTATTTTAATCCTGTTGTTTACTAAAATCACTACTGTCTCTATTACTCACGTTATTTTACTACCATCTTTATAAACTGTTACTACCGATAAACTCTTGCGAGTAAGTCTGTTTCAGTGCAGCTGAATTGACAACTCGTGTTAAGGCTTTCAAGTATTCTTTGTCTCCCCTTGTGTCGAATCAATAAATTGGGTTTTACTTCCCTCGAAGACTATTGCGATCCCCTATACTTGTGGGTCATCAGTCATCGTGGTGGAGCGAAAGGAAGAAGGTCATGAGTATGACGTCCAAAGACCTGTCTATTACATTAGCGAGGTCCTGACGGAGTCAAAGCAAAGATACCCTCACTTTCAGAAGCTAGCTTATGGAGTGTTCCTAGGCAGCCGGAAGCTGAGACACTACTTCCAAGAGCACCCAGTAACAGTCGTGAGCAAGGCTCCGCTGTCGACGATTCTCAACAACGCTGACGCAACAGGACGCACAGCAAAATGGGGCATCGAGTTATCCGCCTTCGACATCGCTTACAAGCCCAGGACTGCGGTTAAATCCCAAGTCTTGGCAGATTTCGTTGCAGATTGGACAGAAGCTCCGGATGCAAATCTGGAGCCGGAACCAGAAACATGGGTCATGCACTTCGATGGATCCAAGCAGCACCAAGGCTCAGGAGCCGGAGTCACCCTGAAGTCCCCTACCGGAGAAGAACTGCAGTACGTTCTGCAGATTCACTTCGAAGCTACAAACAATATGGCGGAATACGAGGCTCTACTACACGGTCTGCGCATCGCTAAGGAGATTGGGATCAAGCACATCATATGCTGCGGAGATTCCGACCTGGTGGCACAACAAGTAGCCGGAACCTGGAACGCCAGAAACTCCGTCATGGCGGCCTATAGAGACGAAGTTGACGAGATCGCCAAGTGCTTCCTCGGATATGAAGTCAAGTACGTCAGGAGAGACGATAACGCGGCGGCAGACATGCTATCCAAGCTCGGATCCGGCAGGAAACAAATTCCGCCCGGCATTTTCCTGGAGCACCTACGGATACCCTCAGTTAAGGGCGCTAACCCGGAAAATCTAGAGGTGGCAGTATCTCTGGCAAAGGAAGTGATGGCTATCATTCCGGCTTGGACGCAGCCTTTCCTGGACTACCTCATTGATCAGAAGTTGCCGGAGGACGAGGTCCTCGCACGACAGATCATCAGACGAGCAAGATCCTACACAATCATTGACGGACAACTCTACAAACGAAGCGCAACGGGAGTATTCCTCAAATGCATCTCCAATCAAGATGGCATTGAAATCCTCAGAGAGATCCACGCAGGGGATTGCGGGCATCACGCCGCTCCAGGTCCCTCGTTGACAAAGCTTTTCGGCTTGGATTTTACTGGCTCACAGCTAAAGAAGATGCTGACAAGTTGGTAAAACCTGCCGAGGTTGTCGTACTATGCCACTCAACCAAATGCTCCAGCCCAAGAGCTGAAGACCATCCCTATCACCTGGCCGTTTGCGGTCTGGGGGCTCGATATGGTTGGTAAGTTAAAGAAATCATCTCCTGGCGGTTTTGAGTACCTCCTGGTCGCTATTGATAAATTCAGTAAATGGATCGAGGCAAAGCCAGTGAGAAAAGCCGACGGTGCTACGGCACTCAAATTTGTCTGCAGCCTCGTGACGAGATTCGGCATCCCGCACAGCATAATCACAGATAATGGCACAAACTTCGCCCAAGGAGAATTGAAGGATTATTGCCATGACGTTGGGATCCGACTAGACTTGGCATCAGTGGCTCATCCACAGTCCAACGGTCAGGTCGAAAGAGCCAATGGACTCCTCTTATCCGGAATAAAACCACGCCTTGAAGAACTGCGCCGCGCAGCCGGAGCTTGGGCTGAGGAGTTAGACTCCGTCCTGTGGAGTTTACGAACTACCCCCAACAGGTCAATAGGATTCACTACGTTCTTCCTGGTATACAGATCCGAAGCCGTGCTCCCCTCCGACATCATCCACGATTCACCGCGAGTTTCCGCCTATAACGAAGAAACTGCTGACGAGGCCAGACAGCTATCTGTGGACCTGATCGAAGAAGCTCGGAACTTAGCAGACCAACGCTCCACCATTTACCAGAAGCTCCGACGCTATCATAGCCGTCGAGTCCGGAATCGCTCGTTCATGGCAGGAGACCTGGTTCTCCGCCTTCGCCAGCTGAAAGATCACAAGTTGCAATCTCCATGGGAAGGACCCTTCGTCGTTAGCAAAGTGCTTCACAATGGATCGTACTACCTTGTCGATTTCCGAGAGCTAAAGGATAGACCTGCTAACTGGCGTCAGAAACGCAAGAGGGAGGATCCGGATGACATCTACGATGAAACAGAGAGTCCTTGGAACATTGCACAGCTACGTCCTTTCCACACTTAGCATAAAATTACATACATTGTAATAATCATACATGATCAATGAAATAAAGCTTTTGGTTCACTCTTTGAGTCATTTACCTCCTTTACTTTTTCATTTTTGGATCGTGTATGTTTTCCGACTAAAACCGCAGAGCTGGATCTTTCCCTAGGCGTGTATGAAAGTTGTGATTTTCAAAATCGTCCTTTAGGACGTAAGCTTATGTTTTCTGGTGGAACAGTTTTTCGTTGCGAACTCGTGGATTCCTGGTAGAGACTTCCGGCACCTAGGCTGGGGGCTTGTTTCCGCGGTTATGGACGGATTGGGCTTCGTCGCCGCAGGCGAGCGTTTCCGGCCAAAGGTCCTCCGGCTCGTGGAAGGTCAAATGAGCAAGCCGGAAAATTAATAAGCCAGCACTTGCTTTTAATAAACGAAACATGCAAATAATATAATGGATAGCAGGATAAGTTTTCTCCGCCCATGCATACGTGTTTCGTTCCTAGCTACTTAAGAATTTAAGTTATATTACAAACCCTCGCTGGGGCCAAAATGATGCATTGTTTTTTCCCGCAGGAATAAAGTTTTCACTCCTCCTTAGCCGGAGAAGTTTTGCCTTTTGGGTCCCCTTCCTCGGCATCCTCGGCCGGAGACGACACGTCCTCATCACTTTCTTCCTCCTCTTTCGAAGCTGCAGCGCTTTCCTTGGGTTCCTCTTGGGGAGCATCCTTGGAGCTGGTCCAGGTAAACTGGGTTCCGGATTCCGCAGGTCGCGCCTCCGCGTCGCGCTCCTTTTGAAGTTCGGCTTCCAGGGATTCGTCCGCAGGAAGAACGACCTTGTCGTAGAATTCTTCATGCCGGATCCTGCGCGCGATGCGGGTATCGTAGCCGCTCACTGCATCCAGGAGCGCACCAACATCTGCATCCGGAGGAACACCTGTGGTTACCTGGTCAAGATCAAGCTCCGAGTTATGCGCTAAGCACATAGTTAAGGTCATCGCAGCTGCGCCTCGGGCTGATGATGCTTGTAGATCCGTCACCAGCTCCGGAAGAACGTCCATCTTTTTAACAAGTTTGCGAACGTTGCAAGTGCGACTCCTCTTGATGGATAAGTTGTGGCATATCTTCCGGGAGGCGGAGATGAGATCTTTGCAATCATCGCCTGCAAGTTGAAGAAGGTCGTCTCGGGGGAACAAATTCCGACGTTTTTCCGGGTATCCAAGCGGCTCTGCACGAAATAATCAGATATAAGTATGCAGATTGAGCACAAAAAAAAGAGCAGACATCTAGATAAGGTTCCGGTATAGTACCCAGGATGTTTTCGTTGAGCAAGTCCCAATGATGTTCTGCGGTCTCCATATATTTCCGGAGCCCATTGAGTTCTTTCTGCTGCCTCTTGATGGTCTCGCTGTCAGCATTTCTCTTCAACAAAAATTCGCCCTTCTCCCTGGTCTGTTCGGAGTTTTTCTCCGCCAGCTGTTTCTCGGCCTGCTCCCTTTTTTGTTCCGCCTCCATTAGTTTCGTTTCCAATTCTTGGTACGAGGAGCGCAGGTTCTCAAGTTCCGAGGAGGCTGTGACAAGGGAAGAGGATGCGCCTATAATAACATAAGTCAAAAACAAGTTCAAAGTCGGAACGTGAATTAATGACGAGAAAAGGGCGGAAACCAACCTTGGGCGTCCGCCAGTTGTTTGTTCAGTTCTGCATTTTCATTTTTCAGAGTCCGGATATTTTCCGCCTGACTCAGGGTAACGCGGCGCTGAAGGGCAATGTTCTTGTGCAGCTCGTAATGCAGCGCCTGCTGTTCCTGTAAAATATAAGACAGAGCAGGAGTAAAAATTCCGCCTGTAACAGTGGGTTCCTTCGAAGCATTATTGCCGGAACCTTTCCGCCATAATGCTTGGGGGCTACTGCTTCAATTTAAAAATCTTTCCAGAAGTAATCTTTGTCTAAGCATTTAAGCGCTAACTAGTATTTAAGTTTCCGCCTACATGCTTGGGGGCTACTGGGGAGTACCTTTTGCTTGCAGATGAGTTTGTCGAAGAACTGGCCGACGTCCTTCTTGAAGTCCTGAATCTGGCGACATCAGGTTTCCCCCAGGCGTTGTTCAGCATGGCGTTGAGCAAGTCTTGTTCAAGCTCCCATTTCTCCGCCTCGTAAGTTTGTTGAAAAACTTAGTCGCATATGCCTTGGGGGTGGAAGTGAGGTCAGCCGGATCTCCAAAGTTCTTCGGAAATACGACGACATCGCCAGCACCGGCTCCGGCTCTCTCGGAAGAAGTGACCTCAGCTTCTCCTTGGCCTTGTACTTCTGCTTCATCTTGGGCAGGGCCTTTGGCCTTAGGATCTTCTCCGCCCACCTTTTCGCTGCTAACCGGAACTATTTCCGGTGGAGTGTTAGCGGCAGGAGGGGGAGATTGATCAGCTTGAGGGGGGACGGCTGAGGAGCAGTGTGAGATGTGCTTGGCGGAGCTGGAGTAGGGGGACCAACAGCCGGAGACTTTTTCATGTACTTGGTAATGGGCTCTTGGCTGGTGGTCCGGGTGGCGGCGGTACTTGGATTCCTGCAAACAAGTGAAGGGGTTCACATAATAAATAACTTCATCAAAATAGAGATGCACCATACTCGGAAACTTACGGGGCGCCGGGGATGATGGGGCGCGAGCGTTTGCCAGCTGTTGAAAGCATTTTCAGACGTTCACGCTCCGCTTTCTTTGAGTTCAGCGGAGGTGGCTTTAGGGTCTTGGGCTTTTTGGCGGAGGCCTCGCCGCTGGCTCCGGCTTCTGAGCCGGAGGCTTTGGCGCGGGGATGCTTCAAAGGTCGACGGGCTGCCTTGCGGGGTGCCTGTTCCTCTTCCTCCTCTTCGTCGTCCGGAACCTCCTCCGCCCCGTCGCCGCTGACAGGGACACGAAGAATGGTGCGAAAGTTTTCCTCCGCCAAAGTATCGAGCTGGAGGGAATATGAATATAAGTTAAAGTCAACATCCAAAAACTTGTGAAGTTTGAAGTAACGAAAGAAACAAAGCTTACCGGAGGACACCGGTTGTTTGTGTAGATGTCCTTGATCAATTCCGGGACCGGTTGGCCCCGGCCTATCTTCACGAGCGTTTTGATTCTCCTTTTGAGGGAGTCAGCCGGAAGGTCGTGGCGGGTAGCCCGGAGCAGGTCGTCCGCCCCGGTGTATGCGCAGATTAACCGCGCATTATGCCGCAGTGGCTGGATCCGCCGGGTGAACCAGCTAAGAGTAAGTTGAGCTCCGGTTAGCCCGTCGTGGACTAACCAAGATATTCTCCGCGCCGCTTTCTCCAGGATAGGGGTTTGAGCGAGTGAGGGAACGAAGCTCCAACTCGCGAGTTCTTCCGGAGGCTCATTGACGAACTTGGGCAGACCGTCGTGGATGTCCGGAACTGAAGCGTTCTTTTCATAGAACCATCCGGCGTTCCAGTACCGGACGGATTCGTGCGAATCATGTGGTGGATACATGCGTCCAGGTCGGAGCATGAACGTCATGCTCCCACAGTTCACCATTGCTTTGTCCTTCGTCTCCTTCTTCACTCGGAAGAAAAACTGCCATAACTTGACATCTGGTCGGATTCCAAGATGCCCTTCGCAAAGTGTTGCAAAGTTGGAGAGGAGGAGGTATGAGTTTGGGCAGATGTTGTGAGGCTGGAGCCCATACGTGTTGAGGATGGAGAGGAAAAACTCCGAGCAGGGGAGCGACAACCCGCGCTCCACCCAAGCCTTGGTCATAACTACTTCACCGGCTCCGGGCTTGGGGACGTCGGTGTCGCGTATGAAGCTCCAGTGGGCGGAGATCATACCCTCGTTTTGGAGCGCTCTAAGCTCCACGTCGGTGGTTTCACAGGGCCACCATTGACCCCGTTCTCCTTCGCGGATCCGAGCCTTGGAAGCCCTCTTGTTTTCCGCCTCCTGCACTTTGGCTGCCATTCTCGCTTGACCCTCGAGTTCTTCTTGAAGCTCTTTGAGGGAGGGGATCCGGCCTGGAGTGGTGCTGGAAGATGCGGAAAATGGTTGAGCTAGCCGGATGTCGGAAACATATGGTGGTAGATATGCTATGGGATCCGGACAGATTGGTTCTAACGAACTGGGATTTGGGCTACTCGGAGAACTACCAGTACAGTGCGGTGAATCGAGTGGCATGCTTCCGGCTGCACCCATTTAAAATATTTGAGTAATCGGAATCTACGCTACACTTCTTCTTCTACAGGGCCGGCGCACTTACCGTTAATGGCGCGGTGGTTCCGTGGGACGCCGGCGAGGTTGTGCTGGCCGGACTTGCAGCGTTGCGCCTCAGAAGACCACGAATCGGCGGCGGAGGAAAAATCCCGATCAAACACGCAGATCTCAGGTCGAGGGAGACCTTGGAGTGGCGGCGGGAGAAGCTCCCCGTGCGTGAGTTTGCCGGAAGTTCAGATCTGGCGGGCGGCGCGGCGCAAGGAAGAAGAAGAAGAGAAAGATGCGGTGAAAGAATGGGAAGTTACCGCGCGTGAGGGATATTTATAGACCTCGCGCGGAGATTCGTGTTTCGGATCCAGCGGTGGAAACTAAACGGTCTCGCCGTTGGATGCTTGACGCGTGTCTTAGGTTAAAAGCGGTAAAACGACGTGGAGGTAACTTAATCGTGCGCTCCCGAAATTTCCGCTAAAGATTCGCTTCTCTGAAAATTTAGCGGGAAAGGAGGAAGTTGTGCGCGGGAAAGATGGAAACTCCGTTACATTATCGTTATGAAGGACAAATGATTTCCGAAAATATGATGTCGGAAACAAGTAAAGTTTGGAAGCTCTTAAAGATTCTCTTCGGGTTGATTGAAGTTGGAAGAATGATGAATCTCGGAGAACTTCGGGGCTACTGTTGTGGGTATACTTTATGGGTATATCAACGACGTGGCTTGGATCCGGCAAGCCCGGGTGGCCCACAGACGGTGATGGTGGCATGTGGCCCATCGGGCGGCCCAGTTGCTGTTGATCATGAAGGATGAAGTCCAGCCCAGGAACGAGGAGCCGGATCTCAACCGACCTACGAAGGAGGCCGGATCCGTGGAGGCCCATAAAGTATCCGGATCCAGCACGGCCAAGAAGGAAGGCGGATCCTTGACGTACACGGCAAGATATTGTACCGTAGTTAGGCAACTTGTATTCCGGCTAGGACTCTCCATGTAAACCCTAGATCCGTGCGCCTATATAAGCCGGATCCCGGGAGCCCTAGAAGCACAACCACAACCATTGTAACAACGCGCAAGCGCCCAGATAATTCCAGACAAGCAGCAGTAGGCCCTGTCCTCGTGCAGGTGTTCCGAAGCTGGGTAAATCGCGTACCACCATCCCGAGTGCACTCCGCCCTATGGCCCCTACTTCTTCTCCCCCTCGTGAGGATCCCTCCTCGGGGGTACCGTCGAATAGGCAACGACAACAAGCATCAATAAGACTTGCATAACAGTTAACTCATAAAGCAATAAATTCTTAGTAGAAAGCTTTGAAGCAACACAAAGGAAGATATAAGTTTCAGCGGTTGCTTTCAACTTCAACATGTATATCTCATGGATAATTGTCAACATAAATCAATATAACAAGTGCAATAGGTAAACATGTAAGAATCAATGCACACACATTGACACAAGTGTTTGCTTCTAAGATAGAAAGAAGTAGGTAAACCGACTCAACATAAAGTAGAAGAATGGCCCTTCGCAGAGGGAAGCATGGATTACTATTTTTGTGCAAGAGCTTTTCATTTTGAAAACATAGAAACAATTTTGTCAACGGTAATAATAATTCATATGTGTTATGTATAAGACATCCTATAAGTTGCAAGCCTCATGCATAGAATACCAATAGTGCTCGCACCTTGTCCTAATTAGCTTGGATTAACACGGATTATCATTGCATAACATATGTTTCAACCAAGTGTCACAAAGGGGTACCTCTATGCCGCCTGTACAAAGGTCTAAGGAGAAAGTTCGCATTGGATTTCTCGCTTTTGATTATTCTCAACTTAGACATCCATACCGGGACAACATAGAAAACAGATAATGGACTCCTCTTTTAATGCTTAAGCATTCAACAACAGATAATATTCTCATAAGAGATTGAGGATTTGTGTCCAAACTGAAACTTCCACCATGATTCATGGCTTTAGTTAGCGGCCCAATGTTCTTCTCTAACAATATGCATACTCAAACCATTTGATCATGAAAATCGCCCTTACTTCAGACAAGACGAACATGCATAGCAACTCACATGATATTCAACAAAGGTGTAAAAGTTGATGGCGTCCCCAAAAACATGGTTACAGCTCAACAAGCAACTTATAAGAAATAAGATACATAGCAACATATTCAATACCACAATAGTTTTTAAGGCTATTTTCCCATGAGCTATGTATTGCGAAGACAAAGAATACAATTTTAAAGGTAGCACTCAAGTAATGTACTTTGGAATGGCAGAGAAATACCATGTAGTAGGTAGGTATGGTGGACACAAATGGCATAGTTTTTGGCTCAAGGATTTGGATGCACGAGAAGTAATCCCTCTCAATACAAGGCTTAGGCTAGCAAGGTTGTTTGAAGCAAACTCAAGTATAAACCGGTACAGCAAAACTTACATAAGAACATATTGCAAGCATTATAAGACTCTACACTGTCTTCCTTGTTGTTCAAACACCTTAACCAGAAAATATCTAGACTTAGAGAGACCAATCATGCAAACCAAATTTTAACAAGTTCTATGTAGTTCTTCATTAATAGGTGCAAAGTACATGATGCAAGAGCTTAAACATGATCTATATGAGCACAACAATTGCCAAGTATCAAATTATTCAAGACATTATACCAATTACCACATGAAGCATTTTCTGTTTCCAACCATATAACAATGAACGAAGCAGTTTTCAACCTTCGCCATGAAATTAGTAGCACTAAGAACACATGTGTTCATATGCAACAGCGGAGCGTGTCTCTCTCCCATACAAAGAATGCTAGGATCCGATTTTATTCAAACAAAAACAAAAACAAAAGCAAACAGACGCTCCAAGTAAAGCACATAAGATGTGATGAATAAAAATATAGTTTCACTAGAGGTGACCTGATAAGTTATCGATGAAGAAGGGGATGCCTTGGGCATCCCAAGCTTAGATGCTTGAGTCTTCTTGAAATATGCAGGGATGAACCACGGGGCATCCCCAAGCTTAGACTTTTCACTCTTCTTGATCATATTGTATCATCCTCCTCTCTTGACCGTTGAAAACTTCCTCCACACCAAACTCGAAACAAACTCATTAGAGGGTTAGTGCATAATTGAAAATTCATATATTCAGAGGTGACATAATCATTCTTAACACTTCTGAACATTGCACAAAGCTACTGAAAGTTAATGGAACAAAGAAATCCATCAAGCATAGCAAAACAGGCAATGCGAAATAAAAGGCAGAATCTGTCAAAACAGAACAGTCCATAAAGACGAATTTTCTGGGGCACTTAACTTGCTCAGATGAAAAAGCTCAAATTGAATGAAAGTTGCGTACGTATCTGAGGATCACGCACGTAAATTGGCAGAATTTTCTGAGTTACCTACAGACGGGGCTACTCAATTTCGTGACAATAAGAAATCTATTTCTGCGCAGTAATCCAAATCTAGTATCAACATTACTATCAAAGACTTTACTTGGCACAACAATGCAATAAAATAAAGATAAGGAGAGGTTGCTACAGTAGTAACAACTTCCAAGACACAACAAAACAGTAGCAAAATAAAACATGGGTTATCTCCCAAGAAGTGCTTTCTTTATAGCCATTAAGATGGGCTCAGTAATTTTAATGATGCTCTCGCAAGAAATAAGAGTTGAAGCAAAAGAGAGCATCAAGAAGCAAATTCAAAACACATTTAAGTCTAACCCACTTCCTATGAAAAGGAATCTTGTAAGGAAACAAGTTGCATACTAAAGGAATGGTTTTTGGCAATCCCATCATAACTATGACAAGTTTCATAAGGATAATTATAACATGTGTCATATGCATCTCTATAACCAGAATATATAATATCATCTTTTTCACTAAAATTAAAGGTCTCAAATATAGGATCTTCAAGCACAACATCCCCAAGCTTAGAGCTTTCAATATCAACGTTTGAGGGAACATGAATAGTGCTAACATCATTACTTTCATAATCAGTACCAAAGAGATTTCCAATATCAAAGGTAGTGTGCTCTTCCAAATCATGATCACTAATATGGGTAAAGGGCATAGGAAGATCATTGTACTCAGATTCATTATCATAATAATCATTAGGAGCAACATACTTACGGTTACCTATCGTTATCTCATACACACGGGGATATGCCGTTACCTCTTTCTTCTTATTCCCCCTCTTATTCTTCTTCCTCTTCTTCTTCTTCTTCTTCTTCTTCTTCTTTTCCTTCTTCTTCTTCTTTTCCTTCTCCGTTCCCTTCTTTAGGAGGAAGAGGCTTGAAGGGAGGCTTTTCCACATAACCTGATTTATTTCCAAAAACAATAGAAGAAACTTGGGAGGATTCCTCCTTTTCATTAATAAGTTTAAAACACACAACGGTCCTATCATATTTTGACAAAGTGTCATCTTCTAAGATATTCTGTATGTAGGTATTTGTATGGCAATTATTAATGCAATAAGAAAGACACCCATGCAGGACATCATCAATATCAAGATCACTCATATGTAACAAAGAGATTTTTCTTGATAACTCTTCACACCCCAAAAATAAAGTAAGTTCATCATGCTGATTAGGAAGGATTTCATCATCACAATACAAATTTGCAGCACTCATGGGGTTCGAATTATCATTGGAGGAGCATTGAAAATTAAAATGACCCACTCTATGGCAAAGTTCACAAATAAAAGGATAGAGGGCACAAACTTTTTCACCAAGATCATCTAGAGCCCTAAACCACTTTCTAGTTTTTTCATTCCTATGATGGATACAATATTCATCTTCGATTTGATTAATTCCACAAGGTCTATGCATTCCACAAAAATTAACATGCTTATAAGAAATAGTATTTTCAGAAGTTTGGGCATGTTTATTGCAATCATTAACAACAATTTCATTTTCCATGCAAGTGTCTTTGAAAGGTTCATGATACATGTACCAATTTTCCTTAGGAACATTAATATGAGAAGCAAAGGCTCTATAATAATCGACCATAATTTGAGGATCAAGACCATATTTAGCACTAAGCTCTTGAAAATAAGCAGTTTCAATGAAAGACTTAATGCATTCATATTCATAGTTTATACCTGATTCTTTACCTTTGTCGTTCTCCCAATCTTCAGCGTTCTCCTGAATCCGATTAAGAAGGTCCCATTTAAACTCTTCTTTATTGCGCGTGAATGATCCAGAACAAGCAGTATCCAGCAAGGTTTTATCTTGAAAAGAAAGTCTTGCATAGAAATTATCAATGATGATATTACCAGAAGCTCATGAATGGGGCATTTGAGCATTAAAGACTTCAATCTCTCCCATGCTTGGGCAATACTCTCTCCATCATGAGGCCAAAAATTATATATGCGGTTTCGGTCTTTGTGAATTTCACTTGGAGGATAGAATTTAGAATAAAATAGAGGCACAATATCCTTCCAATCAAGAGAATGCCCATCCTTCAGCAGTTTATACCAATACGCCGCTTTACCAGACAATGACATAGAGAATAATTTCTTCTTCACTTCATCCATAGAGATACCTGCACACTTGAATAACCCGCATAATTCATGCAAAAAGAGTAAATGATCTCCAGGATGAACAGTTCCATCCCCTTCATAGCGGTTATCTATAACTCGTTCAATAATTTTCATGGGTATCTTGAAAGGAATATTTTCAGTAGGTGGATTTAAAATATCACAAGCATCATTAGAGTTATCTCATATGGGAGATAAAGTATTATCAGAGCAAATTTTCTCCCCTAAAGATGGGAAGCTAAAAAGATCATAAAAACTAGCTTCCCCAAGCTTAGACTTCTCCATACCATTAGCAGTAATTGCGTTCATACTAATAACATTGCTACTAGCATGCAAATAAGGTTCTATAGGTTTTTTTAATTTTCGCATCAAACAATTCTAACTCAGGAAAAAGATTAAAAAGCTCACCAATTTTTTTGTTGTTTTCCATTATGCCTAACTAGTGAAAATAAAAACAAGAAACAAAAAGATATAATTGCAAAATCTAAAGGAGATAGCTTCGAGCACTCACACACCGGCAACAGTGCTAGGAAATAGCTTAGTAGTCGGAGGATGTGAATACCTTTTACCTTACCTCCCGGCAACGGCGCCAAAATAGCTTGATGTCTACGCACGCTTCTATTCCTATAGACAGTGTTGGGCCTCCAAGAGCAGAGGTTTGTAGAACAGCAGCAAGTTTCCCTTAACGAATCACCCAAGGTTTATCGAACTCGGGAGGTAGAGGTCAGAGATATCCTCTCAAGCAACCCTGCAATTACGATACAAGAAGTCTCTTGTGTCCCCAACACACCTAATGCACTTGTCAGATGTATAGGTGCACTAGTTCGGCGAAAAGATAGTAAAATACAAGTAATATGGATGAATATGAGTGGTAATAGCAATCTGAAATAAAGATGGCAGCAAGCAAACATGTAACAGAACTTGTTGGAAACGGTGTTTCAATGCTTAGAAACAAGGCCTAGGGATCATACTTTCACTAGTGGACACTCTCAACAACGATCACATAAATAAATAAGTTCTCTTCTCTTATGCTACTTTCAAAGACTCTATTGTTGGATAACAAACACCATTCATTACGTAGGGCTACGAGAGCACCCTCAAGCCGGAGTAAACAAGCTCCACAACGTCATAAAGGAATCACACAAGATGCAAACACTGTCACTGTCACACCATAGAGAGTAATTCCGGAGTTCATATAAAGTAACTCTAGAGTGCATAGTAATAGTTAACTTCACAATCTACAAAAGATCACGATCATAACCTACGCCAAGTACTACATGATGCACACACTGTCCACATTACATCATGAAGGAGGAATAGACTACTTTAATAACATCACTAGAGTAGCACATAGATTAATAGTGATACAAAGCTCATGATCACATAAAGATCACATGGGAGAGAGAGATGAACCACATAGCTACCGGTAGAGCCCTCAGGGAGAACTACTCCTCCTCATCATGGGAGACATCGATGGCGATGGAGATGGCGATGGAGTCGATGGAGATGACTGGCATTCCCCGTCCCGGCAGGGTGCCGGAACATAGACTTCTGTCCCCCGAATTGGAGTTTCGCGATGGCGGCGGCGTCCCTGGAGTCTTTCTGGAGTTTCGTCAATCCGTGTCGGGTTTTTAGGTCACGAGGGATCTTATAGGCGAAGAGGCGGCGCAAGGGGGTGCCTGGAGGGTCCACACCATAGGGGGGCGCGCCCCCCCCTTTGGCCGCGCCACCTGGTGGTGTGGGCCTCCTGGCCCTTCTCCGTGTCTCCTTCGGTGATCTGGGTCCGTCTCGGTGAATTATGATGTTTGATCTTCGTTTCGTCGAATTCCGAGAATATTGCCCGAACAGCCTTTCTGGAACCAAAAACAACAAAAACAGAACGACATCGTGGCATCTTGTTAATAGGTTAGTTCCGGAAAACACATAAAAACATTATAAAGTGTGAGCAAAACATGTAGATATTACCATAAAACAAGCATGGAACATCAGAAATTATAGATACGTTGGAGACGTATCACCCCCTTCATTGTAGGTATAGCGAGTTGTCGCTAGGAAGGTGGCTTCAAGTTGTTCTTTGTATTTCTCTTATAAGACATTGCGAATAATTTAATAAAGAAGAAAGCTGTGTGCATACTTTGGATGCAGAGGCTGGGGCTATGCTCCTTGATCGAAAAAAGATAGTGCATAAACCTCCCATTGTTCAAGCTTCTTTCACTATTCAGTCCCGGTTGCCGATCTCTGTTCATTTTGTATGTGCTGCTTTTGTCTGTACACCATAACCTTGCTCTGTACTAATTAATTTAGGCTAAGATCCAGCCTTGCTTGTAAAATAAATTTGTATACGCATCAGTACCCGTGTCAGCAGTTGTTGTAAAACTGTTGTTACCAATCAAATCGATATCTTGTGTAAGTGTAACCATAAGAACATTACACCCGCGGCCCGCCGAATGAATTTGCTCGCTAGGGAGGAAAACCAGGCCACAAGCAAGTTTGCTCCGTGATTTAGCCACCCAGCATCTTCACCGGCGCCTCCAAATAGACGCCGGCAGTGGCACCGGCAGTGTTCTATCGGAGCCGCCGTCACGTCTTCCTCCATTTCGGAAGGTCCACACCGGCGCACCCCAAACGCAGACCCCAAAGAAGTTCAAAATCCTAAACACGGACCTCCAAAAAAGTTTAAAATTTGGAAATGCAAAAGACATCGAATTTCATTTGATTTCTAGCGAGTTTGTACAAAAGTGCCCCAAATTCAAATAAAAAAACTAGATTGAAGGCGTTGTAGTCGCCGCTGTCTGCGCCGTTGCCACCCTTGGCGTCGTCCCCGGAGAACTCCCAATCCTCCTCCTCCTCTTTTGGCATCAGTGGTGGAGAAGGAGCGGCGGCGACGAGGTCGACGAAATTGTTGTAGTCCTTGGCGGATCACAGCTCCGTCTCCCACGCGCTGTAGGTCACCTGCCGGTAGTCCTCATCGATGGAGCGGCCGCGGTAGGCCGCCTACACCTCGAGCTCCATTTCCCACCAATTTTTCTCCGGCCGTGGCGGGTGCACGACTTACTCCTTGGGACGGAGAAGGTGGAGGCGCCTGTGTGGAAGCGATCCCGACGCTTCCTTCTTCACCGGCTCCATCCTTTCGGCCGGTGCGGAGGAGTTGCCTCGCGATCCGTTGGTGGCTAGGGCTAGGAGGATTTGGGCGGAGACGGCGGTGTCGACAGGGGGGGTTTTAAAGCAGTCGGAGTCACTGATGCCACGCAGTTGGGCCACCGCCGCGTGTGCGTTCGCATGGCATATGGCCTCCTCACTGCCTCGGTTTTCGGCAACGAGTGCCATTACGCGTCTTTAAAAAGCGACCGGCGCCGTGTCTCTTTGACAAGCGGGCCCGGCGGACGAAATCCAACGTGACGCGAGGCACCGACGCACCCGTTTCGCGGCCTCCGTGTAGGGGCTGACATGGAGGTTGCCGGCGGTTTTATTGGGCTCGAAACCGCGCCGACGCTTTATTAGACGCGCCGGTGTGAGCCCAGTTTTGCCACCGGCCCCCAAATGGCTATTGGGGGCGCTATTGGGCTCCCGGTGGAGATGCTCTGACCAGCTAGGAGAACTTTTCATTTGTCATTTTTAACATTTCGATGTGTTAATTGTGGTATACGCATTTTTTATTCGTGGTTGAGCTTGTACTTCAGCTACATAACTGTACTGTACTGTATTTTGCTGTATGCTAAGGTCTGAACTCTTAACTTTGGTGCATTTGAAGAAATCTTTGAACATCCTGGGGAAGATTTCAATAGTATATGTTTGATTACCTGTTTTTTGAAATTTGTGTGTTTGATTACCTTAGTTTTGCTTTCAGGAAAAGTTTAGTTACCCAGCTGTGCTGCCGAGATCTGGAGCAGGTATGATACGGAGCTGCAGGTCCTACTGACGAAGTGACGATCCGCGGTGACACACATCCAGACCGTCCATCGGGAACAGCGGCGAACGGCTGGTGTTAACCGATCCACGGCACCCACCCCTCCACCAATCAGCATTCGTCTCCTCCCTTCTATATAATCATTCCGCCCGCTCCTCGCTTCCTCACATCTCATCTGCAACCAATTCCCCACCCCTTCTTCCACCTCCATCCCCGTCGAATCCGCAGCAGCACCCATGGCGCCCAAGGCCGAGAAGAAGCCGGCGGAGAAGAAGCCCGTGGAGGAGGAGCCCGCGGCCGACAAGGCCAAGAAGACCCCCGCTGCCAAGAAGCCCAAGGCGGGAAAGAGCCTGCCCGCCGGCAAGACCGCTGCCAAGGAGGGCGGCGAGAAGAAGGGCAAGAAGAAGGCCAAGAAGTCCGTGGAGACGTACAAGATCTACATCTTCAAGGTGCTCAAGCAGGTGCACCCCGACATCGGCATCTCCTCTAAGGCCATGTCCATCATGAACTCCTTCATCAACGACATATTCGAGAAGTTGGCCGGGGAGTCCGCCAAGCTCGCGAGGTACAACAAGAAGCCCACCATCACCTCCCGGGAGATCCAGACCTCCGTCCGCCTCGTCCTCCCCGGCGAGCTCGCCAAGCACGCCGTCTCTGAGGGCACCAAGGCCGTCACCAAGTTTACCTCTTCCTAGGCTGGTCTGCCTACTCCTCGGATGGTCTCATGTATCGCCTGTCTCCGTGCTATTACCATGTTCCAGTTGTATTCTGTAGTTAGATGCTCCAGTGTGTCATGTCTCATGACCGTGTGATTCTGTAGTAACAAAATGTGCTGGTCAGTTGTAACAGCACTGGTATTTCAGTCTCAAGTTATTGCTAATCTTCTTCATCTTGCCTGTGCCATTTAGGTTGCTTTTTTCTCGCCTGTTGATTACTTCTCTTTTAGTCCATGCAGTGAGCTTGTTTATTCGATCTGTTCTATGGACCTCTGGGTTCTATCTGTTCTGATCTATCTCCCTCTCTCCGCTGAAACCAATCCACACCAACACCGACATGAGATTATATGCCACTAGAGAAGCGGCAATGGAAATGAACTGTTGATGTTAACACCGATATGAGATTTGCTGGTGGTGGTAGTTGATATGGAAGTAAGATCCCAGCATCAGTTCTTCAGGGACAAAAATACTTTGTTTGACCAACGAAACCAGGTTAATGAAACATATTTACAAAGATTGTCCAGGCTAAACTACACTAGCCAGGTGCAAGAATTGGCCGCTCACTTTGAAGTCTGAACCACAGCAACTTGCAATCAGTCCTCGAAACTACAGGAAAACACAGATCTAATCCATCCATCCGTCCGGTTAATCGATGACCAGTCTCACTCACTCAGACAACCACCAGGTTCACATGACATCACAGCTGGAGGAATGCAACAAACACCAGCAGAAGGCGATACAGCGCGCTCAATCTTCCTTCAGACTTGTAGCCCCGGCGGCCACCGCTTGCCCTCACCGCCACGCCGCCTGGTCGGTACGCCACACCAGGGTTCCACCCAGCAGGTATGGCATTGCTGGCGACGAGCATCCTGCCAGACCTGAACGTCAGGCGGATGGAGAACGGCCCATGGAGGGTGGAACCGGAGTTGAGCTTCCACACTGCGCCCCAGGACTGCTGCATTGGTATCCACGCCGATGTTGCCCCGTAACCCCCGCTCTGCGCGAGGTCGACGGCTGAGAGGTCGCTCTCGCTGTCCTCATACTCAACAAGCACGGCCAGGTAGTTTGGGTTTGAGCCGGCGTCTACTTTGAAGGTTAAGTCTACTCCAGTCCACTCACACTGCACCCTGTACAATCACACATTGCTAAAATAACCGATTAATGTCGACTATTGAACAAAACACACGCATATGCTCAAGAAGCCATGCAGAGTAACAATGAGGTATGTTCATCCATGTATGCGTACCGGGTGTACTGGATTTGGAGGAGGCCAGCGCCGCGGAGTTGGTCAGCCTGGCCAGGCTTTGCCATGGCACCGAATGCAGTCCCGCTCATGTCGAAGTGGGCAGCCTCATTCTGGCACTGGCCGTCAACTAGTTCGCTAAGGCAAGGGCCACCAGGCCCCTGATCTGTGATGACGACAGTCACCGGAATACCAGAGCAAGCTTCATTGCTACCGCACACCACCTGAAGAACCAAGATATCCAAATGTCAAATGACAGACGATAGCAGTCATGCATATGGAGTCAGTTGTATAGAGCTGCATGTACCCGGTAGCACGAACCGCAGCCATCGCCAGAGTCGTAGATGAAGGGGCTGCCTGCGGCAATCATGGATGAGAACGGTGGCTGGTCAACAGCATACTGGTACCCACATGCACCACCTACAGAACATGTATTCAGGCATGCACACATCAGACATTTACTTCAAGATAAACGCCAGTTTGGGAAGAGATAGCAATACAAAATCTCATATATCTATTACCTTCACTTCCCGCGCCATTAGCATCACCATACCATGTCGCGATGCCACCGGACCAGCTGGAGAGCTCACGGTGAAACTCAGCGGATGCACAGGGGTGGAAGAGTGAAGCGACAACAACTGCAACGCCATAGAAGGGCAGGAGCTGAAGCTTGGAAGCCATGTGCAGCATTCTGTGACAATTAGCTATGGCTGTTAAGGTCTAAGATAGTACTGGTTTGGCAGAAGAGAGGAAGGGCAAGTAGAGAATAGTGTTAACTATGCAATAGAATATTTCAACTACGAATGTAACAAACACAGGCGCAGCACACTGGTTCTCTTTGGCCTGATGACACACACTGAAACAATGGTAGCAGTTTGTAGTGCTTTTTTTTTTCTCTTCGCTTTTATAAAAATGACACTGGTCAGTATTCAGTATCAAATAGAAAACTTAAAACCGTTGACAAGTGAGTAAGAGCAAAACCGAGAGTACAGTAAGCAGCCCCCTTCAGACAAAGTTGGCATGAGGGGGCAGTACTATACTAAATCAAATGCACATACAGGTTCCTGAATTTTTATTCTGCATCTTAACTCTTACAAATTTAAATACAAATTACTATAATGAAGATCCTATATTGTACTATTAAATGATGGTGGAACTGCAAGTACATATAGAGATATTCAAAGCACCCTATGAACCCACTAATCATGCCAAACAACCACAGAGATACTAAAATGATATACTTATGAAGGAAATATTGTTCAAGAAAAATAATTATGAACGAAATGAGGGCGCATTTTCTTATGCTGTGTAAAACCAACTGGTGATTGTTATTTAACTATTTAAGCACATAGTGCTACCCAAGAACTGTCTTAGCTAAAGTAATATGTAGTATTACAGTATGTCAGAACCTCTAGTACAATTACTAAGACCTCTGTTTTCAGATCATCTAGAATAAGTACGTATAATCGATTCTAGGGACCTAAAATGAATGCTAGTAAAGGTATATACAGAAAAAACAACCTTAGAAGACCACTGGTGCATTGGAAACGTCGTGTGCAGGGTAGTATTAGCATCTGAACTGATGGTAAAAGGTGTGATAACTGATAAACATTTGAAGTAAAATGCAAAGATCTGGATCACCAAAAAATACATATTTTCAAGGTGAGTCATAGATTAGGGCGAGCATGCAAAGGGCCACTGGAAAATTTCGATGAAACAAACCAATGTCAAATCACCAGTTTCTAGGTGATGCGCAGTATCTAAAAATAAATCCACAACTTGTGCTATGACACTCCTCTTTTAGAAAATTCTACGAATTCAAAGCAAATCAGTTAATATTAGATGGTGTAAATTCGTATTAATCTAGAAACTATTGGGGGTGCATTGACTTAGTTTTTAAATCTGTATGCATAAGTTTGTTCAATAGTTTGTTGGTAGAAATTTCCCCTCACTTAATATTAATTACTATTTTTTTTAAAGATTCATGAACTTTTCTAGAAGAGGTGCTTTAAAGCAAACACCTAACCCCACTGAACTGAAATACATAATGAAACACATGTAGTGTCAGCCTTAATCATATTTAAATGAAGTTTCTGCAGAAAAGGTTCAAGTCGATTGGTTAATAAAATGTCGCAAATGGTAGACAATCCTGCAGAATTGTGTTTATCAACACACGTACACAATGAAGCATCATTCAAAAGAACATGGTTTATCAATTTTTTTAACAGAACAAAGCGCTGGTCAGTTGTTTTAATGACAGAAAAGGCAAAATACGTAATACTGGTACATTAATGAGATCATGACGCAAAAGGAAATAAGAGCATCCAATCATTCATAAAACCAGAGTGCTTTCGTCTCAGAAAGTGATCATCAGCGTTGTAAGTTATAATAACCCTAGGCTGACACTCAAACCTAAATGTAATAAACGTACCCTCTTAATCTCAGTGGAAACTCAAATTTTACACATGAAAGTTAACAAAGAAGTTCTCCCATATGAAGTAAAGAAACAAGCAGCACTCCTCGTAATGTCTCCCCTGTTAGGATTGGCCTGAACCAGACAGTCTCTACTGCTCGATCTGGCTAGTTAGTTAACTACAGAGTGTTAACCCATAGCCACCACATAAATTACAGTTTCAGCATGGCGGCCAATAGTCTAGAAGCACGAAGAGAGTTGGCAAAAGTATGACATCTCTGTCCTTGCTCCAATCAAGGCAGCAGACTTGAATTTTACATGCCAGCGGACTAATTACATTTTCATTTTGCAAAGTCACTCCCAACACATATCCGAGACAAATACGACCCAAGGCACAAACAATGCACAAATCCTAAGAAAGTCCAAGATGGGGTGTATCTATCCCAGCATAAACACATAAACCAGATCGAATCCATCTCAACTCTAAAGCAAACGAACCATTAGCCGATTTGACGCGCTGGTTACTCTGAAAACAAGAATCACGCAAATTTTCGTATGAGCCCTGAACTAGCGCCATTGGGCACTGGCAATCACAGTTTCGCATCAGACCAAGAGCATCTGTAAAAACAGAGCGCGGTACATTCATCCTTACCTTTCTGGCTCGGATGCCGGCGCGCTCGTCGAGTCCGGTCACCTTTTCTTACCCTGAAGAAGAAAAACAAGCGAATGCAGCAACGGAAGGGAACCTAAGCAAAGGAGGGTGGAGGCGTCATGTTGCTGCTGCTGTACTGCAAGGAGAAGGCTGGGTTTGTTGAGGCGTAGGCGGTGGCGGCGGCGGAGGGGAGAAGAGAGGAGAGGAGGCTGAGAGGGGAGTGTTCGACAAAGAGTGACAGAGCGAGATTGGGGAGGCGCGTGGAGAGTGCCATGCCTGTTTGGTTGCACGCCGGAACGCTGACTCTTGTTTTGTTCCCTGGCCCAAAAATCCAGAAAGGCTATACTGAGCTTTATCGTTTTCAAATAAAGAAACTCTGCAGTCTCAAACGAGAGTTAATAGACAATTGTTTCTTTTCAAGACTACCATCCGCGGATCAAGTTTTGCTCATGGGATGTAAACTTAACCAAATGGCTTTTCAATTTTTTTTCAGAGAAAAAAGTATTTTCAATTTATGAGCCATGTTTGATTATCGGTTCAGGCTATGCTTACATTCTATAGCTTTGGAAATTTGAACTAGAAATTTGATTTCTGCCATTTGGTTATTTTTGACAAATCACCACTGAATATTGCAACTTCAAGTAGACGAGGATGTTAAATTTTCTAAATTATTTCTAGAGTTGTTACATAATTAAATCTTCATTTTTTGGGAATTAATTAAAATTTCATTATTTGTGAAATTATAATTTTAGGTATTCAAAAGTTCACAATCTAATAACTTTCCATCTTCAAGTCCATATGAGAAAGTGGTAAAGTGTACACGACGTCCATTGTATTTTCTACATAGTTGAACCAGAATATATTATTTAGAAGTGAAATATTATCGCCTTTCTAAAATATAAGACTTTTTTTTGGAGAAAACTAGTTTAGCTTTATAAAACGGTTTATATTTCAGAACGGAGGCAGTATAATATTAAAAGAACCTTGTTAAATCTGTCAAAACTTAAATTTATAAAATAATAACAGTGTCCATATATTCTCGCACTATTTTGCATCAAAAGAGATGAAAATGTTCTCAGAACCTGTCATGCTGGAGCAACATGTTATAATTACCTTGGTTAGATAAATGAAATACTCCGCAAGATTCAAAAAGGTTATGAAAATCATATTAAGCGTCACATTTCACAAACTTTAGAAAATATAAATCATATTTGCAGGCTCAAAATTGAACCACATTGAACATGTGACCATCCACATAAACAAAAAATTCACAAAGCGGTCAAGGCTTAAGTGGAAAATATATTTTTGCACAAATGTTTTTGGCAAATCTTATACCTACGGTTGTGTATCATTCCAATGAAGTGATATAAAAAAGGAGACATAAGTATACAAATTGACAATGCAAAGTCTACATATCATGATTACCACCAAATAAAATCTTAACTACTCCCTCCATCTCATTGATTAGGGCGCAATTTTTTTTTGCACAATTATTAAGGTGAGAATGGCAGGAGAGAAATAATCGCTAGTTTCCTCATTAGCCTCCTGCATGCTCGCGCGATTAGCGCCTCTTCCGCACGCGCTGAACATTTCGTTTCCCCTGGACCTCCTCATTTCTTGGGCCACACCAATAGTTTCATAGGGTTGTGGGTTAATGCCACCAGATTTTAAGGAGGGAAAACGGGAAAGCAGGGGTAAAGTTAGGAGACTAGCAATCCACAACCGCCTATGCCTTATGCATTGAGGAAAAAATAGATTTTTTTATGCGCCGTAAGCATTGACACGGAGGAAGTATCATTTACTTTGATGTCTAGGATGGTGGTTTGACACCAACCTACACTACTAGTACTCCAGACTGGTCCTCCACCGAGGACACTTAAACCCGTGCGTTCTAGTCCTCTTAAACCCCTGCCAAATGAATTTTACGTATATGTAATTAAGTAACCATCATTGGAGACGATCCACCAGTGCAAGATGGGAAATCGCGTGGAAGGATTTCTACTGATATCATTCCAACGAAGTATTGAACCTACACTCACTTTAAAAAATTTCATAATAATTCTTTAAAACAAAAATAAAAATAATTTAAAACAATAAAATATGTAAAATATCCATAATAATTCTAAAATTCTAAGACAATTTCCAAAATAATCCTAAAACTCTAAACACTTTTGACTGTTTAAGAAACAATTCATGACATTTCTAAAATTCAAAAAAACAATCTTGACAATTGTATATTTATCCATATAAAATTCACAATGCACATGGCTTACACTACAAATATTTCTAAAATATATACAACAATTGCAAAAGGTGCTAAAAATGGCCGGAACCATTCTAACATGTTGCACAGTTTGACATTCTGAACGAAATCAATGTTATTTTCGACAAAAAATATTCCATGGCTTGTTCTAAAAACCATGATCTAAACTACCTGATAATCCATCTCTCCAAAAATAAAAACCCTGATGTTAGCCATCGAGCCCATGCAATATCTGGTGCCTGTCATTGATCCGATGAATGAATTGTGGTTTAAATTTTATACTAGAGATGTTGCAAGGAATATATCATAGGGATTTCTATTTTCGTGCCCCTGGTTCGTTAGTTGTACTCAGTTTTCCCCAGTCCCTTAGTTTTTCCTCAGTTTTCCCCTCCTCTAGTTTGAAACACGCACAAGTGCTGGAACGGCGGTAGCCGTCAGGTCGAGGCCTTGACCGTTAGTCGACCGGGCCGCACAGGGGCAGCTCCTCCCGACCGTCTCGTGCCGACGGGTAGGGTCAGGAGACACGTCGGAGCAGCCATCCATTTATCGCGACGTGTGGGCCGTTTTATTTTTCATGATTTTATATGCGGTGCTGCCAATGACAAATGGGGCCGCTTTATATCGCAACCAGTGGGGTCGTATATTTTTCAAGAAAAGACATATATTGCCGTCGTGGCTGCGCCCACCAAATTTCATTTATTTAGGGAAACTCATATATTGCCGCTCGTGGGCCTCCGCCCAATGACCGGGGTCGTATATTTTTCAAAGACATATATTGCCGCTCTGTGGCTGCCGCAGAATTGACCAGTGGGGTCGTCTATTTATTAAGAGAAACTCATATATTGCCGCTCGTGGGGCCTCACCAATGACCGTGGTCTATTTTCCAAGAAAGACATATATTGCCGTCTGGCTGCCGCAGCCAATGACCAATGGGTCGTCTATTTATTTAGAGAAACTCATATATTGCCGCTCTGTGGGCCTCGCAGCCAATGACCAGTGGGGTCGTCTATTTTTCAGAAAAGACATATATTGCCGCTCTGTGGGGCTGCCGCAGCCAATGACCGGGGTCGTCTATTTATTTAGAGAGAAAATCATATATTGCCGCTCCGATATATGTCTTTAGAGAATATCATAGAGAGAAGCAACAAGTTCGCTAATTAATTATTTAAGCTAGACCGAGAAGCTGCGCTGCTCCCCACCGTCCCGGAGCAGCCATCGCCGCGCTTGTCGCGCGGCTTGTTTCTGGCGTGGAGAACTGCGGCGCGCACGTCAACCACGGCTCCAGCACTTGTTTCGTCCGCACGCATTGTACCCACCGCAGGAAAGTCCGCAGCAAGCCGCCCACGACGACCGGGATTTGTTCCGCGCACCAATTGGCATAGCTTGGTAAGACCTCCGCTTCTGCCTCCCCCGCCCCTAATCGATTCGGTTCCCGTAATTTATTGGAGTTTGCAGGTACGAAATAGTGCTCAATGTCTCGTCGTAGCGGGTACACCGGCGAGGGTGGGGATTCGATCATGTCGTGGCCACGTTCTACTTCTCCTACCTCGTCGGAAGTGCAGGTATATAGCTTCAGCTCTCTGTACTACCGTTGAATTTGAAGTTCCGCCATGGCTTGTTGGGGTGATTTCAGTTGTTCTTTTTTCCATTATTGTTACAGTTAGCCAGGCAAGCCGATGATCCATGGTACATTGCATACCAAGATGAATCAACCCAGTGGTGTAGCCAGAGGATGGATTTGGAGGAGAAGGTGGCCAATTTAGGTGATGAATTGGCCCGTAAAAACCTGATGATATTCGAGCTGAAGCGTATTGTGGAGGAAGAAAAGAAGAATTCAGAGCTTATTCGCAAGGAGAAGTTGAGAGTTGAGACAGATCTTGCCGTATTTGATCAAGTGGTAGAAAATCTAGAACATGAACTTAAAGTGATGGGAGAGGAGAAAAGTAGATTCATCTGTGCAGTTTTATTAGGTGTCATCCCTGTCCTAGCAGTTATGTGGTTCTGGTAGACGATTTAGTATAGAATTGTTATTCAGTAGATGGCTCTAACCACTGTATTTTGTTGTGGCTCTAAGCACTGTATTTCGGTGTACAATTTCCTACTTGTGCTAAGTAATGCGCACGATAATTTTAGCATGCATGAACATTTTATAAAAGTGAAGGGATCCCAAAAGTGAATGCATGTACCAGCCTCCGGATCAAATACATATCAATATCTTCCCAATCAAGTTGGGATAGAATTCAAATCATACATACGGATGTACATGGACACATCAAGAACGTGAAGAAGCTTTTTTGAGACGGAGGTAGTAGTTCAAACAATTTTATCCCAATTGGAAATTGAAAAATACAAATTTATAATAATTTATCCTAATTTGCGCCATCAAACGTTGAAGCGATGTTATCGGCGATGGCTTCAATGTTCGTGGCATCGATGACCAGTGTCGGAACCGCCGCTGTCTTGGTGTACTTCACCAGCGACGGATCTGCGGAGGGCTGGATCGGCGGCTTTGCAGCGCGGTTGTAGACGATGGCTTCAATCGTCTTGGCATCGATTCGCACTCTCGGCACCGGAAGTGAGACATCAACAGGCTGGGTCTGCGCCGTCGAAGCGATGTTGTAGGCGATGGCTTCAATGTTCGTGGCATCGATGACCACTGTCGGCACGGCCGCCGTCTTGGTGTTCTTCATCATTCAACAGATCTGAGAATAGAATCGAAAGTGAGACAGAGAGACATTTCAACTATTTCTGACGGTTAGATCCTCACCGGCACTCTTAGATCCACGGCGCACGCACGGTTAGATGCACGCCGCCGCACGCACGGTTAGATCCGCGCCGCCACGCCGCCGCACGCACGTTAGATCTGCGCGCCGCAGCCGCGCACGCACGGTTAGATCCGCGCCGCCGCACGCAGTTAGATCCGCGCGCCGCACGCGCCGCACACGGTTAGATTCGCGCCGCAGCCGCCGCACGCACGGTTAGATCCGCGCCGCCGCACGCACGGTTAGATCCGCGCCGCACGCCACCGCAAGCACTAGATCGCGCGCACGCCACCGCAAGCACGGTTAGATCCGCGCCGCCGCACGCACGGTTAGAGAGAGGAGGGTTGGTAGGTATGTGCTCTGCTCTTGTCTCCGTATGCGTCCATCGTGGTCCATAGATACAACCAATGATCGAACGGTGCAAGCGTTCGTTGAGCTTTCATCCAACCAAGATCCGTGTGACATACATCTCGACCAATCAGAGATCAGCCAGTGAGTACAAGTTAGGAAAACTGAGTAGAACCGAGAGGGGAAAAGTGAGGAAATGTTTATCGGAAGGGCAAACTGAGTATGACTGAGTAAGACAAGTGGGCCCGGAGGGGAAAACTGAGTAACACTAAGTAAAACAGGGGCACCCAAATAATAAACGGACTAAGGGAAATTGAAGCTTTTGGCATAAAAATTGTAAAATTGTGTTATTTGAACAATATATTACATTTTGGCCGACTAGATATTGTTTGCAACTCAAAGATACACAAGTGTGACGAATTTGGACTCATTTGGACAAAGTTTGTAAGCATAGTGGGTATTTGGGAGGTGTATTGAGCAGAAAGCCCTGCATCTTCATATCTAGTAGCTCATGGACTAGGAAGTGGTTTTGAAGCTTTTGGCATAAAAACTTCATATCTCTATATTTCCTTTTCCATTATTATTTCTCTAGGTTGTAGGTAACATAACAAGGCTCAATGGGAAGGTTCCACCATGTTTTGAATTATTTTGAATTGAACCCTAAAATGTTAAAACCCTAAAACCCTAAAACCCTAAAATGATAAATGTGGCTTAAATGTGGCATACAAATTGTTCATACAAATTCAAATTGTTCAACACAAAGGCATCCCCAATACAAATTGTTCAACACAAAGGGATCCCCAATACAAAGGGAACCCCAATACAAAGGGAACCCCAATACAAATTGTTCAACACAAAGGGATCCCCAATACAAAGGGAACCCCAATACAAATTGTTCATACAAATTCAAATTAGTTGTTCAGAATAAAATCTTTTTCTTGCTCCTGGTGTGACTCGCGGGGCCACCACCTTACTCCGGGTAACCCTACCAGGGATATTACCGGTGTCTACCTTCCTTTTGCCCTCTTTCTTGTTCTTCTTCTGCGAAGCTTCTGCTTTTTCTTCTGCCATGAGCTCTTCGAAGTGTGCATCACACATGGCCTTACAACTATCGAGGCAATGTCGATAATACTGTTGACTCTCCTCTGGACTCATCGGTTGAAGCCATTCTACATCCATCTGTTCCCTCTGCTCTCGATCCATCGGTTCAATCTCCTCATGTTGAACTGCTGCTTCAATCTCCTCTGCATTTGCTGCTTCAATCTCCTCATGTTGAACCGCTGCTTCAATCTCCTCTGCATTTGCTGCTTCAATCTCCTCATGTTGAACTGCTGCTTCAATCTCAAGTTGAATTGCTGCTTCATTCTCCTCTGCATTTTCTGCTCCCGCCTGATCTTCCATTCCAAAAGCCGGATCAACTCCATTTTTACAAAGCCTAGCAATGTGTCCAGGGATTCCACAACGTTTGCACTTACGTTTTCGAATCGGTGCACCACCCTCTGCACTAGCTCGATCCTATTCTTCCTCGGCCTACCTGCCGGTCTAGTCAATACTGGAGAGTACAGTTTGAAGCCTGGATCGACTTTCATCCATTGGTCTTTTCCCAACAAGGTAGGAACATTCATAGCATATGCAGCCCTAAATTTTGCAACAGAGAAATACTCTGACACATACTGATCAACTTCACCATCTTCACCCCCTATAACACTCATGAAAAACAATGCGTGTATGCAGGGTATCCCACGGATCTGCCATCCCCTACAATGGCATGTCCTATCAACCAAACTCACTGGATACCTCCACTGCCTGTTTTTACTGTCAGTGTAGGTTACCTCAGCCTCCATTCCTTTTCTGACGCATTGCATCCTCAATTGTTTTGCCCTCTCATGCAAAGACTTAATCAAAGATGGGAGCATGAGATGGCCAACATAATTTGTGGATGCAATTCTTTGACGCAGATCGATCTTTATCATGATCATCTGCCTAATCTTATCAAATATTTGCCACAGCATAAGCCCTTTCAATGACTTGACCTTTGAGTTGAAACTCTCCGCAAGGTTACTTGTTACATAGTCTACCTTGCAAATTTCATTGAATTGGCTTCTTGACCACACCCTACCATGATGTTCATCCAAGTACTCCTTCACCCCAGGTTTTTGTTTATACAACACATCCAAATGAAACTTATGCTTCCTAGAGCTGCATGTGTATGAAGCTGGCCATAGGTTGTCAGTAAAAACTTTACCCTTGAATTTCTTTGTAAAATTCTGTACCAAGTGTCGCATACATTCCCTATGCTCCACTCCAGGGAATACTGCTTCTACCGCACTCTCCAAACCTTTGCAAGCGTCTGTGTGGATAACAAGTCCTGGTGGATGACCTATAAGGTCGCGCAAGTTCTGCAGAAACCAAGTCCAACTTTCCTCTGACTCAACCTCCAAAACTCCATAAGCAACAGGGAACATCCAATTATGTCCATCAACTGCAGTAGCAGCAACTAGCTGTCCTTTAAACCTACCATGAAGAGCTGATGCATCCACGGCCAAATAAGGCCTGCAACCGTCCAAAAAGCCTTTCCAGCAAGCTTTGAAACAAACAAAAGCCCTTCTAAAACATTCCTTGTGCATTACCTTCCCGCTTTTCAATTTGTAGGGAACTGTATGCTTGTCTATTGCTACAACACTGCCTGGACTAGCCATCTCCACTTCAGCTTTGAAAGTGTAAAGCAACTGAAAGCTTTCATTCCATGGACCATTGATCTTGTCAAGAGCCATTTCCTTTGCATAGAACATCCTCATGTAAGGTACTTTCATCCCTTTATACTTCTCAGCCACCTTTTTCTGGAGTGCCGTTGGACCAAGTGAAGGAGTTTCTCTCAGCCAATCTAGGATTATATCTGCCAACCACCTAGTCTTCGCTAGCTTTGTTTTCAGGTCTGGCTCTCCCCCTAGAGGTGGACACCTATGGATCTCCTTATTAACCTTTATCTGAAACATAATGATAAGGGATGTCAGTAATAGATAACAAATTTTACACCGTGATCTAAATACACAACTGGTTGGCGTAGTACCTGAACCAAGCTGCGCATTGTGGATGCATGCAGCCTAAACCTACACCTTGGGTATGGGCATTTAATTGTGAACCTACCTGGCTCACTTTTAATAACCTCATAATTATTCTTAGTGAGAATGTGATATGTAGTAATTGCATTACGGCAGTCCATCATCGTTTGAAACACGGTGCCTTTTGCAAGCTGAGGATTCTCCCTGTTCCACTCAATTGTTGGCAAGTCTTCGCCTTCGTAATCGGCTAAAACGAGGCTGTCATCGTTCTCATTCTTCTCTTCATCATCAGTCTCATCAAATCTGGCACCAAAAGCAATATCTTCCATGTATTGATCCTCCATTGCCTGCTTACTGCATCGATCTACCAATTCAGAAACATTAACTCATCCTCATCATCTTCAGGAGACTGATCCGCAATCTCTGCATCGTCCTCCACATTGACCACAGGAACGATCTGGCTACCACTCGCACTGGGGACAGATGGTGCTGCTGTGGACCTACAAGGATCGCCGCGGCGCACACTATTAGCAGAGGCAGCAGCAGTAGAGAGACATGATGCCCGACCACCTGATGATGCCCCAACACCAGATGATGCCTGGCCCCTGTCCACGTGGACACGAATTTTACCGAAATGGCAAGAAGCATTCAAAGCAAAAAGAATTCCCAGATCATCGTCGGAAATTAGTGGAACCAATCTTCGCTCCGTGCTGTTGAAATATTCGAAATGAACTGCATCGAGAGAGCTCCAGGAGTACTTATCGAAGATGTTAGCTTTCAAATCCCTCAACGAGATGGTGGTTGCAACCAGGGAAGTAAAACCCATTCATTAGGCGTTTAGAATCACGCGTAAAGCTAGAATCCAGCCTAACCACCAGCCGAAAAGCCAGCGCTGGATCAATCCTATTCGAAAAGCAACGCAGTTAGTTGAGCAACAACGATTGGCGCTCAAAAACTGCCTACTGTTAATTCACATAGGCAGACGATGCTTACCGATGGAATCCATGCGTTAGATCCCTCCGATTCCCAATCTTCTCCGCGGCTGACGGGAAGAGGCGGTACACCAGACGGATATACAAACTCTACCGCGACAGGGGTAGATCTAGATCTGGTGGAGGCGGATCCCTCTCCGCCTCCCGGGGGTGGTGGTGGGGGCGGCTCGGGCGGCGGACGACGCCATAAGGTAGGAGGGGCAGGACGGCGTGGCGGCGGAGGGCTGTGTGAGCTCCTCCGTATCGGGCGGAGTGGAAAGCTTTGGGTGAGCTCCTCGAGTCAACAGTCAACATAGTTCGAAAGAAACGGTCAATTCAACACCAACGGCTCCCTAGCCGTCACCGGTAACGGTGAAGGCCTCTGACCAGACGGCAACCCTCCCGTCTGAGCGTCTGCGACGGGTTTCAAACTAGAGGGAGGGGAAAACTGAGGAAAAACTAAGGGGCTGGGGAAAACTGAGTACAACTAACGAACCAGGGGCACGAAAATAGAAATCCTACTAGCCATCAAAGTACAAGATGGTTTTATTTATTTGTTAGTCTTTTCCTATTTGATTTGAAAAACTTGGCATTGCATTAACTTGTGGCCGCAACAATTTATTTGTCTTTTTTTATGGTAAGCGGTGATAGTTAGTCTTTTGTTTCAATGTTCTCCATTCCAAGAAACACACTAGTTTATTTGACCATAACTCAAGCAGTGGCCATATTGATATCCGAACTAGAAAAATCCGTGCTTAGCACGTTCAAACTGATGATATGTCTCGTTTAAAATAAATCCATATATTATTTTGGAAGATTATATTCCTAAGGATTTATTTCTATAGAGATTGTTTGGGTTGTAGGATTGCAGGATTGAAACCATATTTATTTTTCTTATTGGATACTTTGCATTTAATTTCATAGATTTTTTTGCTTACGTCTCAACTCACAAATTTTCCTTCGTATCAATGACAACCATACCATGCACATATTACTTCACCTAAATTACTGCAGTTTTATCCTATAATGCTACAAAATAGAGATTTCAGGGTTTATACTTTTTTTTAGAAGTTCGTATGACTAGCCATGTCAGTCCTATGTTTTTTTAGAAATATAGGGGCCAGGCTCCCCGGTTCCATTTAAAATGCAACTATAATTCAGTACAAATATCCAAGTTTGGAACCCAGCTCATCATTTTAACCGCACAAAAGCGATCAAAAAGGGAAAAGAAAAGAAATGAAACCAAGGCAGGAGACTACATGAGAACCTACAATCGGACTAGACGAGCATTATCAACCAGCTTCTCACATGCTACTGCCTGGCGCTATTGATCATTGAGGCTACCTGACGGATATCTGGGAGCACCTTTGCTATGTCCCAGATCCATCAACGTGTTCAAGTCCAGGCAATCCGTAGCAATTCCCCACGTCGATGGTCCAACAACATCAAGTTGTCGTCCAACGGGCTCGAATGACAATCCTTGCACATCGGCCTCCAGCTTCTGATGGTCGAAGAGATTCGTTGTAGCATTTGTTTGACACCTGGCCATCTCACATCCTGAAAACACATCTCGTTAGGAGTTATCCAAATAATCCACATGGTAGCAGAGGAGAAAATACTCAGAACAAAGTTCCTTTTTTCACTAATCCACCACCTAGCCACTTACTCAAAATCAGCACCAAGGTCCTTATTAAAGCAAGAGGATATAATTCCTATGTTTTTTGTATTCTATAGTTTCAACATCGATCCGGACCAAACATGCCCACAGCTGAGGGAGTGTGCCGGTCAAACCAATGTTGCTGCACATAGTACATTTCATAGATATGCGTTCGTCCGGTATGTCTGCACGAGTTCAGAATCAATCTATTGTTGATGGTTAGGATGGCAGCATCACCTCTTACCTACTAGAGATCAAACCTAAGGTTTAACATTTTTGTGTCTTATAAAGTTGAAATTTGTTTCATTGAGACGCGACGCTTCCATCAATAATGAGCCTTTCTTTATAAATAGTATATACTAACATCAAGAAGATACCAATTACACCTAACATCCGCAACAACACGGTTCCCTAATGACAATACAGATGAACATAACAAAAAAGAAGAAGAATTACATAAAAGAAAAAGTCCCGCTATGGAGATCTATTACTTGTAGCAGCGCCAAGCACCACTGATACAACACCAGAAATCCATCTTCTTCAAAAGTGACGCATCCAAGAAGGAAAGATTGCACAAGCGTTACCGACACCCTGATGATAGATCATCCCAAGATCATAGGTTTTCACCCTGAAGAAAGTTCGCGCTCACAAAACAATGTTTTCAACAAGGTCATTACGAGACACAAACAATTAAGGTTAGACCTTGAATTTTCACCCTGCAAGTTTAGACTGTGAACTTTTCATGTGTTGTCGCCCCATTTGCCGTTGCTGCTGCTCCAAGTCACAAATCACCAAAGCCAGCTCGTCAATAAGTACTTGAACTACCATTACTAGTCCCCAGAACTCGGCCTCCATGCCATTTTTCGTGAGTGACTTCACCATGGAACTAAAGATATGTTCCATGATGACAACAGCCTGCTTAAACCAAACGGTTAGAAAAATATGATTTCACACGACCGAATACCATGCGATCCGGCAATCTCCAAACATGTCGTCCATTTGAAATTCACCGGCGAAGCCTCCCATCTCCAAACATGTCGTCCATTTGAAATTCACCGGCGAAGCCTCCCAGAACTTGTCACTCCAGGCTCCAGCCAAATCAATGGAGACAAGCATGAAGCAGATAACAAGATGTTTGTGGTGTTTCCTTCATCAATCTTAAACCCGGTCGGATCCATTTACTGAACTCAAATTTTTGAAGGTGCCTATAGAGGTGGATTGTACTATATGTGCATTAGTTTATAGAGTAAGTGTATGTACTTATTTATAAACGTATGTGTCGCACTGCGTCTCAATTGTAAGTGTGTCTTAGATACTTGGTGGACGTCGCTGTAGGTGTCGAGGTGTATTTTCCACGTTATCCAGTCGAGTATACAAGGAAATAAAGAAGATCGAACGGAACCCCGTAATCGCAGCAAGAATCATCGTTCACTCAGTAGAGTCAAACACTACTCCTAATCAGACATCACAAGTTCACAACTCGAGTACCAACAGCAACACGAGAAGGTGGTATGCCAAGCCGCCCAATCCTGCAGCGCCCGGCAATCCACGGTCGGCGGCCGCCTCGTCGAGCGCCGACGTCCCGTTGACGCTGCCCTGATCCACGCACGGCCGCGCCCCGAGATTGCTCGTCTGCAGCCTCCCGTACCTTCCCCTGCCGACGCACAGCTCCTCGTTGCCCCGCACGTCGAGCCGCCTGCCGAGCCGCTTCACGAACTCCCCCGGTAGCGCGATCTCCCCGGCGAGCCGGTTCTGGCTGAGGTTGAGCTGCCCCAGGTGCGGCAGCGCGCCGAGGCTCGCCGGGATCGGCCCGTCCAGCCGGTTCCGGTCCAGCGACAGCGCCATCAGGCTCCCCAGCGCCGCGAAGGCGCCCCGCGGGATAGGGCCGGTGAGGTTGCACCCGGACAGGCCCAGCACCTGCAGCCGCCGCAGCGACCCGACCACCGCCGGCACCGCCGTGCCGATGGGGTTGTCCTGCAGGAGCAGGTACTGCAGCTTCGTTAGAGCGGCCAATGAGGCCGGCAGCGGGCCCGACAGCCCGTTGTGGCTCAGGTCCAGGAACACCAGCTCCTTCAGCGACCCGACCTCCGGCGGCACCGCGCCGGCCAGCCGGTTGTAGCTGAGGTCCGCCTTCTGCAGCATCCGCAGGCTGCCCAGCGCCGCCGGCACGCCGCCGCTGATCCTGTTCCAGCTCAGGTCCAGGATGGACAGGCTCGCCATCCCGCCAATCTCCTCCGGTATCTGCCGAGCGCCGAAGCAAACGTACGTCTACGTGTCAGTAGTGTAACCATCAAGACAGACATGCACATTCGTACGAAGTTTACCGACCATTAACCAAAGTACGTACGTACCTCGCCGGTGATATTGTTGTAGCTGAGGTCGAGCTGCTGCAGCGCGGCGAGGCCGCCGAGCTCCCTGGGGATCTCGCCCCGGAAGCCGTTCTGGGACAGGCTAAGCACCTGCAGGCTCTTCAGGTTGGTTAAGGTTGCGGGTATCCGGCCGGTGAGTCCCGGGTTGGACTTGAGTACGAGCTGCTCGAGGGAGGATGCGTTGGTGAAGAGCGCGGCCGGCAGCTCGACGGGGCCGGCGCCGACGAAGCAGCCGAAGAGGGAGAGTGTCTTGAGGTGGGGCAGGCCGAGGATCGCGGGGGCGGCGAGCCTGGCGCCGGGCTTGCACGGCGGGGTGGACACGTCGGGGCCGAAATGGAGGCGAGTTGCTCGGAGGCGGTGGCTGTCGTCGGGGGCGAGCTCGCACTGGAGGCCCGGCCATGGCGTGTCTGTGCACGGCCGAGGGTGGAGCTGCGGCCACGTCGGGTCGTCAAGGAGGTCGGCCATGACGCGGTAGATTGCCGCCAGCTCCGACCTCGGCAGCTCCGGTGGCGCGTCTCCCGCGAGCTGCGCGGTGGCCACGGCCTGGAAGAGGAGGAGGGAGATGGCGATGGAGAGGAGGGAAGAAGCCATTTTCGCAAGTACGTAGTGGGGTATAGTGCAAATGAGATAGACTGATAGGTCTCGGTGTCTGGATGCTCTAGCTCGCTTTATGAGCTCTGAGACTGTGACAAGACACATGCACACTCTCACAGACACATGGCGAAGACTAGTAAATCGCAAACGTTTATTGATTGCTTGCCGAAAATAATGCGAACATAACCTGGCTGACACCAAATGTCATCAAGAACCGTGGTCACAGGTCACTGCACAAGTGAGAGTATGGATGTATGGAGCAATAATGCTACTGGAGTATATACTGTATCTCATATTTTTGTATATTCTGATCGAATCTTAAGTGTACTTGAAGGGCCCAGATGAATTAAAAATTACCCAGCTGAACTTAACTGGAAATAATGGCAGTCGAGACAAGCAGAGAGTGCAACCCGAAAAATACACGACCAGATTGCAACCGGGCAGGGGGCAGCTTTGTGATAAATTGAGGGTTCCACTTCCACCTCAGCTTGCATGGATGCACGTCTGACGGTGCACGACCTCTTTAAAATCAGCTAGAAATTTGGTCTTTCCCCGCAACAAATAGGACCCGTTTGGTAGGTTGTGAGCCCTTTGCCTCGTATCAGCCCAGCAAAAAATAGCTTGTTCACCTCTGGGACATGCCTGGAGGAACGCCCGAATCGGCAGTTTCCAGTGGCCTGTTCCGTTGTGCCATTTTGCACGCCCGCGTGCAACTGTTGCACGCGTGAAGAAGCGCGGGAGATAATGCGTTGTCTTGGTCCTCGCTCCCCACTTTCCCTCACCGATTCGTTCCTTCTCTCTCCCCATTCACTCCTGGCACAGACAGCACCGCCCCTGTCCCATCTCCTCCTTCGCCTCATCCTCGCCATCCTCTCCAGCGCCGATGGATCCAGTCGTACGGCCGATGGCCACCAGGTCCAACGAGGCGCTCCTGCGCCTAGTCCGCGAGTACGAGGCCGGAGGCGGCGACTCGGCGGCGGAGATCGATACCAGCCGCTTGCCGGTGTTGAATCGACCATCGCCGTTTGCGAGCACGAGGCCGGCCGGCGTCGCAACCCGGAGCGCCGCCGTCCTGGATCCTCAAGCCGCCGGGATTCGACCGGCGGATCCGTCGGGGACGGGGGTTTTTGCCCCATCCCCACTAGGGTTTCCGACGGCGAGGGCGGCCGCAATGGCGGTCGGGGCACCGGGCTCCAGCAGGGAGATGGAGCCCCCGTCGGGGTTCGCGACGACCCCAATGCATGCGGAGATGCCATGGGGCATGCTGCGTCTGCCTGCCCCTATGGCACGCCTCCCGTCGCGCCGCCGCCGGGGTTCAGCCGACCTCGTGCTCGGCGGCAAACGACAGCACCATTGGCGCCCCTCTTCCCGACCGCTGCACCGCCACCGTCGCTGAGGACCTACGCTCCGGCTCCGCCTCTTCCTCCACCCGGATTTGGAGTGGACCAACCGGCGCCTGCGCGCGTCTTGTTCCTCCTTAGAGTGGGCTGTTGTCGCTCCACCCAATCGTAAGTACCTTCAATCAACTCCTTGTAGCTATTGGAGATATGCCCAAGAGGCAATAATAAAAGTGGTTATTATATATCTTTATGTTTATGATAAATGTTTATATACCATGCTATAATTGTATTAACCGAAACATTGATACATGTGTGATATGTAAACAACAAAGAGTCCCTAGTAAGCCTCTTAACTAGCTTGTTGATTAATAGATGATTAGTTTCATAATCATGAACATTGGATGTTATTAATAAACAAGATTATATCATTATATGAATGATGTAATGGACACACCCAATTAAGCGTAGCATAAGATCACGTCATTAAGTTATTTGCTATAAGCTTTCGATACATAGTTACCTAGTCCTTTCGACCATGAGATCATGTAAATCACTTATACCGGAAAGGTACTTTGATTACATCAAACGCCACTGCGTAAATGGGTGGTTATAAAGGTGGGATTAAGTATCCGAAAGTATGAGTTGAGGCATATGGATCGTGGGATTTGTCCATCCCGATGACGGATAGATATACTCTGGGCCCTCTCGGTGGAATGTCGTCTAATGTCTTGCAAGCATATGAATAAGTTCATAAGAGACCACATACCACGGTACGAGTAAAGAGTACTTGTCAGAGACGAGGTTGAACAAGGTATAGAGTGATACCGATGATCAAACCTCGGACAAGTAAAATATCGCGTGACAAAGGAAATTGGTATCATATGTGAATGGTTCATTCGATCACTAAGTCATCATTGAATATGTGGGAGCCATTATGGATCTCCAGATCCCGCTATTGGTTATTGGTCGGAGAGAGTACTCAACCATGTCCACATAGTTCACGAACCGTAGGGTGACACACTTAAGGTTTGATGTTGAAATGGTAGTATTTGAATATGGAATGGAGTTCGAAGATTTGTTCGAAGTCCCGGATGAGATCCCGGACATCACGAGGAGTTCCGGAATGGTCCAGAGAATAAGATTCATATATAGGAAGTCATTTTATGTGTTTGAAAATGATCCGGTGCATTTATGGAAGGTTCTAGAAGGTTCTAGAATATTCCGGAAGAAAGTCACTTTGGAAGGCGGAGTCCCGAAGGGACTCCACCACCATGGCCGTCCAACCCTAAGGGGTGGAGTCCTGTGGACTCCACCTAAGGTGGCCGGCCACCCCTCCCAAGGGAAGGTGGGAATCCCACCTCTAGTGGGAGTCCTAGCTTGGGTAGGTTTCATGTCATATGGAAGGTTTTGGTTTGGGGTCTTATTCGAAGACTTGTAGACCAACTCTAACACAACACAACAAGGTGGCCGCACCACCTAGATGGCCGGCGCCCCCCTCTCCCCAAACCCTAGCCGCCCCACTCCTCCTTCTTCCCCGCACGCTTAACGAAGCTTCGCCGGGATTCTCCACCGCCACCGACACCACGCCGTCGTGCTGTCGGATTCAAGAGGAGCTACTACTTCCGCTGCCCGCTGGAACGGGGAGGTGGACGTCGTCTTCATCAACAACCGAACGTGTGACCGAGTACGGAGGTGCTGCCCGTTCGTGGCGCCGTGATCAAGATCTTCTACGCGCTTTTGCAAGCGGCAAGTGAACGTCTACCGCAGCAACAAGAGCCTCATCTTGTAGGCTTTGGAAATCTTCAAGGGTGAGTCTCGATCATCCCCTCGTTGCTACCGTCTTCTAGATTGCATCTTGGCTTGGATTGCGTGTTCGCGGTAGGAAATTTTTGTTTTCTATGCAACGTCATCCTACAGTGGTATCAGAGCCGTGTCTATGCATAGATGGTTGCACGAGTAGAACACAATGGTTTTGTGGGCGTTGATGCTTTTGTTATCTTTAGTTTGAGTACTTTGCATCTTTGTGGCATAGTGGGATGAAGCGGCTCGGGCTAACTTTACATGACCGCGTTCATGAGATTTGCTCCACGCTCGACATGCAACTTGTATTGCATAAGTGGCTTTGCGGGTGTCTGTCTCTCCTACTATAGTGAAGATTCATTTTACTCTTCTATTGACAACACTAGTATCACCGTTGTGGTTCATGTTCGTAGGTAGATTGGATCTCACTCGAAAACCCTAAACCACGTAAAATATGCAAACCAAATTAGAGAACGTCTAACTTGTTTTTGCAGGGTTTGGTGATGTGATATGGCCATAATGTGATGATGACTATGTATGAGATGATCATTATTGTATTGTGGCAACCGCAGGAGCCTTATGGTTGTCTTTAAATTTCATGTTGAGTAGTATTTCAAAGTAGTTGTAATAGTTGCTACATGGAGGACAATCATGAAGACGGCGCCATTGACCTTGGTGTTTCGCCGACGATGATGGAGATCATGCCCGTTGATGATGGAGATCATGTCCGTGCTTTGGAGATGAAGATCAAAGGCGCAAAGACAAAAGGGCCATATCATATCACATATGAACTGCATGTGATGTTAATCCTTTATGCATCTAATTTTGCTTAGATCGCGACGGTAGCATTATAAGATAATCCCTCTCACTAAAATATCAAGATAATAAAGTGTTCATCCTTAGTAGCACCGTTGCCAAGACTTGTCGTTTCGAAGCATCTCGTGATGATCGGGTGTGATAGACTCAACAAGTGCATACAACGGGTGCAAGCCAGTTTTGCACATGCGGATACTAAGGTGGCCTTGACGAGCCTAGCATGTACAGACATGGTCTCGGAACACGTGATACCGAAAGGTAGAGCATGAATCATATGATTGATATGATGAACACTTTGAGTGTTCGCCATTGAAATTACATCTCGTCTCGTGATGATCGGACTTGATGTAGTGGATTTAGTTCGTGTAATCACTAAGACAATGCGAGGGATATTGTTTTAAGTGGGAGTTCACCTAGTTTTTTAATTATGTTGAATTAAAATTTGAACTCAATTTGTCATAAACATTAGTCTAAACTATTGCAAATATATGTTGTAGATATGGCGTCCCCAATCAATTTTAACCAGTTCCTAGAGAAAGAAAAGCTTAAGAGCAACGTAGCAACTTCACCGACTGGTTCCGTCATGTGAGGATCTTCCTCAATGGCGGAAATCTGCAATATGTGCTTGATGCACCGCTAGGTGACCCTGCAGAAACTGAAACCGATGAAGTAAAGAATGTTTACGCGACTCGGAAAACTCGGTACTCTCAAGTTCAGTGTGCCATCCTGTGCAGTCTGGAAGCCGATCTTCAAAAACGTTTTGAGCACCACGATCCACATGAGTTAATCAATGAGTTGAAAACTATCTTTGAAACTCATGCGGCCGTGGAATGCTATGAAGCATTGAAACACTTCTTCAGCTGCATGATGGAAGAAGGCAGCTCCGTTAGTGAGCACATGCTCGCCATGACCGGGCATGCGAAGAAACTCAGTGATTTGGGAATAGTGATTCCTAACCGACTGGGGATTAATTGTGTCCTTCAATCACTACCACCTAGTTACAAGAACTTTGTGATGAACTACAATATGCAGAACATGAACAAAGAGTTACCTGAACTCTTCTCCATGCTAAAATCTGCTGAGATTGAGATCAAGAAAGAGCACCAAGTGTTGATGGTCAACAAGACCACCAGTTTCAAGAAACAGGGCAAGTCTAAGGGAAAATTCAAGAAGGGTGGCAAGAAAGCTGCCACGCCTCCTGTGAAACCTAAGACGGCCCTAAGCCTGATGCTGAGTGTTATTACCGCAAGGAGAAGGGACACTGGAAGCGTAATTGCTCCAAGTATTTGGCGGATTTGAAGAGCGGCCTTGTCAAGAAGAAGAAAGAAGGTATATCTGATATACATGTTATAGATGTTTATCTTACTAGTTCTCGCACTAGTACCTGGGTATTTGATACTGGTTCGGTTGCTCATATTTGTAACTCGAAACAGGAACTAAAGAATAAACGAAGACTACTAAAGGATGAAGTGACGATGCGCGTTGGAAATGGATCCAAAGTCGATGTGATCGCTGTCGGCACACTTCCTCTACATCTACCTTCGGGTTAGTTTTAAGCCTCAATAATTGTTATTTTGTACCCGTGTTGAGCATGAACATTATATCTGGATCTTGTTTAATGCAAGACGGTTATTCATTCAAGTCTGAGAATAATGGTTGTTCTATTTTTATGAATAATATCTTTTATGGTCGAGCACCTGAAAAGAATGGCTTATTTCTATTAGATCTCGATAGTAGTGATACACATATACATAACATTGATGCTAAGCGAATTAAATTGAATGATAATTCTACTTATATGTGGCACTGTCGTCTTGGTCATATTGGAGTGAAACGCATGAAGAAACTCCATACCGATGGATTACTTGAATCACTTGACTTTGAGTCACTTGATAGATGCGAAGCATGTCTGATGGGAAAAATGACTAAGACTCCATTCTCTGGTATTATGGAGCGAGCTAGACTTATTGGAAATCATACATACCGATATGCGGACTATGAGTGTAGCCTCGCGCGGTGGTTATCGTTATGTTCTAACCTTCACAGATGATCTGAGTAGATATGGTTATATCTATTTCATGAAACATAAATCCGAAACTTTCGAGAAGTTCAAGGAATTCCAAAGTGAAGTAGAAAATCAACGTAACAAGAAGATTAAATTTCTACGATCGGATCGCGGAGGTGAATATCTGAGTTATGAGTTTGGCATGCATTTAAAGAAATGCGGAATACTTTCACAATTGACACCGCCGGGAACACCTCAACGAAATGGTGTGTCCGAACGTCGTAATCGAACTCTCTTAGATATGGTTCGTTCTATGATGTCTCTTACTGATTTACCTTTATCATTTTGGAGTTATGCATTAGAGACAGCCGCATTCACTTTAAATAAAGCACCATCAAAATCCGTTGAAACGACACCGTATGAATTATGGTTTAATAAGAAACCTAAGCTGTCGTTCCTTAAAGTTTGGGGTTGCGAAGCCAATGTAAAAAAGTTACAACCTGACAAGCTAGAACCCAAAGCGGAGAAATGCGTCTTCATAGGATACCCTAAGGAAACTATAGGGTACACTTTCTATCACAGATCCGAATGCAAGATCTTTGTTGCTAAGAACGGAACCTTTCTTGAGAAAGAATTTCTCACTAAAGAAGTGACTGGAAGAAAAGTAGAACTCGATGAGATTGAAGAATCTTTGCTCGTTGATCGAGTAGCGCAGTACCGGAAGAAGTTCTGTGCCGCCTACACCGGCAACAGAGGAAGCTAATGATAATGATTATGAAACTTCAAATGAGATAGCTACTGAACCTCGCAGATCGACAAGGGAACGTGCCACTCCTGATTGGTATGATCCTTGTCTAAATGTCATGATTGTGGACAACAATGATGAAGACCCTGCGACGTATGAAGAAGCGATGATGAGCCCAGATTCCAACAAATGGCAAGAAGCCATGAAATCCGAAATGGGATCCATGTATGATAACAAAGTGTGGACTTTGGTAGACTTACCTGATAGCCGAAAGGCTGTCGAGAATAAATGGATCTTCAAGAGAAAAACAGATGCTGATGGTAATATTACTGTCTATAAAGCTCGACTTGTCGCAAAGGGTTTCCGACAAATTCAAGGTGTTGACTACGATGAGACTTTCTCACCTGTAGCGAAGCTAAAATCTGTGAGGATTTTGTTAGCAATAACTGCATTTTTCGATTATGAGATTTGGCAGATGGATGTCAAAACGGACATTGAGGAAGAGTTGTATATGATACAACCCAAAGGTTTTGTCGATCCTAAAAATGCTGACAAAGTATGCAAACTTCAGCGTTCAATTTATGGACTGAAGCAAGCATCAAGAAGTTGGAACCGACGCTTTGATAAGGTGATCAAAGACTTCGGGTTTATACAGTGTCATGGAGAGGCCTGTATTTACAAGAAAGTGAGTGGGAGCTCTGTAGCATTCCTGATATTATATGTAGATGACATATTATTAATTGGGAATGATATAGAACTATTAAGCAGTGTAAAGGGTTATTTGAATAATAGTTTTTCAATGAAAGACCTTGGTGAAGCATCGTATATATTAGGCATCAAGATTTATAGAGATAGATCAAGACGTCTAATAGGGCTATCACAAAGTACATACCTGGACAAGATTCTAAAGAAGTTTAGAATGGACGAAAGTAAGAAAGGATTCTTACCTATGTTACCAGGCAAAGTCTTGAGTAAGACTCAAGGTCCGGCTACGGCAGAAGAAAGAGAAAGGATGAGTCAGATCCCCTATGCCTCGGTAGTAGGCTCTATCATGTATGCCATGCTATGTACTAGACCGGATATAGCACATGCTGTTAGTTTGACTAGCAGATATCAAAGTGATCCAGGAATGGAACACTGGACAGCGGTCAAGAATATCCTAAAGTACTTGAAAAGAACTAAGGATATGTTTCTTTGTTATGGAGGTGACCAAGAGCTCGTTGTAACAAGTTACACCGATGCAAGTTGGAACACTGATCCTGATGACTCTAAGTCAGTCTGGGTACGTGTTTATATTGAATGGTGCTGCAGTAAGCTGGGCAAGCTCGAAGTGCACGGTGGCGAAATCCTCAACAGAATCGGAGTACATAGCGGCTTCAGAGGCTTCATTAGAAGCGGTATGGATGAAGAGGTTCATTGTAGAGCTCGGTGTGGTTCCTAGTGCATTGGACCCATTAGTCATCTATTGTGACAACATGGGTGCCATCGCCAATGCACAAGAACCAAGGTCACACAAGAGGCTCATATTACGAAATTTATCAGTATCCATAAAAGCTTCAATGCATTTATAATCATAAATTATACCTGATTCTCTATCCTTGTCGTTCTCCCATCCTTCAGTATTTTCTTGAATCCGATCAAGAAGGTCCCTTTTAAACTCTTCTTTGTTGCGTGTAAATGATCCAGAACAAGAAGTATCCAGCAAGGTCTTGTCTTGAAAAGAAAGTCTTGCATAGAAATTATCAATAATAACATTACCAGGAAGCTCATGAATGGGGCATTTGAGCATTAAAGACTTCAATCTCCCCCAAGCTTGGGCAATACTTTCTCCATCATGAGGCCAGAAATTATATATGCGGTTCCGATCCTTGTGAATTTCACTTGGAGGATAGAACTTAGAATAAAACCGGGGCACAATATCATTCCATTCAAGAGAATCCCCATTATCCAATAATTTATACCAATGCGCCGCTTTACCAGACAGCGATAAAGAGAATAGTTTCTTCCTTACTTCATTCATAGCAATACCTGCACATTTGAATAACCCGCATAATTCATGCAAAAAGTAAATGATCACCAGGATGGACAGTTCCATCCCCTTCATAGCGCTATCCATAACACGTTCAATAATTTTCATAGGTATTTTATATGGTATCTCTTCCTCACCTGGCGCCTCATCCACTACAGTAGTAGTAGATTTCCCAAATAGAAATTGAAGAGAAGATCTCTCCATAATGACTTATAGCAGCAGCAGAAATAAAATCAGCACAAACAGTAAAGGTTTTCCTTACCAATTCCACTTACCAATAGCGCTTCACTCCCCGGCAACGGCGCCAGAAAATAGTCTTGATGACCCACAAGTATAGGGGTGTATCGTAGTATCTTCGATAAGTAAGAATGTCGATCCCAACGAGGAGCAGAAGGTGTTGAGAAGTAGTTTCGATGAAGGATTCACTGTAAATGCTCACAAACAAGTATTCAAGGAGTTTTGATGTAACAGATGAATAAAGTACGAGTAAGTAAAGTGCGAGAAAAATAATTGTGGCCCAATCCTTTTTAGCACAAAGGACAAGCCGGTTTGTTTACTTATAATGACCAAACGTTCTCGAGGACACACGGGATTTTAGTCTAGTGCTTTCGCTACATACAGTTGATTAATCTTCATTGTTTTGATAAGTGTTGTGTGGGTGAACCTATGCTAATGTACCGCCCTTCCTAGGACTAATACATACTTGTGATTATACCCCTTGCAAGCATCCGCAACTACAAGAAAGTAATTAAGATAAATCTAACCACACCTTAAACTCTGAGATCCTGCGATCCCTCCTGCATCGATATACCAACGGGGGTTTAGGTTTCTGTCACTCCGGCAACCCCACAATTAGCAAACGAGTACAAGATGCATTCCCCTAGGCCCATAAATGGTGAAGTATCATGTAGTCGACGTTCACATGACACCACTAGAAGAATAACACCACAACTTAAATATCATAACATTGAATATTACTCAACCATAATTCACTACTAACATTTAGACTTCACCCATGTCCTCAAGAACTAAACGAACTACTCACGAGACATCATATGGAACATGATCAGAGGTGATATGATAATGAATAACAATCTGAACATAAACCTTGGTTTGATGGTTTCACTCAATAGCATCAATAACAAGTATAAATCAGTACCGGGAGAGTTTCCCCTATCAAACAGTCAAGATCAAACCCAAATTGCTACGCGGTGACGATGTCCAGCGGTGGTGATGGCGGTGATGATGATGAAGATGATGATGATGGTGATGGAGATGATGTCCAGCTCGATGGCGGTGACGATGGCGTCGATTTCCCCTCCGAGGGAATTTCCCGGCGGATTCCTGCCCGCGGAGAGCTCTTTTCTCTCGGTGTTCTCCGCCCGCAGAGGCGGCTGTAACCCTTCGTGAGGATTCCTCTGTGGCTTAGGTTTTTGGGACGAAGAGTTTCGCGAAGAAAAGGAGGCGAAAGGGGCTGTGTGGGCCCCACACCACATGGTGGCGCGGCCAGGCCATGGGCCGCGCCGCCCTATGGTGTGGGCCCACCTTGGGTCCAGCTGGCTCTCCCTTCTGGCTTCCTTCGTCATCTGGAGAAATAGGATTTTTGGTAAAATTTCCTTCCAGAGCTGATCTTCCGAAATATTGCATCCTGACGGTGCTTTTTACAGAATCCTGGCTCCGGTGCGCAATCTCCAAATAATCATGAAACATGCAAAATAGATGAAATAACATAAGTATTGTGTCCCAATATGAAATATATCAATGAATAACAGCAAATTATGATATAAAATAGTGATGCAAAATGGACGTATCAACTCCCCCAAGCTTAGACTTCGCTTGTCCCCAAGCGAAACTGAGCTCATAAACAAGACCACATGTTTATGGAGTGAAGAGTCGATCAATAAAATACGGACAAGAAGCATCATATTCATTCACACAAGACATTATAGTAAACAACTTCCTCATATAACTCAACTTGAACAAGTATAAGGTAATCACAAATAAAAGTGCATAAGAAATCATAATTGGTGATGGCAAACTTTGTTCTTGGTCAGAGAACAGTTAACAGATTATATTTATCTATTGAGCAGCGCTCTCATATTAAAGCTTATGTGGCTCATCTTGCATACTCAATCATAATGATCATGGATAACTTTCAAAGCTATATTCATTCAGATAAAACTTGTACTAAACAAGAAAGAATAAAAACATGATGAAGCAAATCACAATATAATAGTTTGATCACAACAACTCAAATGCTTGCTTGAGATGGAGGGAAATAGGTTTACTGACTCAACATAAAGTAAAAGACAGGCCCTTCGCAGAGGGAAGCAGTGATTAAATCATGTGCTAGAGCTTTTTCAGTTTTGAAATCATATAGAGATGATAAAAGTAACATTTTGAGAGATGTTTGTTGTTGTCAACGACTGGTAGCGGGTACTCTAACCCCCTTGCCAGACAACCTTCAAAGAGCGGCTCCCATTTATTTTATTTTTGGATGGCACTCCTTCCAACCTTTCTTTCACAAACCATGGCTAACCGAATCCTCGGGTGCCTGCCAACAATCTCATACCATGAAGGAGTGCCTTTTTATTTAGCTTTATTATGATGACACTCCCAACCTTTGCTTACACAAACCATGGCTAACCGAATCATCGGGTGCCGTCCATCAATCACATACCATGGAGGAGTGTCTTTTTTTGGTTAATTAATTTGGGACTGGGAATCCCATTGCCAGCTCTTTTTGCAAAGTTATTGGATAAGTGGATGAAGCCACTAGTCCATTGGTGAAAGTTGCCCAACAAGATTGAAAGATAAAACACCACATACTTCCTCATGAGCTATAAAACATTGACACAAATAAGAGATGATAAGTTTTGAATTGTTTAAAGGTAGCACACGAAGTATTTACTTGGAATGGCAGAAAATACCATGTAGTAGGTAGGTATTGTGGACACAAAAGGCATAGGTTTGGGTTAAGGTTCGGATGCACGAGAAGTATTCCCTCTCAGTACAAGTCTTTGGCTAGCAAGGTTAAATAGCAAGCATAAGAGTTGAGGGAAACAAACAAATATACATGTGATAGAAACAATCATGCATCTTACTTGTAAGCACAAACAGTTTTAACTTCAGAATACCAAGCTAAGAACTGATAAGAAAGATAATAACATCTTCTACATGTATTTTCTCTATGCTTCTTGAATTCAAAGTGTTGTTGCTATTGACCATTACTAAGTTTGCCAAAACCAAATAGATTTACTCAATGCTCCCAAAGTGGTACCAATACTAAAATCAAGATCAATCATATAGTAGAAATTGCAAACTAAAATAAGGTGTGCAATATGTAAATGATAAGACTTCTCATTAATATTCCATAACGATAACTCACACCAAGGGATACATAGACAAACTAAAGGAGAGATACTTCCACACTGCAACCCATCTTATACGACAACTTCCCTACTCATGATATGACACTACTTGATAGTAAAAAGTAAAAGATAGTGATGATGTGATACCGCGGCACTCCCCCAAGCTTGGAACAAACCAAGGGGATGCCAATACCGATGATGAATTACTCCTTTGGCGATGGTGGTGATGAATTCCTCATGCGCTTCTTACAGATCTCCTTCAGCTTCAGCTTCTCAGCTTGGCAATTCTGCACTAAGACTCGAAGAGATTCATTGTTATCTGAAGTTGGCGGTGGCGACCTTGTGATGGGCATCGAGTAATATCCAGCATTCTACGGAGTCGGTAATTCTCCTCCTGGAGTATCTCCACTTCTCTTCTTAGAGCCCGGTATTGACCACAAAACTCATCGGTAGTCCGTAGAGCTTCTTCCAGCACAGGGAAAGAGTCGAGGCTAAGAGCAGGTGGTAAGGGTCCCTGCAAGTTATGAGAAAAAGAACGTCGAGTATCAACAGATCCCACCAAGACTTGCTTACTCCCAACAGCTTGTTGCTCTTGTTTTGACGACACCCTTCTCACTTCTTCCTTCGAAGGCCCTTTGCCCTTGTTGTCAGAGGCCATGGTGCTCCTAGATTGAAAATAGATCCTGGCAGAAACAGCTCGAAACAAAACTCGTCGAGAAAACGATATACGGACCTCCAGGGGTCCGGGGGATTATATAATAAAAATTTTCAGAACAAACGGAAAGTACCAGGTCGAACCAGAGTCGGAAAGGGGCCACGCGGTGCCCTCATAGGTCGGCGCGGCCAGTGGGGCCGCGCCGGCCTATGGTGGCACGCCCTCGTGCGTCTCCTCCACTCCGTTTCGATCTCGTAATTTTTCATATTTTCCAAAAACAGCAAAAATATTGTTCGGAAAGTAAATTGCGAACTTTTCATTACCAGTACTGTTACCTATTCAAAGTCGAGTTCTGGCGGACTATCAATTTGTCCTTTGATGAAAGCCTCCGGTGTTTCCACTTGAATAATATCAACATCAACATTATAAGAATCACCCGAGATATAATGCTTGAGTCTTTGTCCATTCACCACTTGCGTAGCATTGCCTTGGAGAGAGCTAATTTTAATTGCTCCTGAACGATACACCTCCTCAACAATATATGGTCCTTCCCATTTCGAGAGTAATTTCCCTGCAAAGAGTCTGAGACGAGACCGATACAATAGGACTTTGTCCCCAACATTAAATTCTCTTTTAATAATCCTTCTATCATGCCATTTCTTAACTTTCTCTTTAAAGAGTTTAGCATTTTCATAAGCTTCACTTCTCCATTCATCTAGAGAACTTAATTGCAACAACCTCTTATTACCGGCAAGTTTAGGATCTTTATTTAATTCTCTAACAGCCCAATAAGCTTTGTGCTCTAGTTCTAAAGGTAAATGACAAGCTTTTCCGTAAACCATTTTATAAGGTGACATTCCCATGGGGTTTTTATAAGCAGTTCTATAAGCCCATAGTGCATCCTTCAATTTACTAGCCCAATTCTTTCTAGATTTATTAACGGTCTTTCCCAAAATAGATTTAATTTCTCTATTTGATAATTCTACTTGACCACTAGTTTGAGGGTGATAAGCGGAAGCAATTCTATGATTAATACCATACCTAGCAAGAGTTTTTCTAAAACCTCCATGAATAAAATGAGAACCTCCATCAGTCATAATATATCTAGGAACTCCAAATCTAGGAAAAATAATATCTAAAAGCATTTTTAAAGAGGTCTCACCATCAGCACTTTTTGTAGGTATGGCTTCCACCCATTTAGTAACATAATCAACAGCAACAAGTATATGAGTGTTACCTTCTGAAGAGGGAAAAGGTCCCATGAAGTCAAATCCCCAACAATCAAACGGTTCAATAACAAGAGTATAATTCATAGGCATTTCATTGCATCTGGAGATATTACCAACCCTTTGACATTCATCACAAGATAAAATAAACTTCCTTGCATCTTTGAAGAGAGTTGGCCAATAAAAACCTGATTGTAGAACCTTTTGCGCGGTTCTTTCTCCGGCGTGATGTCCTCCATAAGCACTACCATGACATTTACTCAATATCTCTTGTTGTTCATATTCGGGAACACACCTTCGCAGAATACCATCCACTCCTTCTTTATATAAGTGTGGGTCATCCCAAAAATAATGCCTCAAGTCATAAAAGAATTTTCTCCTTTGCTGAGCTGAAAAGGTTGGAGGCAAGTACTTGGAAACAATAAAGTTAGCATAATCAGCATACCAAGGACTGTCTCGCGAGCTCACCTTTATTACAGCCAATTGTTCATTTGGAAAACTATCATTAACAGGAACAGGATCATAAGCAATATTTTCCAATCTAGACAAATTATCAGCAACAGGATTATCAGCACCTTTCCTATCTACAATATGTAAATCAAATTCTTGCAAAAGAAGTACCCATCTAATAAGCCTCGGCTTAGCATCTTTCTTTGTCATAAGGTATCTAATTGCAGCATGATCAGTATGAATCGTAACTTTTGAATCAACAATATAAGATCTAAACTTGTCACAAGCAAAGACTACAGCTAATAATTCTTTTTCAGTTGTAGCATAATTTCTTTGAGCAGCATCAAGAGTTTTACTAGCATAATGAATAACATTTAATTTTTTATCTACTCGCTGTCCAAGAACAGCGCCTACAGCAAAATCACTAGCATCACACATAATTTCAAATGGTAAATTCCAATCAGGAGGTTCAACTATAGGAGCAGTTGTTAAGGCTTTCTTTAGAGTTTCAAAAGCTTCCTTACAATCATCATCAAAAACGAAAGGTACATCTTTTTGAAGAAGATTAGTAAGAGGCTTTGAAATCTTGGAGAAATCTTTAATAAATCTCCTATAAAACCCAGCATGACCAAGAACACTACGAATACCTTTAACATCCCTTGGATAGGGCATCTTCTCAATGGCTTCAACTTTAGCTCTATCAACTTCAATACCTCTCTCAGAAATTTTGTGTCCCAATACAATTCCTTCATTAACCATAAAGTGGCATTTCTCCCAATTAAGAACAAGGTTAGTTTCTTCACATCTCTGCAAAACTTTATCGAGGTTTCGCAAACAATTATCAAAAGAATTCCCATAGACAGAAAAATCATCCATGAATACCTCTACAATACTCTCACAAAAGCCATGAAAAATAGCAGACATGCATCTTTGAAAAGTAGCAGGAGCATTACACAAACCAAAAGGCATACGCCTATAAGCATAAGTTCCATAGGGACAAGTGAAAGTGGTTTTCTCTTGATCTTTAGCTTTAACACAATTTGTGAAAACCCAGAATAACCATCAAGAAAACAAAAATGAGTATTTTTAGACAACCTTTCTAACATTTGATCAATAAAAGGCAAAGGGTAATGATCTTTCTTAGTAACCTTATTAACTTTTCGAAAATCAATGCACATTCTATAACCTACAACTACTCTTTGAGGTATGAGCTCATCATTATCATTAGGCACAACAGTCATTCCTCCTTTCTTAGGAACACAATGAACAGGACTAACCCATCTACTATCAGCAATAGGATATATAATACCAGCTTCAAGAAGTCGTAATACCTCATTTCTTACCACATCCTTCATCTTAGGAATTAGACGACGCTGAGGTTCAACAACAGGCTTCGCATCATCTTCCATATTAATGGCGTGTTGGCAAATAGAGGGAGAAATCCCCTTCAAGTCATCAAGAGTATAGCCAATAGCACCTCGGTGTTTCTTCAATATTTGCAATAATCTTTCTTCTTCGAACTCTGTAAGTTTAGAACTAATAATAACAGGATATATTTTCTTATCATCAATATGAGCATATTTAAGATTATCAGGCAAAGGCTTTAAATCAAAAACAGGATCTTCCTTTGGTGGTGGTGTTGTACCCAAATCTTCCACCGGTAAGTCATGCTTGAGAATAGGTTGACGAAGAAAAATCTCCTCAAGCTCATCTCTTTCTTTCCTAAAAACTTCACTCTCGCTATTCTCCAAATGTTGCTACAAAGGATTATTAGGAACAAGAACCATAGATGCACACTGCTCCATTTTAAAATCATCACTAGGCAAATCAGCTTTATAAGGAGTTTTAGTAAATTTAGAGAAGTTAAACTCATAAGATTCACCAGCAAATTTAGTCAAAATTTTCTCTTTCTTACAATCTATAATAGCTCCACAAGTATTTAGAAAAGGTCTACCAAAAATGATAGGACAATAATCACTAGCAGCAGAACCAAGTACCAAAAAGTCAGCAGGATATTTAATCTTACCACATAGAACTTCCACATCTCGAACAATACCAATTGGAGAAATAGTTTCTCTATTAGCCAGCTGAATAACCACATCAATATCTTCAAGTTCACAAGAACCAATTTCGTGCATATCTCCGTGTAAAGCTCATAAGGAATAGCACTAACACTTGCACCAATATCACATAAACCATAATAGCAATGATCACCAATTCTAACAGATAGCATAGGAACACTAACTTGTTTGGGTTTATTAGGATGTGAAACAATATTAGAAGCATCTTCACAGAAAATAATATGACCATCCTCCACATTTTCAGTCACAAGATCTTTAACTATTGCAACAACAGGTTCAACTTTTATTTGTTCTTCAGGTTCTATAGGTTTCTTTTCACTTTTATGAACCGCACTATTTATAACAGAGTACTCCTTCATTTTAGCAGGGAAAGGAGTTTTTTCAATATAAGCTTCAGGAATAACATGATCAGCAGTTTCAACTACAACGCATTTATTAATAGATGAATCAATTTTATCTTTATATGGTTCATGATACTTATCAAAATTCTTCTTAGGCAATTCATAATGAGAGGCAAAAGCTTTATAGAGATTTGCAGCAACTTGAGAATCAAGACCATATATAGCACTCATATTACGAAATTTATCAGTATCCATAAAAGCTTCAATGCATTTATAATCATAAATTATACCTGATTCTCTATCCTTGTCGTTCTCCCATCCTTCAGTATTTTCTTGAATCCGATCAAGAAGGTCCCTTTTAAACTCTTCTTTGTTGCGTGTAAATGATCCAGAACAAGAAGTATCCAGCAAGGTCTTGTCTTGAAAAGAAAGTCTTGCATAGAAATTATCAATAATAACATTACCAGGAAGCTCATGAATGGGGCATTTGAGCATTAAAGACTTCAATCTCCCCCAAGCTTAGGCAATACTTTCTCCATCATGAGGCCAGAAATTATATATGCGGTTCCGATCCTTGTGAATTTCACTTGGAGGATAGAACTTAGAATAAAACCGGGGCACAATATCATTCCATTCAAGAGAATCCCCATTATCCAGTAATTTATACCAATGCGCCGCTTTACCAGACAGCGATAAAGAGAATAGTTTCTTCCTTACTTCATTCATAGCAATACCTGCACATTTGAATAACCCGCATAATTCATGCAAAAACAAGTAAATGATCACCAGGATGGACAGTTCCATCCCCTTCATAGCGGTTATCCATAACACGTTCAATAATTTTCATAGGTATTTTATATGGTATCTCTTCCTCACCTGGCGCCTCATCCACTACCGTTGCAGTAGTAGTAGATTTCCCAAATAGAAATTGAAGAGAAGATCTCTCCATAATGACTTATAGCAGCAGGCAGAAATAAAATCAGCACAAACAGTAAAGGTTTTCCTTACCAATTCCACTTACCAATAGCGCTTCACTCCCCGGCAACGGCGCCAGAAAATAGTCTTGATGACCCACAAGTATAGGGGGTGTATCGTAGTATCTTCGATAAGTAAGAATGTCGATCCCAACGAGGAGCAGAAGGTGTTGAGAAGTAGTTTCGATGAAGGATTCACTGTAAATGCTCACAAACAAGTATTCAAGGAGTTTTGATGTAACAGATGAATAAAGTACGAGTAAGTAAAGTGCGAGAAAAATAATTGCAGCGAGTGGCCCAATCCTTTTTAGCACAAAGGACAAGCCGGTTTGTTTACTTATAATGACCAAACGTTCTCGAGGACTCACGGGATTTTAGTCTAGTGCTTTCGCTACATACAGCTGATTAATCTTCATTGTTTTGATAAGTGTTGTGTGGGTGAACCTATGCTAATGTACCACCCTTCCTAGGACTAATACATACTTGTGATTATACCCCTTGCAAGCATCCGCAACTACAAGAAAGTAATTAAGATAAATCTAACCACAACCTTAAACTCTGAGATCCTGCGATCCCTCCTGCATCGATATACCAACGGGGGTTTAGGTTTCTGTCACTCCGGCAACCCCACAATTAGCAAACGAGTACAAGATGCATTCCCCTAGGCCCATAAATGGTGAAGTATCATGTAGTCGACGTTCACATGACACCACTAGAAGAATAACACCACAACTTAAATATCATAACATTGAATATTACTCAACCATAATTCACTACTAACATTTAGACTTCACCCATGTCCTCAAGAACTAAACGAACTACTCACGAGACATCATATGGAACATGATCAAAGGTGATATGATAATGAATAACAATCTGAACATAAACCTTGGTTTGATGGTTTCACTCAATAGCATCAATAACAAGTATAAATCAGTACCGGGAGAGTTTCCCTATCAAACAGTCAAGATCAAACCCAAATTGCTTAGCGGTGACGATGTCCAGCGGTGGTGATGGCGGTGATGATGATGAAGATGATGATGATGGTGATGGAGATGATGTCCAGCTCGATGGTGACGATGATGCCGATTTCCCCCTCCGGGGGGAATTTCCCGGCGGATTCCTGCCCGCCGGAGAGCTCTTTTCTCTCTGGTGTTCTCCGCCCCGCAGAGGCGGCTGTAACCCTTCGTGAGGATTCCCTCGTGGCTTAGGTTTTCGGGACGAAGAGTTTCGCGAAGAAAAGGAGGCGAAGGCTGTGGGGCCCCACACCACATGGTGGCGCGGCCAGCCATGGGCCGCGCCGCCCTATGGTGTGGGCCCACCTGGGTCCACTGCTCTCCCTTCTGGCTTCCTTCGTCATCTGGAGAAATAGGATTTTTGGTAAAATTTCCCGAGCTGATTTTCCGAAATATTGCATCCTGACGGTGCTTTTACAGCAGAATCCTGGCTCCGGTGCGCAATCTCCAAATAATCATGAAACATGCAAAATAGATGAAATAACATAAGTATTGTGTCCCAATATGAAATATATCAATGAATAACAGCAAATTATGATATAAAATAGAGATGCAAAATGGACGTATCAGCCACCCCCTCCCAAGGGAAGGTGGGAATCCCACCTCTAGTGGGAGTCCTAGCTTGGGTAGGTTTCATGTCATATGGAAGGTTTTGGTTTGGGGTCTTATTCGAAGACTTGTAGACCAACTCTTGGGTGTTCCACCTATATAATGAGGACCAAGGGGAGGGGGCCGGCCACCCCAACACAACAAGGTGGCCGCACCACCTAGATGGCCGGCCCCCCTCCCCAAACCCTAGCCGCCCCACTCCTCCTTCTTCCCCGCACGCTTACCGGAGATTCTCCACGCCACCGACACCACGCCGTCGTGCTGTCGGATTCAAGAGGAGCTACTACTTCCCTGCCCGCTGGAACGGGGAGGTGGACGTCGTCGCCATACCAGTGGACCTAGTACGGGTCTGCCCGTTCGTCCGCCCGATCGGATCTGCTACCTTTTGCAAGCGGCTACCGAACGCAAGAGCAACATCTTGTAGGCTTTGGAAATCTTCAAGGGTGAGTCTCGATCATCCCCTCGTTGCTACCGTCTCTAGATTGCATCTTGGCTTGGATTGTTTGATCGTTTTGTTTTCATGCAACGATCTACTAGCTTGTTTACATCGACTAGATGACATTGTAGATGTGAATGTAGATAGGATTCATGGCAATGTGCATGCATGTTGTTGACAGTGCTTATGCTTGCCATGCCAAGCTCAAGCACAATCATGGACTTGACAATGTAAGTCCATTACAGTGCTTGACCTTGGCATTGCCATTGTCCATGACATTGCTTGAGCTTGGCAATGCCAAGCTCAAGCACCTGACAATGCCAAGCTCAAGTACCATGACAGTGTTTGTGCTTGGCATTGGCACAATGTCAAGTCCATGACACTGCTTATTCATGACATTGCTTCTGCTTGGTAATGGCATTGCTTGGTTGTGCTTGTGCTTGTGCAAGTCCATGCTTCTGCTTGTCCATGTCATTGCTTGCTTGAGCTTGGAATTGCTTGCTTGTGCTTGTGCAAGTTCATGCTTCTGCTTGTCCATGCCATTGCTTGCTTGAGCTTGACATTGCTTCCTTGTGCTTCTGCAGAACTGGCCCTTCCTCGAACTGTTCTTGGACGGGTCCATACTGGACGCTATCGACTTTTGGACTTGGGTAGTCTGCCCCCAGGTTTAGGCAAGCGTCTTACCACTCTGACGCTAGATTACGAACTGTTAAGTACTCTGTTCGTTGTGTATAAGTGTTTGCTCTGCTTAGATCGTGTTTGAGCTGTTTGTGTGCCATTATATGATGGTAAGGACACCATATTTGAATGTGGTGTGGAGAAGCTGTTGTCAGGGTGCCCAAAATGGCAACCAAACACATGTGTTGTGGCTGAACAGAGATGGAACGCTGTCTCCAGGCATCCAAACAATGTGCACTTCTGTTCGGGCCGGTGCAGCACATGCTACCAAACGATGGGCCAAAAGTGGCCCGTGGCCCGTTCGCGACGCGCAGGGGCGCCCATCTCACTGGGCCAGGCATGCAGGATTTCGACCCAACCAACCAAACGCGCCATAGATAAATCGAGGTCATTCCGCATAAAACTTATTCAAACGAGTATCCAATATTTTCACGATATTTAATGGATAACTTGTGCAACAATAGATAAATATCGTAGCACCATAAAAAAATCATTTGCGCACCTACAAAACCATTAGAACAAATGCCCCTTGCATGCAACAAATAATACACATGCTTGGAATATATCAAAAAAACTTCTGAAATATTAGAAAAAGCTGCAAGATTGTTAATGATGGGATTCGTAGCATAGAAAACAAAAAATTTCCTACCGCAAGAACGAAAACACAAGCCAAGATCTAATCTAGTAGACGGTAGCAACGAGAAGATCATGAGACTAACCCTCGAAGATTTCCAAAGCCTAACGAGATTAGATCTCGTGGTGGATGTAGTCGATCACTTGCCGCTTGCAAAAGCCTAGAAGTCTTGGCTGCCAAAACCTCACTCGGGGCTTGATACGTCCAATTTGCATCACTATTTTATATCATAATTTGCTGTTATTCATTGATATATTTCATATTGGGACACAATACTTATGTTATTTCATCTATTTTGCATGTTTCATCATTATTGGAGGATCAAGCACCGGAGCCAGGATTCTGCTAGAAAAAGCACCGTCAGAAGGCAATATTTCGGAAGATCACCTGTGGAAGGAAATTATACCAAAAATCCTATTTTTCAAGATGACGAAGGAAGCCAGAAGGAGGAGCCAGGAGGAGCCAGGGTGGGCCCACACCCTAGGGCGGCGCGGCCCAGGCCCGCGCCGCCATGTGGTGTGGAGGGCCCACGACCCCTTTCGCCTCCTTTTCTTCGCGAAATCCTTCGTCCGGAAACCTGCGAGGGGGTACCTCACGAAGAGTTACACTACGCGGGGCGGAGAACACCAGAGAGAAAAGAGCTCTCCGGCGGGCAGAATCCGCCGGGGAAATTCCCTGGAGGGGAAATCGACGCCATCGTCACCGACATCGAGCTGGACATCATCACCATCACCATCATCATCATCTCCACCATCATCACCGCCGTCATCACCGCTGGACACCGTCACCGCCGTAGCAATTTGGGTTTGATCTTGATTGTTTGATAGGGGAAACTCTCCCGGTATCGATCTATACTTGTTGTTGATGCTATTGAGTGAAACCATTGAACCAAGTTTATGTTCAGATTGTTATTCATCATCATATCACCTCTGATCATGTTCCATATGATGTCTCGTGAGTAGTTCGTTTAGTTCTTGAGGACATGGGTGAAGTCTAAATGTTAGTAGTGAACTATGGTTGAGTAATATTCAATGGTGTGATATTTAAGTTGTGGTGTTATTCTTCTAGTGGTGTCATGTGAACGTCGACTACATGACACTTCACCATTTATGGGCCTAGGGGAATGCATCTTGTATTCGTTTGTTAATTGCGGGGTTGCCGGAGTGACAGAAACCTAAACCCCCGTTGGTATATCGATGCAGGAGGGATCGCAGGATCTCAGAGTTTAAGGCTGTGGTTAGATTTATTCTTAATTACTTTCTTGTAGTTGCGGATGCTTGCAAGGGGTATAATCACAAGTATGTATTAGTCCTAGGAAGGGCGGTACATTAGCATAGGTTCACCCACACAACACTTATCATAACAATGAAGATTATTTAGCCGTATGTAGCGAAAGCACTAGACTAAAATCCCATGTGTCCTCGAGAACGTTTGGTCATTATAAGTAAACAAACCGGCTTGTCCTTTGTGCTAAAAAGGATTGGGCCACTCGCTGCAATTACTCTCGCACTTTACATACTCGTACTTTATTCAACTGTTACATCAAAACCCCCTGAATACTTGTCTGTGAGCATTTACAGTGAATCCTTCACGAACTGCTTTGTCAACACCTTCTGCTCCTCGTTGGGATTGACATTCTTACTTATCGAAGATACTACGATACACCCTATACTTGTGGGTCATCAAGACTATTTTCCGGCGCCGTTGCCGGGGAGTGAAGCGCTATTGGTAAGTGGAATTGGTAAGGAAAACTTTTACTGTTGTGCTGATTTTATTTCTGCCTGCTGCCATAAGTCATTATGGAGAGATCTTCTCTTCAATTTTTATTTGGGAAATCTACTACTACTGCAACGGTAGTGGATGAGGCCAGGTGAGGAAGTGATACCATATAAAATACCTATGAAAATTATTGAACGTGTTATGGATAACCGCTATGAAGGGGATGGAACTGTCCACCCCGGTGATCATTTACTGTTTTTGCATGAATTATGCGGGTTATTCAAATGTGCAGGTATTGCTATGGATGAAGTGAGGAAGAAATTATTCTCTTTATCGCTGTCCGGTAAGGCGGCGCATTGGTATAAATTACTGGATAATGGGGATTCTCTTGAATGGAATGATATTGTGCCCCGGTTTTATTCTAAGTTCTATCCTCCAAGTGAAATTCATAAAGATCGGAATCGCATATATAATTTTTGGCCTCATGATGGAGAGAGTATTGCCCAAGCTTGGGGGAGATTGAAGTCTTTAATGCTCAAATGCCCCATTCATGAGCTTCCTGGTAATGTTATTATTGATAATTTCTATGCAAGACTTTCTTTTCAAGACAAGACTTTGCTGGATACTTCTTGTTCTGGATCATTTACACGCAACAAAGAAGAGTTTAAAAGGGACCTTCTTGATCGAATCCAAGAAAATACTGAAGGTTGGGAGAACGACAAGGATAGAGAATCAGGTATAATTTATGATTATAAATGCATTGAAGCTTTTATGGATACTGATTTATTTCGTAATATGAGTGCTACATATGGTCTTGATTCCCAAGTTGTTGTAAATCTTTATAAAGCTTTTGCCTCTCATTATGAATTGCCTAAGAAGAATTTTGATAAGTATCATGAACCATATAAAGATAAAATTGATTCATCTATTAATAAGTGTGTTGTAATTGAAACTGCTGATCATGTTATTCCTGAAGCTTATATTGAAAAAACTCCTTTCCCTGCTAAAATGAAGGAGTACTCTGTTATAAATAGTGCGGTTCATAAAAGTGAAAAGAAACCTATAGAACCTGAAGAACAAATAAAAATTGAACCTGCTGTTGCAATAGTTAAAGATCTTGTGACTGAAAATGTTGAGGATGGTCATATTATTTTCTGTGAAGATGCTTCTAATATTGTTTCACATCCCAATAAACCCAAACAAGCTAGTGTTCCTATGCTATCTGTTAAAATTGGTGATCATTGCTATTATGGATTATGTGATATTGGTGCAAGTGTTAGTGCTATTCCTTATGAGCTTTACACGGAGATTATGCACGAAATTGATTCTTGTGAACTTGAAGATATTGATGTGGTTATTCAGCTGGCTAATAGAGAAACTATTTCACCAATTGGTATTGTCCGAGATGTGGAAGTTTTATGCGGTAAGATTAAATATCCTGCTGACTTTTTGGTACTTGGTTCTGCTGCTAGTGAGTTATTGTCCTATCATTTTTGGTAGACCTTTTCTAAATACTTGTGGAGCTATTATAGATTGCAAGAAAGAGAAAATTTTGACTAAATTTGCTGGTGAATCTTATGAGTTTAACTTCTCTAAATTTACTAAAACTCCTTATAAAGCTGATTTGCCTAGTAATGATTTTAAAATGGAGCATGTGCATCTATTGTTCTTGTTCCTAACAATCCTTTGCAGCAACATTTGGAGGATAGTGAGAGCGAAATTTTTAGGAAAGAAAGAGATGAGCTTGAGGAATTTTTCTTCGCCAACCTATTCTCAAGCATGATTTACCGGTGGAAGATTTGGGTACAACACCGCCACCAAAGGAAGATCCTGTTTTTGATTTAAAGCCTTTACCTGATGATCTTAAATATGCTCATATTGATGATAAGAAAATATATCCTGTTATTATTAGTTCTAAGCTTACAGAGTTTGAAGAAGAAAGATTATTGCAAATATTGAAGAAACACCGAGGAGCTATTGGCACTCTTGATGATTTGAAGGGGATTTCTCCATCTATTTGCCAACATGCTATTAATATGGAAGATGATGCAAAGCCTGTTGTTGAACTCAGCGTCGTCTAATTCCGAAGATGAAGGAAGTGGTAAGGAATGAGGTATTACGACTTCTTGAAGCTGGTATTATATATCCTATTGCTGATAGTAGATGGGTTAGTCCTGACATTGCGTTCCAAGAAAGGAGGTATGACTGTTGTGCCTAATGATAATGATGAGCTCATTCCTCAAAGAGTAGTTGTAGGGTATAGAATGTGCATTGATTTTCGAAAAGTTAATAAAGTTACTAAGAAAGATCATTACCCTTTACCATTTATTGATCAAATGCTAGAAAGATTGTCTAAAAATACTCATTTTTGCTTTCTTGATGGTTATTCTGGGATTTTCACAAATTGCTGTTAAAGCTAAAGATCAAGAGAAAACCACCTTTACTTGTCCCTATGGAACTTATGCTTATAGACGTATGCCTTTTGGTTTATGTAATGCTCCTGCTACTTTTCAAAGATGCATGTCTGCTATTTTTCATGGTTTTTGTGAAAGTATTGTAAAGTATTCATGGATGATTTTTCCGTTTATGGGAATTCTTTTGATAGTTGCTTGCGAAACCTTGATAAAGTTTTGCAGAGATGTGAAGAAACTAACCTTGTTCTTAATTGGGAGAAATGCCACTTTATGGTTAATGAAGGAATTGTATTGGGACATAAAATTTCCGAGAGAGGTATTGAAGTTGATAGAGCTAAAGTTGAAGCAATTGAGAAGATGCCCTATCCGAGGGATGTTAAAGGTATTCGTAGTGTTCTTGGTCATGCTGGGTTTTATAGGAGGTTTATTAAAGATTTCTCCAAGATTTCAAAGCCTCTTACTAATCTTCTTCAAAAAGATGTACCATTTGTTTTTGATGATGATTGTAAGGAAGCTTTTGAAACTCTTAAGAAAGCCTTAACAACTGCTCCTATAGTTGAACCTCCTGATTGGAATTTACCATTTGAAATTATGTGTGATGCTAGTGATTTTGTTGTAGGCGCTGTTCTTGGACAGCGAGTAGATAAAAAACTGAATGTTATTCATTATGCTAGTAAAACTCTTGATGCTGCTCAAAGAAATTATGCTACAACTGAAAAGGAATTATTAGCTGTAGTCTTTGCTTGTGATAAATTTAGATCTTATATTGTTGATTCAAAAGTTACTATTCATACTGATCATGCTGCAATTAGATACCTAATGACAAAGAAAGATGCTAAGCCGAGGCTTATTAGATGGGTACTTCTTTTGCAAGAATTTGATTTACATATTGTAGATAGGAAAGGTGCCGATAATCCTGTTGCTGATAATTTGTCTAGATTGGAAAATATTGCTTATGATCCTGTTCCTGTTAATGATAGTTTTCCAAATGAACAATTGGCTGTGATAAAGGTGAGCTCGCGAGACAGTCCTTGGTATGCTGATTATGCTAACTTTATTGTTTCCAAGTACTTGCCTCCAACCTTTTCAGCTCAGCAAAGGAGGAAATTCTTTTATGATTTGAGGCATTATTTTCTGGGATGACCCACACTTATATAAAGAAGGAGTGGATGGTATTATGCGAAGATGTGTCCCCGAATATGAACAACAAGAGATATTGAGTAAATGTCATGGTAGTGCTTATGGAGGACATCACGCTGGAGAAAGAACCGCACAAAAAGTTCTACAATCAGGTTTTTATTGGCCAACTCTCTTCAAGGATGCGAGAAAGTTTATTTTATCTTGTGATGAATGCCAAAGGGTTGGTAATATCTCCAGACGCAATGAAATGCCTATGAATTATACTCTTGTTATTGAACCGTTTGATTGTTGGGGATTTGACTTCATGGGACCATTTCCCTCTTCAGAAGGTAACACGCATATACTTGTTGCTGTTGATTATGTTACTAAATGGGTGGAAGCCATACCTACAAAAAGTGCTGATGGTGAGACCTCTTTAAAAATGCTTTTAGATATTATTTTTCCTAGATTTGGAGTTCCTAGATATATTATGACTGATGGAGGTTCTCATTTTATTCATGGAGGTTTTAGAAAAACTCTTGCTAGGTATGGTATTAATCATAGAATTGCTTCAGCTTATCACCCTCAAACTAGTGGTCAAGTAGAATTATCAAATAGAGAGATTAAATCTATTTTGCAAAAGACCGTTAATAAAACCAGAAAGAATTGGGCTAGTAAATTGAAGGATGCACTTTGGGCTTATAGAACTGCTTATAAAAATCCCATGGGAATGTCACCTTATAAAATGGTTTACGGAAAAGCTTGTCATTTACCTTTAGAGCTAGAACACAAAGCTTATAGGGCTGTTAGAGAATTAAATAAAGATCCTAAACTTGCCGGTGATAAGAGGTTGCTACAAATTAAGTTCTCTAGACGAATGGAGAAGTGAAGCTTATGAAAATGCTAAACTCTTTAAAGAAAAAGTTAAAAAATGGCATGATAGGAGGATCATCAAAAGAGAGTTTAATATTGGGGATAAAGTCCTATTGTATCGGTCTCGTCTCAGATTCTTTGCAGGGAAATTACTCTCGAAATGGGAAGGACCATATGTTGTCGAGGAGGTGTATCGTTCAGGAGCAATCAAAATTAGCTCTCTCCAAGGCAATGCTACGCAAGTGGTGAATGGACAAAGACTCAAGCATTATATCTCGGGTGATTCCTATAATGTTGATGTTGATATTATTCAAGTGGAAACACCGGAAGCTTTCATCAAAGGACAAATTGACAGTCCGCCAGAACTCGACTTTGAATAGGTAACAGTACTGGTAATGAAAAGTACGCAATTTACTTTCCGAACAATATTTTCGCTATTTTTGGAAAATATGAGAAATTACGAGTTCGAAACGGAGTGGAAAGGACGCACGAGGGGGTGCCACCATAGGGCGGCGCGGCCTGACCTGGGCCCGCGCCGACCCATGGTCTGCCGCCCGTCGCCCTTTTCCGACTCTGGTTCGATCTGGTACTTTCCGTTTGTCATGAAAATTTTTGCTATATAATCCCCCGGACCCCTGGAGGTCCGTATATCGTGTTTTCGACGTGTTTTGTTTCGAGCTGTTTCTGCCAGGATCTGTTTTTAGTCTAGAAGCACCATGGTCTCCAAGAACAAGGGCAAGGGGCTTTCGGAGGAAGAAGTGAAGGAGGTGCCATCAAGACAAGAGCAGCAAGCCGGAGGGAGCAAGCAAATCTTGGTGGGATCTGTTGACACTCGACGTTCTTTTTCTCATAACCTGCAGGGACCTTTACCACCCGCTCTTAGCCTCGACTCCTTCCCCATGATGGAAGAAGTTCTACGGATTACCGATGAGTTTTGTGATCAATATCGGGCTCTGAGAAGAGAAGTGGAGATACTCCAGGAGGAGAATTGCCGTCTCCGAAGATTGATTGAATACCACTCGATTCGCATCACAAGGTCGTCATCGCCAACTTCGGATAACAATGAATCTCTTCGAATCTTAGTGCAGAATTGTCAAGCTGAGAAACTGAAGTTGAAGGAGTCTGTAAGAAGCGCGGGAGGAATTCATCACCACCATCGCCAAAGGAGTAATTCATCATCGGTATTGGCATCCCCTTGGTTTGTTCCAAGCTTGGGGAGTGCCGCGGTATCACATTATCACTACCTTTTACTTTTATTGTCAAGTAGTGTCATATCATGAATAGGGAAGTTATCGTATAAGATGGGTTGCGTTTGGAAGTATCTCTCCTTTAGTTGTCTATGTATCCCTTGGTGTGAGTTATCGATATGGAATATTAATGAGAAGTCTTATCATTTACATATTGCACATCTTATTTTAGTTTGCAATCTCTATGATTCATCTTGTTGTTAGTATTGGTATCACTTTGGGAGCATTGAATAAATCTATTTGGTTTTGGCAAACTTAGCATTGGTCAATAGCAACAACACTTTGAGGTTTAAATAGAAAAGAGAAATACATGTAGATGTTTCATTGTCTTTCTTGTTAGCTCATAGTTCATTATTCTGAAGTTAAAATTGTTTGTGCTTACAAGGAAGATGCATGATTGTTTCTATCATATGTATATTTGTTTGTTTCCCTCGACTCTTATGCTTGCTAATTAACCTTGCTAGCCAAAGACCTGTACTGAGAGGGAATACTTCTCGTGCATCCAAACCTTCAACCAAACCTATGTTATTTGTGTCCACCATACCTACTATGTGGTATTTTCTGCCATTCCAAGTAAATACTTCATGTGCTACCTTTAAACAATTCAAAACTTAGTATCTCTTATTTGTGTCAATGTTTCATAGCTCATGAGGAAGTATGTGGTGTTTTATCTTTCAATCTTGTTGGGCAATTTCCACCAATGGACTAGTGGCTTCATCCGCTTATCCAATAATTTTGCAAAAAGAGCTGGCAATGGGATTCCCAGTCCCAAATTAATTAAACTAAATAGACACTCCTCCATGGTATGCGATTGATGGACGGCACCCGAAGGATTCGGTTAGCCATGGCTTGTGTAAGCAAAGGTTGGGGGAGTGTCATCATCATCATAAAGCTAAAATAAAAAGGCACTCCTTCATGGTATGAGATTGTTGGCAGGCACCCGAGGATTCGGTTAGCCATGGTTTGTGAAAGAAAGGTTGGAAGGAGTGCCACACAAAATGAAAATATTATGGGAGCCGCTCTTAGGAGGTTGTCTGGCAAGGGGGTTAGAGTACCCGCTACCAGTCGTTGACAACAACAAACACCTCTCAAAATGTTACTTTTATTATCTCTATATGATTTCAAAACTGAAAGAGCTCTAGCACATGATTTAATCCCTGCTTCCCTCTGCGAAGGGCCTGTCTTTTACTTTATGTTGAGTCAGTAAACCTATTTCTCTCCATCTCAAGCAAGCATTTGAGTAGTTGTGATCAAACCATTATATTGTGATTTACTACATCATGTCTTTTATTCTTCCTTGTTAGTACAAGTTTTATCTGAATGAATATAGCTTTGCAAGTTATCAATGATTATGAAGAGACCATTATGATTGAGTATGCAAGTTGTGCATTATAAACTTTAACATGAGAGCGCTGCTCAATGAGATAAATATAATCTGTTAATTGTTCTCTGACCAAGAACGAAGTTTGCCATCACCAATGATGATTTCTCATGCACCTTTACTTGTGATTACCTTATACTTGTTTCAATATGAGTTATAAGAGGTTGTTTACTATAATGTCCTGTGTGAATGAATATGATGCTTCTTGTCCGTATTTTATTTATCGACTCTTCACTCCATAAACATGTGGTCATGTCTATCGAGTTCAGTTTCGCTTGGGGACAAGCGAAGTCTAAGCTTGGGGGAGTTGATACGTCCAATTTGCATCACTATTTTATATCATAATTTGCTGTTATTCATTGATATATTTCATATTGGGACACAATACTTATGTTATTTCATCTATTTTGCATGTTTCATCATTATTGGAGGATCAAGCACCGGAGCCAGGATTCTGCTGGAAAAAGCACCGTCAGAAGGCAATATTTCGGAAGATCAACCGTGGAAGGAAATTATACCAAAAATCCTATTTTTCAAGATGACGAAGGAAGCCAGAAGGAGGAGCCAGGAGGAGCCAGGGTGGGCCCACACCCTAGGGCGGCGCGGCCCAGGCCCTGGCCGCGCCGCCATGTGGTGTGGAGGGCCCACGACCCCTTTCGCCTCCTTTTCTTCGCGAAATCCTTCGTCCCGAAAACCCAGAGGGGTACCTCACGAAGAGTTACAGCCGGCTCTGCGGGCGGAGAACACCAGAGAGAAAAGAGCTCTCCGGCGGGCAGGAATCCGCCGGGGAAATTCCCTCCGGAGGGGGAAATCGACGCCATCGTCACCGACATCGAGCTGGACATCATCACCATCACCATCATCATCATCTCCACCATCATCACCGCCGTCATCACCGCTGGACACCGTCACCGCCGTAGCAATTTGGGTTTGATCTTGATTGTTTGATAGGGGAAACTCTCCCGGTATCGATCTATACTTGTTGTTGATGCTATTGAGTGAAACCATTGAACCAAGTTTATGTTCAGATTGTTATTCATCATCATATCACCTCTGATCATGTTCCATATGATGTCTCGTGAGTAGTTCGTTTAGTTCCTGAGGACATGGGTGAAGTCTAAATGTTAGTAGTGAACTATGGTTGAGTAATATTCAATGGTGTGATATTTAAGTTGTGGTGTTATTCTTCTAGTGGTGTCATGTGAACGTCGACTACATGACACTTCACCATTTATGGGCCTAGGGGAATGCATCTTGTATTCGCTTGCTAATTGCGGGGTTGCCGGAGTGACAGAACCTAAACCCCGTTGGTACATGCAGGAGGGGATCGCAGATCTCGAGTTTAAGGCTGGGTTAGATTTATTCTTAATTACTTTCTTGTAGTTGCGATGCTTGCAGGGGGTATAATCACAAGTATGTATTAGTCCTAGGAAGGGCGGTACATTAGCATAGGTTCACCCACACAACACTTATCATAACAATGAAGATTATTTAGCCGTATAAAAGCACTAGACTAAAATCCCATGTGTCCTCGAGAACGTTTGGTCATTATAAGTAAACAAACCGGCTTGTCCTTTGTGCTAAAAGGATTGGGCCACCGTGCAATTGTACTCTCGCACTTTACATACTCGTACTTTATTCAACCGTTACATCAAAACCCCCGAATACTTGTCTGTGAGCATTTACAGTGAATCCTTCATCGAAACTGCTTGTCAACACCTTCTGCTCCTCGTTGGGATCGACATTCTTACTTATCGAAGATACTACGATACACCCCCTATACTTGTGTGTCATCACACGTACGGTCTTGATGAAGACAGCGTCCTCCTCCCCGTTCCAGCGGGCAGCGGAAGTAGTAGATCCCTCCCCAATCCCGACAGACGACGCGTGGTGGCTGGTGGTGGAGAACTCAACAGGCTTCGTCTGCTGCGTATGCGTGTCAACACCCGGATTTTTAAGTCCAGATGCCTATTATGCCATACATCGCAATCCCAGGAATATTGTTGTTGCGAGACATAATAGTTGAATATCATAGATTCATCATTTATTACAACACATAATCGTCTTACAAAGGTAGATCACATGATCCAATATTACAATAGTAGTTGATCTATTGATCAACGAACATCACACATAGCGGAAGGAAGTAGTGGCTATCTAATCCACAGGCCAACCAACGTCAGGAGTCCTAGTTGGCGTAGACGTCCCGCTGTCCATCTTCCTCAGACTGTTCTCCTTCAAAGTCCGCCATTTGAATAGCCAGGACAAAGCCATGAGTACTTTAAAGTACTCGCAAACTAATACTAAGGTAATTTATCAATTTCAGTAAGGGGGTGCTAAGCTCTAAGTTTATTTGCATAAAGCTAATTTTAGTTCACAAACATTTAGTAAAAGCCTCTTCATTTGCTAACTAACTCAAGTGGGAACATTAGTGTCATTCCCACAACTCTGTTGTGATTCAATTCAAATTCACCATTCACCTTTCAATTTCAAGTCACAAGTCATATGTCACATGTCACATTTTTGAAAATGGTCTGATGACGGAACAGTATAGCCTTTCCAACCGTCCATAACCGCGGACACGGCTATTCGAATAGATTTACACTCTGCAGAGGTCGCACACTTTTGCCACAACATTTGCAATAATCCGTCAGGGTTAACTGGCCCTGATTTACCACACTCCGTGTGCGGACTACCAACCATAACCTTTCACTTACATACTCTAGTATAGGCACCTCTCCCCATGAGCTTGGCCTCCCAGTGAAGACCAACTGTCAGCCTGGGAACTGCACAGGGCTTGGGCCGGACATTCACCTCATTTCACGTCATATCACATCACTTCTTTTGTTGTAGAGGCAGCTTTTGGCATAACCCCGATGATGCTTGTTCAGAGGGAATCCATACTAAAGCACATAAATTTCTAGTTAAGCCCTTACCCATGTTGGGTATTGTGGGGTACTTTCAAATTGGAATGGTATCGCATTCGAACCCAACCGTCAGTTTTTGGTAAAATTCACCAAGTCATTCACTAGTCATATTCACCTTCAAAATCTTTCAATAGAATGAATCATTATTCCAAGGTTTTCAAAGTCATCTCATTTCATGTTCCCATCTAGAGTAGTCAATTTTTTTTTAGCACTAGCAACTAGTCATGAGGGGTGCTAACTAGCTTGTATTGCTCTAGGCTAACTTTGATGGTTCTACTCTATATCTAAACCAAGTGAATCATGAATCAAAAGTAAACTTTGATAAACCCAAGTCAAAAACTTGTCAGGTAAAAACTTGGAATAGGATCATTAAGCATAAATTAAATGGTGATGAGGCCTTGCTCTTGTAGAGCTTTGCCTTAGGTTAGCTTGCAAGAATATTAGCTTGCCTTGATTGGTGAGGTGATCAAAGTTCTCTTCTTCTTCCTCTTGGTAGAATACCTCTTCCTCTTGATAGTCTCCGGTACTAGCGTCTATAAACGAATACGAGGATACAATCACCAAACAACCCTTAAGTAGACTTAATTAGCCTTAATGGCTCACACAAATGATCTAGCATCACTACTTAACATTTATCCAAATTATTTTCTTACTTAGTGTTAGGAAAATAATTTCCTCTCATTGAAATGTTGATTAGGGTTTCTCTTTAGTTTGGGAGAAATAATTTCCTCTCATTGAATCTTGTTAAGATTTAATCTCCTCAAATAACCATGTATGATCACATATTGACCAAGTTCAACACTTCACACTTATCATTTGAGAAGTGATTTAAATGAGATTCATCATCTCATGCCATTTAATAACTATGTGATTTAAGATCCTCAAGTGAGCATATATGAGACCACAAAGAGAGGTCATCACATTACTTCATACCACTTGGGAATATGATTTAAATTGCTACACCTCATAGATTGAAATCCCAAATTTTGAAATGGTTTAAATGGGCTAGTTATTGACTACATAGCCAATATTTTGCTTCTAGCCCATGATCATACAAAGTAACCATGTGATATTTTTACATAAACAATTAGAGTTTGTGAAATGTGAATTATGAGAGGTGGAATCACCTCAAAATTCAATATGGTTGATTTTTAGATTTATTTGAATTCTGAAAACTCTCTGACTTGTTATTTTTGCTATTCAAAATCTACAACAATATGAGGTTGAATCCAGTGGGTTGGATGGAGAATTTCATGGGCTTTCTAACAATATAAAGTTTGTCCAAATTGGTTCAGTAGATTTGAAACTATTTAAAATCTAGCAAAGGCCAGTATTGAAATTTACTGAATCCAAATAATTCGAAAATGAGCTAAATGGGCTAGGCGGGAAAGCGAATGGGCCGAATTGGTTTGAAAATGGAGAAAACCAGCCCAACAGCGTTTCTCACGCCACGGGCCGCCTGACAGGGTGGGACCCAGTGGTCAGTCACACTTACTAACCGAAACGGTACCTTTCACCCTGAGCCGTAGGATTAGAGGCTGATCGAGCGGTGGAGGGTTGTCGTCGTCGTCGACGAGAGTCAGACGCGGGCACGGCGGAGGTAGGGGGTCGGCGGCGAGCTGGGGCTCCGGCGATCAACGGCGACGAGGCAGGGTGATGTTGCGGACGATGGGAAGCCAATGGTGGTCGCGGCAGCGTCGGGGGTGGAGAAATCAACGGCGCCTTCTTCTCCTGCTCCGGCGGACTCCGGCGATCGATTAGCACGCTACGGGTGAAATTGGAAGGTGGCTGAGCTCAATGAGGCTTACGGAGATGAGAGGAGGCGAGTGGAGTGAGGATTGGAGGCGCGGGGGTTCTCCTTTTATAGGGCGCGAGGTGCTGCGAGGGTGCCGGCAAGGTCGACGATGGCGTGGCGTTCGGGCGGCGAATGGGCAAGGATGGGGTGTGTGCTTGCAGGCATCATGGCGGTTCTAACGTGTGCTGGCGCAGAGAATCGGTGAGGGGAGCGCTCATGATGCTGACTCGTCGGGTGGGTACTGGCGGCAAATTCTTGATCATGGCGACGGCGACGGGTCCTCCGCATGCAGTGAGCATGTCTAGCGTGTAGCTGGTGGTGCGGTGATGGCGCGTGCAAGAGGAGAAGCGAGGGGAGGACGACAGTGATGGCACGGCGGCGTGCTCTGGCGCGTCCAGGGCTGTGCCCGTGCGCGCTCTGGCAAGGTACTGGGCGTCCTGGGCGCGGTCTGGGCACGTCTGGGTTGGCCAATGCCGTGCATTTCTCTGGTCGTGGAGGGTACCGGCAGGCGTGGTAGAGTGTAGGCGAGCTCGTTGACATGGGAAAAGTTATCAGAGAGGGAAGGAGACGATGAGTGGCATTGGGTGGCATGGTGCACGGCATGGAGGAAAGATGATCATGGCTTCACTTTTATCAGTGCAAGAGGGTAGGGCTTGATGCAGAGGAGGTACTAGGAGGCTGATGATCACAATTCAAAAGGGGTTTAGGCCAAAATCTGGTGGGTAATAGCTAGTCTCACTTTTCCAAAAAGTTGCCAGCAAGGTGTTTGATCAAATGCCCGAAAGAGAAAAAGGTTTGAATTTTGTAATTCTTTTTGGTGGAGTGGAAAAAAATAAATATTGGGGTAGAATGGTGGTGGTGGTTTGCATTTTGGTGCTGGTTTGCAACATTTCAAAAAGTGGAGGATCTTCTCTTTGTTTGAATGTTGCCACTTGTCATCTCTCTACTGGTCAAACTAGGCAGAGTCAACCATGGTGGTCAACATCAAACTTGTTCAACTTGACATGGTCTTGGATGAGGTGGAAAGAGTTGGCCAAGTTTGGTTTAAGAAACTTCCAAACCAGGGGTGCAAAGTGGGGAAGATACTAAAAAGTGTCAAAGTGACCATTATCACATGTTAGTGGGATTTGATTTTTTCCTTTGATTTGAATTGGGTTTCTTTGATGAAAAAGTGTGTGTTATTGATGTATAAGTGTTTCACAAGCAAAGGCACAAGCAAAGGTGGCCTTGGTTAAAGATTTGCATATTTGGCTAAATGTGTATGTGAGTGAGATTTCCATTTTCTCACTATTTTAATTCTCTCTATTTTATTTTATTTTTCTTCACTCCAAAGTGATTCTTATTAGTTTAGGAACATTTCCAAACCATTGAAACTATTTCAAAAGGTCTAGCTCAAAGATTTGCAAAAATGACCATAAACACATAAGAGGTGAAATGCCAATTTTTCTTAATCTTCTATTTTGTTCCCCTTGCTTTACTTGGGCATGGGTTAGGGTCAATTTAGTGTGATATTAAGTTTAGAGATGGTTTCACACCATTTGGGCAAGGTAGGAGTGCATAGGTCAAGGTTTGGGTAAAATGGCTATGTGTCACATATGCCTCTATGCATATGTTCATTTTATTTTTAATTTGATCTTTCTTGACCCAATTGATGTTGTTGAGTGTTGAAATGGTATAGAGGAGTGATCCAACCATTCACCACAAGTCTTAGGGTCAAGATCCTCAAATTCACAAAGTTGCTATTTACTCTCATATGCCTCTATGGCATTTTTATTATCTTTTTAATTGACTTTGTTTTCTACTTGGATTTGATTGGTTGAGCCCTAGGTAGGGTTGATTAATGTTTTCAAAACATCTACACAAGGTAGAAAGGTCTAAGTAAAGGTTTTACCAAAATAGCCATAGGCACATATGCCTTTTTCTTATTTAATTTATTTTTATTTTTATTTAACTTGGGTGGTGAAAAGGATAGGGTTTAGGGTTTAAGATCATTTCAAAGTAGTTCAACAAGCAATCATGGTAATAGCACAAGAATTAAGCATGCTCACTATGTATCCAACTAAATTTAATAAAAGTTTTTGTTGGTTCCAAAATTTGGAAAAAGGGAAATTCATTTTCTTTGTTTTGAAATTTTTGGGATGTTACAAACCCTTCCCCCTTAAACAAATCTCGTCCCGAGATTTTAAGAAAAGTTAGGTTCCTAAGAGAGATTGAGCAATTGGATTAACAGGAAAACATACTTGGCATGGCCTGGGGTGCTTCCTGGGCTTCAGTGGCATTCATGTGGTAGAGACGACCGGTGTTGTTGTTCTGGTTCCTTCTGGCGGCGAAGCGACGCTGTTGCTGGGCAGGTGCAGCGGTATTGGCGGTAATCTTGGCAAGCTTCTTGGGGCACTCATTGGAGTAGTGACCCACAACTCCACATTCATAGCAGTTTATCGTGGACTTGTCCTTCGAGGCAATGGGGGTAGCATTGCTTCCAGTCCTCGGGCCAGTGTTGGTGTTGTTGTTGTTCCCATTGTTGCTGTTGCTGTTGTGGTGGCTGTTGTTGTTGTTGCCTCCGGGCTTCGGGGGTCCTCCGTTGTTGTTGGTGTAGTTTGGGCGATAAGTCTGAGCAGTTGGCCGGTTGTTTCTTGGGGTAAATCCTCCAGAGGAGTTGTTGCGGAACTTCTGGGTATGGTGGGGTCCACTCTGGTTCATCATCCTGCGCTTGCGGTTCTCATTGGCCTGATGCAGCTTCCTTCCATCTGTATGGCGGAGTCCACCAGGGCTTCGAGGTCAGCGAACGGAATGTTCACTAACATAGTTTGCATCTCGTCATGCAGTCCGTTCAGAAATCTTTCCTTCCTCTTCTCGTTGGTGTCGGTCTCATCCGGGGCGTACCTTGATAGAGTGAGGAATCTGTCGCGGTATTCCACCACGGACATTCTTCCTTGCTTGAGTTCGCGGAACTCGTCTCTCATCTTCTTAATCAGTCCTTGGGGCACATGGTACTTGCTAAACTTCAGCTTGAAGTCTTCCCAGGTCATCATTTGTCCGGCATTCATTGCACGGGCACTTGTCCACCAGGCTCTTGCAGGTCCTGACAGGTAGTGGGTGGCGAACAGTACTTTCTCTGCGGCTTCAACTCCCGCAACTTCTAGGTTGTTCTCCATGGTCTGGAGCTAGTCATCTGCGTCAAGTGGCTCTTCGGTCTTGCTGAACATGGGTGGGTTGGTGTTCTGAAAGTTCTTCAGCTTTGACCCAGGGTGATCGTGGTTTCCATGGCCTTGATTGTTCTGAGCTATCTGCTGCGATATTGGCTTGACGTTCAGCTCTCTCGGCTTCCCTGTCTGCCATCATCATCTGCAGCATTGCGTCCTGGGTGGTGCTACGGGTTGGTGGGGCCATCTGAACATTGAGGTAGATGATAAGATAAGAGGGAAATTTCTATGGTTTGTTGGAGTTAAAGTTCAAAAGTTCAAAACTTGAAAACTTGAGTAGTGTTGAGGGGGCAAAAACCAGCAACACTTTTTCATTCATACCAAACACACCGTTGGTTTTAAGAACCATTCATCGCTCTACGATACAAGGGGATCCTGATACAAACTCACACCTACTCAAGTGACTTAGTAATACTACTCTTCATTCGTAATGGGGGTTTCTTCTTCTTCACGGGTAATGTGCTTGGCGGGCGTTGTCCAACTCCTTGCGGGTCTTGTGTAGCAGAAAGTCCACATAGTAGTTCATCTCCGGGTGCGGTGGCATGGTTAGTGGTCTTCCCATGGGGTCATGTATTGGGTAGTAAACAAAGCGAGTGTTCTTGATCTTGTTCTCATTTTGTCCACACAGACGGGCAATTGCTTCCTGCATGGCTTTGGCTATTCCATCCTTCCAAGTGTTTCCCGTTACAAAAACCAGATGGTTTCCCATATTGGGGCTCCAAGCTTTCCTCTCAGATCTGCAGTAACTTCCCACCGAGGTGGTCCTCCCGACGAATGGTTGAGGGGTATTCCGAAGACCTCGGGATACGGGCGTCCTAAATACTCTACTAGTTGCTTCAAATCCTTCTCGAACATCAGGTTTCCTCCATGGCCAACTTGATAGGACTCACATTGGTACTCCATCTGTGAGCAATGAGGATGAGTAAGTTAGAGAAGTGATCAAGTGTGCAAACTTTTATGTAGAAATTTCAAGGAAAAGTAGAGCATGAATTTCTCATTTGAAAAAGATCTCAAAGGTAAGAGTGAGCAATACATTTTCACAATTATTCACTTCATTGATTTTGAAAACTAAGTTTTTCAGACGTCCATTCTAACTAGGGTCTCCTAAGGTCAAACAATGGCTCTGATACCAACTTGTCAACACCCGGATTTTTAAGTCCAGATGCCTATTATGCCATACATCGCAATCCCAGGAATATTGTTGTTGCGAGACATAATATTTGAATATCATAGAGTCATCATTTATTACAACACATAATCGTCTTACAAAGGTAGATCACATGATCCAATATTACAATAGTAGTTGATCTATTGATCAACGAACATCACACATAGCGGAAGCGAAGTAGTCGTGGCTATCTAATCCACAGGCCAACGCTTGACGTCAGGAGCAGTCCTAGTTGTCGTAGACGTCCTGCTGTCCATCTTCCTCGTACTGCTGTTCTCCTTCAAAGTCTGGCCATTTGAATAGCCAGGGACAAAGCCATGAGTACTTTAAAGTACTCACAAACTAATACTAAGGTAAGTACTTATCAATTTCAGTAAGGGGGTGCTAAGCTCTAAGTTTATTTGCATAAAGCCAACTTTAGTTCACAAACATTTAGTAAAAGCCTCTTCATTTGCTAACTAACTCAAGTGGGAACATTAGTGTCATTCCCACAACTCTGTTGTGATTCAATTCAAATTCACCATTCACCTTTCAAATTCAAGTCACAAGTCATATGTCACATGTCACATTTTTGAAAATGGTCTGATGACGGAACAGTATGGCCTTTCCAACCATCCATAACCGCGGACGCGGCTATTTGAATAGTTTTACACTCTGCAGAGGTCGCACAATTTTGCCACAACATTTGCAATAATCCGTCAGGGTTAACTGGCCCTGATTTACCACACTCCGTGTGCGGACTACCAACCATAACCTTTCACTTACATAATCTAGTATAGGCACCTCTCCCCATGAGCTTGGCATCCCAGTGAAGACAGACAGTCAGCTTGGGAACTGCACAGGGCTTGGGCCGGACATTCACCTCATTTCACGTCATATCACATCACTTCTTTTGTTGTAGAGGCAGCTTTTGGCATAACCCCGATGACGCTTGTTCAGAGGGAACCCATACTAAAGCACATAAATTTCTAGTTAAGCCCTTACCCATGTTGGGTATTGTGGGGGTACTTTCAAATTGGAATGGTATCGCATCCGAACCCAACCATTAGTTTTTGGTAAAATTCACCAAGTCATTCACTAGTCATATTCACCTTCAAAATCTTTCAGTAGAATGAATCATCATTCCAAGGTTTTCAAAGTCATCTCATTTCACATGTTCCCATCTAGAGTAGTCAATTTTATTTGTTAGCACTAGCAACTAGTCATGAGGGGTGCTAACTAGCTTGTATTGCTCTAGGTTAACTTTGATGCTCTTGTTCTACTCTAGATCTAAACCAAGTGAATCATGAATCAAAAAGTAAACTTTGATAAACCCAAGTCAAAAACTTGTAAGGTAAAAACTTGGGATAGGATCATTAAGCATAAATTAAATGGTGATGAGGCCTTGCTCTTGTAGAGCTTTACCTTAGGGTAGCTTGCAAGAATATTAGCTTTCCTTGATTGGTGAGGTGATCAAAGTTCTCTTCTTCTTCCTCTTGGTAGAATACCTCTTCCTCTTGATAGTCTCTAGTACTAGCGTCTATAAACGAATACGAGGATACAATCACCAAACAACCCTTAAGTAGACTTAATTAGCCTTAATGGCTCACACAAATGATCTAGCATCACTACTTAACATTGCTACCCAAAATTATGCAAGGTTTTTCTTATTTAGTGTTAGGAAAATAATTTCCTCTCATTGAAATGTTGATTAGGGTTTCTCTTTAGTTTGGGAGAAATAATTTCCTCTCATTGAATCTTGTTAAGATTTAATCTCCTCAAATAACCATGTATGATCACATGTTGACCAAGGTCAACACTTCATACTTATCATTTGAGAAAAAGGATTTAAATGAGATTCATCATCTCATGCCATTTAATTAACTATGTGATTTAAGATCCTCAAGTGAGCATATATGAGACCATGCAAGAGAGGTCATCACATTACTTCATACCACTTGGGAATATGATTTAAATGAGGTGCTACACCCCATGGATTTGAAATCCTAAAATTTTGAATGGTTTAAATGGGCTAGTTATTGACTACATAGCCAATATTTTGCTCTAGCCCATGATCATACAAAGTAACCATGTGATATTTTTACATAAACAATTAGAGTTTGTGAAATTTGAATTATGAGAGGTGGAATCACCTCAAAATTCAATATGGTTGATTTTCTAGATTTATTTGAATTCTGAAAACTCTCTGACTTGTTATTTTTGCTATTCAAAATCTACAACTGATATTGGTTTGAAACCTGTGGGGTTGGATGGAGCATTTCATGGGCTTTCTAAAAATATAAAGTTTGTCCAAATTGGTTCAGTAGATTTGAAACTAATTAAAATCTAGCAAAGGCCAGTATTGAAATTTACTGAATCCAAATAATTCGAAAATGAGCTAAATGGGCTAGGCGGGAAAGCGAATGGGCCGAATTGGTTTGAAAATGGAGAAAACCAGCCCAACAGCGTTTCTCACGCCACGGGCCGCCGACAGGTCAGTCACACTTACTAACCGAAACGGTACCTTTCACCCTGAGCCGTAGGATTAGAGGCTGATCGAGCGGTGGAGGGTTGTCGTCGTCGTCGACGAGAGTCAGACGCGGGCACGGCGGAGGTAGGGGGTCGGCGGCCAGCTGGGGCTCCGGCGATCAACGGCGACGAGGCAGGGTGATGTTGCGGACGATGGGGAAGCCAATGGTGGTCGCGGCAGCGTCGGGGGTGGAGGAAATCAACGGCGCCTTCTTCTCCTGTTCCGGCGGACTCCGGCGATCGATTAGCACGCTACGGGTGAAATTGGAAGGTGGCTGAGCTCAATGAGGCTTACGGAGATGAGAGGAGGCGAGTGGAGTGAGGATTGGAGGCGCGGGGGTTCTCCTTTTATAGGGGCGCGAGGTGCTGCGAGGGTGCCGGCAAGGTCGACAGTGGCGCGGCGTTTCTGGACGGCGAAGGGGCAAGGCGATGGGGGCGTGTGCTTGCAGGCATCATGGCGGTTCTTAACGTGTAGCTGGCACAGAGAATCGGTGAGGGGAGCGCTCATGATCCTGACTCGACGGGTACGGTACTGGCGGCAAATTCTTGATCATGGCGACGGCGACGGTTCCTCCGCAGGCGAGTGAGCATGTCTAGCGTGTAGCTGGTGGTGCGGTGATGGCGCGTGCAAGAGGAGAAAGCGAGGGGAGGACGACAGTGATGGCACGGCGGCGTGCTCTGGCGCGTCCAGGGCTGTGCCCGTGCGCGCTCTGGCAAGGTACTGGGCGTCCTGGGCGCATGCACGTCTGGGCTGGCCAATGCCGTGCATTTCTCTGGTCGTGGAGGGTACCGGCAGGCGGCGTGGAGAGTGGCGAGCTCGTTGACATGGGAAAAGTGATCAGAGAGGGAAGGAGACGATGAGTGGCATTGGGGTGGCATGGTGCACGGCATGGAGGAAGGATGATCATGGCTTCACTTTTATCAGTGCAAGAGGGTGATAACCCACAAGTATAGGGGATCGCAACAGTCTTCGAGGGAAGTAAAACTCAAATTTATTGATTCGACACAAGGGGAGGTAAAGAATACTTATAAGCCTTAACAACTGAGTTGTCAATTCACACCTGGAAAAACACTAGTAACGGGGTGATGTGAAAGCAGATAATATGAGAGCAATAATGTGATAACACAGCAGCGATACAGTAACACAGAGGCAATGGCACCAGAAAATAGTTGATACTACTTCCAATGACATATAGAACGAGTATATGATGATAAGAGATGGACCGGGGTTCCCAGCTATCTACACTAGTGGTAACTCTCAAATAACAAGTAACAAGTGTTGGGTGAACAAATTACAGTTGGGCAATTGATAGGATTGAAATAGCATTAAGACAGAACATCAAGTCTATTAATCATGTAGGCATGTTTTCCATATATAGTCATACGTGCTCGCAATGAGAAACTTGCATAACATCTTTTGTCCTACCAGCCGGTGGCAGCTCTAGGGAATCTACTGGAAATTAAGGTACTCCTTTTAATAGAGCACCGGAGCAAAGCATTAACACTTGGTGAAAACATGTGATCCTCATACCAAGCCTTCCCCTCCGGTTATCCCAGTTGCTGTCACTCCTGGGGCCTCGGGTTCCGGACATAGACATGTGCAAACAACTTGTAGATACAATCTAAGCAATAATTATAGAGCTTAAATCAAAGATCATGCCACTCGTGCACTAGTGACAAGCATTAAACACAACAAGAATGCAGCAACAATAACTTCACAAACTTATATAGATAGACTAATCATAATGTATCAATCCATCGGATCCCAACAAACACAACACCAATTACATCAGATGGATCTCAATCATGTAAGGCAGCTCATGAGATCATTGTATTGAAGTACATGGGAGAGAGAGTACCAACTAGCTACAGCTAGAACCCGTAGTCCATGGGGGAACTACTCACGGAGCATGATGGAGGCGGTGGCGTCGATGGAGATGCGTTCCGGGGGCACTTCCCCGTCCGGTGGCGTGCCGAGAAACTCTGTCCCCGAAACGGAGTTTCGCGATGGTGCCGACCCCTGAGTCTTTCTAGAGTTTGTCAATTGGTCTCGGGTTTAGGTCGCGAGGACTTTATAGGCGAAGAGGCGGAGTCGGAGGGGCCACGGGGCCCCCTCCCCATAGGCTGGCGCGGTCAGGGGGCCACCCACGCCGCCATATGGTGTGGGCCCCCTGCTGCCCCCCTCCGACTCTCCTTCGGTGTTCTGGAACCTTCCGGGGAAAATAAGATATTTGGTCTTTGTTTCGTCAAATTCAGAGAATATTGCCCGAACAGCCTTTACGGAACCAAAAACAACGGAAAACGAACTGGCACTTCAGCATCTTGTTAATAGGTTAGTTCCGGAAAATGCATGAAATCATTATAAAGTGTGAGCAAAACATGTAGGTATTGTCATAAAACTAGCATGGAACATCGGAAATTATAGATACGTTGGAGACGTATCAAGCATCCCCAAGCTTAGTTCCTACTCGCCCTCGAGTAGGTAAACGATAAAGAATAATTTCTGTAGTGACATGCTTACATAATCTTGATCATACTATTGTAAAGCATATGAGATAAATGAAGTGACTCAAGGCAATGATCTATAGTTTGCTAACAAATAGATAACATATAGCAAAACTTTCATGAATAGTACTTTCAAGACAAGCATCAAAAGTCTTGCATAAGAGTTAACTCATAAAGCAATAGATTCAAAGTAAAAGGCATTGAAGCAACACAAAGGAAGATTCAGTTGCTTTCAACTTTCAACATGCATATCTCATGGATAATTGTCAACACAAAGTAATATGATGAATGCAAATAAGCAAGTATGTAAGAATCAATGCACAGTTGACACAAGTGTTTGCTTCTAAGATGGAAGAAGTAGGTAAACTGACTCAACATAAAGTAAAAGAAAGGCCCTTCGCAGAGGGAAGCAGGGAATAAATCATGTGCTAGAGCTTTTTAAGTTTTGAAATCATATAGAGAGCATAAAATAAAGTTTTGAGAAGTGTTTGTTGTTGTCAACGAATGGTAGCGGGTACTCTAACTACCTTATCAACCAGACTTTCAAGAGCGGCTCCCACGAAGGACGTTATCTCTACCAGCAGGTAGATCATCCCTCTTCTCTTTTGTTTACACATGTATTTTAGTTTCATTATTGATGACACTCCTCCCAACCTTTTGCTTACACAAGCCATGGCTAACAGATCCTCGGGTGCCTTCCAACATTCACATACCATGGAGGAGTGTCTATTTGCAAAATTAAGTTGCTTACTGATAGATCAGGGCAAATCATGTGAAGAGAATTATTAATGAAAGTTAATTAATTGGGGGGGGAACCCCATTGCCAGCTCTTTTTGCAAAATTATTGGATAAGCGGATGAGCCACTACTCCATTGGTGAAAGTCTGTCAGAAGTAAATGACAAGATCGAAAGATAAACACCACATACTTCCTCATGAGCTATAAAACATTGACACAAATAAGAGATAATAGCTTTTGAATTGTTTAAAGGTAGCACATGAAGTATTTACTTGGAATGGCAGGAAATACCACATAGTAGGTAGATATGGTGGACACACATGGCATAGGTTTTGGCTCAAGGTTTTGGATGCACGAGAAGCATTCCCTCTCGGTACAAGGCTTTGGCTAGCAAGGTTGTTTGAAGCAAACACAAGTATGAACCGATACGCAAAACTTACATAAGAACAAATTTCAAGCATTATAAGACTCTACACATCTTCCTTGTTGCTCAAACACTTTTACCGAGAAAATATCTAGACCTTAGAGAGACCAATCAAGCAAACCAAATTTCAACAAGCTCTACGGTAGTTCTCCACTAATAGGTTTAAACTACATGATGCAAGAGCTTAAACATGATCTACTTGAGAGCTCAAAACAATTGCCAAGTATCAAATTATTCAAGACAATATGAAGCATTTTCTGTTTCCAACCAAATATCAATAAGTGCTGCGGTTTTCAACTCCGCCATGAACATTAAAATAAAGCTAAGAACACCAGTGTTCATATGAAAAAGCGGAGCGTGTCTCTCTCCCACACAAGGATTGCTAGGATCCGAATTTATTCAAACACAAACAAAAATAAAAACAAACAGACGCTCCAAGTAAAGAACATATAATGTGACTGAATAAAAATATAGTTTCACTAGAAGTGACCTGATAAGTTGTTGATGAAGAAGGGGATGCCTTGGGCATCCCCAAGCTTAGATGATTGAGTCTTCTTGAAATATGCAGGGATGAACCACGGGGGCATCCCCAAGCTTAGACTTTTCACTCTTCTTGATCATATACCATCCTCCTCTCTTGACCCTTGAAAACTTCTGCCACACCAAACTTCTCATAAACTTCATTAGAGGGGTTAGTACTCAAAAAAAAACTTTAATCCACTTTGATCCTGTAGTGACACATTGCAAGAAATCAATAAAACATTAGCTACAGCTCTCCACGTCTTGAAATACTTACTTAAAGTCCACAAGAGACAATGCAAAAAACAGACAGAATCTGTCAAAACAGAACAGCCAGTAAAGACGAATTTTTAAGAGGTACTTCCGTTGCTCAAATCAGAAAACTCAAAACTAATGAAAGTTGCGTACATATCTGAGGAACACGCATGAAAATTGGCAGATTTTTCTGAGTTTCCTACAGAGAGACCTACTCAAATTCGTGACAGATAGAAATCTGTTTCTGCGCAGAAATCCAAATCTAGCATCAACCTTCTATTAGAGACTTTACTTGGCACAATAATGCAATAAAATAAAGATAAGGAGAGGTTGCTATAGTAGTAACAACTTCCAAGACACAACAAAATAGTAGCAAAATAAAGACATGTGTTATCTCCCAAGAAGTGCTTTCTTTATAGCCATTAAGATGGGCTCATCAATTTTAATGATGCTCACATAAGGATGAGAGTTGAAGCAAAAGAGAGCATCAAAAAGAAAGTTCAAAACACATTTAAGTCTAACCCACTTCCTATGCATAGGAATCTTGTACACAAATAAATTCATGAAGAACAAAGTGACAAGCATAGCAAGATAAAACAAGAGTAACTTTAAAATTTTCAGCATATAGAGAGGTGTTTTAGTACCATGAAAATTTCTACAACCATATTTTCCTCTCTCATAATAATTTTCAGTAGCATCATGAACAAACTCAACAATATAACTATCACATTCAGCATGCTTTTCATGATCTACAAACACATAATTTTTATCAAGCAAAAATAATGGGATTAAAACTTTCAAACCCACTTTATCAATAATATAACAAGATGATTGATCAATCTCAAAAGATATGGGACTACTAGATGAAGTCAAGACTTTTCCAATCCCATTTTCATTAGTGGTATAATTAATATTATCAAGTATCATAGGACCATCATCTAGAGCTTTATCATAAACATTTGCTAAGCAAAACTCTTTAGTACCATGCATTTCGATATCAGGCAAAAACAAAGCATTATCATAAGATTTATCAAAATAGCATGGATTATCATAAATAACAGTAGCATAATTATTCTCACTAGTTTTACTCATAGGGAATATTTCAAGAGAATCCACAGGAACATAACATTCATCCTCCTTTGGTAAGCATGGAGGACAATCAAATAGTGTAAGAGATAAAGAGTTACTCTCATTAGAAGGTTGGCATGGGTAGCTAATCCATTCTTCCTCCTTTTGTTCATCACTCTCCTCTTCTTTTTCATCCAATGAGCTTTCAGGTTCATCAATTTCCTCCTCTTTTTCATCCAATGAGCTTTCAGGTTCATCAATTTCTTCTTCCACAGGTTCCTGCAAATTGTGAGTTCATTCTTGTGCATTAATGAGTCTCTCTTTATAATCAATAATATAAGGATTATCGCTGTAACTTTCTATGCAAAAATTAAGGATAGAAGAGACATAATCTTTAAGGTCCTTACAAGCAGCATAAGTTTCATAATTTTTAGCCATGAAGGATTCTATCTCAGAGGCTCCCATAAATAATACAAATTGTTCTACCTCTTCGAACCCAAAATGAATATAGTTATTCCAATTATAGTTCTTAATTAAAACTTCTTCACTAAAGCCACATTGGAATTTCAGATGTTTAGTATCCTGTTTAGAGCAACAGTTTATATCATGGCGTTTAAGCAAGATTTTAGCAATTGTATTCAATTTTTCTATCACAACACTCATGACTTTACCCGTTCTTGATTCTCTATAATTCATATATATTTCAATAAGATCCAAATAGGTTGTGGGTTCTCCCATAACAACAGTTTTTAATTTTTCGGTTTTTCAAATTTTTATGGATTTTTGGGTATATAAGAAAAATAAAACAAGACAAAAAGAAACTAGACAAAAGTAAACTAAGCAAAATAAAATAAAATAAAATAAAAACAAAGAAAGAGGTAGAGTGTACTCCCCAGGTGAACTTATGAGTAGAGCTATGCCTCCCCGGCAACGGCGCCAGAAAATAGTCTTGATAACCCACAAGTATAGGGGATCGCAACAGTCGAAGTAAAACCAAATTTATTGATTCGACACAAGGGGAGGTAAAGAATACTTATAAGCCTTAACAACGAGTTGTCAATTCAGCTGCACTGGAAAACACTAGTAACGGGGTGATGTGAAAGCAGCGGTAATATGAGAGCAATAGTAACGGTAACACAGCAGCAGTGAAGTAACACAGAGGCAATGGCACGAGAAAATAGTTGATACTACTTCCAATGACATATAGAACGAGTATATGATGATAAGAGATGGACCGGGGTTCCCAGCTATCTACACTAGTGGTAACTCTCAAATAACAAGTAACAAGTGTTGGGTGAACAAATTACAGTTGGGCAATTGATAGGATTGAAATAGCATTAAACAGAACATCAAGTCTATTAATCATGTAGGCATGTTTTCCATATATAGTCATACGTGCTCGCAATGAGAAACTTGCATAACATCTTTTGTCCTACCAGCCGGTGGCAGCCGGGCCTCAAGGGAATCTACTGGAAATTAAGGTACTCCTTTTAATAGAGCACCGGAGCAAAGCATTAACACTTGGTGAAAACATGTGATCCTCATACCTACGCCTTCCCCTCCGGTTGTCCCAGTTGTTGTCACTTCTGGGGCCTCGGGTTCCGGACATAGACATGTGCAAACAACTTGTAGATACAATCTAAGCAATAATTATAGAGCTTAAATCTAAGATCATGCCACTCGTGCACTAGTGACAAGCATTAAACACAACAAGAATGCAGCAACAATAACTTCACAAACTTATATAGATAGACTAATCATAATGTATCAATCCATCGGATCCCAACAAACACAACACCGATTACATCAGATGGATCTCAATCATGTAAGGCAGCTCATGAGATCATTGTATTGAAGTACATGGGAGAGAGAGTACCAACTAGCTACAGCTAGAACCCGTAGTCCATGGGGGAACTACTCACGGAGCATGATGGAGGCGGTGGCGTCGATGGAGATGCGTTCCGGGGGCACTTCCCCGTCCGGTGGCGTGCCGAAACAGAGACTTCTGTCCCCCGAAACGGAGTTTCGCGATGGTGGCGGCGCCCCTGGAGTCTTTCTAGAGTTCGTCAATTGGTCTCGGGTTTTTAGGTCGCGAGGGACTTTATAGGCGAAGAGGCGGAGTCGGAGGGGCCACGGGGCCCCCTCCCCATAGGCTGGCGCGGCCAGGGGGCCACCCACGCCGCCATATGGTGTGGGCCCCCTGCTGCCCGCCTCCGACTCTCCTTCGGTGTTCTGGAACCTTCCGGGGAAAATAAGATATTTGGTCTTTCTTTCATCAAATTCCGAGAATATTGCCCGAACAGCCTTTCTGGAACCAAAAACAAAAAGCAGGAACTGGCACTTCAGCATCTTGTTAATAGGTTAGTTCCAGAAAATGCATGAAATCATTATAAAGTGTGAGCAAAACATGTAGGTATTGTCATAAAACTAGCATGGAACATCAGAAATTATAGATACGTTGGAGACGTATCAGAGGGCAGGGCTTGATGCAGAGGAGGTACTAGGAGGCTGATGATCACAATCCAAAAGGGGTTTAGGCCAAAATCTGGTGGGTAATAGCTAGTCTCACTTTTCCAAAAAGTTGCCAGCAAGGTGTTTGATCAAATGCCCGAAATAGAAAAAGGATTGAATTTTGTAATTCTTTTTGGTGGAGTGGAAACAAATAAATATTGGAGTAGAATGGTGGTGATGGTTTGCATTTTGGTGCTGGTTTGCAACATTTCAAAAAGTGGAGGATCTTCTCTTTGTTTGAATGTTGCCACTTGTCATCTCTCTACTGGTCAAACTAGGCAGAGTCAACCATGGTGGTCAACATCAAACTTGTTCAACTTGACATGGTCTTGGATGAGGTGGAAAGAGTTGGCCAAGTTTGGTTTAAGAAACTTCCAAACCAGGGGTGGAAAGTGGGGAAGATACTAAAAAGTGTCAAAGTGACCATTATCACATGTTAGTGGGATTTGATTTTTTCCTTTGATTTGAATTGGGTTTCTTTGATGCAAAAGTGTGTGTTATTGATGTATAAGTGTTTCACAAGCAAAGGCACAAGCAAAGGTGGCCTTGGTTAAAGATTTGCATATTTGGCTTAATGTGTATGTGAGTGAGATTTCCATTTTCTCACTATTTTAATTCTCTCTATTTGATTTGATTTTTCTTGACTCCAAAGTGATTCTTATTAGTTTAGGAACATTTCCAAACCATTGAAAATATTCCAAAAAGTCTAGCTCAAAGATTTGCAAAAATGGCCATAAACACATAAGAGGTGAAATGCCAATTTTTCTTAATCTTCTATTTTGTTCCCCTTGCTTTACTTGGGCATGGGTTAGGGTCAAGTTAGTGTGAGATTAAGTTTAGAGATGGTTTCACACCATTTGGGCAAGGTAGGAGTGCATAGGTCAAGGTTTGGGTAAAATGGCTATGTGTCACATATGCCTCTATGCATATGTTCATTTTATTTTTAATTTGATCTTTCTTGACCCAATTGATGTTGTTGAGTGTTGAAATGGTATAGAGGAGTGATCCAACCATTCACCACAAGTCTTAGGGTCAAGATCCTCAAATTCACCAAGTTGCTATTTACTCTCATATGCCTCTATGGCATTTTTATTATCTTTTTAATTGACTTTGTTTTCTACTTGGATTTGATTGGTTGAGCCCTAGGTAGGGTTGATTAATGTTTTCAAAACATCTACACAAGGTAGAAAGGTCTAAGTAAAGGTTTTACCAAAATAGCCATAGGCACATAGGCCTTTTTCTTATATAATTTCTTTTTATTTTTATTTAACTTGGGTGGTGAAAAGGATAGGGTTTAGGGTTTAAGATCATTTCAAAGTAGTTCAACAAGCAATCATGGCAATAGCACAAGAATTAAGCATGCTCACTATGTATCCAACTAAATTTAATAAAAGTTTTTGTTGGTTCCAAAATTTGGAAAAAGAGAAATTCATTTTCTTTGTTTTGAAATTTTTGGGATGTTACAATGCGCGAGTTGTATGTGGAGGAGAGGTAGCTAGGGTTTGAGGAGAGGGGGCTTGGGCGCCGGCCAACTAGGGGCTGCGGCCAAGGGTGGCAAGGTGTGGCCGACCCCTCCTCTATGCTCCTCATTATATAGGTGGAAATCCCCAAGAGTTATAGTCCAAGTCTTCGAATAAGACCCCAACAACAAAACCTCCCAAAAGTGGGAAACCTACTCAAGGGGGAGTCCTACTCAAGGTGGGGCTCCCACCTTTCCTTGAGGTGGGTTGGCCGGCCACCAAGGTGGAGCCCACCTGGGACTCCTCCCCCTTAGGGTTTGGCCAGCCATGCAAGGTGGAGTCCCTCCGGGACTCCACTTTCCATGGTGATTTCTTCCGGACTTTTCTAGAACCTTCTAGAACCTTCCATAAATGCACCGGATCATTTCCAAACTTGGAAAGTGACTTCCTATATAAGAATCTTATTCTCCGGACCATTCGGAACTCCTCGTGATGTCTGGATCCCAGAGACACTCGAACAAAACTTCAAACTCCATTCCATAATTCCATATCTACTTAAACGACATCAAACCTTAAGTGTGTCACCTACGGTTCGCGAACTATGCAGACATGGTTGAGACTTTTCTCCGACCAATAACCAATAGCGGGATCTGGAGATCCATAATGGCTCCCACATATTCAACGATGACTTAGTGATCGATTGAACCATTTACATACGATACCGATTCCCTTTGTCACGTGATATTTTACTTGTCCAGGTTTGATCATCGGTATCTCTATACCTCGTTCAACCTCGTCTCTGACAAGTACTCTTTACTCGTACCGTGGTATGTCATCTCTTATGAACCATTCATATGCTTGCAAGCCAATTAGACGACATTCCACCGAGAGGGCCAGAGTATATCTATCCGTCATCGGGATGGACAAATCCCACTGTTGATCCATATGCCTCAACTCATACTTTCCGAATACCTAATCCCACCTTTATAACCACCCATTTACGCAGTGGCGTTTGATGTAATCAAAGTACCCTTCCGGCATAAATGATTTATATGATCTCATGGTCGAAAGGACTAGGTAACTATGTATCGAAAGCTTATAGCAAATGAACTTAATGACGTGATCTTATGCTACGCTTAATTGGGTATGTCCATTACATCATTCACATAATGACATAACCTTGTTATTAATAACATCCAATGTTCATGATCATGAAACTATGATCATCTATTAATCAACAAGCTAGTTATACAAGAGGCTTACTAGGGACTCCTTGTTGTTTACATAACACACATGTATCAATGTTTCGGTTAATACAATTATAGCATGGTATGTAAACATTATCATAAACACAAAGATATATTATAATAACCATTTTATTATTGCCTCTTGAGCATATCCAACAGTCTCCCACTTGCACTAGAGTCAATAATCTAGTTTACATTTGTAAAGATATAACACCTTGGCCTTCCGGTGCTTTATCATGTTTTGCTCATGGTAGAGGTTTTAGTCAATGGATCTGGCACACTCAGAAACGTATGTATTTTGCAATTCATTTGCATCTCAACGCATCACTCATTTTCCAAATGAGTTGGCATTTATCGTATATGTTCGGTCTTCTGGTGGAACCTTAATTCCGCGGTCTGAAATATGTCACTAATATAGTCACACACAATATAGCTTCAAACTTCTGACACTATCGGAACACCAAGTTCTCAAAGAACTTTTCGACTTAACATCCTCAATCATTGTCAAAACAATGACACACTCTGCCTTCTTTTGTAGAATCCATCACAATATTTAGAACTCTTCTAAATCTAGCATAGACAACTTCTAGCTTATTATGCTACCTTTTAAACAACACTTAGCCTAATTTGAGATTGAAATTTTATTTTTATATGTGACAAAACTAATATCGGTGCAACACTTTGCAGCGATTTTGTTTGTCATTACCCCATATAAACTATATATATATATATATCCTTGGTTCTTCTAAAGCACACAGGGATATTCTTACTGTTTGTCCAATGATCATCACATGGATCATTCTGGTATATGCTCCTAACTTTTTAGAACACAGGACATCTGATTGTGTACATATCATTCGTGATCTATAATCACTCATGTGTTTTTACTCATTGGGTGTCAGATACACTCAAGTCTTATTAAACCTTCATATGACAAGAACATTTTCTTAATATTTCTATATTGAACTACTTCAATATCCATTCTATGTACTTTAACTTAAACTTATTATGTGTTTCAATCTATCTTCATAGATCTTGACACTAAATATGTTTCGATCCATATCCTTTCATTGAAGTTAATTCTCAATGAAACCTTTTATAATCAAGTATATAATTACATCATTTATAACCAACTATATGTCATCTACATAAAGTATTATAAATATGTCTCGCGCTCCCACTTAATTTCTTGCAAATGCAAGCATCTTCATCGTTTCTAATGAAATCAAAAACTCTTTGACTATTTCATCCGGTGAAGATTCCAACTCCGCGATACTCACTTCATCCAATTGAAGTTTGTATACCTATCTAGTATTTCACGGACCAGCAAACCTCTTGGTTGTATCTTGTATACACTTTTAATACACACTTCTGTTAAGTAATGTATTTTTCCATCCTACTAGCATATCTCATAAAAGAAATATGTAGCGATTACTAGAATAATCCACATAGACTATAATCATCGCTACGGAAGATCTAATCTTATCGTAGTCAACTCCTTGAACTTTGTCGTAAACAATCTTTCGACAAGTCGAGCTTATTCAAGGATATTCCATCCAAGTCCATCAATTTTATAGATCCATTTACTTTCAAAAAGTATTCATCTATCTTGGATTTCATGGCGTATAGCCATTTTAACGGAGTCAGGGCCCATCATAACTTCTTTGTTTGTAGTTGGTTTATCTTTGTTCAAAATCAATCCTTTGTCCACAAATCATTTATTTGATCACAAAGTAAACCATACCTACAAGGTTCAATATGTACTTCGATCTCCATGGCTAAAACACTTTGTAGTCATGGGAGCCATGATCGTCGTGGCCGCTTCCGGAACCAATTCCGATGTTGCGCTACTCTGATCATTATGCTCAGGTTCATAAACCTTATCAAGTTCTATTGTACTCCCACTCAAATACTTCGCTAAAAACAATTTCTTGGAAATAAGCAAGAAACATCGACAAACACTTTTGTCTTTGTTTCCATGGTGGAAAGAATTCCCAATTAATTCTTTGGGATAACCAACAAAGACATTCATCCGATTTTGGTTGTAAACTTATTTACTTATGCTATGCATACCAAAATTTAAGAAAAGACTATTAGGGTTCATACCCATGCCATAACTCGTATGGTGTCATTTCAACGGATCATGATGATGCTCTATTAAGTGTAAAAGCGGTAGTCTCTAAAGCATAATCCACAAAAATATAATGGAATCAATATTTTATCTCATCATTGATCCAACAAGATGTGGATACATCTCTCGGATACTCCATTATCACTATGATACTCCAAGAAACGTGAGTTGTAGAACAACTTCATAACTCTCTTAGATGTTCGCTAAAACTCGTAATTCAAATATTTTCACTATGATCCAATCATAGATATTTGACTTTTCTATTACGATGATTTCCACTTCATGCTGAAATTTATTTGAATCCATTCAAATGTTTCAAACTTCTTCCTTATCGAATATATCCACATATATATACTCAATTCATTGTTGGAAGTTTTCATGAAGTAGAAGAATCTCCCGCACACAACTATGCCCAGTGAACCACATACATCATCATATATGTTTTCACTAAGTTAGTTGCCCGTTCAATTCTTGGCCTATGAACGGTATTTTAGTCATTCTCTTTAGAAAAGATTTGCAAGCGCCAAACGATTCAAAAATCAAATGACTTCAAAAATCCATTTGCATGGAGTTCCTTCATGCGTTCCTCTCTAACATGACCTAAATGGCGGTTCCACAAATAAGTGTAATTCAAATCATTTGCCTTATGGCATTTTAGCGTCAGTATTATGTATGTGTGTTTCACCATTAAGATTTATAATAACTTATCCATCGTATATGGAGTAATGTCATAATTTGAACAACTTATTGTTTTCATTTGACCAGAGCAAAATAACTATTTATTAAGTTCTTTATTATAAATTCTAAGGGCTAGATAGAATGCCAATGACGAACATAATAACACTTTATTTTTGTTCCAGAAGTGAATTTCTATCATATTCCTTGTCAGTCACTTAGGCCATTGTATTCTTGTATTGCGTTGTTTTGTATGACACTTCATACTGATGCGTGCAATTAACACACGTCCATTGGGAACCCCAAGAGGAAGGTGTGATGCAGACAGTAGCAAGTTTTCCCTCAGAAAGAAACCAAGGTTTATCGAACCAGGAGGAGCCAAGAAGCACGTTGAAGTTGATGGCGGCGAAGTGTAGTGCGGCGCAACACCGGGGATTCCGGCGCCAACGTGGAACCTGCACAACACAACCAAAGTACTTTGCCCCAACGTAACAATGAGGTTGTCAATCTCACCGGCTTGCTGTGAACAAAGGATTAACCGTATCGTGTGGAAGATGATTGTTTGCGAAGAACAGTAAAGAACAAGTATTGCAGTAGATTGTATTTCAGATGTAAAGAATAGGACCGGGGTCCACAGTTCACTAGCGATGTCTCTCCCATAAGATAATTAGCATGTTGGGTGAACGAATTACAGTTGGGCAATTGACAAATAAAGAAGGCATAACAATGCACATACATATATCATGATGAGTACTATGAGATTTAATCAGGGCATTACGACAAAGTACATAGACCGCCATCCCATGCATCTATGCCTAAAAAGTCCACTTCAGGTTATCATCCGAACCCCTTCCGGTATTAAGTTGCAAACATGAGACAATTGCATTAAGTATGGTGCGTAATGTAATCAACACAAATATCCTTAGACAAAGCATCGATGTTTTATCCCTAGTGGCAACAACACATCCACAACCTTAGAACTTTTTGTCACTGTCCCAGATTTAATGGAGGCATGAACCCACTATCGAGCATAAATACTCCCTCTTGGAGTTACAAGTATCAACTTGGCCAGAGCCTCTACTAGCAACGGAGAGCATGCAAGAACATAAACAACTCATATATGATAGATTGATAATCAACTTGACATAGTATTCAATATTCATCGGATCCCAACAAACACAACATGTAGCATTACAAATAGATGATCTTGATCATGATAGGCAGCTCACAAGATCGAACATGATAGCACAATTAGGAGAAGATGACCATCTAGCTACTGCTATGGACCCATAGTCCGGGGTGAACTACTCACACATCGATCCGGAGGCGATCATGGCGATGAAGAGACCTCGGGAGATGATTCCCCTCTCCGCAGGGTGCCGGAGGCGATCTCTGAATCCCCCGAGATGAGATTGGTGGCGGCGGCCTCTGGAAGGTTTCCGTATCGTGGCTCTCGGTCTTGGGGGTTTCGCGACGAAGACTTTAAGTAGGCGGAAGGGCAGGTCAGGGGGCCACACGAGGGGCCCACACGCTAGGCCGGCACGGCAAGGGCTTGGGCCGCGCCGCCCTGTTGTGTGGCCACCTCGTGGCCCCACTTCTTGATCCTTTCGGTCTTCTGGAAGCTTCGTGGAAAAATAGGACCCTGGGCGTTGATTTCGTCCAATTCCGAGAATATTTCCTTACTAGGATTTCTGAAACCAAAAACAACAGAATGGCTCTTCGACATCTCGTCAATAGGTTAGTGCGGAAAATGCATAATAATGACATATAATATGTATAAAACATGTGAGTATCATCAAAAAGTAGCATGGAACATAAGAAATTATAGATACGTTTGGGACGTATCAAGCATCCCAAAGCTTAGTTCCTACTCGCCCGAGTAGGTAAACGATAACAAAGATAATTTCTGAAGTGACATGCTATCATAATCTTGATCATACTATTGTAAGCATATGATGAATGAATGCAGCGATTCGAAGCAATGATGAAGATAATGAGTAAACAAGTGAATCATATAGCAAAGACTTTTCATGAATAATACTTTCAAGACAAGCATCAATAAGACTTGCATAACAGTTAACTCATAAGCAATAAATTCTTAGTAGAAAGCTTTGAAACAACACAAAGGAAGATATAAGTTTCAGCGGTTGCTTTCAACTTCAACATGTATATCTCATGGATAATTGTCAACACAAAGTAATATAACAAGTGCAATAGGTAAACATGTAAGAATCAATGCACAGTTGATACAAGTGTTTGCTTCTAAGATAGAAGGAATAGGTAAACTGACTCAACAATAAAGTAAAAGATAGGCCCTTCATAGAGGGAAGCATGGATTACTATATTTGTGCTAGAGCTTTTCATTTTGAAAACAAGAAACAATTTTGTCAACGGTAGTAATAAATCATATGAGTTATGTATAAGATATCTTATAAGTTGCAAGCCTCATGCATAGTATACTAATAGTGCTCGCACCTTGTCCTAATTAGCTTGGATTAACACGGATTATCATTGCATAGCATATGTTTCAACCAAGTGTCACAAGGGGGTACCTCTATGCCGCCTGTACAAAGGTCTAAGGAGAAAGCTCGCATTGGATTTCTCGCTTTTGATTATTCTCAACTTACACATCCATACCGGGACAACATAGACAACAGATAATGGACTCCTCTTTTAATGCTTAAGCATTCAACAACAAATAATATTCTCATAAGAGATTGAGGTTTTATGTCCAAACTGAAACTTCCACCATGATTCATGGCTTTAGTTAGCGGCCCAATGTTCTTCTCTAACAATATGCATACTCAAACCATTTGATCATGAAAATCGCCCTTACTTCAGACAAGACGAACATGCATAGCAACTCACATGATATTCAACAAAGGTAAAAGTTGATGGCGTCCCCAGAAACATGGTTACCGCTCAACAAGCAACTTATTAAGAAATAAGACACAAGTACATATTCTTCACCACAATAGTTTTAAGGCTATTTGTCCCATGAGCTATATATTGTAAAGGTAAAGAATGGAAATTTTAAAGGTAGCACTCAAGTAATGTACTTTGGAATGGCGGAGAAATACCATGTGGTAGGTGGGTGTGGTGGACACAAATGGCATAGTATTTGGCTCAAGGATTTGGATGCACGAGAAGAATTCCTCTCAATACAAGGTTAGGCTAGCAAGGTTGTTTGAAGCAAACTCAAGTATAAAAGGTGCAGAAAAGCTCACATATGAACATATTGTAGCTATTATAAGACTTTACATTGTCTCCTTGTTGTTCAAACACCTTAACCAGAAAATATCTAGACTTAGAGAGACCAATCATGCAAACCAAATTTTAACAAGCTCTATGTAGTTATTCATTAATGGGTACAAGGTACATGATGCAAGAGCTTAAACATGATCTATATGATCACAACAATTGCCAAGTATCACATTATTCAAGACATTATACATTTACCACATGCAGCATTTTCCGTTTCCAACCATATAACAATGAATGAAATAGTCCAACCTTCGCAATGAACATTAAAGATAAAGCTAAGAACATATGTGTTCATACGAAACAGCGGAGCGTGTCTCTCTCCCAAACAAAGAATGCTAGGATCCGATCTTATTCAAACAAAACGAAAATAAAAACAAACGAGACGCTCCAAGCAAAGCATAAGATGTGACGGAATAAAAATATAGTTTCACTAGAGGAACCCGATAATGTTGTCGATGAAGAAGGGGATGCCTTGGGCATCCCCAAGCTTAGACGCTTGAGTCTTCTTGAAATATGCAGGGATGAAGGGGCATCCCCAAGCTTAGACTTTTCACTCTTCTTGATCGTATTGTATCATCCTCCTCTCTTGACCCTTGAAAACTTCCTCCACACCAAACTCAAAACAAACTCATTAGAGGGTTAGTGCATAATTGAAAATTCATATATTCAGAGGTGACATAATCATTCTTAACACTTCTGGACATTGCACAAAGCTTGAAAGTTAATGGAACAAAGAAATCCATCAAACATAGCAAAACAGGCAATGCGAAATAAAAGGCAGAATCTGTCAAAGCAGAACGATCCGTAAAGACGAATTTTCCGGGGCACTAGACTTGCTCGAGATGAAAATGCTCAAATTTAATGAAAGTTGCGTACATATATGTGGATCACGCACATAAATTTTCAGATTTTTCGAGTTACCTACGAGAGAATTCTGCGGAGTTGACAAGAAATTTGTTTCTGCGCAGTAATCCAAATCTAGTATTGACTTTACTATCAAAGACTTTACTTGGCACAACAATGCAATAAAATAAAGATAAGGAGAGGTTGCTACAGTATTAACAACTTCAAGACTCAAATATAAAACAAAATTGCGTAGTAAAATCAGGGTTGTCTCCCATAAGCGCTTTTCTTTAACGCCTTTCAGCTAGGCGCAGAAAGTGCGAATCAAGTGTTATCAAGAGATGAAGCATCGACATCATAATTTGTTCTAATTATAGAATCATAAGGTAACTTCATTTTCTTTCTAGGGAAGTGTTCCATACCTTTCTTGAGAAATTGATATTTAATATTACCTTCCTTCATATCAATAATAGCACCAACGTTCGAAGAAAAGGTCTTCCCAATATAATGGGACAAGATGCATTGCATTCAATATCCAAGACAACAAAATCAACGGGGACAAGGTTATTGTTAACCATAATACGAACATTATCAACTCTCCCCAAAGGTTTCTTTTTAGCATTATCAGCAACATTAACATCCAAATAACAATTATTCAATGGTGGCAAGTCAAGCATATCATAGAGTTTCTTAGGCATAACAGAAATACTTGCACCAAGATCACATTAAGCATTACAATCAAAATCATTGACCCTCATCTTAATGATGGGCTCCCAACCATCTTCTAACTTCCTAGGAATAGAAGTTTCAAGTTTTAGTTCTCTTCTCTAGCTTTTATGAGAGCATTTGTAATATGTTTTGTAAAGGCCAAATTTATAGCACTAGCATTAGGACTTTTAGCAAGTTTTTGTAAGAACTTTATAACTTCAGAGATGTGACAATCATCAAAGTCTAAATCTACAGCAATGGGATCATTGTCCCCAATGTTGGAAAAAATTTCAGCAGTTTTATCACAAGCAGTTTCAGTAGTTTTAGCAATTTCAGGTAATTTTGCACGCTTTGCACTAGGAGTAGAAACATTGCCAACACCAATTATTTTACCATTGATAGTAGGAGGTGTAGCAACATGTGAATCATTATCACTACTAGTGGTGGTAATAGTCCAAACTTTAGCTACATTATTCTCTTTAGCAAGTTTTTCATTTTCTTCTCTTTCCCACCTAGCATGCAATTCAGCCATCAATCTTATATTCTCATTAATTCTAACTTGGATGGCATTTGCTGTAGTAACAATTTTATTTTCAATATCCTTATTAGGCATAACTTTCAATTTTAAAAGATCAACATCAGAGGCAAGTCTATCAACCTTAGAAGCAAGAATATCAATTTTATCAAGCTTTTCCTCAACAGATTTGTTAAAAGCAGGTTTGTGTACTAATAAATTCTTTAAGCATGGCTTCAAGACCAGGGGGTACACTCCTATTATTGTTGTAAGAATTCCCATAAGAATTACCATAACCATTACCATTAGCAGCAGGATATGGCCTATAGTTGTTACCAGAATTGTTCCTATAAGCATTGTTGTTGAAATTATTACTTTTAATGAAGTTCACATCAACATTTTCTTCTTGAGCAACCAATGAAGCTAAAGGAACATTATTTGGATCCACATTAGATCTACCATTCACAAACATAGACATAATCACATCAATCTTATCACTCAAGGAGGAGGTTTCTTCGATAGAATTTACCTTCTTACCTTGTGGAGCTCTTTCCGTGTGCCATTCAGAGTAATTTATCATCATATCATCAAGAAGCTTTGTCGCCGCCCCCAAGGTGATGGACATAAAGGTACCTCCAGCAGCTGAATCCAATAGGTTCCGCGAAGAAAAATTCAATCCTGCATAGAAGGTTTGGATGATCATCCAAGTAGTCAGTCCATGGGTTGGGCAATTCTTTACCAAAGATTTCATTCTCTCCCATGCTTGAGCAACATGTTCATTATCTAATTGCTTAAAATTCATTATGCTACTTCTCAAAGATATAATTTTAGTGGGAGGATAATATCTACCAATAAAAGCATCCTTACATTTAGTCCATGAATCAATACTATTCTTAGGCAAAGATAGCAACCAATCTTTAGCTCTCCCTCTTAAGGAGAAAGGTGATACGTCTCCGACGTATCGATAATTTCTTATGTTCCATGCCACATTATTGATGATATCTACATGTTTTATGCATACTTTATGTCATATTTATGCGTTTTCCGGAACTAACCTATTGACGAGATGCCGAAGGGCCAGTTTGCTTTCTCTTTTTTGGTTTCAGAAATCCTAGTAAGGAAATATTCTCGGAATCGGACGAAATCAACACCCAGCATCTTAGGATTGCATGAAGCTTCCAGACACCGAGCGCCGAGGAGGGGCCACAGGTACCAAACGATGGCGCGCGGCCAGGGAGCCCCTGTTGTGTCGTCGCCTCGTTGACCTCCGACTACCTCTTCGCCTATTTAGTAGTCCCGACCTAAAACCTCGACCACGTTCGACGAAACAGAGAAAACCTTCCCGGACGCGCCATCGCGAAGCCAAGATCTGGGGACAGGAGTCTCTGTTCGGCACGCCGCCGGGACGGGGAAGTGCCCCCGGAAGGCTTCTCCATCGACACCACCGCCATCTTCATCACGCGCTGCTGTCCCATGAGGAGGGAGTAGTTCTCCATCGAGGCTCGGGGCTGTGCCGGTAGCTATGTGGTTCATCTCTCTCCTATGTACTTCAATACAATAATCTCATGCTGCCTTACATGATTGAGATTCATATGATGATGCTTGTAATCTAGATGTCATTATGCTAGTCAAGTGGATTTTGCTTATGTGATCTCCGGAGACTCCTTGTCCCACGTGTGTAAAGGTGACAGTGTGTGCACCGTGTGGGTCTCTTAGGCTATATTTCACAGAATACTTATTCACTGTTATGAATGGCATAGTGAAGTGCTTATTTATATCTCTTTATGATTGCAATGTGTTTTGTATCACAATTCATCTATGTGCTACTCTAGTGATGTTATTAAAGTAGTCTATTCCTCCTGCACGGTGTAATGGTGACAGTGTGTGCATCGTGTAGTACTTGGCGTAGGCTATGATTGTGATCTCTTGTAGATTATGAAGTTAACTATTGCTATGATAGTATTGATGTGATCTATTCCTCCTTTCGTAGTGTGAAGGTGACAGTGTGCATGCTATGTTAGTACTTGGTTTGGTTATGTTGATCTATTATGCACTCTAAGGTTATTTAAATATGAACATTGAATATTGTGGAGCTTGTTAACTCCGGCATTGAGGTTCGTGTAATCCTACGCCATTAGTGGTGTTCATCATCCAACAAGAGGGTGTAGAGTCTAGCATCTATCTATTTATTATGTTATGTGATCAATGTTGAGAGTGTCCACTAGTGAAAGTATGATCCTAGGCCTTGTTCCTAAATATTTGCTATCGCTCTTTGTTTTTGTTTTACTGCATCTTTACTTTCTGAAATATTACTACCATCAAGTGCACGCCAGCAAGCACTTTTAGCGCCGTTACTATTGCTCATATTCATTCATACCACTTGTATTTCACTATCTCTTCGCCGAACTAGTGCACCTATTAGGTGTGTTGGGGACACAAGAGACTTCTTGCTTTGTGGTTGCGGGGTTGCATGAGAGGATATCTTTGACCTCTTCCTCACGAGTTCGATAAACCTTGGGTGATCCACTTAAGGGAAACTTGCTGCTGTTCTACAAACCTCTGCTCTTGGAGGCAAACATACAAGAATAGAAGCACACCTAGACATCAAAAGGAAACAATTTCAATTTTATATATCACCATCTACATCCTTATACTTTTGCATTTCACATAGTTCAACAAAATTATTAAGATGGGCAGCAGCATCATCAGAACTAACACCAGAAAATTGCTCTCTCATAACAAGATTTAGTAAAGCAGGTTTAATTTCAAAAAATTCTGCTGTAGTAGCAGGTGGAGCAATAGGTGTGCATAGAAATCATTATTATTAGTGTTTGTGAAGTCACACAACTTAGTATTTTCAGGAGTATTCATTTTAGCAATAGTAAATAAAGCAAACTAGATAAAGTAAATGCAAGTAACTAATTTTTTTGTGTTTTTGATATAGAGAACAAGACAGTAAATAAAGTAAAGCTAGCAACTAATTTTTTTGTGTTTTGTTTTAGTGTAGCAAACAAAGTAGTAAATAAAATAAAGCAAGACAAAAACAAAGTAAAGAGATTGGAAGTGGAGACTCCCTTGCAGCGTGTCTTGATCTCCCTGGCAGCAGAAAAAGAGCTTGATCGTGCAATTAACACGTCCGTTGGGAACCCCAAGAGGAAGGTGTGATGCGTATAGAAACAAGTTTTCCCTCAGAAAGAAACCAAGGTTTATCGAACCAGGAGGAGCCAAGAAGCACGTTGAAGGTTGATGGCGGCGAAGTGTAGTGCGGCGCAACACCAGGATTCGCGCCAACGTGGAACCTGCACAACACAACCAAACCAATTTGCCCCAACGTAAGTGAGGTTGTCAATCTCACCGGCTTGCTGTGAACAAAGGATTAACCGTATCGTGTGGAAGATGATTGTTTGCGAAGAACAAATGAACAAGTATTGCATTAGATTGTATTTCAGATGTAAAGAATAGGACCGGGGTCCACAGTTCACTAAGTGGTGTCTCTCCCATAAGATAATTAGCATGTTGGGTGAATGAATTACGGTTGGGCAATTGACAAATAAAGAAGGCATAACAATGCACATACATATATCATGATGAGTATAGATTTAATCAGGGCATTACGACAAAGTACATAGACCGCCATCCGGCATGCATCTATGCCTAAAAAGTCCACCTTCAGGTTATCATCCGAACCCCTTCCGGTATTAAGTTGCAAGCAACGAGACAATTGCATTAAGTATGGTGCGTAATGTAATCAACACAAATATCCTTAGACAAAGCATCGATGTTTTATCCCTAGTGGCAACAACACATCCACAACCTTAGAACTTTCTGTCACTGTCCCAGATTTAATGGAGGCATGAACCCACTATCGAGCATAAATACTCCCTCTTGGAGTTACAAGTATCAACTTGGCCGAGCCTCTACTAGCAACGGAGAGCATGCAAGAACATAAACAACTCATATATGATAGATTGATAATCAACTTGACATAGTATTCAATATTCATCGGATCCCAACAAACACAACATGTAGCATTACAAATAGATGATCTTGATCATGATAGGCAGCTCACAAGATCAAACATGATAGCACAATTAGGAGAAGACGACCATCTAGCTACTGCTATGGACCCATAGTCCAGGGGTGAACTACTCACATCGATCCGGAGGCGATCATGGCGATGAAGAGACCTCGGAGATGATTCCCCTCTCAGGCAGGGTGCCGGAGATCTCCTGAATCCCCCGAGATGGGATTGGCGTCGGCGGCGGCGTCTGGAAGGTTTTCCGTATCGTGGCTCTCGGTGCTGGGGGTTTCGCGAGACTTTAAGTAGGCGGAAGGGCAGGTCGGGGGGGCCACACGAGGGCCCACGTAGGCCGGCGTGGCAGGGCCAGGCCGCGCCGCCTGTTGTGTGTCACCTCGTGGCCCCACTTTGATCCTTTCGGTCTTCAGAGTCGTGGAAAAATAGGACCCTGGGCGTTGATTTCGTCCAATTAGAATATTTCCTTACTAGGATTTCGAAACCAAAAACAGCGAAAAACAACTGGCCTCTTGGCATCTCGTCAATAGGTTAGTGCCGGAAAAGGCATAATAATGACATATAATGTGTATAAAACATGTGAGTATCATCATAAAAGTAGCATGGAAGATAAGAAATTATAGATACGTTTGGGACGTATCACATACCAACCAATATTGTACTAATACCCAAGAATTTCATTGTGTGACCAAACTAGGAATACAACCATAACATGTATATCATTTATATACACCTGAGCTAGACTTTCTAGTCTTTTCTTTCTTTCTGCCAAAATATCTTTTGTAGTTTCTCTTTTAGCTTTCCTCATTCTCAGAAAACACTTCAACATCAATAACTTCTAGGTTTGTTGGTCAAATACCAATAACCTTGAGGTTCTTACTTTGAAGTTGATCATCATATGACAAGTGTTTCAGATTTCACTATTAGTAACTTTTTAATATGATGAACAATTTCACTCATAATTTTATCCATCATATCATGACGACTTTCCGAGACCATGTCTCTGTACATGCTAGGCTCGTAAAGTTTAACCTCAGTATTAGCATGTGCAAATCTGGCACCCATTGTATGCACTCACGTAGAATCTATAACACCCGATCATCACGTGATTCTTCGACAACGACGAGTCTTAGCAACGGTGCATACTAAGGACGATCACTTCATGGATATGCGAATATCGTTAGTGCCCCAATAGTTGGAGGATTGGGACGCCTGGCGTCTTCAACCTTCATACATTCCCATAAAACTTATGAGTTTATGTAGTCTCACCAAATTATATTCTGTCACCTTGCAATAAGGTCTTAGATATCATATATATCTCATACCTTGCTTATTTCTGAAAACAAAATTTTCAGCTCCTTACTTTTCAAACAGATTTGAACTTCAAGTTTCACGGAGACAAGATAACTTTAGGTACTAATTAAAACCATAGTTTTTTGAATCAACAATGTGAGGTTTACTAAAAGTTTGCAATAGGACTTAATCATTTCTTGATTCTTTAACAATACGGTACCAGTCCGTAAAGTTTCTTGTCAGATTTTAACAATATTTCTATCTCAATAACAAGACTAGCGCATGGTAAACGGATGCCAATACTACAAAATTAATTCAAAATACTACTCAGACTATGTTTATGATAATTAGTTCATGTTTTAATCTAATTACTAAAGAACTCCCACTTAATACAACATCCCTCATAGTTGTTAAGTGGTACACGATCCACATCCACTACACGAAAACCGATCATCACGTGAGATGATGTAGCTTCAATGGTGAACATCAACATGTTGATCATATCATCCATATGACTCGTGTTCAACCTTTCGGTTTCCGTTGTCCCGAGGCCATGTCTGTACATGCTAGGCTCGTCAAGCAAACCCAAATATTCCGCGTGTGCAAACATAGGCTTACACCCGTTGTATGTGAACATAGAGTCTATCACATCAGATCATCACGAGATGCTTGAACGACAATGTAGTAACGGTGCATACGAGGGGAGAATACTTTATTATCTTGATATTAATGTGAGGGATCATCTTATAATGCTACCGTCACGATCTAAGCAAAATAAGAAGCATAAAGGATTAACATCACATGCAATTCATAATGTGATATGTGATAACCCACAAGTATAGGGGATCGCAACAGTCTTCGAGGGAAGTAAAACCCAAATTTATTGATTCGACACAAGGGGAGGTAAAGAATACTTATAAGCCTTAACAACTGAGTTGTCAATTCAGCTGCACCTGGAAAAGCACTAGTAACAGGGGTGATGTGAAAGCGCAGTAATATGAGGAGCGATGAACGTAACACAGCGATGCGTATAATATGAGCAATGGCACCAGAAAATAGTTGATACTACTTCCAATGACATGTAGGAACGAGTATATGATGATGAGAGATGGACCGGGGTTCCCCAGCTATCTACACTAGTGGTAACTCTCCAATAACAAGTGTTGGGTGAACAAATTACGTTGGGCAATTGATAGGATTGAAATAGCATTAAGAGAGAACATCAAGATTATTAATCATGTAGGCATGTTTTCCATATATAGTCATACGTGCTCGCAATGAGAAACTTGCATAACATCTTTGTCCTACCAGCCGGTGGCAGCCAGACTCATCTACTGGAAATTAAGGTACTCCTTTTAATAGAGCACGGAGCAAAGCATTAACACTCCGTGAAAACATGTGATCCTCATACCTAAGCCTTCCCCTCCAGTTATCCCAGTTGCTGTCACTTCGGGGCCTCGGGTTCCGGACATAGACATGTGCAAACAACTTGTAGATACAATCTAAGCAATAAGTATAAAGCTTAAATCTAAGATCATGCCACTCGGGCCCTAGTGACAAGCATTAAACACAACAAGATTGCAGCAACAATAACTTCACAAACTTTATAGATAGACTAATCATAATGTAACAATCCATCGGATCCCAACAAACACAACACCGATTACATCAGATGAATCTCAATCATGTAAGGCAGCTCATGAGATCATTGTATTGAAGTACATGGGGAGAGAGTACCAACTAGCTACAGCTAGAACCCGTAGGCCATGGGGGAACTACTCACGGAGCATGATGGAGGCGGTGGCGTCGATGGAGATGGCTTCTGGGGGCACTTCCCCGTCCCGGCGGCGTGCCGGAACAGAGATTCTGTCCCCCGAATTGGAGTTTCGCGATGGCGGCGGCGCCCCTGGAGTCTTTCTGGAGTTTCGTCAATTGGTATCAAAGATTTAGGTCAGGACGGCTTAAATAGGCAAAGAGGCGGAGTCGGAAGGGCCACGAGCCCCCCTCACAGTAGGGGGGCGCGCCCCCCCATAGGCCGCGCCGCCACCATGTGTGGGGCCCTCAGGGCTCCCCTCCTTCTGGCTCTCTGAAGCTTAGGAAAAATAAGGTTATGGGCGTTGATTTCGATTCCGAGAATATTGCCCGAAAAGCCTTTCTGGAACCAAAAACAGAACAGGAACGCACTGTGGCATCTTGTTAATAGGTTAGTTCCGACGCATAAAAACATTATAAAGTGTGAGCAAAACATGTAGGTATTGTCATAAAACAAGCATGGAACATGGTATAGATACGTTGGAGACGTATCACCATGTCTAGCTTAGTTCCTACTCGCCCTCGAGTAGGTAAACGATAAAAGAATAATTTCTGTAGTGACATGCTACTTACATAACCTTGATCATACTATTGTAAAGCATATGAGATGAATGCAGTGACTCAAGGCAATGATCTATAGTTTACTAACAAATAGATAACATATAGCAAAACTTTTCATGAATAGTAATTTCAAGACAAGCATCAAAAGTCTTGCATAAGAGTTAACTCATAAAGCAATAAATTCGAAGTAAAGGCATCGAAGCAACACAAAGGAAGATATAAGTTTCAGCAGTTGCTTTCAACTTTCAACATGCATATCTCATGGATAATTGTCAACACAAAGTAATATGATGAATGCAAATAAGCAAGTATGTAAGAATTAATGCATAGTTGACACAAGTGTTTGCTTCTAAGATGGAAGGAAGTAGGTAAACTGACTCAACATAAAGTAAAAGAAAGGCCCTTCGCAGAGGAAGCAGGGATTAAATCATGTGCTAGAGCTTTTTAAGTTTTGAAATCATATAGAGAGTATAGTAAAGTTTTGAGAGGTGTTTGTTGTTGTCAACGAATGGTAGTGGGCACTCTAACTACCTTATCAACCAGACTTTCAAGAGCGGCTCCCATGAAGGTTATCTCTACCAGCAAGGTAGATCATCCCTCTTCTCTTTTGTTTACACATGTACTTTAGTTTCATTATTTATGGATGACACTCCTCCCAACCTTTTGCTTACACAAGCCATGGCTAACCGAATCCTCGGGTGCCTTCCAACATTCACATACCATGGAGGAGTGTCTATTTGCAAAATTAAGTTGCTTCATGATGATCAGGGCAAAACACGTGAAGAGAATTATTAATGCAAGTTGTAATTAATTGGGCTGGGAACCCTTGCCAGCTCTTTTTTTAAAATTATTGGATAAGCGGATATGCCACTATTCCATTGGTGAAAGTATGTCAGAAGTAAATGACAAGATCGAAAGATAAAACACCACATACTTCCTCATGAGCTATAAAACATTGACACAAATAAGAGATAATAGCTTTTGAATTGTTTAAAGGTAGCACATAGTATTTGCTTGGAATGGCGGAAATACCACATAGTAGGTAGATATGGTGGACACAAATGGCATAGGTTTTGGCTCAAGGTTTTGGATGCACGAGAAGCATTTCCTCTCGGTACAAGGCTTTGGCTAGCAAGGTTATTTGAAATAAACACAAGTATGAACAGTGCAACAAAACCCCATAAGAACATATTATAACGTTATAAGAACTCTCTGTTTAAATGTCTTCCTTGTTGCTCAAACACTTTTTACAGAAAATATCTAGACCTTAGAGAGACCAATCATTATAAATTATGATTTCCAACAAGGCTCACGGTAGTTCTCCGCTATTAGGTTTTAAACACATGATGCAAAGAATAAACATGATCTATGCGAGCTAAAAACAATTGCCAAGTATCAATTATTCAAGACAATATGGAGCATTTTGTTTCCAACCAAATATCAATAAGTGCAGCACGGTTTTCAACTCCGCCATGAACATGAAAAATAAAAAGCGAAGAACACCAGTGTTTTATATGAAAAGCGGAGGCGTATACTCCCACACAAGCATGATGTAATTCAATTTATTCAAACACAAACAAAAATAAAAACAAACGGCGCTCCAAGTAAAGCATAAGATGTGACAGAATAAAAATATAGTTTCAATAGAAGAAACCTGATAAGTTGTCGATGAAAAAGGGGATGCCTTGGGCATCCCCAAGCTTAAACTTCAGTCTTCTTGAAATATGCAGGGATGAACAGGGGCATCACCAAGCTTAGACTTTTCACTCTTCTTGATCATATATCATCCTCTCTCTTGACCCTTGAAAACTTCCTTCACACCAAACTTCTCATAAACTTCATTAGAGGGGTTAGTACTCAAAAACTTTAATCCACTTTAGCCCTGTAGTGACACATTGCAAGAACTCAATAAAACATTAGCTACAGCTCTCCACGTCTAGAAAGCCTCACTTAAAGTCTGAGAGACAATGCAAAAAACAGAGACAGAATCTGCATCAAAACAGAACAGCCAGTAAAGACGAATTTTTAAGAGGTACTTCCGTTGCTCAAATCAGAAAACTCAAAACTAATGAAAGTTGCGTACATATCTGAGGAACACACACGTAAATTGGCAGATTTTTCTGATTTACCTACAGAGAATCCTATCCAAATTCGTGACAGATAGAAATCTGTTTCTGTCTGAAATCCAAATCTAGTATCAACCTTCTATTAGAGACTTCACTTGGCACAACAATGCAATAAAATAAAGAAAAGGAGGAGAGGTTGCTACAGTAGTAACAACTTCCAAGACACAACAAAACAGTAGCAAAATAAGACATGATGGAGGCGGTGGCGTGGTGCAGACGCTGAGGCACTTCCCGTCGGCGTGCGGAACAGATACTGTCCCCGAATTGGAGTTTCGCGATGGCGGCGGCGCCCTGGAGTCTTTGGAGTTTCGTCAATTGGTATCGAAGATTTAGGTCAGGACGGCTTAAATAGGCGAAGAGGCGGAGTCGGAAGGGCCACGAGCCCCCCTCACATTAGGGGGGCGCGCCCCCCATAGGCCGTGCCGCCACCATGTGTGGGGCCCTCAGGGCTCCCCTGCGGTCCCACTACGGCTCTCACCAGAGCTTGGGAAAAATAAGGTTAAGGCGTTGATTTCGTCCAATTAGAATATTGCCCGAACAGCCTTTCGGAACCAAAAACAACAGAAAACAGGAGCTGGCACTGTGGCATCTTGTTAATAGGTTAGTTCCGGAAAAGCATAAACATTATAAAGTGTGAGTATAACATGTAGGTATTGTCATAAACAAGCATGGAACATCAAATTATAGATACGTTGGGCGTATCTATATATAGCCCTTTGTCTTTGCTTTGATCTTCATCTCCAAAGCAGAACGTCTCAATCATCAACGGGCATGATCTCCATCATGTCGTGGTAGCGTCAAGGTCCATGGCGCCGTATTCATGGTTGTTCACACATGTAAGCTAATACGACTACTTTGAAATAATCTACAACGTGAAATATAAAGACAACCATAAGGCTCCTGCCGGTGCCACAATACAATAATGATCATCTCATACATATTCATCATCACATCATGGCCATATCCCATCACCAAAACCACCTGCAAAAACAAGTTAGACGCCTCTAATTTGGTTTGCATATTTTCGTGGTTTAGGGTTTTGAGTAAGATCCAATCTATCTGAACATGAACCACAACGGTGATACTAGTGTTGTCAATAGAAAGAGTAAATTGAATCTTCACTATGGTGGGAGAGACAGACACCCGCAAAGCCACTTATGCAATACAAGTTGCATGTCGAACGTGGAGCAAGTCTCATGAACGGTCATGTAAAGTTAGCCAGACCGCTTCATCCCACCCATGCAAGATGCAAGTACAAGAACTAAAAAGACAACATGGTCGCATGCTACAAATGTATTTTACTCGTGCAACCAATCTATGCATAGACACGGCTATGATACCACTGATGGGATTCGTAGCATAGAAAACAAAAAATTTCCTACCAAGGAACACAAGCCCAGATCTAACTAGTAAGCAGTAACGAAGATCATGAGACTAAACCTCATTTCCAAAGCTAACGAGATTAGATCTCGTGGTGGATGTAGTCGATACTCTGCGCCAAAAGGGCGTAGAAGATCTTGACGGTGCCCAAGTGCAGCACCTCATTTGGTCACACGTACGGTGCTGATGAAGACACGTCCCTCTCCGTTCCCGGAGGTGCGAAAGATCCTCCTCGGAATCCCGCAGCGGCCCGCGTGGTGGCGTGGTCCCTCCGGCGGGGCTTCGCCTAAGCGTATGTGGGAGTTGTATGTGGGGAGGAGGTAGCTAGGGTTTGGGGAGAAGGGGCTTGGGGCGGGCCTTTGGGGTGCGGCCAAGGGTGGCAGGTGTGGCCGGCCCCTCCCCTATGCTCCTCATTATATAGGTGGAAACCCCCAAGAGTTGTAGTCCAAGTCTTCGAATAAGACCCCAACAACAGAACCTCCCAAAAGTGGGAAACCTAATCAAGGGGGAGTCCTACTCAAGGTGGGGCTCCCACCTTTCCTTGAGGTGGGTTGGCCGACCACCAAGGTGGAGCCCACCTGGGACTCCTCCCCCTTAGGGTTTGGCCGGCCATGCAAGGTGGAGTCCCTCCGGGACTCCACTTTCCATGGTGATTTCTTCCGAATTTTTAGAACCTTCTAGAACCTTCCATAAATGCACCGGATAATTTCAAACTTGGAAAGTGACTTCCTATATATGAATCTTATTCTCAGGACCATTCCGGAACTCCTCGTGATGCACTGGATCCCATCCGAGACTCCGAACAAAACTTTGAACTCCATTCCATAATTCCATATCTACTTACGACATCAAACCTTAAGTGTGTCTACCCACAGTTCGCGAACTATCTGACATAGTTGAGACTTTTCTCTAACCAACCAATAGCGGGATCGCGGAGATCCATAATGGCTCCCATATTCAACGATGACTTAGTGATCGATTGAACCATTTACATCGATCCAGATTCCCTTGTCCGCGATATTTTACTTGTCAGGAGTTTGATCATGGTATCTCATACCTCGTTCAACCTTGTCTCTGACAAGTACTCTTTACCTATTGCCGTGGTATGTCATCTCTTATGAACCATTCATATGCTTGCAAGCCAATTAGACGACATTCCACCGAGGAGGCCAGGTATATCTATCAGTCATCGGGATGGACAAATCCCCTTGTTGATCCATATGCCTCAACTCATACTTTCCGAATACTAATAATTTATAACCACCCATTTACGCAGTGGCGTTTGATGTAATCAAAGTACCCTTCGGCATAATTGATTTATATGATCTCATGGTGAAAGGACTAGGTAACTATGTATCGAAAGCTTATAGCAAATGAACTTAATGCGTGATCTTATGCTACGCTTAATTGGTTGTGTCCATTACATCATTCACATAATGACATAACCTTGTTATTAATAACATCCAATGTTCATGATCATGAAATTATGATCATCTATTAATCAACAAGCTAGTTATACAAGAGGCTTACTAGGGACTCCTTGTTGTTTACATAACACACATGTATCAATGTTTAGGTTAATACAATTATAGCATGGTATGTAAACATTATCATAAACACAAAGATATATTATAATAACCATTTTATTATTGCCTCTTGGGCATATGTCCAACAGTTAACCCCTGCCATCAACAATTGGCGGAATGACCTCGCGACCTCCGGCTAGTTGGAGCCCAATCCTCTATTTTGAGCTTCAAAGAGATGTCAATGATCCATGGAGGAGAGCTCCATAACTTATACCATGATGGATGATGATAAAAACAAATCAACATGAGGAATCAAAAGGCATCAAGCTCCGGTAGAGGAGGAGATGACAAAAGGGGTGGTGGCTTCTTTTTTGTACGAAAAAGCCGAAAGAAAGCACGGAGAGGGAGAGAACCACTAGTACATTAATGCGGGAAGAGGTGGCCAATCGAGCAATTAGAAACATTGGTCGGAGGAACCGGTTTCATACAATTTTAGCGTTTTGGAATGAATCATGTATAATTACATAGGTATGCAAACATACCAAATCTTACAATCCCACGAAATATCAAAGGAAAAAAAAATCAAATCCAGAAGAGCCATAGTGCACATGCCCATGCACATGCTATAGGGACTTCAGCACGGATCGGGATGGTCGTGAGAGGGCAACAACATTATGCAAGCCGTAAGGCGCCAACAGGGTTGCAAACCTACAAAGGAAAAAAGCGGCTGTAATTTCTATCATGTTGTTAATTACCGGCCGTGTGCACATGTGCGTGACGGTGAGTGGCACATATAGGCTAAAAAACCTTTTGCTAAGAGAAATATGATACTACATGCAAAACACAAATAATTACAGGGGGAAGAGAGGTACCGGCATGATAGAAATTTGGTCTTTCCCTGCAAGGTCCGATGTCACTGGAACGGTTATATTGGATCATTCCCCATGAAACTTATTCATGTGATTATCCAACATTGCCACGACATTAAAGGGATAACTTGTGCAACTATAGATAAAATGGCATGGCATAGTGTAAAATATCATTGGAAGAAATACCCTCTGATGGTGCTTATCGTTACGCCGATTTCACACTGTTGCAGAACCTCAAGAGGAAGGTATGATGAGCACAGTAGCAAGTTTTCCCTCAGTAAGAAACCAAGATTTAATCGACCAGTAGGAGAAAGGCGTGACTTCTGAAGATGTTGCTAGCTGGCTAGTGGTAGGGCGCACTATCGGCATCAGCAACAACATGGAACCTGCACACAACATAACCAAAGTACTTTGCCCCAACTTACAATGAGGTTGTCAATCTCACCGATTTACTGAACACAAAGGATTAGACGTATCGAGTGGAAAGAGATATTTGCAGAAAGTAAACAGAACAAGATTACAGTAGAATTTATCAGTAAAGGAAACAAGACCGGGGTCCATAGTTCACGAGAGGTGTCTCTCCATAAAGATAAATAGTATGTTGGGTGAACAAATTACAGCTGTGCAATTGACAGAATATCGACCATACATGAAAAATTGATTACTATGAGATTTGATTGGGCATTACAACACAACATAAACCGTAATCTAACTGCGTCTATGATTAATAATCCATCTTCCGGTTATCGTCCGAACCTCTTTCAGTATTAAGTTGCAAGCAACCGATTATCGCATTAAGCAATGTGTGTAAAGTAAAAATAGAATTACCCTCGGATAAAGCATTGTTGTTTTCTCCCTAGTAGCAACAACACATCTACAATCTTGGAAGTTATTGTCACTCTCCCAGAAAACTAGATGCGTGAACCTACTATCGAGCATAAATACCCCCTCTTGGAGTCACAAGTGTCCACTTGCCCAGAGTTTCTACTAGCAACGGAGAGCATGCTAGATCACAAATAACATATGACATGAATATATAATCAATTTTAACATAGTATAAAATATTCATCGGATCCTAGCAAACACAACATATATGATTACATAAAGATGATCTTGATCATGTAGGGCAGCTCACAAGATCTGTACATGAAGCATAAAGTGGAGAATACAACCATCTAGCTACTGCTATTTATGGACCCATAGTCCACGGATGAACTACTCACGCATCACTTCGGAGGTGGGCATGGCGATATAGATGCCTCTGGCGATGATTTCCCCCTCCGGCAGGGTGCCAAGAAGAGCTTTAGAACCCCAGAATGGGTTGAGATGGCGGCAGCGACAGAACTTTTCGTGGATGGAGGCTCGGGTATCCGGGTTTTCCCGAGAAGATGTATGTAGGGGAGGATTTAGGTCGGTGGGGTACCTGGGGGGCCCACACCACCCCTAGGCGCGGGGCACACCCAGGACGCGCCAGGGGGTGGTCTGGCCACCCTGTGGCGCCACTTCGTCCCCCCTCCGGACTATGTCTTCGTTTCGGTAAAATGTTGACTTGACTTTGTTTCGTCCAATTCCAGAATATTTCCTCTGCACAACTTTTATGAAATACAAAAATAGCAGAAAACAGGAATTTGGCATCTTGTTAATAGGTTAGTGCCGGAAATCATATAAAAGTGCATCGAAGTGTAAGCAAAACATATATGAATTGGTGTAAAACAAGCATGGAGCATCAAAAATTATAGATACGTTTGAGGGTATCACCCTCTTGTATGAAACAAATAATATACTCTCTTGGAGCATAATGAAAACTTTTGAAACGTTAGTAAAAACTCCAAAATCGTTAACCTCCCGCAATGAACAATTGGTGGCATGACCTCGCAACATTAGGCTAGTGGTAGCCCAATTCTCGATTTTGAACTTCAACCCAATCTCGGTCATCCATGTTTGGAGGCCACTCATGGAGGAGATCGAGCTCCCTTACTTATACCATGGTGGACGAGGTGCAAAGACTAGCATGATTTGCCACACATGGACAAAACTCTAGTTGAGGAGGAGATGACAAAAGGGGTATGGCTTGTTTATGCATGGAAGAGTCGAAGGAAAGCAGCTGAGGAGGAGGGTGATCACTTCTGCCAGCATGAAAGAGCCGAAGGAAAAGCGTGCCGAAAGAGAGCCATTAGCGCACTCATGCGGGAAGGGATGGCTAATCAAGTGACTCGAACTATAGGTCTGTTTTCATACAGTTTTATGGTCTGTTTTATCCAGAGGATTTTTAAAGGAATTTTGTAGGACTTTTACACATAGAAGTTTTTTAATATAGGTAATTTGGCTCAAATAATCGAACCCTCTAAAATATGTATATATTGCTTTCCTATACTACAATCTCATATAATTTATAGCTTTCCAAGCTTCGAGGGTTGACATCTTTTGGGAAATTTCTTGTGTGCCTATGGCAATTAAGACAAGTAGCCCAATCTCTACAGAAATATCCAGTGTTTTTTCTCTTGTTCAACGAAACTTCTTTTGCAACTAATTATTGGATTATTTTTTGTTTTTATAGGATTTCACATGCATGTCATATTATTCCGGCATTTTTCCTATTTATGTGCTTTTAAAATTATTTGAATCAAACACGCCTTAGCATTTTCATTCGAATCCTATATGATCATTGTCTGTATGCAAACCTATCACATGAGAATGAGCTCATTCTTTGATCCAAATATATCCTCCGTAAACCTAGCCCACGGACCAAAATCTTGCAATCGCACGAAATATCGAAGGAAACCAAAACCCAATCCAAAAGAAGCCGTAGTGAGTCGTCACATTTCCGTTCATTTCCCTCCCCCACCAGCTCTCATCGCTCTACAGTAACTGGTCGCCCCCTTCCTTGACCGGGTCGATCCGAAGCCTCTCCGCCGGAATAGCCGGCCGGAGACGGTGGAGGTGGTGCGCCGGAGTAGTCTAGGTGTAGTCTAGGTCTTCTCCCCTTCTAGTTCTTAGGTTTACCCCTGTGGATCTTGGCGTGATGCCAGTAGTCTGGAGGTGGGGTCTCGATCTGTTCGGCCAGATCGGGCTCAGGCTAGGGTTCCTCTTCTCTGGTTGGTTCCTCTAGTGGCCGGAGGTGCTGGCGAGGGAGAGGAGCACCATCTTCATCAATAAAGCCGGTGGTCCTGCTGGGGCCGTGCTGAGAAAGGGGAGCTCCATTCCTTCTTTGCCTCTGTCCTGCTGTGGTGGCGAGGGGAGGTGAGGGGGTGAGGCTTTTCTCTTTCTCTGAGGGTTCCTTCTCCGGTGGCGACGGCGGTTCGTCATCGACTCGAGCAACCAAGCTAGGGGCAGCTCTGCCTCTGCTATCTACGGCCGGTATGGCGGCCATCAATCGACAACCTCCAGGAAGGAGGCTCTTCTTCATCCTCGCGGCTGGAGCTCGGCATCTTGTCGCCATCAAGTGGTGCGTCCCCGGTGGTGTCCAGGTGTCCGGCGGCGACGGATCTACGCTGAAAAGGGGTGTTCGGGCGTCTGCCCTCGGCGGCGACGCCTTGAGGACGTCGGCGTCTGGTGGCAGAGACTCCCAGGAACTTGATTGCTTTTCTATTTTTAGTTCTAGGGAGTTTTTTGCATTTCGGCAGGCTTTATCTTCAAATATAGGTTTCTTCAGTGCAAGTGATGTAAAGGGCCGGCGTGCAAATATGTAACCTGCCACGTTTGTTAATGGATGATCCTAGACCCTTCGGGGTCTATCCCTTGTTAAAAAAAAAAAAAAAAACCGTAGTGCACATGCACGGGCTCCAGGGCCGGGGTGCGTACTCTGGGCACTGGCGCGTATGTATAAATGCATCTCTTGTACTCTCGTGGTACTTTGGGTGGAGCCTCACTTGCTATTGATAGCAGTACAGTGTCGATGAGCAGATGCAAAGAAAGTGAAAAGGCGGAACGCCTTTCTCATAGCGGTACAGTATCGTTGCCGGAGTTGTTAATCACCGGACGTGCGCACATCGCGCGGCGACGGTGAGTGGCACGTACGGGCGGCGAGACCGATGGCCATGGCCCCATCCGGCCCCATTGGGGTGCTACACATGTACATCCGCGGTGCTGGCCGTCCTGGGGCTTTCTGCATGCAGCCCGGCCCCTGGGGCAGGGCATGCTCCAGTCCAGACCACGTAAGACTGTGGCGCTTCAGTCAGTAATCACAACGCTCTCTCTCTCGTCTCGTGGTCTCATCGACCACGGTCAAAGATCGACGGGCGTGAAAAGACGGGAGCTCAACAACAGCAGTGGCCACAGGGGCCTGCGCCACGAGTGGGTGGCAAGCAGAGCAGAGCAGAGCAGGCATGCACGCGCACAGCGCACGGGGGCCACCCACGGCGAGCGCAGCTAGCGGCCGTACGCCCGGCGCGCGCTCGCGACTCGCCAGCAACTCTGCCGCCGGCGCAGGCGCGGCCGAACACGAGCGCGCGGGCCACGGGCTGCCAGCGGCGGGGCCAGCAGCTTGCGAGCCAGCTATCGGCTGCCGCGGCAGCGAAATTAATTTGGAGACGACACACGGCGGTCGAGGAGCAACACGACGCGCGCCTCGATCGGCGGGAGGCAGGGACGGAGGGAAGGGGGGACGAGCGGGGGCGAGACCCCCCCTGACGATTCGGTCGCTCCTTAAAACGATTAGGGAGATCGCTAAGACTGAACTAGCCCACAAATCCAGTATTCCAAGCCTATTTAGTACTATGAGTCCACGTGCAACACTAGGCCCAACAAGTAGAAGCTCATTCAGAGGACGAGGAATTGACGATGGATAACACACACGCACGATCAGAATCAGATCGTTTCCTGGTTTTCTGCTGCTTGCTGGCCACCACGGCTTCAATCCAGCAGACCAAAATCTGAGATCTGTTGAGAATTGTGAATGGCGAAATTACCAACCTAGAAATACAGCGATTGGCGATAGTCATCTACCCTGTTTGTCCTTCCACTACCCTGTTTTAGTCATCTTTGATTTCTTAATTAGCTGATTGCTTCCATTGCATTGCTTGGTTGTGTATTTTGGGGTTTTGAATATGCAGATTGTCTATTTTAGAAAATCAACAATGACAACCAAATAGATTTGTATATTATCTGTTCCTACTGCGCTAGTAAGGTTATAAATTGTTGTTCACCAAAATAATTTATCAACTGTATAGAAGAGCATAAAAACTTTTTACTGTATAGAGAGGGTGAGACTTCGCCCCCCTGTACTTGAATCCTGGCTCCGTGCCTGGTGGGAGCCTAGCGAAAGGACATGGGTTTCTGCCTGATAGTACTATATGATGCATCGTGGAGGCAGGTGCCAGGCGCGGCGCCGGTGGTGAAGGGAGAGCGAGCGTGCGCGCTGCGCGCGCGGTGAACAGAACAGAGCGGGAGCAGCGGCTGTATACCGCGCAAACACGTACGTAGATGGTGCTAGTACCTCGGTACTATCAGAGCATCTCCACCGGCGCCCTCGATCTCAATAGCGTTTTGAGAGCCCGCAGCGAAAATAGACTCGCATCAGTGCGTTCTAAACGACATCGGCCAATTTTTTAGGTCAATAGAATCGCCGGCAATCCCATGCCGGCCCCTTTGCCAAGGGCGTGAATCGGGCGCGTCGACGCCTCGCGGCACGTCTGAAAACGAGTGTGGCTCCGCCTGGCAGCCAGACACACCGATTTCCCACCTCTTACCCACGCCCGAGCCGACTCTCACCCCTCTAGATCGCCACCGTCGTCGTCGCCGCCGCGCCCCTTGCTTGCAATAGACACCGCCATCTATCTAGGAACCATCGTCCATCGACACGGCCGCCACTCCCTCGACCAGCGGCCGCGAAGAGCTCGCCGCCACCGCGACACAACCGCCCCTCCTGCAAGGTGTTCGTCCGATTGCCGCGATGGACAACGACGACGAGATGATGGTGCAGCTGTTCACGAAGGAGCAGAACGCTCAAGCTGTTCAGCGGCAACAACAGCGCCAACCTTTCTTCGTCGTGCCTCGGCGCGGCGGCTCAAAACCAGGCAAGAGGAGGAACATCAACCGGCATCGTCAAGCCGACGCAATGCTGCTTGACGCCGACTACTTCAACGACAATGCGACTCTTCGAAGGAATTTCGGCGCTGGTTTAGGATGAACAAGGAGTTGTTCTTGAAGATTGTCCACGTGAGGGAGTACGACAAGTACTTCATGGCCAAGCAAGATTGCACAGATTTGTGGGGCTTCACCTCAATTCACAAGTGCATTGCCGCAATGCGCTGTCTTGCATACAGAGCTCCTCCAGATACAACCAATGACAACCTAAGGATGATAGAGTCGACATGTACAGAGACTCTCTACAGTTCTGCCAGCCGTCATAGCGGTGTTTGCTAAAGACTATTTGAGAGCACCAAGAGAAGATGATACAACTCGGGTCCTGCAAAAGAATGTAGCAAGAGGATTTCCTGGGATGCTTAGAAGCATTGACTGTATGCATTAGAGCTGGAAGAGTTGCCCTTTTGCTTGGCAGGGGATCTACAAAGGGCATACTAGTGAGTGCAGTGTCATTCTTGAGGCGGTGGCAGACCATGAGCTTTGAATTTGGCATGCATTTTTTGGCATGGCGGGGAACAAACAATGATATCAACGTCTTGCAGCGCTCTTCGGTGTTTGCCAAGTTAGCTGAGGGACAAGCTCCTGCCGTGAACTTTGAGGTAAACGGCCACGTATACAACAAAGTACGATCTAGCTGATGGTATCTACCCGACGCATGCTACATTTGTGAAGACAATTCTCTCTCCATCAAACGAGATGGAAGCCTATTTTGCAACATGCCAGGAAGCAACACGCAAGGATGTTGAGCATGTTTTTGGAGTGCTTTAGCAGCTTTTCGCCATTGTCAGGTACCCTGCTCTCACTTGGTTTGAGGCTCAGATGTGGAAGGTGATGAACGCCTATGTGATCATGCACAACATGATCATTGAGAGCGAGCGGGACGCACCTATGTAGGATGATCAACCATTTGATTATCAAGGGACACTCGCTGAGGTAGAGGATGCACCCAAGAATTTGCCGCTTTACTTCATATGCACAATAAAATTCGAGATGCAGATGTCCATGCACAACTGAAAACGGATCTAGCTACACATTTGTGGACGAGGAGAGGAGCCGCTAACAATACATGATTTTATTTCTATTTGTTTGCCTGTATGAATAATTTAAGTACAATTTGATTGTTGGGTTGTATGAATAATCTAAGTACTATTTGTTTGATTGATTGTACGAATAATTTAAGTACTATTTGTTTGATTGATTGTATGAATAATTTAATTTTTTTTGTGTGATTGTATGAATAAAATGTGATTGATATGTTATTTCAAAATATTGTAATAAAACAATTTGGGGGCCACCGTTTGGGAGGCGCCGGTGTGATAAAAACGTCCCCAAATGGAGGATGCACTACCAGCGCCCCCGTACAGACGACTATTTAAAAACCGCCCGGTGGAGATGCTTTCAAAGTTTACTACTCCCCACCCGATTCACAACAAGATTAGCTGATTTAGCATGAAATTACGCTAAATCAGCAACATTTATTATGGACACTGACATGGGAATGAAGCGCATCTCATCCGATTGCTCAAATACCCATAAGAAATGAGAACCCACAAGATATCTACACGTTGTTATATTAAGCTTTAGAAAACACATTTACAAGAGGGAAACTACCAAGCAACCGCTTAGGGCATCTCCAACGGGATTTTTGTCCGTTTGCGTTTACGCGGACAAAGAACGTGCAGCAGCGGCTAGACACAAAACGTCTGCAACATCCGTTTTGACGCAAACGTGGATGCGCATCTGTTTGGGCTGCATGGCCTGCTCTCTCTCCTTCTTTAATGCATAGAGGATCCATGTGCTGGCCATTCCTAGCCACATAAATAGAATCTTTCCCTCTCTCTCCTCTCTAATCATGCATGCGGTCAAAAAAATGCATCCCTACCGCTGGAGAAGGGACATACGCATGCGGACATGTGGACGTTTTTGTATCCATGCCCGACGCAAACGGACATAAAAATGCGTCTCGTTGCTGGAGATGCCCTTAGGTTCGGCCACCACCGAGAGTCAGCAAGCCTTACATACTCTACCTCCATCAGCAACCCTAATGGTTAGAAGGATCATGACGGAAGGAGCCCTTTGGTGCGCGGCCGGCCTGTTTAGGAATAGGTTGGCGCCGGTGGACTTGTGGAGGATGCGCGAAGCTACCTTTTATTTATAGTTGCCTCATGCAGTGTGGAGTGTTCCGTTTATCTAGTCGATGCTGTTACGCTTGTAAACAATGCTTGGCTTTCTTCTTCTATGATTCTGATACGTCTATCTACGACGTCAGCGGCGGAGCCAATATTTTTATATTGGGTATGCGAAGTTACGATTTTTTTGCAATACAATAATACTACTCCCTCCGTCCATAAAAGAATGTTAAAGGTTTATCCGAATTTCACTAAGATGTGTTTAGATACATTCAAATCTAAACAAATTTTTAACATACTTTTATGGACAGGGGTAGTATATGATTTGAAATTATAGAATAGTATCTGATATTGTCTCCAAATATTTTGTCATATCGCAAAGAGAAGAAGAAAACTATGCTTTATCTTTTCATTTTATCAACTACAAATGGAAAGTAGACATATTCATACCCACCAGTTGATTATTATGCTACAATTCAACAATATACCCAGTTGCCTCATGTTAGGAAGCGAGTGAGCTATTAAGAAGAGGCAGCGTTGTTATGGACCGACCTTTTCTTCGAAAAATATGGAGTGTACAACTAGCAAATCAGCCCATAGTGGACTTAGGCCCATATACGGAGCATGCGAGGTCTTGGGGATTGTATGTTTCCAGTTTTGTTGTGCTCTAGGTGCAGAAATGCTACCAATACATATATATTGTATATATATGAGCTTTTGTTTGTCAAAAATTATTGGGTATTCATTGCATACCCTTGAATTAGTCTAGTTCCGTCCCTGCATGACATATCCTTGGAAAAAATAATCCTTACTCCACCTCTCTAACAATCCCACACCTACAATGCACCAACGCTAGCCACTCACTGTCGATGATTTCCAGAGGATATCATCAAGGAAATCCAAGGGGATCCATCGCATGCATGGAGCTCATTGCATAGTTACGAAGGAAATAGCTTCAAGAAGAGAAGAATTGCAGGAGGTGCTCTTCAAGCATGAACGGCAAGAAGAACGGAGAAGCACATGGTCTAGCTAGAACAATAACTACTTTAGATTTTGGTAGACTGGTTTAATAATCCATTAGATAGTATGGGAATTTCTATAATGTCTCTCAGGTAGTTGAGTAATGAAGCTTGTCATTCCACTAAAGACGGTGATGGTCTCTCTCTCTCTCGATAGTTCTTTGCGGTTGTTTTGGCTAATCTTGTGGCAAAATCAGATTTGCTTATTTAAATTGGGTTTACCATATTTGCCAACCGAAGTTGCTTTTGGTGAATTCAGTTTTGGTTATGGTTAGTTTGGTTTCGGTTTTTTATGCACACCCCTTGGTGCAGCGGTAGATGAGGGGTGGACGGTCAGTTTGTCTCTGTGGCCTGCCCTCGCCCTAAACACACCAAATTGAATAATTTTTGTTTTTGATTTGCGTCCTATAGTTGGAGTTGCCCTATAGCCAACTATTCACGCTACCAAACCACAACATACTACTAGAACAGACTACCTCCAGACAATTGTCATCAACATGGTGTTCAATATGGATGCGTGGCGACTCCATGACCCAAGTGGTCCACTCCCCGGTGATTGTGAAGCTCGATTTAAGATGGAGTTCAAAATAGAACCTTATCCTATTATATTTTTTCCTTTTAGGGTCATCCATGCAAATTCCAGGAACTGGAGTGTAATTTATGTTTTTCAGTGTCCTATAATGGGTTGTACCATGTACTCTGAGTCCGTGACTAATTTAATGGTTGGTGTTGAAAATGAAAGGGAAACTTTCTGCCCGTTTCTGAAGAAAAAGGAAATGGAGGTCCAAATACGGAAAAGGAAGCGCCATTTGAAGGAAAAGAAACGGAAACGGTAAAATCATAAACGGAAACGGAAAAGAAAACGAGGGAGCCCTTTCCGACGGAAAGGGAAACGGCAGAGGAAATTCCGGAAAAATAAATACGGAAAGTTTCCGGAAATATAACCTAGAGAGGTCCGTGCATTTAGTAGGCCTACATTTACACATGAAACTAGGCTTAGCCACTTATCAAGTTCACTAATTACTCTAACCCTAATCACTTTGTATAATTGTGTGTGCATGCAGCTGGTAATCTATGTGTGTTACTTTATGTTGAATTGCCGCTTGTCGAAGTTAAGTGATATATCTTGTCTTATTGTCTTTTTATTTAAGTGTGTCTTTCGGTCTACAAATAAAGGTATTATGCCGCATTGTGTTGTGGCAAATATCCGTTTTCGTAACGTATCCGCTACTTATCCGTTTTGTATTCATATCCGATGATTTCCGTTTTCATATTCGTTTCCGGGGTTTCCGATTCTATTTTTGGTTCCGACAAGATAGAGGGAAACAAAAACGATAAAGCATGTTTCCGTCCGTTTCCATTTTATTTTCAACCCTACATGGTGATATCAGTTGCTAAAAAAAAGCCCCACCGTGGCTGGTCTGATCTCACCAAGATAAGAACAAAATGGTGCGAGCCTTTATTATATATTTTTTTTAGGGAAGTGGGAGGCTTTATTATATGTGATGCCTAGGCGGCTCCACAGGTGATTTGAAACCGGCCCATATACTGTAGCTTGAAAAAAAAAGAAAAAGGCCCAACTAAATTTTCCAGGCTTCTAGCTTCGAGTAGTTTCCTCATTTCATGTCGTGACTCGTCTCACCGACTGCCTCCGTCGTCGTCGACCGCCGCCACGGCGCCACACTACCGTTGTCCGCCGCCTCTCCCTACGAAAATCACTGCAACCGCTGCTAGTCCTCCTTCCCCTGCGCTCCCCGTCTGGCCTTACCCTGTTCCCCGCGGCAAGCCGTACCCTAACCCTAGCGGCAAAGCAGGGAGGCCGGCGGCGCCCCATGTCGCAGTCCCGGGCGGAAGTCTAAATGACCCCCCCAGTATCTGGTTTGGGTCGCTAAACCCCCCTATGTTTAAACTGGGACACTTAACCCCCCTATGTTTGCAAAACCGGACAGAGAGCCCCCTCCAACCGTGTAGGTGGTTTTCATCGATGGTTTCTGCCATGTGGAGACTGGGCAGTTGCCACGGTGGCAAAGTTAGGCTGGCTAGGTCCAAATTACCCCCACGAGCGCGATCTGGTTAGACTGAACCACGGACCAGTCTTGTCCACGGGTGGGCTCGCCGTCCTTGCTCTCCATCGCAGCCGCGCGATGATTCCTCATGGACGATCGGCGACATGGTCTGTTGATTGGAGCGTAGCGCCAACGAGCAGCTCAGCAGCCATGGGCGTACCAACAGCATAGCGGCAGGACATAGCAGCACCGAGCGGTGGCATACCTGTTCAGACTTCAGAGAGGAGGCAATAGAAGATCAGTTTAAAGAGGAGGTAGCAGCAGACCTGTTGGGACAGTGAGCTTGTTCATAAATTTGCTCACAGTAGTACAAATTTCAGTATACATTTGCTTACAACATTCAGAGCAAACGAACTCTGCTATTTCAAGACAAATGAACCTCGTACATTACATTACTAATCTTTCTTAAAATGCCACCATCCTGATTGGGATCTAGCACAATATGTACAACATGATCTTGTCAATATCAGCATCAGTAGCTAGACACACGAGGGTAGGTACATTGACATGCAGTAGCTTGCTTGCATCCTCAATTCATCAGCGTTGCTCTGGTTCATGCGCAGCTGCAGAACAAGAACAATAATTCAGGCATTGGATAAGGACACAAGGTACATAACAGGACACTAGCCCTCATGCTGTCCACGGCCACTGCAGAGGAAGACCGGGGCGGCCGAGGGAACACCGGCGGAGGCCAGTACGACTAGGAGCAAATTTGGCCGACTTTTGGGGCGAGCCGGACAACGCGAAGACGATCATGATGTATCCTTTGTCCGCGTCCTGGCCCATGTGACAGAGAGACACGAGAATGCAACCACATGTCCCAGCCTTCTCTTTTTTTTTGAATAACAACGGGAGAACTGTTATATTCATCGCAATAGAGGAGAAGGTCAAGACGACCGGTTGACCCAGTTTATGAGGAAAACCGAGCCCAAAAACCGTACAAAATGACCCCATTTTTGAGGAAAAAAGGGTCGAAAAACCGCACAAACAACAGAGCCTCGTCGCCCACACGACACAAAGCCACCATTGCACAAAACAAACACATCCGTGCCCGGAGCCGCCACTCCGGCTTCCCCTGCTCGGTTTCGAGCCGCAACGCCGCACGGACTAGACACCTCGTAGCCCAGGCTACACTAGACGACCATCCGCAGACCACGAACGTCGCGCCAAAAGATCCGGGGCCGCCGCCCCGACATGCCAGCCAGACCGACCATCCGATCGCGCCGACCGGGCCGACGGACTCGCTACCCATGTAGCACGAGCACGCCACCCTTGCCTTGTTAGACCACAACCACACCCCATGCGCCTGTAGTTGCAAGGCCGTTCGAGGCCGCCGCCTCGACGCACCATCCACCGTCCGGAGCTGCCGCCCCGGCATCCACCGTCCTCGGCCACAAGGCAACCATGCTTAGTTGATGCTGTTGACGTCAGAAACCCACCGGCGGGCAGTGACTGGCCAACACCGTAGAGCCGGGAATGACTAGGGCTGCGGCTGGCCCCAGTCCCTCAGAGCGACGGCCCGCAAAGCCTCAGTCGCGCGCCGTCTGGGTCGCAGGCGTGCCACGACTGCCTATGAGTCGGAAGGTGTGGATGATGCCTCGCTTAGTTTCCTGCAGGGGCACACACGTACACATTAAATACGAGCCTCGATCGGCTCTCGGGTTATCCTGTGAATCGGCTCATGGAGCCGATCCACCCATGATTCGTCCAAGGTGGCCGAATATATGGTGGTCCTGTGATCAAGATAAAGCATATGAGATCCACGACGATCTAGGGTTTTCACCGCATAATCGGATCATCCTACTCACGATTGGGCCTCGCGCACGGTGAACGTAAGCCAGCCCTAGACAAGGCCTAAAAACCAACACTAGGTTGATCCTCGGAACGTCCTGTCTAGGGGCAGCAAACTACACCCTGCATGCCGCTGGATCCTCCAACCCTTTGTAAGGCCTAACTATTGCAGATATTAAACTAATCCTTGATGAATCAAGGAGCGACCATAACGGATCAGATCTACTAAATAAAGATCAAGCGGGGTGCCGCCCCTGCACCCATGATGAGGCACAAGGACGGCTAGACGCGCAAGGGTTGCACTACGCAAGCATATGATGCTAAGAACGATGCTAACCCTAACGCGTCTACGATAACTACGTTGCTCGCCATCAAAAAGGCTTCGATACGAGCAACGCATGAACAACTAGGCAGGCTCGTGCTGCTAGATCGCGATGCGATCTAGGCAGCATGGTGCTTACCTAGAAACCCTCGAGACGAAGGAGTTGGCGATGCGCCGAGATTGGTTTGTGTTGAACGTTGGTTGTTGTTTATTCCATAAACCCTAGGTACATATTTATAGTCCAGGGGACTTTCTAATGTGGGCGTGCACTAAACCGTGCACGAGACAAACTCTAATTTCTAAACTAAGATACACGGGCTAGCTAGCCCAAACTTGGTAAATAAGGCCGATTCACATATCTCTTCTATCGTATATCTTCAAGTCCATCTTGATCGCACGGCCCACCTCGGCTTGGTCAAATTACGGTGATAACACATGCCCCCCCTGGTTTTGGAAATGACATTTCCAAAATCATTATGCTTTTCTTTCGTAGGGTCATGTCGTGGTAGAGCAGAACCACGGTTTGTTCCTCATCATGACAACTTGCCTTCTCAACTTCTCCGCACGATTTGTGGTTTGGCACCACTTCCTCGGAAACTGCTGTAGCATTGAATTTCTATTATGTCCCCTTTTATTTGCTGCTACGAACAGTTCTCTCGCATCTTCTTCGCATTAGCATCTCGAAAAACCCTCCTGCGATGTCTTCTTCTTCCTCTGCATCGGATTTTCCACGATCCTCCACATCCCGAGCCGGCGCGGAGTACAACCCAGCAGAAGTCCACGCGGCCCACATCCGCCGCGCCATTGCGGCGGGAGGAAGTCGGACCATGACTTCTCCATCGGTCGAAGGACCGACGGGTCACGACGGGGAGAACGATCTCCGCTTCCTTGCCGATAAGGAAGCGGTAGAAGAAAGCGAGGATGATCACTTCCCCTGGGACGGGGCCACCTCGAGGAGGTGAAGGAGGAGGAAGGAGGGGACGGCGGCGACGACGGCTCCCGGCAGGAGCGGCCGGCCTGCCATTGCCCCCGGGCGGAGTGACCGATGGCGGCGGCGCAGCGGCGACGACGAGGGACGAGGACGAAAGGTCCTGGCGCCGGCCGGGCCGGGACGACAGCCGGCCGAGAGCAGCGCCGACAGCGGCGATGACGGCGGCGACGAGGGCAGCAACAGCCCGTAGATAGGGCCCTTAGCATAGGATCCGTAGAAGTAGGCGGGGCAATGTATCCCCTTTCGAGGGCAATCAGTTCTACTATGTAAGAAATCTTCCTTATTAATGAAGAACTTTTCCCCAATTTGATTTGCCGATTTCCTCTCCCACTGACCTTGGCGATTCGTCCCCTTTGCCAATGCATAATGAGCCGATAGCACCGTATCGGTCCTTCAAGATTCGCCCTTCCCTTCTCCAACCGATGATTTTCTAAATTTGGCAGAAAATGCAGTATCTTCAGGGAAACCTTCGAACTTTCCCAACCAAGCCTAACAATGTTCTTCAATAATCATCATTCGTGAAGAAGGTTGCAATGAAGGACCAGCCGTTGGTATCCCAATCGACTTTTAAACAGAGCAAAAACAAAGCATCCACCAGGCCTGCTGCCCCCCGAGCCTTACTCGAGGCGAGACTTAGCCGAATTAGCCTGGGCTTGATCATGCAGAGCCAGCCGATTTGCACGTAAATCGGCTCGCAGAGAGCCTTCAAGGTGGGCTGCCCCCGAGTTTCCTCAATGCGCCTCGCCCTTGCAAGTCGGATCGGCTCCCTTCCTTTGGTGGATCTGATGCGACCCACCCTTAACCTGATCTGGACACCCAAGCTGCCCTTAGCGTCGTTCTTGAAGAGAAGATCTGAGCTGTTAAACTACTCTCTTGAGGAGTTCTTTCATTGGGGCTTCTCTTCGTAATTCACTAGGGCCGACCTTCTGGTTAACAATTGTATCTCTTGAGTCGATGGCCATGCATCGGCTGCTTCTCAATTCTGAAGTCGATGCCCTTGCATCGGCTGTAAAATGTTTAAAAATTTTAGGCCGATTTGTGTATCGGCCCCCATACTCAGTATTATCTCATATCCTCGTGTTTTATCCATCTAGGTGCCCCCCGAGCCGATTCTGTCAAGAGAATTGATGGTATCGGCTCTTTAGGTAGTCCCTGTTGGGTCAAACGTTGATCCTAGGCAGGATGGATGGTGAGGATAATTTGGGCCGATTGCTGGAATCGGCCTCCATGTTGCTTGCTCGGTGAAGGTTTTGTAATATCCCTTCATCAGTTTCGGAGGGCCGATCGCAAGGATCGGCCTCGCCATGTTGCTTATTGACGTAGTCTTGCTACTCGTCCATGTCGGCGGATAAAACCAGCCCAATCTCTGACCTTAGCACGTTGGTGCGCTTGCCGTTATCCATGTCGGGTGCCTTGTGTAATCGTGGAGCACTACACTCCGCCGGACGAACACCATGTTTGTGCCAGCCGATGTGTCATCATCGGCTCTCTTTGCTTAGGGCGCCACTCTTTTCTTTGCGGCGTCCCTCCTCATCCGGGTCTGGACTTCCCGCCCAGATTAGGTCGTGCCTTCCTCAGCGTATGCAAGTACATCCTTTCGGCTTCCTCCAGGACCCGCATAATCGCAGACCTGCGTTTTTGTGTATGGCTGAGACCGTCGAGCACCACCTTGGACGGTGCTTTGTCTTCTTCGTATTCCCCTTCGTCTTCGAATCCTCGAGATCTTCCAACGAGAGGGGTCTCGGCATGCTTGTTGCGGCGGGAGAGGCCCTAAGCGCTGAACACTGGTACGTTGGCTGTCTCCTTCTTCTTCCGGTTGCATTAGGGCGTTGCCGATTGTTGGTAATCGGCTCATTCTGAATCCAGCGATGTCTGAAGAAGGGGCGGTGCAAATACTGTCCCGTATCGTCTTGCTCTTGCCGTGGCTCCTGCCGCTCCTCATCCTGATTATGCCGGCGATGTCTTCCGTCGTTTGGTCAGACGACCTCTTTCATCATTGTTGTTGTATCGCCGGCTTTGGTCATATCGACTAACATACTTGTTGAGGAGGTGATCAGAGAGGGGTCGCTGGTATCTTATGTTCTTCACTTCCCCCTCTGTGACGTAGCGCTTGCCATCTTGACGGAGCCGATCGCATGGGCGCCCCCCTCAGTGTCCTTGCTCTGAGAGCAGTGTCTTCATCCCATCCTTCTCGGACGGTGTCCAAGCTCACCATGCTGATGTTGGCTGAGAAATCAGGCTGGCACCCTCCAAGGTGGGTAAACTCCACCATGTTGGCGGGAAGGGGTGTGTGTCGACCTTCATGGCATGCGGTTAAAAATTAGTCCATTTTCTATCGCCACTTGGATCTGGTGACGCCACACCCTGCGGTCGTTGGTGGTGTGGGTGAGCGTGTTATGCCACTTGCAGTATGGCTTTCCGTTCAGCTCTTGCACCGTAGGAAACTTGTGGCCTTCGGGTACCTTTATGTGCTTCTCCGCGCGAGTAAGAGGTCGAAAATCTGCTCGGTTTTTGTCACGTCGAAGTCGAACCCTCTTGGAGGCCCTGGTGGCTTTACCCATTTGCAGGTTACTGGACCTGCAGCTCGAGTCCACTCAGCTACTGCGACCTCTCGCTCTCCCGTTGGACCTTCATCTTCGCCTGCGTCAACCATGGTAACCACACGCTTGAATTTATCTTGGTAGATATCCGGGTGGCGTTGTTCATATGCGACAACTACGCACCATGTGTGCTAATGAAGGATAGTCCGCTTTGGGAGGCCACTTCCTTGATCGATGATGATAGACCCACCACCGCCAATCGACTGCTTCTTTTTCGCTCACGTGAACCGAATAGCATCGGTTCCTAACCGTCTGAAGCGCGGATGTATTCGTACTTGTTTTCTCGCGCTTCGTCGTACTTGTGCTAGATCGGCAATGCCAGCCTCGGAAGCCTCTGAGTGATATTGCTCATGGAACCGTTCTTCGGCTGCTTCCAGGTGGAGTTGAGTTCGAGCGGCGAACGTGTACCATCCAGCCGATCTGTGAGGAACTGCGAGAAGTACCTCACGGCCTTCGCCCAGCTGAGATCATGCCAGCTGCCACCCAAATATCGGCTCACGTGCTCGATGGAGCTGGAGCCATCGTCCACTGAACTTTGTGAAGTCAGGGAGCCGATACTTGGTGGTAGCGGGATCAATCGTACTCGTTGGGATACGGCTTGGTATAGCCGATCGCCTTTCTTTTCGGCATCATGCCGAACTGATCTTCGGGGATCGTACAAATTTGATCGCGGTGGTGTTGAGGTGCCGAAACCCGAAGATTAGTCGGAGTGGCGTACTTAACCAGCCATGCTGTTTCTCGGTTCAGCCAGCTGCAGCTGGGCTGAGCTCGTGGGGTGGCGTATTTAGCTGGCCACGTTTGCTTCTCAGGTGCCTCCGACGTTCCTCCTGTTGCCCCGAAGTCCCTGCTATAGCAACCTGGTTGAGGGTGCCGGTGCTGCGATCGCACGTATGCGCATGCGTATCCGTGCGGGATCTCCTTAGGCGCGTCCTGTAGAAATTGGTAGTCACGGGGTCACCACCAATCTTGTAGACGACATAGGCCGATGAGTTCGGCGCTTGGCGCCGCCGCGCAACGGCAGCGGGGACGGGAGTAGCAACTCCCCTTGATGAGTCCCTAGGGCTGGTCCTGACGGAGAAATGCGATGGCTCATGATCTCTGGATCCACGCACGCGGACAGCTCAACGTGTTCACCGGGCTCTCGAGAATGGCGGTGCAGCCGGACGAGCCACCATGAAGTTTATCTCTGCGGCGACACAGTGCGTTCCTCGACGGGGTGGACGGGTCCACTCCATCAAGCGCGCCTTCAGGTGTGAACCCCTTCCCGATGCCATGGGAGCGGGTCTGTGGAAAGAGCCGATTAGGTCGGCTTCGAGGGCAGACTTGATCTCGTCGTACTTCTTCTTGAGCTCGCCGTGAGATCCCCGTACGTGACCGGAGTTTCTTCTGCCACTTCTGATGAAGATGGTATGGTGTCTTTCGCCCTCGATGTGGATGGCGAGATGGTTGTCGTTGAAGATTGTCTAGGCGGTCTCGTCCCTGGGCGTGCGAATGTGTTGGCGTCAAACCCACGGCGGGCGATGGTAACACCGTAGGGCCGGGAATGACTAGGGCTGCGGCTGGCCCCGGTCCCTCGGAGAGCGACCCGCAAAGCCTCCTGGTCGCGCGGCCGTCTGCGGGTCGCAGGCGTGCCACGACCTATACTGGTGGGAAGGTGTGAATGATGCCTCGCTTAGTTTCCTGCGGGGCACACACGTACACGTTAAATACGAGCTCGATCGGCTCTCAGGTTATCTGTGAATCGGCTCATGGAGCCGATCCACCATGATTCGTCAAGGTGGCCGAATATATGGTGGTCCTGTGATCAAGATAAGCGTATGAGATCCACGACGATCTAGGGTTTTCACCGCATAATCGGATCATCCTACTCACGATTGGGCCTCGCGCTCACGCACGGTAAACGTAAGCTAGCCCTAGACAAGGCCTAAAAACCAACACTAGGTTGATCCTCGGAACGTCCTGTCTAGGGGCAGCAAACTTCACCACGCATGCCGCTGGATCCTCCAACCCTTTGTAAGCCTAACTATTGCAGATATTAAACTAATCCTTGATTAATCAAGGAGGAACGACCATAACGGATCAGATCTACTAAATAAAGATCAAGCGGTGCGCCCCTGCACCCATGATGAGGCACAAGGACGGCAGACGCGCAAGGGTTGCACTACGCAAGCATATGATGCTAAGAACGATGCTAACCTAACGCGTCTACGATAACTACGTTGCTCGCCATCAAAAAGGCTTCGAGCAACGCATGAACAACTAGGCAGGCTCGTGCTGCCTAGATCGCGAGATGCGATCTAGGCAGCATGGTGCTTCACGGGAGGAACCCTCGAGACGAAGGAGTTGGCGATGCGCCGAGATTGGTTTGTGTTGAACGTTGGTTGTTGTTTATTCCATAAACCCTAGGTACATATTTATAGTCCAGGGGACTTTCTAATGTGGGCGTGCACTAAACCGTGCACGAGACAAGCTCTAATTTCTAAACTAAGATACACGGGCTAGCTAGCCCAAACTTGGTAAATAAGGCCGATTCACATATCTCTTCTATACGTATATCTTCAAGTCCATCTTGATCGCGGCCCACCTCTGGCTTGGTCAAATTCTGGTGATAACAGATGCAAACCTACCACACCACAAGTGTCGAGGCCTCCAAAGGTGGCGCCTTCAAGAAGGTAGCGGCATAACTGTCGCCGTCGCCCGCTCACGAGGAGCTCAGGTTTTCACCAGGAGGACACCAGACACCCGCGATAGCAGGAGATGAAGCTCACGAAGACGCCTTCAAGAAGGAGTACGGCTCCCGTGGGCACCGTCGTCATCGGCACCTACTCAGGATAGGTGCAAAGCTTTCGCCTGGCATGCCATCTCCGCCATCGAGCTCGCTTGAAGCTCGGGTTGAAGGAGCGCAGCCACTAGAGCATGTGACCTTGCCGCCGACCACCAGACGCCCACACCCGACGCAGCAGCCAGAAGCAGCACCACACTGCCGGAGCACCAGATCGGGACGGGGCCGTCAAAGGTCCGGTCCAGCCGCCAGCCGTCGAGGAGCCGCGCCATGGCCCCGTAAGGCCCAGATCGGCCGCCCGCAGCGACCCCGACACCTCCACCGCGCCAGGGATGAGGGATCCCTGGCCGCCAGCGCGCTTGCGCGACAACGCGTAGAATCGGAGCAGGGTCTCGCGCCACCACGCAAAGTCCACGGCCCGCGCGGCCCAGATCTGGCCCGCGCCGCCCGCGCAGCCAGGCGCGAAGCCAGCGCAGCCAGAAGCACCGCACCAGCCGACCCCGCCGCCCCGCCAGCACCACCGCATCCCGGCCCATCCACCGCGCCGACGCCCGCTTGGGCGAGGCCCGCTTCCCCGCGACCGGCGCCCGCTTGGGCGCGGCCGGCCAGTCCATGACGCAGCCGACGGGCGGCGAACAGCAGGAGGCGGCCGAGGGCGCGACGCCACGGCGAGAGGCGCAGGACGGCGACGACCTCCGGGGTCCGGCGCGACGTCTTCCCTCCGAGGCGGCCGCGCGAGATCCCGAGAGGCATAGAACCTCGCCGCCCCCTTCATCGGCGGCGGACGGCTTCGCCGCCGGCTGCCTCGGGAGACGACGAGGGAGAGGTCCGGGGTCTAGGTGGCGGCGGCGGGAGGGCTAGGTTTTGGCTCCCCTGTCGCCTGGAGGAGGCGACCGAGGGGAGCGAGCCAGAATGTCCACCGTGTGGTCCGTGCCTCTCTCTCCTCTGTTTGCTTTTCCGGCATTACAACTCCACGCTAGCCGCCGCCGTGCTCACGCCTCGCCTCCCTGGAGACCCCTGCCGCCGCCGGCTCCTTTTTTTCAGTCATGCTGGAAGTCGCCGGAGCAGAAACGAGCGCCGCCGGCCTCGACGCCGACGAGCAAGACGAAGACGAGCGACCCTGAGAAATGCCCACGTCGCCGGAGTTCCTCTTCCAGGAGGAGTCCGCGGTGCAGCGCCGCTCCTGGAGTCCTGCGGCAGCTCCGGCCGCCGCTACGGCAACAGGGTCGGGGTCATCGGGCTCATGTACGCCGGGATGGAGAGCGGCATGGTCGAGGTGCGCGACCGCGACGACTGGATCAACAGCGTCGTCGCCGGGCTCGGCACCGGTGCGCTCTTCCGCGCTGCTAACGGGCCGCGATCCGCCGCCGTCGCGGGTGCCTTCGGCGGGGTCCTCGCTGCCGCCGTCCACGCGCATCGTCGGGGTCCTCGCTGCCGCCGTCCACGCGCCTTCGGCGGGGTCCTCACTGCCTCCGTCCACGCGCATCGCGGGCGCGGCCTCCGGCGAGGGAAGCACAGGCGGGCGTGGCGTCCGGCGAGGCGCGGCACGGCGACCTCCGGCGTGGCGCAGCGCGAGCGCGGCCTCCGTCGTGGCGTGGCGCAGCGCGAGCGGCCTCCGGCGTGGCGCAGCGTGAGGCAAGCACAAGCGGCGCGTCCTCCAGCGAGGCAAGCACAGGCGGGCGTGGCGTCCGGCGAGGCAAGCACATGCGGGCGCGGCCTCCGACGAGGCAAGCACAGGCGCGGCACGGCGACCTCCGGCGTGGCGCAGCGCGAACGCGGGCTCTGGCGTGGCGCAGCGGGCGTCTCCGCGTGCACAGCCCGACGCGAGCGTGGCCGGGTTGGCAACTAGTACTACTAGGAAGAAGGAGGAGAAACAATTATTTGAATCACAGCGCTGGGCGTACTGTGCGATCCAAACGGATTCACGGACGCGAAACACTGTCCGTGTGTCCGCGCGACGACCCAAACGACCTAAAACGGACGTCCGTTTGGGTCGCTGCGTTGGAGATGCCCTCATGCTGTCCACGGCCACTGCAGAGGAAGATCAGGGCGGCCGAGGGAACACCGGTGGAGGCCAGTACGACTAGGAGCATGCGGTGGCCGGCACTTCGGCGACGGGGGCACGCAGCGGCGGGAGCATGAGCGGGCGGTGACAATAGAGGCGAGGCGCGGACGGGGGCGGCAGCGTCGCCGGCAGTGGGAGCGGGCGGCGAGCAAGTCTTTGGACAGAGCAGGCGAGCTGGAACGGCGGGGAGCATGTCTTTGGACAGAGCTGGTAGATAGGGGCGGCGGCATCGGTCGGTTTTCCAGGGAGAGAAAGCACGAGGGGGATTTAGACTGAGCTGAACCATGTGCTAAACCATTGTCCACGTCATCTAAACCACCGGTCAATACCGCTCTCTATGAGTGGAGGGGGTAAATTACCCGGTATGCAATACTTGGAGGGGTTAAATGCCCCAAATTCAAACTTATGGGTGGTTAGCGTCCCAAACATGATAGTTATGGGGGTTATGTGGACTTAATTCCAAAAACTAACACCAAGAAACTTAAATTCCATTGGAGAAAGGAAAAAACCCCTCCCCTCTCCCGCGACCCGTGCCACCCCCCGCGGCGGCCGGGCTCCACCCTCTCCCCGGCCGGCTCTCCCCCTCCCCTCGCGCTCTCCCTTGCCGCCGCCGGCGGCTCCGGTGGCGGTCCTCTCGTCGCTGCGGCGGGGGCGTGGGGACCACAGCGGCGGCGGTGCACCCGGCGGCAGCGATGCGGCGGGGTGGTTCCCGTGCGTCGGGTGGGTGAAGGAGCGGTGGCGCGACCCTTGGTGGCGGAGCAGCGCAGGCGGCTGGCCATGGCAGGTCCTGCTCGGCCCAGATCTGGGCCCAGTTCGGGGCCCGGAGGGGCTGGGCGGGCGGGCTGCACATGGCGTGCCGGTGATGCTCCCTGGAGGTGGAGTACATGCGACGGCGGTGGCTGGGTGGCGGCGGTACTCCGGCCGGCCTGCTGCAACGTGGTAGTGAGGTCTTTGCGGGCCTGTTTGGGCCCGGCCGGGTGGGTTTGACCTCGCTGCCATGTCCGGTCGGCTACCGCGAAGGCGGTGGAGGTAGTTTCCTCCCGCTCGGCTGAGGTGCTGCTACCCCCGATCCGGCTGTCTCTCATCTCTATGTCTAGGCCCTACTCCGGCGACCACAGCGAGACAACGAGGATGGCTTCAAGATCGCGGTGGCGTGTGCTGGTGGGCGGCAAGTCTGGTGGAGCACGTCGAATCGTCCGGGTTTGTGGGTTGGTGGACGGGAGAAATCTTGTCGGCAGGCCCGACACTGACGTGGTGACGCCTGCGGGTGTCGCCTTGCCTTCCTGAAGGGTGTCGGTAGTCCCTCCTCCCCAATCCATTCCGCGTATCGGGGGAAACCCTAGGACTAGTCCGTACAGCAGTGGCGTCGTCGTCACTTTCCTTGTTGAAGGTGTTGCTTGATACGCGGCGCTTCGGCGTGCTAGGAGTGTGGTGGCATTCTCCGGAGGGCGCGAGTCATTCTTGTTCTTGTCAAGCTGCCAGTGTCGGCTTTGTTTTCTCTTTCTTTTTGTAGGATAACGTTGCATAGAAAACAAAAATTTTCCTACCGCGAACACGCAATCCAAGCCAAGATGCAATCTAGAAGACGGTAGCAACGAGGGGGTATCGAGTCTCACCCTTGAAGAGATTCCAAAGCCTACAAGATGAGGCTCTTGTTGCTGCGGTAGATGTTCACTTGCCGCTTGCAAGCGCGTAGAAGATCTTGATCACGATCGGTTCCGACGCCACGAACGGGCAGCACCTCCGTACTCGGTCACACTTTCGGTTGTTGATGAAGACGACGTCCACCTCCCCGTTCCAGCGGGCAGCGGAAGTAGTAGCTCCTCTTGAATCCGACAGCACGACGGCGTGGTGTCGGTGGCGGTGGAGAACTCCGGCGGAGCTTCGCTAAGCTACGCGGGAGATATGGAGGAGAGAAGGGGCGGCTAGGGTTTGGAGGGTGGCCGGCCACTTCAATGGGGCGGCCAGCTTGTGGTCTTGGGTGGCGGCCTCCTTGGCCCCTCATTATATAGGTGGATCCCCAAGAGTTAGTCTCCAAGTCTCCGAATAAGACCGAACCAAAAACCTTCCATATGGAGGGGAAACCTAGCCAGCTAGGACTCCCACTAGAGGTGGGAGTTCCACCTCCCATATGGGGGTGGCGACCCCTAAGGGGAGCCTTGGGACTCCTCCCCACTAGGGTTGGCCGGCCAGGTGGAGTCCCATGTGGACTCCACCTTCCTTGGTGGTTTCTTCCGGACCTTCTAGAACCTTCCATAGAACCTTCCGCGACATTTTAATTCACATAAAATGACATCCTATATATGAATCTTATTCTCCGGACCATTCCGGAACTCCTCGTGATGTCCGGGATCTCATCCGGGACTCCGAACAAATATTCCAACTCCATTCCATATTCAAATACTACCATTTCAACATCCAACCTTAAGTGTGTCACCCTACGGTTCGTGAAGTATGCGGACATGGTTGAGTACTCACTCCGACCAATAACCAATAGCGGGATCGGAGATCCATAATGGCTCCCACATATTCAACGATGACTTTAGTGATCGAATGAACCATTCACATATAATACCAATTCCCTTTGTCTCGCGATATTTTACTTGTCCGAGGTTTGATCTTCGGTATCACTCTATACCTTGTTCAACCTCGTTTCTGACAAGTACTCTTTACTCATACCGTGGTATGTGGTCTCTTATGAACTTATTCATATGCTTGCAAGACATTAGACGACATTCCACCGAGAGGGCCCAGAGTATATCTATCCGTCATCGGGATGGACAAATCCCATTGTTGATCCATATGCCTCAACTCATACTTTCCGGATACTTAATCCCACCTTTATAGCCACCCATTTACGCGGTGGTGTTTGGTGTAATCAAAGTACCTTTCCGGTATAAGTGATTTATATGATCTCATGGTCATAAGGACTAGGTAACTATGTATCGAAAGCTTATAGCAAATAACTTAATGACGAGATCTTATGCTACACTTAATTGGGTGTATCCATTATATCATTCATACAATGATATAACCTTGTTATTAATAACATCCAATGTTCATGATTATGAAACTAATCATCCATTAATCAACAAGCTAGTTTAAGAGCATACTAGGGACTTCTTTGTTGTCTACATATCACACATGTACTAATGTTTCGGTTAATACAATTATAGCATGATATATAAACATTTATCATAAATATAAAGATATAAATAATAACCACTTTATTATTGCCTCTAGGGCATATCTCCTTCAGTCTCCCACTTGAACTAGAGTCAATAATCTAGATTACATTGTAATATACCTAACACCCGTGGCATTCTGGTGTTGGTCATGCTTTGCCTTAGGGAGAGCTTTAGTCAACGGATACATTCAGATCAGTGTGTACTTTGTAAATCTTTACTTCTCCATCTTCGATGTACTCGCGAATCGGTAACGCAGCTTGATATGCTTCAACCTCTTGTGTGACCTTGGTTCTTGTGCATTGGCGATGGCACCCATGTTATCACGGTAAATGATTAATGGGTCCAATGCACTAGGAACCACCGAGCTCTACAATGAACCTCTTCATCCATACCGCTTACGATGAGCCTGAAGCCGCTATGTACTACGATTCTGTTGAAGACTTCGCCACCGTGTGCTTGAGCTTGCCCAGCACTGCAGCACCATTCAATATAAACACGTACCCAGATTGTGACTTAGAGTCATCAGGGATCAGTGTTCCAACTTGCATCGGTGTAACCGTTTACAATGAGCTCTTGGTCACCTCCATAACAAAGAAACATATCCTTAGTTCTTTTCAAGTACTTCGGGATATTCTTGACCGCTGTCCAGTGTTCCATTCCTGGATCACTTTGATATCTGCTAGTCAAACTAACAGCATGTGCTATATAACGGTCTAGTACATAGCATGGCATACATGATAGATCCTACTGCCGAGGCATAGGGGATATTACTCATCCTTTCTCTTTCTTTGCCGTAGCCGTCCTTGAGTCTTACTCAAGACCTTGCCTGGTAACATAGGTAAGAACCCTTTCTTACTTTCGTCCATTCTAAACTTCTTTAGAATCTTGTCCAGATATGTACTCTGTGATAGCCCTATTAGGCGTCTTGATCTATCTCTATAAATCTTGATGCCTAATATATACGATGCTTCACCAAGGTCTTTCATTGAAAAACTATTATTCAAATAACCTTTAACATGCTTAATAGTTCTATATCATTCCCGATCAATAATATGTCATCTACATAATAAGGAATGCTACAGAGCTCCCACTCACTTTCTTGTAAATACGGGCCTCTCCATGACACTGTATAAACCCGAAGTCTTTGATCACCTTATCAAAGCGTCGGTTCCAACTTCTCGATGCTTGTCGGTCCATAGATTGAACGCTGAAGTTTGCATACTTTGTCAGCATTTTAGGATCGACAAAACCTTTGGGTTGCTCATATACAACTCTTCCTCAATGTCTCCATTAAGGAACGCCGTTTTGACATCCATAGGCAAATCTCATAATCGAAAAATGCAGCTATTGCTAACAAAATCCTCCCAGATTTTAGCTTCGCTACGAGTGAGAAAGTCTCATCATAGTCAACTCCTTGAATTTGTCGGAAACCCTTTGCGACAAGTCGAGCTTTATAGACAGTAATATTACCATCGGCATCTGTTTTTCTCTTGAAGATCCATTTATTCTCGACAGCCTTTCGGCTATCAGGTAAGTCTACCAAAGTCCATACTTTGTTATCATACATGGATCCCATTTCGGATTTCATGGCTTCTTGCCATTTGTTGGAATCTGGGCTCATCATCGCTTCTTCATACGTCGCAGGGTCCTCATCATTGTTATCCACAATCATGACATTTAGACAAGGATCATACCAATCAGGAGTGGTACGTTCCTTGTCGATCTGCGAAGGTTGATGTAGTTTCCTCGTTCGAAGTTTCATGATCATTATCATTAGCTTCCTCATTCCGGTGTAGGCGGTGCAGGTACAACTTCCGATGCTGCGCTACTACGATCAACGAGTATAGATTCATCAATCTCATCGAGTTCTACTTTCTTCCAGTCACTTCTTTAGTGAGAAATTCTTTCTCAAGAAAGGTTCCGTTCTTAGCAACAAATATTTTGCCTTTGGATTTGTGATAGAAAGTATACCCTATAGTTTCCTTAGGGTATCCTATGAAGACGCATTTCTCCGCTTTGGGTTCTAGCTTGGTTGTAACTTCTTTACATAGGCTTCCGCAACCCCAAACTTTCAGGAACGACAGCTTAGGTTTCTTATTAAACCATAATTCATAGTGTCGTTTCTACGGATTTTGATGGTGCTCTATTTAAAGTGAATGCAGCTGTCTCTAATGCATAACTCCAAAATGATAATGGCAAATCGGTAAGAGACATCATAGAACGAACCATATCTAAGAGAGTTCGATTACGACGTTCGGACACACCGTTTCGTTGTGGTGTTCCCGGCGGTGTCAATTGTGAAAGTATTCCGCATTTCTTTAAATGCATACCAAACTCATAACTCAGATATTCACCTCCACGATCGGATCGTAGAAATTTGATCTTCTTGTTACGTTGATTTTCTACTTCACTTTGAATTCCTTAAACTTCTCGAAAGTTTCGGATTTATGTTTCATGAAATAGATATACCCATATCTACTCGATCATCTGTGAAGGTTAGAACATAACGATAACCACCGTGTGATGCTACACTCATTGGTCCGCACACCGGTATGTATGATTTCCAATAAGTAGTAGCTCGCTCCATCATACCAGAAAATGGAGTCTTTGTCATTTTTCCCATTAGACATGCTTCGCATCTATCAAGTGACTCAAAGTCAAGTGATTCAAGTAATCCATCGTATGGAGTTTCTTCATGCGTTTCACTCCAATATGACCAAGACGACCACATATAAGTAGAATTATCATTCAATTTAATTCGCTTAGCATCAATGTTATGTATATGCGTATCACTACTATCGAGATCTAACAGAAATAAGCCATTCTTTTGTGGTGCTCGATCATAAAAGATATTATTCATAAAAATAGAACAACCATTATTCTCGAGACTTGAATGAATAACCGTCTTGCATTAAACAAGATCCAGATATAATGTTCATGCTCAACGCGGGTACATAATAACAATTATTTAGGCTTAAAACTAATCCCGAAGGTAGATGTAGAGGAAGTGTGCCGACTGCGATCACATTGACCTTGGATCCGTTTCCAATGCGCATCGTCACTACATCTTTCAGCAGGTTTCGTTTATTCTTTAGTTCCTGTTTCGAGTTACAAATATGAGCAACCGAACCAGTATCAAATACCCAGGTACTAGAACGAGAACCGGTGAAATGAACATCTATAACATGTATATCGGATATAGCTTCTTTCTTCTTCTTGACAAGGCCGCTCTTTAGATCAGCCAGATACTTGGAGCAATTACGCTTCCAGTGTCCCTTCTCCTTGCAGTAATAGCACTCAGCATCAGGCTTAGGCCGTTCTTAGGTTTCACGGGAGCGTGGCAGCTTTCTTGCCACCCTTCTTGAATTTTCCCTTAGACTTGCCCTGTTTCTTGAAACTGGTGGTCTTGTTGACCATCAACACTTGGTGCTCTTTCTTGATCTCAATCTCAGCAGCTTTTAGCATGCCAAAGAGTTCAGGTAACTCCTTGTTCATGTTTTGCATATTGTAGTTCATCACAAAGTTCTTGTAACTTGGTGGCAGTGATTGAAGGACACGATTAATCCCAGTCTGTTAGGAATCACTATTCCCAAGTCACTGAGTTTCTTTGCATGCCCGGTCATGGCGAGCATGTGCTCACTAACGGAGCTGCCTTCTTCCATCATACAGCTGAAAAATTGTTTCGATGCTTCATAGCATTCCACGGCCGCATGAGTCTCAAAAATAGTCTTCAACTCTTTCATCAACTCATGAGGATCGTGATGCTCAAAACGTTTTTGAAGATCGGATTCCAGACTGCATAAGATGGCACACTGAACTTGAGAGTACCGAGTTTTCCGAGTCGCGTAAACAGCTTTTACTTCATCGGTTTCAGTTTCTGCAGGAGGGTCACCTAGCGGTGCATCAAGCACATATTGCAGATTTCCGCCATTGAGGAAGATCCTCACATGACGGAACTAGTCGGTGAAGTTGCTACCGTTGCTCTTAAGCTTTTCTTTCTCTAGGAACTGGTTAAAATTGATTGGGGACGCCATCTCTACAACATATATTTGCAATAGTTTAGACTAAGTTTATGACAAATTGAGTTCAAATTTTAATTCAACATAATTAAAAATCTAGGTGAACTCTGTTGACGTCAGAAACCCACCGGCGGGCAGCGACTGGTCAACACCGTAGAGCCGGGAACGACTAGGGCTGCGGCTGGCCCCAGTCCCTCGAGCGACGACCGCAAAGCCTCCAGTCGCGCGCCGATGCGGGTTGCAGGGCGTGCCACCGACCTATACCTGGTCAGAAGGTGTGGATGATCCTCGCTTAGTTTCTGCAGGGCACACACGTACACGTTAAATACGAGCCTCGATCGGCTCTCAGGTTGTCCCGTGAATCGGCTCATGGAGCCGATCCACCCATGATTCGTCGAGGTGGCCGAATATATGGTGGTCTGCTTGATCATGATAAAGCGTATGAGATCCACGACGATCTGGGGTTTTCACCGCATAATCGGATCATCCTACTCACGATTGGGCCTCGCGCTCCACGCACGGTAAACGTAAGCCAGCCCTAGACAAGGCCTAGAAACCAACACTAGGTTGATCCTCGGAACGTCCTGTCTAGGGGCAGCAAACTACACCCTGCATGCCGCTGGATCCTCCAACCCTTTGTAAGGCCTAACTATTGCAGATGTTAAACTAATCCTTGATGAATCAAGGAGCGACCGTAACGGATCAGATCTACTAAATAACGATCAAGCGGTGCCGCCCCTGCACCCATGATGAGGAATACGGACGGCTAGATGCGCAAGGGTTGCACTACGACAGCATATGATACTAGGAACAATGCTAACCCTAACACATCTATGATAACTACGTTGCTCGCCATCAAAAAAGGCTTCAGTACGAAACGCATGAACAACTAGGCAGGCTCTGCTGCCTAGATCGCGAGATGCGATCTAGGCGCATGGTGCTTACCGGAAGAACCTCGAAAGCGAAGGTGGCGATGCGCCGAGATTGGTTTGTGTTGAACGTTGGTTGTTGTTTATTCCATAAACCCTAGGTACATATTTATAGTCCAGGGGACTTCTAATGTGCTCGTGCACTAAATCGTGCACGAGATAGATTCTAACTTCTAAACTAACATGCGATCTAATATATTACAGATACGTGGGCAGTTTAGCCCAATTTGGTATAAAAGGCCGATTCACATATTTCTTCTATGTATAATCTTCACATCCATCTTGATCGCGGCCCACCTCTGGCTTGGTCCTTTGGCCTGGTCACATTCTGGTGATAACACATGCCCCCCTGGTTTTGGAAATGACATTTCCAAAATCATTATGCTTTCTTTCGCCGGGTCATGTCGTGGCAGAGCAGAACCGTCGCAGAGCCCTTCATCATGATAACTTGCCTTCTCAACTTCTCCGCACGATTTGACAGTTTTGGCACCACTTCCTCGGAAACTGCTGTGGCATTGAATTTCTATTATGTCCCCTTTTATTTAACCCTCGACAGTTCTCCTCTGCATCTTCTTCGCATTAGCATCTCGAAAAGCCCTCCTGCGCCACGATGTCTTCTTCTTCCTCTGCTCCTCGGATCTTTCCAGCCAGTCCTCCACATCCCGCGAGCCGACGCCGGAGTACAACCCAGCAGAAGTCCACGCGGCCAACATCCGCCGCGCCATTGCGGCCGGGAGAAGTCAGACCATGACTTCTCCATCTGGTCGGAGGACGACCAGTCCGGCCCGACGGGGAGAGCGATCTCCGCTTCCTTGCCGATAAGGAAGCGGTGGAAGAAAGCGAGGATGATCGCTTCCCCTGGGATGGGGCCACCTCCGAGGAGGGAGGAGGAGGAGGAGGGACGACGACAGCTCCCCCGACGAGCCGCCGGCCAAGCGCCATTGCCCCTGGCCGGGAAATCTGAGTGACCCGACAGCGGCCGACGACGACCGAGGAGGACTAGGACAATGAAGGTCCTGCCGGCGGCCGCTGGAGCAGCGACGGCAGCCGGCTGGGAGCAGCGCCGACACGCGGGATGACGGCGGCACGAGGGCAGAGCGGAGATAGTGGCCCTTAGCATAGGATCCGTAGAAGTAGGCGGGGCAATGTATCCCCTTTCGAGGGCAATCAGTTCCACTATGTAAGAAATCTTTCTTATTAATGAAGAACTCTTCCCCAATTTGATTTGCCGATTCGTCCCCTTTGCCAATGCATAATGAGCCGATAGCACCGTATCGGTCCTTCAAGATTCGCCCTTCCCTTCTCCAACCGATGATTTTCTAAATTTGGCAGAAAATGCAGTATCTTCAGGGAAACCTTTGAACTTTCCCAACCAAACCTAATAATGTTCTTCACTAATCATCATTTGTGAAGAAGGTTGCAATGAGGGACCAGCCGTTGGTATCCCAATCGGCTTTTAAACAGAGCAAAAAGCAGGCATCCACCAGGCCTGCTGCCCCCGAGCCTTACTCGAGGCGAGACTTAGCCGAATTAGCCTGGGCTTGATCATGCAGAGCCAGCCGATTTGCACGTAAATCGCTTGCAGAGAGCCTTCAAGGTGGGCTGCCCCCGAGTTTCCTCAATGCGCCTCTTCGTCCTTGCAGGTCAGATCGGCTCCCTTCCTTTGGTGGATCTGATGCGACCCACCCTTAACCTGATCTGGACACCCAAGCTGTCCTTAGCATTGTTCTTGAAGAGAAGATCTGAGCTGTTAAACTATTCTCTTGAGGAGTTCTTTCATTGGGGCTTCTCTTCGTAATTCACTAGGGCTGACCTTCTGGTTAACAATTGTATCTCTTGAGTCGATGGCCATGCATCGGCTGCTTCTCAATTCTAAAGTCGATGGCCATGCATCGGCTGTAAAATGTTTAAAAATTTTAGGCCGATTTGTGTATCGGCCCCCATACTCAGTATTATCTCATATCCTCGTGTTTTATCCATCTAGGTGCCCCCCGAGCCGATTCTGTCAAGAGAATTGATGGTATCGGCTCTTTAGGTAGTTCCTGTTGGGTCAAACGTTGATCCCAGACAAAATGGATGGTGAGGATAATTTGCGATTGCTGGAATCGGCCTCCACGTGCCTTGGGAAGGTTTTGTAATATCCCTTCATCAGTTTCGGAGGGCCGATCGCAAGGATCGGCCTCGCCATGTTGCTTATCGACGTAGTCTTGCTGCTCGTCCATGTCGGGTGGATAAAACCAGCCCAATCTCCGATTTTATCACGTTGGAGCGCTTGCTGATGTCCACCTTGGGTGCAACGTGTGATCGTGGAGGTCTACACCCCGCCGGTCGAACGAACACCATGTTTGTGCCAGCCGATGTTTCATCATCGGCTCTCTTTTGCTTGGGGCGCCACTCTTTCTTTGCGGCAGTCCCTCCTCATCCAGGGTCCTTTGGACTTTCGCAACCAGATCAGGTCGCGCCTTCCTCGCGTATGCAAGTACATCCTTTCGGCTTCCTCCAGCCCGCGCAATCGCTGAACCCTGCGCTTTTGTGAATGGCTGAGACCGTCGAGCACCACCTTGGACGGTGCTTTGTCTTCTTCGTATTCCCCTTCGTCTTGAATCCTCGAGATCTTCCAACGAGGGGTCTCGGCACGTCGTTTTGCGGTGGGAGAGGCCCTAAGCGCTCGAACACGGACACGTTGGCTGTCTCCTTCTTTCCGGTTGCATTCTGGGCAGTTGCCGATTGTTGGTAATCGGCTCATCCTGAATCCCAGCAGTGTCCGAAGAAGGGGCAGTGCCAATGCCTGTCCGTATCGTCCTGCTCCCTGCCGTGGCGCTCTGCCGCTCCTCATCATGATTATCCCGGCAATGTCTTCCGTCGTTTCCGGTCGGACGACCTCTTTCATCATTGTCGTTGTATCGCGGCGTTGGTCATATCGACTAACATACTTGTTGAGGAGGTGATCAGAGAGGGGTCGCTGGTATCTTATGTTCTTCACTTCCCCCTCGGTGACGTAGCGCTTGCCATCTTGACGGAGCCGATCGCATGGAGCGGCCCCCTCAGTGTCCTTGCTCTGAGAGCAGCTGTCCTCATCCCCGTCCTTCTCAGAGCGGTGTCCAAGCTCTACCATGCTGATGTTGGCTGAGAAATCAGGCGGCACCCTCCAAGGTGGGCAAACTCCACCATGTTGACGCGGGGAAGGGTGTGTGTCGACCTTCATGGCATGCTGGTTAAAAATTAGTCGCCCATTTTCTATCGCCACTTGGATCTGACGCCACACCCTGCAGTCGTTGGTGGTGTGGGTGAACGTGTTATGCCACTTGCAGTATGGCTTTCCGTTCAGCTCTTGCACCGTAGGAAACTTGTGGCCTTCGGGTATCTTTATGTGCTTCTCCGCGAGTAAGAGGTCGAAAATCTGCTCGGTTTTCGTCACGTCGAAGTCGAACCCTCTTGGAGGCCCTGGTGGCTTTACCCATTTGCAGGTTACTGGGCCTGCAGCTCGAGTCCACTCAGCTACTGCGACCTCTCGCTCTCCCGTAAGACCTTCATCTTCGCCTGCGTCAACCATGGTAACCACGCGCTTGAATTTATCTTGGTAGACATCCGGGTGGCGTTGTTCATACTGACAACTTCTGCACCATGTGTGCTAACGAAGGATAGTCCGCCTGGGAGGCCACTTCCTTGATCGATGATGATAGACCCACCACAGCCAATTCGGCTTCCTTTTCCTTACATGAACCGAATAGCATCGGTTCCTAACGGTCCTGAGCGCGGATGTATTCGACACCGTTTCTCCACCCTTGTCGTACTTGTGCTAGATCGGCAATGCCGGCCTCGGAAGCCTCCGAGTGATATTGCTCATGGAACCGTTCTTCCAGTTGCTTCCAGGTCTGGATTGAGTTCGGTGGCGCGACGTGTACCACCGAAAGCCGATCCTGTGGGTGTGAGAAGTACCTCACGCGCAGCTCGTCGACGCTGAGATCATGCCCAGCTGTGCCAAATATCGGCTCACGTGCTCGATGGAGCTGGAGCCATCCGCTGAACTTTGTGAAGTCCGGGAGCCGATATTTGGGTGGTAGCGGGATCAATTCGTACTCGTTGGGGTACGGCTTGGTATAGCCGATCGCCTTTCTTTTCGGCATCATGCCGAACTGATCTTTCAGAATCGTACAAATTTGATCCGCGGTGATGCTGTGGTGCCAACCCTGAAGATTCGAGTGGCGTACTTAACCAGCCATGCATGTTTCTCGGTTCGAGCCAACTGCAGGAGCTGGGCTCGGGAGCTTCGTCGGGGTGGCGTATTTAGCTAGCCACGTTTGCTTCTCAGGGTCTGTCTCCGACGTTCCTCCTGTTGCCCCAGAAGTCCCCGCTATAGCGACCTGGTTCGAGGGTGCCCAGGTGCTGCGGTCTGGCACGTATGCGCATGCGTATCCGTGCGGGATCTCCTTGGGCGCGTCCTGTAGAAATTGGTAATCACTGGGGTCACCACCAATCTTGTAGACGACATAGGCCGATGAGTTCGGCGCTTCGGGCGCTGCCAACGCGAACGGCGGCGGACGGGACTGGAGTAGCAACTCCCCTTGATGAGTCCCGGGCTGGTCTGACGGAGAGTGCGATGGCTCATGATCTCCTGGATCACCGCGCAGCGCGACACGCTCCAACGTGTTCACCGGGCTCTCGGAATGGCGGTGCAGCGAATGAGCCACCATGAAGTTTATCTCCTGACGCAGCGACCTGGTGCGTTCTCGCGGGGTGGACAGGTCCACTCCATCAGCGCCTTCGGGTGTGAACCCCTTCCATCGATGCCGTGGGAGGCGGGTCTGTGGAAGGAGCAGGTGGGTCGGCTTCGAGGGCAGACTTGATCTCGTCGTACTTCTTCTTGAGCTCGCGGTGGGGTCCCCGTACGTGACCGGAGTTTCTTACGCCACTTCTGATGAAGATGGCATGGTGTTCGATGTTGAAGATTGTCCCACCGGGCGTGCCAGAATGTGTTGACGTCAGAAACCCACCGGCGGGCAGCGACTGGTCAACACCGTAGAGCCGGGAACGACTAGGGCTGCGGCTGGCCCCAGTCCCTCGAGCGACGGCCCGCAAAGCCTCCTGGTCGCGCGCCGATGCGGGTTGCAAGGGCGTGCCACCTGACCGGTCAGGAAGGTGTGGATGATGCCTCGCTTAGTTTCCTGCAGGGCACACACGTACACGTTAAATACGAGCCTCGATCGGCTCTCAGGTTGTCCTGTGAATCGGCTCATGGAGCCGATCCACCCATGATTCGTCCGAGGTGGCCGAATATATGGTGGTCCTGCTTGATCATGATAAAGCGTATGAGATCCACGACGATCTGGGGTTTTCACCGCATAATCGGATCATCCTACTCACGATTGGGCCTCGCGCTCACGCACGGTAAACGTAAGCCAGCCCTAGACAAGGCCTAAAAACCAACACTAGGTTGATCCTCGGAACGTCCTGTCTAGGGGCAGCAAACTACACCCTGCATGCCGCTGGATCCTCCAACCCTTTGTAAGGCCTAACTATTGCGAGATGTTAAACTAATCCTTGATGAATCAGGGAGCGACCGTAACGGATCAGATCTACTAAATAACGATCAAGCGGGGTGCCGCCCCTGCACCCATGATGAGGTACAGGGACGGCTAGATGCGCAAAGGTTGCACTACGACAGCATATGATACTAGGAACAATGCTAACCCTAACACATCTATGATAACTACGTTGCTCGCCATCAAAAGGCTTCAGTACGAGCAACGCATGAACAACTAGGCAGGCTCGTGCTGCCTAGATCGCGAGATGCGATCTAGGCAGCATGGTGCTTACCGGAAGAACCCTCGAAACGAAGGAATTGGCGATGCGCCGAGATTGGTTTGTGTTGAACGTTGGTTGTTGTTTATTCCATAAACCCTAGGTACATATTTATAGTCCAGGGGACTTCTAATGTGCTCGTGCACTAAATCGTGCACGAGATAGATTCTAACTTCTAAACTAACATGCGATCTAATATATTACAGATACGTGGGCAGTTTAGCCCAATTTGGTATAAAAGGCCGATTCACATATTTCTTCTATGTATAATCTTCACATCCATCTTGATCGCGGCCCACCTCTGGCTTGGTCCTTTGGCCTGGTCACATTCTGGTGATAACAAACTCCCACTCAAAACAATATCCCTCGCATTGTCTTAGTGATCACACGAACCAAATCTACCGCACCTAAACCCGATCATCACGAGAAAGGTGTGATTTCAATGGCGAACACTCAAAGTGTTCATCATATCAACCATATGATTCATGCTCTACCTTTCGGTATCACGTGTTCCGAGACCATGTCTGTACATGCTAGGCTCGTCAAGGCCACCTTAGTATCCGCATGTGCAAAACTGTCTTGCACCCGTTGTATGTACTTATTGAATCTATCACACCCGATCATCACGAGATGCTTCGAAACGACAAGACTTGATAACGGTGCTACTAAGGATGAACACTTTATTATCTTGAGATTTTAGTGAGGGATCATCTTATAATGCTACCGTCGCGATCTAAGCAAAATAAGATGCATAAAAGGATTAACATCACATGCGGTTCATATGTGATATGATATGGCCCTTTTGTCTTTGCGCTTTTGATCTTCATCTCCAAAGCACGGACATGATCTCCATCATCTTCGGGCATGATCTCCATCATCGTCGGCGTAGCGTCAAGGTCAATGGCGCCGTCTCCATGATTGTCCTCCATGTAGCAACTATTACAACTACTTTGAAATACTACTCAACATGAAATTTAAAGACAACCATAAGGCTCCTGCCGGTTGCCACAATACAATAATGATCATCTCATACATATTCATCATCACATTATGGCCATATCACATCACCAAACCCTGCAAAAACAAGTTAGACGTCTCTAATTTGGTTTGCATATTTTACGTGGTTTAGGGTTTTCGAGAGAGATCTAATCTACCTACGAACATGAACCACAACGTTGATACTAATGTTGTCAATAGAAGAGTAAATTGAATCTTTACTATAATAGGAGAGACAGACACCCGCAAAGCCTCTTATGCAATACAAGTTGCATGTCGAACGAGGAACAAGTCTCATGAACGCGGTCATGTAAAGTTAGTCCGAGCCGCTTCATCCCACTATGCCATAAAGATGCAAAGTACTCAACTAAAGATAACAAGAGCATCAACGCCACAAAACCATTGTGTTCTACTCGTGCAACCATCTATGCATAGACACGGCTCTGATACCCTTTGTAGGATAACGTTGCATAGAAAACAAAAATTTTCCTACCGCGAACACGCAATCCAAGCCAAGATGCAATCTAGAAGACGGTAGCAACGATGGGGTATCGTGTCTCACCCTTGAAGAGATTCCAAAGCCTACAAGATGAGGCTCTTGTTGCTGCGGTAGACGTTCACTTGCCGCTTGCAAAAGCGCGTAGAAGATCTTGATCACGATCGGTTCCGGCGCCACGAACAGGCAGCACCTCCGTGCTCGGTCACACGTTCGGTTGTTGATGAAGACGACGTCCACCTCCCGTTCCAGCGGGCAGCGGAAGTAGTAGCTCCTCTTGAATCCGACAGCACGACGGCGTGGTGTCGGTGGCGGTGGAGAACTCGCGGAGCTTCGCTAAAGCTACACGGGAGATATGGAGGAGAAGGGGCGGCTAGGGTTTGGGAGGGGGTGGCCGGCCACTTCAATGGGGGCGGCCAGCTTGTGGTCTTGGGGTGGCTGGCCCCCTCCCTTGGCCCCTCATTATATAGGTGGATCCCCAGAGTTGGTCTCCAAGTCTTCGAATAAGACCCGAACAAAAAACCTTCCATATGGAGGGAAACCTAACCAAGCTAGGACTCCCACTAGAGGTGGGAGTTCCACCTCCCATATGGGGGTGGCCGGCCCCAGGGGAGGACTCCTCCCCCACTAGGGTTGGCCGGCCATGGAGGTGGAGTCCCATGTGGACTCCACCTTCCTTGGTGGTTTCTTCCGGACTTTTCTAGAACCTTCTAGAACCTTCCATAGAACCTTCCGCGACATTTTAATTCACATAAAATGACATCCTATATGAATCTTATTCTCCGGACCATTCCGGAACTCCTCGTGATGTCCGGGATCTCATCCGGGACTCCGAACAAATATTCGAACTCCATTCCATATTCAAATACTACCATTTCAACATCCAACCTTAAGTGTGTCACCCTACGGTTCGTGAACTATGCGGACATGGTTGAGTACTCACTCCGACCAATAACCAATAGCGGGATCTGGAGATCCATAATGGCTCCCACATATTCAACGATGACTTTAGTGATCGAATGAACCATTCACATATAATACCAATTCCCTTTGTCTCGCGATATTTTACTTGTCCGAGGTTTGATCTTCGGTATCACTCTATACCTTGTTCAACCTCGTTTGTCGTTGCCTAATCGACAATACCTCGGAGGAGGGATCCTCACGAGGGGGAGAAGAAGTAGGGGCCATAGGGCGGAGTGCACACGGGATGGTGGTACGCGAGTTACCCAGCTTCGAACACACGATGACGGGGCCCTGCTGTCTGGAATTATCTGGGCGCTTGCGCGTTGTTACAATGGTTGTGGTTCTAGGGCTCCCAGGATCCGGCTTATAAAGGCGCCCGGATCTAGGGTTTACATGGAGAGTCCTAGCCGGAATACAAGTTGCCTAACTACGGTACAATATCTTGCCGTGTACGTCAAGGATCCGCCTTCCTTATGGCCGTCTGGATCCGGATACTTTATGGGCCTCCACGGATCCGGCCTCCTTCGTAGGTCGGTTGGGATCCGGCTCCAAGTTCCTGGGCTGGACTTCATCCTTCATGATCAACAGCAACTGGGCCGCCCGATGGGCCCCATGCCACCATCACCGTCTGTGGGCCACCCGGGCTTGCCGGATCTAGGCCACGTCGTTGATATACCCATAAAGTATACACAGTAGCCCCCGAAGTTCTCCGAGATTCATCATTCTTCCACCTTCATACAACTCGGAACCGAAGAGAATCTTGAAGAGCTTCAAAACTTTCCTGTTTCCGATATCATTCAATCGGAAATCTTCTCGTCTTTCAGTTTCGATAATGTAACGGAGTTTGCACTTTTCCCGCGCACAACTTCCTATCTTCCCGCGCTAATTTTTCGGAGATGCGAATCTTTAGCCGGAAATTTCGGGAGCGCACGGTCAAATCACCTCCACGTCATTTTACCGTTTTTAACCTAAGACACGTGTCATGCATCCAACGGTGAGACCGTTCAGTTTCCGCCGTCGGATCCGGAACGCGAATCTCCGCGCGCGGTCTATAAATACCCCATCGCGCGGTGACTTCCCATTCGTTTCACCCTTCTACCACTTCATCTTCTTCCTCCCGACGCGCCGCCGGCCAAATCTCAACTCCGACGAGCTCCGCCACGGTGACCTTCGCGCCCAATCGCTCCAAGCTTCCCTTCGCCCCAAGATCGTCGCGGTTGATCGGGAAATCTTCCCCGCCGCCGATTCGTGGTCACGCGGGCCGCTTTGCAGCAAGTTCGGCGACCTTCAATCTCGCCGGAACATCGTCGGACCGCCGCGCCATTAACGGTACGTGCGCCGGACTCGTAGAAGAAGAAGTAGTGTAGGATAGATTCCGGTTACTCAAACACTTTGCATGGGTGCAGCCGGAAGCATGCCGATCGACTCACAGTGTACTGGTAGTTCTCCGAACAGCCCGGATCCCAGTTCATTAGAGCCTATCTGTCCGGATCCCATAGCTTATCTACCACCATATGTTTCCGACATCCGGCTAGCTCAACCTTTTTCCGCATCTTCCAGCACCAAGCTAAGCCGGATCCCAACCGCGCAAGAGATTGAAGAAGAACTTCAAGGGCAAGCTAGAATGGCTGCTAAGGTGCAAGAGACGGAAAATAAGAAGGCTTCCAAGGCCCGGAACCGCGAAGGAGAGCGGGGTCAATGGTGGCCTGCGAAACCACCGATACGGAGCTCAGAGAGCTCCAGAACGAAGGTATGATCTCCGCTCATTGGAGTTTCATACGCGACACAATCGTCCCTAAGCCTGGAGTCGGAGAAGTGGTCATGACCAAGGCTTGGGTGGAACGCGGACTGTCGCTTCCTTGTTCGGAATTTTTCCTCTCCGTCCTCAACACATATGGGCTTCAGCCCCACAACATCTGCCCCAACTCCTACCTGCTGCTGTCCAACTTCGTCACTCTCTGCGAAGGGCATCTCGGAATCCGGCCAGACATCAAATTATGGCAGTTTTTCTTCCGAGTGAAGAAAGAAACAAAGGACAAAGCCATGCTGAACTGCGGGAGCATGACCTTCATGCTCCGACCTGGTCGTATGTACCCTCCACACGACTCGCACGAATCCGTCCGGTACTGGAACGCCGGATGGTTCTATGAGAAGAACGTGTCAGTTCCGGAGATCCACGATGGTCTCCCCAAGTTCAACAACGAACCTCCGGAAGAGCTCGCAAGCTGGAGCTTCATCCCGCCGCTTTCCCTAACTCCCATTCTGGAGAAGGCAGCGCGGAGAATCTCCTGGTTAGTCCACGACGGGCTAACCGGAACCCAGCTTACGTTGAGCTGGTTTACCAGGCGGATCCAGCCTCTCCGATACAACGCGCGATTAATTTGCGCATACACCGGGGCGGACGACCAGCTCCGAGCTACCCGCCACGATCTTCCGGCTGATTCTCTCAAAAGGAGATTCAAAACGCTGGTGAAGGTGGGCCGGGGTCAACCGATCCCGGAACTAATAAAGGACATCTACACGAACGACCAATGTCCTCCGGTAAGCCTTGACTCTTTCATCACTTCAGATTTCACAAGTTTTTGGACATTGACTAACACTTGATAGCTTTTCCTCCAGCTCGCTACATTGGCGGAGGAAAACCTGCGCACCATACTCCGCGTCCCTGTCAGCGGCGACACGGCGGAGGAGGTTCCGGAGGACGAAGAGGAGGAAGAGGAGCCCCGCAAGGTAGCTCCTCGACCTGCGAAGCGTCCCCGCGCCAAAGCTTCCGGCTCTAAGCCGGAGCCGCGGCGAGGCCTCCGCCAAGAAGCCCAAGGTCACCAAGCCCCCTCCGCTCGATTCAAGGAAGGCGGAGCGGGAGCGTTTGAAAATGCTTTCAACAGCAGGCAAACGCTCACGCCCCATCCCCGGCGCCCCGTAAGTTTCCGGGTATGGTACATATTTACTTTGATGCATCTGTTACTCATGCGATCTTCTTTTATCTGTTCGCAGTACTCCGACTGCCACTCGGACCGCCAGCCAAGAACCTATCACAAAGTTCCTGAAGAAATCTCCGGCTGTCGGTCCTCCGACCCCTGCACCACCAAGCGCTTCCCACACTGCTCCCCCATCGTCCCCTCCTCAGGCGGATCAATCTTCCCCTCCTGCCGCCACCGGAGATAATTCCGGTTAGCAGCGAGAAAGTGGGCGGAGAAGATCCCAAGGCCAAAGACCCTGCTCAAGAAGAAGCTCAAGATCAAGGAGAGGCGGAAGTCACTTCCTCCGAGAAGGCCGGAGCCGGTGCGGCGACGTCGTCGTTTTTCCGAAGAACCGGAGATCCGGCTGACCTCACTTCCACCCCCAAGGCATATGCTACCAAATTCTTCAAGCAGCTCACGGAGCCGGAGAAATGGGAGCTTGAGCAAGACTTGCTCAATGCTATGCTAAACAATGCTTGGGGGAAGCCGGATGCCGGAACATCGGAAATCCAGGACTTCAAGAAGGGCGTCGGCGAGTTCCTCGACAAGCTCGTCTGCAAACAAAAGGTACTCCCCAGTAGCCCCCAAGCATGTAAGCGGAAACAAGTACTAGTTAGCGCTTAGATGCTTTAGAGTATCGCCACTTTTGGGAAGATTTATTTAAAATGCTACAGTAGCCCCCAAGCATGATGTCGGAAAGATTCCGGCAAAAAATGCTTCAAAGGACACCAATGTGTTGTAAGCGGAATTTTACTCCTGCTCTGTCTTCTTTTTACAGGAACAGCAGGCACTGCACTATGAGCTGCATAAAAACATTGCTCTGCAGCGCCGCGTTACCTTGGGTCAAGCGGAAAACATCCAGACCCTTAAAGAGAAAAATGCGAACTGAACAAGCAGCTGGCGGACGCCCAAGGTTTGGTTTCCGACCTTTCTTGCTATCAGTTCACGTTCCGACTTTGAACTGTATCTAACTTGAATCCTTGTAGGCGCATCTTCCTCCCTGGCTACGACCTCCTCCGAGCTGGAAAACCTGCGCTCCTCCTACCAAGCCGGAGCTAAAGCTGAAGGAGGCGGAGCAGCGAAGGAGCATGCCGAGAAGCGCTGGCGGAGAAAAACTCCGAGCTTATCGGGAGAAAGGCGAATTCTTGCTGAAGCGAAATGCTGATAGCGAGACCATCAAGAGGCAGCAAAAAGAGCTCAATGGGCTCCGGAAGTATATGGAGACCGCAGAGCACCATTGGGACCTGCTGGCCGAAAATATTCTGGGTACTTATACTCGGAATTTCTTGTCTTGATGCTTTTTGTTTTCTCGTGCTCAACTTGAATGTTTACTTATTGTATTTTTGTGCAGAGCCACTTGGATACCCTGAAAAACGCCGGAACAAATTCCCCCGGGACGATGTTCTTCTCTCGCTGGTGATGACTGCAAGGATCTTATATCCGCTTCTCGGAAAATATGCCATAACTTGTCCCTGAAGAGGAGCCGCACATGCAGTCTGCGCAAGCTGATCAAGCGTATGGATATTCTTCCGGAGCTGGTGACCGATCTACAAGCGTCATCTGCCCGAGGTGCAGCTGCTATGACTCTAACCATGTGCTTGGCGCATCACCCTAAGATGGATCTGGATCGGGTGTCTTCTGGAGTTCCTCCGACCGCAGATGTCGAAAAGCTTCTCGATGCAGTGAGTGGTTATGACACCCGCATCGCGCGGAAGATCCGTCATGAAGAGTTTTACGACAAGGTGGTTCTCCCAGCAGACGAGCCCCTTGAAGATGAACTCCAAAAAGAGCGCGACGCGGAGGCCCGACCTGCAGAATCCGGATCCCAATATACATGGACCAGCTCCAAGGATGCTCCCGAAGAGGAAGAGCCCAAGACCAGCGCTGCAACCTCCGATGAAGATGAAGAGAGCGATGAAGACGTGTCGTCTCCGGCTGAAGGCGCCAAAGGAAAAAATCCAGAAGCCACTGCCTCTCCGTCCAAGGCGGAGTGAAAACGTTTATGTCCTGCGGGATAAAACAATGCATCATTTTGGCCCCAGCGAGGGTTTGTAATATAACTTAAATTCTTAAGTAGTTAGGGACGAAACAGGCATGCATGCGTGGGCGGAAAAAACTTATCCTGCTATCCGTTTATATATTATTTGCATGTGTTGGTTCTTGAAAGCAAGTGCTGGTTTGATGATTTCCGGCTTGCCCACTTGACCTTCCACGAGCCGGAAAACCCGTGCCGGAAACGCTCGCCAGCGGCGACGAAGCCCAATGGCAATCCGTCAATAACCGCGGAAACAAGCCCCCAGCCCAAGTGCCGGAAGTCGCTACCAGGAATCCATGGGTTCGCAACAGAAAAAATTTCCGCCAGAAAACTTAAACTTACGTCCTAAGGGACGATTTTGAAAATCACAACTTTCATACACGCCTAGGCGGAAAGATCCAGCTCTGCGGTTTTAGTCGGAAAAACATACACGATCCATAAATGAAAAATTAAAGGAGGTAAAAGACTCTAAGAGTGAACCAAAAGCTTTATTTCATTGATCATGTATCATAGATATTACAAGGTATGTAATGCGTAAGGCGCTAAGTGTGGAAGGGACGTAGCTGTGCTATGTTCCAGGGACGATCTGTTTCATCATATATGTCACCCGGATCTTCTCGTTTTCGTTTCTGCCGGTTGGCAGGTCTATCCTTTAGTTCCCGGAAATCAACGAGATAGTAGGATCCGTTGTGTAGTACTTTGCTGATGACAAAAGGTCCTTCCCATGGAGTCTGCAACTTGTGATCTTTCACCTGACGAAGGCGGAGGACTAAGTCTCCGACCATGAACGAGCGGTTCCGAACTCGACGGCTATGATAGCGTCGGAGCCTGCTGGTAAATGGTGGAGCGTTGGTCAGCTAGATTCCGAGCCTCTTCGATCAGGTCCACAGATAGCTGTCGAGCCTCGTCAGCGGTTTCTTCATTGTAGGCGGAAACTCGCGGTGAATCATGGATGATGTCGGTGGGAAGCACGGCTTCGGATCCGTATACCAGGAAGAAAGGAGTAAATCCTGTTGACTGTTAGGGGTAGTTCGTAAACTCCACGAACAGAGTCCAGCTCATCAGCCCAAGCTCGGCTGCACGGCGCAGCGGTTCTTCAAGGCGAGGTTTGATTCCGGCTAGTATAAGGCCGTTGGCTCGTTCAACCTGACCGTTGGATTGTGGGTGAGCCACGGATGCAAGGTCAAGCCGGATCCCAACTTCATCGCAGTAATCCTTGAGTTCTCCCTGCGCAAAGTTTGTGCCATTACGTGATTATGCTGTGTGGGATGCCGAATCTCGTTACGAGGCTGCAGACAAATTTTAGTGCCGTAGCACCATCGGCTTTTCTCAGCTTTGCCTCGATCCACTTACTGAACTTATCAATAGCGACCAGGAGGTATTCATGACCGCGGAGATGATTTCTTTAATTTACCAACCATATCGAGCCCCAGACCGCAAATGGCCAGGTGATAGGTATGGTCTTCAGCTCTTGGGCTGGAGCGTTTGGTTGAGTAGCATAGTACCGACAACCGCGGCAAGTTTTCACCAGCTTGTCGGCATCCTCTTTAGCTGTTGCCGATAAAATCCTAACCGGAAAGCTTTTGCAACGAGGGACCTGGGGGCGGCATGATGCCCGCAATCCCCTGCATGGATCTCTCTGAGGATTTCAATGCCGTCTTTGGAGACGCATTTGAGAAATACCCCATTTGCGCTTCGTTTGTAGAGCTGTCCATCAACAATTGTGTAGGATCTTGCTCGCTGATGATCTGTCGAACGTGGACCTCGTCCTTCGGCAACTTTTGATCAATGAGGTAATCCAAGAACGGCTGAGTCCAGGCCGGAATGACTGCCATCACTTCCTTAGCCGGAGACGCGATCCGGATTTTCGGGTTTGCACCCTTCACCAGGGTACTCGCAGATGCTCAAGGAAAATTCCTGGCGGAATTGGCTTTCTGCCGGATCCGAGTTTGGACAGCATGTCCGCTGCTGTGTTATCGTCTCCTGACGTACTTGACTTCGTATCCGAGGAAGCACTTGGCGATCTCGTCCACTTCGTCTCTGTAAGCCGCCATGACGGAGTTTCTGGCGTTCAGGTTCCGGCTACTTGTTGTGCCACCAGGTCGGAATCTCCGGCATATGATGTGCTTGATCCCAATTTCCTTAGCGATGCGCAGACCGTGTAGTAGAGCCTCGTATTCCGCCATGTTGTTGGTTGCTTCGAAGTGAATCTGCAGAACGTACTGCAGTTCTTCTCCGGTAGGTGACTTCAGGGTAACTCCAGCCCCCGAGCCTTGATGTTGCTTGGAGCCGTCAAAGTGCATGACCCAAGCTTCAGGTTCCGGCACAGGCGTGCCCTCCGGCGCTTCAGTCCAATCCGCGATGAAATCCGCTAGAATTTGAGACTTAATTGCAGTTCGGGCTTCGTAGTTGATGTCGAAGGCAGATAACTCGATGCCCCATTTTGCTACGCGTCCTGTTGCGTCGGAGTTGTTGATGATCGTTGCCAGGGGAGCCTTGCTCACCACTGTCATTGGGTGCTCCTGGAAGTAGTGTCTCGGTTTCCGGCTTCCTAGGAAAACTCCGTAAGCAGCTTCTGAAAGTGAGGGTATCTCTGCTTGGATTCCGTCAAGACTTCGCTAATGTAATAGACAGGCCTTTGGACTCCGTGCTCAAATCCTTCTTCCTTTCGCACCACCACGATTACGAGGCTGATAACTTTGTTGGTAGCCGCTATGTAGAGGAGCATAGACTCTGACTCAGCTGGAGCTGCCAATATAGGTGGGGAGGAGAGTATGTCCTTCAACTCCTGAAGTGCTTTATCTGCTGCTTCATCCCAGACGAACTTGTCGGTTTTCTTCAGCAGCTTGTATAGAGGTAAGGCTTTCTCGCCAAGACGGCTAACAAATCTACTGATTGCCGCAACGCAACCAGTTAATCGCTGCACATCTTTGAGACAAGTTGGCCTTTTGATGTTCGGGATAGCCTTGATTTTTTCCGGGTTAACTTCAATGCCCTGTGAGAAACAATGAAGCCAAGGAGTTTTCTGCTGGTACGCCAAAACGCACTTTAGCGGATTCAACATCATCTTGTACCGTCGGAGATTATCAAAGGTTTCCTTGAGGTCGCTCAGCAGGTCGGATCCCTTCCGGGTCATGACCGCGATGTCGTCGACGTAGGCGTGCACGTTCCGACCAATTTGGTCCTTCGGCACCGCTGCATCGTCCGTTGGTATGTGGCACCTGCGTTTTTCAAGCCAAAAGGCATGGTGACATAGCAGTATGTGCCAAAGGGTGTGATGAAAGAAGTTGCCTTTTGGTCGACTCCTTCATCAAGATCTGATGGTACCGGAATATGCGTCAAGAAAACATAAAAGCTCCGCCCCTGCCGTCGAATCAATGACTTGGTCAATGCGCGGCAAAGGGAACGGATCTTTCGGACAGTGCTTATTCACGCCGGTAATCGATGCACATTCTTAGTATTTCAGAATTCTTTTTAGGTACAAGGACGGGGTTTGCGACCCAATCAGTATGGATAACTTCTACTACAAAACCTGCCTCTAATAACTTTGCTAACTCCATTCCTATGGCGCGGCGCTTCTTATCTCCAAAGCGTCGCATAGCTTGCTTCACCGGTTTTGCACCCGGATTTATGTTGAGGTAGTGCTCGGCGAGTTCCCTTGGTACTCCGGACATGTCAGAAGGTTGCCATGCGAAGATATCCATGTTAGCTCGGAGGAACTCGACGAGCGCGCTTTCCTATTTGGGGTCCATGTTGGCTCCGACTGAAACCTGCTTGGAGCTGTCTCCTTCAATGAGGTCATGCTTCTTGGTTTCTCTCGCGGCCTTGAACGAGGTCTTCTGTTCGGAGATCTGCTTCTTGGTGGTCTGCATCTCAGTCGGATCCACCGCGGCTCTGTAGCCTTGCGGCTCCTCTCCAGATATGACGGATTCTGCAAAGGCGGCTTCGCCCTCCTCGCAGTCCCTAGCTTTCTTGTAATCTCCGGATACGGTGATCCAACCGTTAGGACCCGGAATCTTGAGCTTGTTGTAGATGTAGCATGCCCTGGCGTGGAACTTGTGGTAGGTGGGCCTGCCAAAGATCACGTGGTAGGAGCTTTTGAAGGGCACCACTTCAAACGTGATCATCTCTTCGCGGTAATTGTTCACATCGCCGAAGGCCACGGGAAGTTTGATGCTGCCCGAGAGTTTGCCTTCTTACCGGAACCACGCCATGAAACTCGGTGGTGCTGTGCTTGAGCTGGTCCTTGGTGAGGTTCATCTTCTCCAGGGTCTCCAGGTACATGATGTTCAGGCTGGCTCCTCCGTCCATAAGACACTTGGAAAAGTCGTACCCGTCTATGCGGGGACTTACAACCAGAGCGTAGCACTCTTTGGGGATGACGGCCGGATGATCCGACCTGTCAAAGGTACAGGCTTTCTCCGACCACTTGACATACTGCGGCACAGCCGGAACTGTGGCGTTCAAGATCCGGAGCGCCGATTTTTCGCGCGGACAGTGGGGTTCCGAGGAAGGTGTGGTAAGTTCCGACACTCTTTTGCCAAAGGGGTTGGACTTGTTTGCTACGGTACCCTCCTTGGGTTCCGGCGAAGCGTCATCCTCGTCCATGGCCTCGGAACTGTCCTCCTCTTTGTCCTTGTTCTTGCCCTTGCCTCCTTTGCCGCGTGGGCGCTTCCGGGCTCGCTTGTATCCTGCCTCCGGGTCATTCTTCAGATCATTGACCCACTTGCGTTGCGATTTGTGTGGGTGGATTTGCCCGTAGCCGGATCCAGATGAGCCAGGCACGGCATATCCCTGTATTCTTCGTACGTTTGGGGCGCGGGATCCGGCTGCGGTGACTTCGTCGGCGCGCTGCTGGCCCTGCCTGCCCGCCTCCACGTCCGCGGCCTCTTCCGCCTCCTGGACCTCCGCGTTGGAACGTCATGGCTACCATGTCGGATCCTCCGCCCTTCTGGTCTTCGGGGGTTCTTCCGCTTGTTGCTGTTGCTGCCGCCGTTATCACGGTTTTTCTTGTTGGTGCGGGGGTATGGCTGTTGCTGCGAGATCTCCGCCTGCGTCATCATCGGCGGCGGTATGATCGCTGGCGATGTTTATCATCTCATCAAGAGTGAGTTTGTTTGCATTCACCAGGCAGGTAAGCGCAGCAGCCCCCACGCTGCAAACCACCGATGAAGGCGTGCATTGCTGTGCGGTTATCTACGTTCTCGCACTCATTCCTGGTTGCCAACCATCGGGTGAGGAAACTCTGGATGTCTCACCCTTCTTCTGGATGCAAGCTTGAAGATCGCTGGTGGTGGCCGGTCTCTTGTAGGTACCCCTGAAGTGGTTCTCGAAAGCCTTCTTCAAGTCCAACCAGCAAAAGATAGTGTTCTCCTCGAGGTCGCTGAGCCAAACACGAGCTGGACCAATAAGGTACAACTGTAGCATGCGGCAGGCTATATTCGGGGTTCCTCCGGCGAAGGTTACTGCATTGTAGTAATCCTCAATCCAGGTATCCGGCCTCTCGCTGCCATCATAATGCTTCAGGTTTCTGGTAGCTTAAGGTTCAGCTTCTTGGCTTTGGTTCCTCTCGGATCATCTGGCCAAAGCACCTTGGACCGATGTAGTCGGATCTGTACTCGTTGAGGCGATCACGAGCATCACGGGGGGCACCACCGGGTGACTTCGAGCGGGAACGGGATCTCCGGCCTCTGCCTCCGCCCCGCCTCCACCTCCACTGGGTGGCGGTGAGGGAGATCTGCGGGGGCACTGTAAGACGTTCTTCCGCCTTCGATTCTCGGCGTGGTTCCCGCGGCTGGCTCCGGCTTCGGTGGCTCCTTTCCTCTTGGTGGTGGTCGCCTCCGTCGTTCCGGCTCCTTCGTGGCTCAGGTGCGTATTCCTCGTTCCGACTCCTCCTGGGTTCCGGGTCGCGTCCTTGGCTTCTGCGAGGCTCAGGATCGCGTTCTTGACTCCGACGAGGCTCGGGCTCGCGGTTTTGGTTCCGGCCTCGAGTTGCTCCAGCGTACGCTCCCTGTTCCTGTCTCTAGGAGCGGCATCGCGTCGCGGATGTTAATTCCGCTTGGCCCATGGGGCCTGGGGTTTCCGGAGGAACTGCGACGGCGGGGGTAGCGGAGGACCGAAGCTCGGGGTGGTGGTGACGGAACACGATATTTGTCTCTGCCAGTGTACATCGCACCCTTTCCCTTTTCCTGATCTTTTGGAGTTGAATCCGATGGTATTGGGATTGGATTTGGATGATCCCTGACTTTCCGCCTGCGCTCCGTAGATCCGGTGCGCGACTCGTCGTCACGATGTTGACTTGGTATGGCGTCCTTCTGCGCGGTAGATATGCATTGTTCCGGATTGGATGCTAACCTGCGCGAAGTGTCTGCCTTGCTCTGTTGCTGCATTGCTGAAGCAACGAGCTTCCGGACGTAGTTGATGTCAATCTCCTCGTCCTTCTTTTTAGGAGCTCTGCAGCCTTCTTCATGTTATCCTTTGGAGTTGCGAGCGGCTGCTGCTCAGTGGGCGTTGCGAAGGTAATCTTGCGGGGAAGGATGGCCTCTCGCCTGATTCTAGCTTCTTCCTCCTGCACAAATTTTACCTTGGCCTCCCAGTGCTTCTCGAGTTGCCTGACTTTTTCGAGAGATTCATCAACCTCGCGGTCCTTCTTCTGAAAGTGGTCCACGAAGTTTGCCGCTATGGTTCTTTCTTCTAGCATCGCGGCTGCGGTCGTGGCAAACTTCTGAGCTGTAGCTAGCATCTCCTGTCTCTTGGCTTCTAAGGCCTCCGGATCTGCAGCTTCCTCGGGAGTTATTGGTTTGTTGAGGATATCGGACTTTGCGACTAAATCCATGCGTGCTTGCTCGACCATCTCTTCTGGAGACAGGACGTCGTTTCGCGGTCGTGCCCGATCTAACGGAGACCTTACGTGGGATGGTCCTGGGTCGGAGTTGGAGGCTTCGTCTTCCGTTTCCGGCTGATCCAGTGGTGCCACGGTTGCAAGAACCTGCATCGGCTGGGCGGATTCCACTTCAGCTTGCTCGCCGCCTCCGAGTTCCTCGAGCTTGCGGTTGAATTCCTCTGTATTCATGGATGAAGCGCCGTTATCTTCTTCCCCAATTGCGAGCTCCTTCGTCAAGCGATTGTATTCTTCTGTGCCTATTGAAGAGGCATCATCGGAATTTGGGCTCAAGTTTCCGAGGATTGATTCCTCAGGTTTCCGGCTTCTTCTTGTCCCGGAGAGTCGCTGTCTCCGACTGCTTCTGGCAGATCCGGAGCTACGTTGTTTCCGGGTGCCTCAACCTGCAATGGATTGGCCTCCTCCTGATGGAGGGCGTCTCTGCGGTATGGGCCAAGAAGTGCACGAAGTGACACCTTTGCTTCTCTAACACCTGGGAGACCGGGCGGATCTGCATTGGTCTTCCACCGTTTTCTCCTGCTCAGGGGCGGATTGGGTGGGTTTTGATTTTTCCTGATCTAAGGCGGAATCTTCCTTAAGAAGCTCCTGCGACTCAGATCGGATCTTTGCGACGGCGTCCAACTCAGCAGCGGACGCGGCGTTACTTACCAGTGCGTTTCCGTCGGAATCGACGGTCTCGCCGATGAAGATGTGGATGCCGCCGATTGGGACGATGGAGAGCTTGACGGGGTTTGACCTAGCCGGAATCCAGAATTCGTCCGGAGGGACGATCGGAAAATTCCCGGCGTAGCGCCCCACAGCGATTGAGTCGTCGTAGCTTCCCATGGCGGAGCCCTCCCGGTTCCGGCCTCCAGACGCCTCGGGCCCCACGGTGGGCGCCAACTGTCGTTGCCTAATCGACAATACCTCGGAGGAGGGATCCTCACGAGGGGAGAAGAAGTAGGGGCCATAGGGCGGAGTGCACACGGGATGGTGGTACGCGAGTTACCCGGCTTCGGAACACCGCACGATGACAGGCCCACGCATGCAGGTATCGGGCGCTTGCGCGTTGTTACAATGGTTGTGGTTCTAGGGCTCCCAGGATCCGGCTTATAAAGGCGCCCGGATCTAGGGTTTACATGGAGAGTCCTAGCCGGAATACAAGTTTCCTAACTACGGTACAATATCTTGCCGTGTACGTCAAGGATCCGCCTTCCTTATGGCCGTGCTGGATCCGGATACTTTATGGGCTTCCACGGATCCGGCCTCCTTCGTAGGTCGGTTAGGATCCGGCTCCAAGTTCCTGGACTGGACTTCATCCTTCTTGATCAACAGCAACTGGGCCGCCCGATGGGCCCCATGCCACCATCACCGTCTGTGGGCCACCCGGGCTTGCCGGATCTAGGCCACGTCGTTGATATACCCATAAAGTATACCCACAACATCGTTTCCTGACAAGTACTCTTTACTCGTACCGTGGTATGTGGTCTCTTATGAACTTATTCATATGCTTGCAAGACATTAGACGACATTCCACCGAGAGGGCCCAGAGTATATCTATCCGTCATCGGGATGGACAAATCCCCTGTTGATCCATATGCCTCAACTCATACTTTCCGGATACTTAATTCCACCTTTATAGCCACCCATTTACGCAGTGGTGTTTGGTGTAATCAAAGTACCTTTCCGGTATAAGTGATTTATATGATCTCATGGTCATAAGGACTAGGTAACTATGTATCGAAAGCTTATAGCAAATAACTTAATGACGAGATCTTATGCTACGCTTAATTGGGTGTATCCATTATATCATTCATACAATGATATAACCTTGTTATTAATAACATCCAATGTTCATGATTATGAAACTAATCATCCATTAATCAACAAGCTAGTTTAAGAGGCATACTAGGGACTTCTTTGTTGTCTACATATCACACATGTACTAATGTTACGGTTAATACAATTATAGCATGATATATAAACATTTATCATAAACATAAAGATATAAATAATAACCACTTTATTATTGCCTCTAGGGCATATCTCCTTCACTTTTATCTTTTGTTTCCTTTCGGGCTTGGTTGTGCTGCAGCCCCAGCGTGCTTGTTGTATCGGTTAGTTGCTATATTAATATAGCGGGGCGAAAGCCTATTTCGAGGAGAACACGCTCGATTTGGTCCCCAAATCCGAACCATTGGGTATTTGAGTTTTATTCCATTAGTGGTTATCACTTGACCAGCTCGCCGCCGGCGATTCGTCGGATTCCTCGTCCTCCGGCGGCCGCTCCGGCGGCGGGAGGACGGGGAATCCACGGATCTCGGCGTGTATATAGTCTTGGGGTGCGTGTGTGGCTAGCCGGCGGCATCGTGGAGAAGATGGCATGGCCGGAGTGGCTTTTGGCGTCGGCGGGCTTCTCTTCTGTCGGTGCGGCTCCGGTGGAGCTCCGCCGCGGATCCGCCGTCCTTTCCAGGCTTGCTGCTCTTCGGAGAAGTGGAGCTTGGCCTTCCCCTTCCGGAGACCGCGGGGTGGCGGCTCCGTCCGTTGAAGTGTTTGAAGGTGCTGATGCGTTGAAGCATGGCGACGACGATGGCGTTGCAGGGCGGAGGCTCTTCGGAGCCGAGTGGCGTCGACTTCCCGTCCGTGCAGGGGAGACTCCCGATCCAAGGCGTAGGGGAGGTGGTGCGGCGGCGCGCCGGCGTGACGTTCTGATCTTCGTCTTCCTCGTTGGGGTTCAGCAGGACTCAATTCTTTTTTTGCTTTTCGTTCTGGACCTTTCTGTAAGAACCATGTTTTGATATATATCAGCTCCTTTCCGCAAAAAAAAAAGTTTCCATCTATGGAACATCATGGCCATTTTTGCATAAATTACTTTGTATTTTATCAAAACCAACTCACGGCCTGCCATCTTTAAGTTCTCTTATGGAACTTAGGTGAAACTTAAATATTGATAAGTTACAAATATGCCAACCACCACCGACATTTCAAGATCTTGATTTAGGCATGATCAAATTTTGGCAACTTTTGAACGCGAACTTCCAGAGGCGAGGTGAATCGGTAGGGACACCGACATATCGTCTAGGCGAGCGCATCAACTGTCAGGACAGCTTTATGTTGACAAGAAAGCTAAAAAAGCGAGAGCGGCCGAGCAGAGAAGCCTTTGTTTGTTCTTGGTTGATATATCAGTCTCCCTACCGGTTCATCAGTATAACAGAATAATATGCGCTTGATGTGAAACGAAATTATAAATTAGTCTTTAAGATCTAAATATATGACTATTAGGTGCCAATCTAAATATGTAACGCAATATCTATGGTTAACCAATTAGTTTGATTGACAAGTATATGCAAAGTAGAATAACAATAGAAGCATGTCATAATAATTAAACATACTGATTTAAATAAATACATAGGGTGGCTTAACGTTGTATATTCTCAAGGTGAAACTCTTAGAAGGTGGAAATCGTACGTGACAAAGTCCAAGTGTCCCGTCTAGCTAACTTTGTTGACCACATGAAGTGAATAGATAGAGATAGCTGTAGACATATTTGTCTTATCTTCGATACATGTTTCTTTTCTTCCATTTTACATTTTACTTTCACTCAAATACACACATCTCAGCATAAGAAGATACCTGCTTTGTGTGCCAATATGCTAGCTAAAACATATTCCATATTAGAACCAAAGAGATGAAAAACGACATTTCAGCAGGGTAAATATACGTGTGGAGTTGGACACAAGCACAGATCCACCTTCTTCCTAGCCGTCACTCCCATGGTTTCTGTCATGTCCAGTTCACCCGGAAGAATGCCATCCGGGAGACTCCAATCGAAATAGAATAGAAGGCTAGCAAGACCCAGCTGAATGGTGGCCTGTGCAAATTGTATCCCGGGGCAAATCCTTCGACCAGCACCGAACGGTATGAACTCGAAGCTGTTGCCTTTGAAATCTGTAGCACTTCCAAGGAACCTCTCTGGCACGAATGCTTCTGGCTCGTCCCAGCATTCCGGGTCCCTAGCGATAGCCCAACCGTTGACGATAACAGTAGCGCCTTTGGGCACATCATAGCCGAGTATTCTGCATTGCTCCTGGCACTCCCTTGGCACCAGTAACGGCCCAGGAGTGTGCAGCCGCAAGGTCTCCTTGATGATGCATTGCAAGTAGCTCAGCTCGCCTAGACCCTCTTCGGTAACCTTCTTTTCCCCCATGAAGGCTGCTCTGACCTCGTCTTGCGCCCTGGACATCACGTCTGGGTTTCGCATCAGCTCTGTCATGGCCCACTGTAACGTTGTTGCTGTTGTCTCGCTCCCCCCTGCAAGAAGGTCCTATATTGTTTTCCTTCTATCAGTGAAACCATGGATTTGATAGAAAAGCTAAGCATAACTGTGTATATTCAGTTTTAGCTAGCAGTAGCATGGAGAATCGAAGAACTTACGAAAAGCACTGCTTTGATGTTGTTAATGGTGAGGGGGAACTGAAGGTTGCCTTCTGCCTGCACCCTCAATAGCACATCGATGATGTCTTCCTGGTGTAGTTCCGGAGAGGAAGCACTCCTCTGCAGATGCTTTTTTTTTTGAACCGTGGGGCAAAAGCTTTGCCCCAACCATTTATTAAGAAGGAAGTGCCCGGTTTATTAATGGAAGAAACCGGGCGAAAACCATACAACAAACACCAACAACATGAGGCAACACAACCACAAAGGGCAACACCTAAGACCAGCAACTCACGAAGCGACAACCCCACTCTAGCTAAGCAACCGCAGACTGACGACTACCCTAGGACCACGCAGCTGCCGTTAAGCAGTCGCGGGCGCCTTACCAATGGCGCCACCCTTCTTGCCTATGCTCCTAAGAGCCTTTTTCACCTTTTTGATTTTGCCGGTAGAAGCCTCCTCAGCTATGAGGCAAGCAATCGCCTCGCCAGATCCAGGGCTAGCTGCCTCCAAGCAAGCGAGCAAGCCACCAAGTTTTTTCATGAAGACCGCCTGATCAATACTTGCCAACATAGCTTCACGGTCGAATAGGGGCAACCGGATGGACGGACCTCCACTATCCATAGAGGAGGGCAACTCGCAGGACTCAGACGGAGATGGGGATGGCGCGACGTCCACCGTCAAAGGCTCCAAAAGGCCTAGCTCAACTGGAAGCACCACAGATGATTCCCCACAATGATCCTGCAACTCAGGCAAGTTCTCCACAACTGGAGCCACAACCTCGGTGGCGACAGCCGTCGTAAGGACAGACAACGACGCATGTAGAGCACGGGGAGAAAATTCTCCAAAGCAGCACTCGAACCCCTCATCAACAGAACCAGTCTGTATCTCAGGTGGTAGAGGCACAACCGACGCAACCTGAAGCTTGGCAAGAGCGTCCTGAACCTCAGAGCGAAGCAACTCAAACTTCTGAAGGACCTCCATGCGTAGCAGGGCAAACTGGGACTCCACAGAAGAGACTGAATCCTTACAACACGGCTGCACCATAGGACGCAACGAAGAGTGGCCCAAAACCCCAGCCCAACTCAAAGGCGACGAGGGGCGACGAGGCTGAGCGGACGGAGAGCGGCTCCGCTGGCAAGGAGCACGAGCGACCGGAGAACGAGCCCGAGCCTCCGGAGAGCGAGAACGAGCAGCAGGAGAGCGTGCACGGCAGAAACGCTCCCGATGACCAGGACGACGACATCGGATGCATCTGAATGACCCACGACATGAGCTGACCTGGTGTCCACGCTCAAGGCACCGAAAACACCTCCCTCGAGCCCAACGCTTGAAGGCGAGGCTACGGTCGAGACCTTCACGAAGCGGAGACAATGGCGCCCGGCTGGGACGGCAGATCCGACCCACCTGGGTCCAACCTTCCTCATCATCAAAAGCGTGGGCAGCAGCAGAGAGGCCACGACATGGCTCCGCAATCACCTGCTCCGAGTCGGAAACAGTGCCTTTGGAAGAGGCCAACGGTGAAGCAAACTCCTCACCATCGTGGTCCTCGACAGAGCACACCCCCGCAGAGATCGGGCCTCCCGAGGCAGCAGGCGGTAGCGACAAGAACCCGAGGCCCTCTATCAACACGGCAGGGTCAGACGAAGCGTCGAAGGTCTTGGTGGCAGCCGGCGGCGTGCAGGGGGCCAACAACTCTTCCTCATCATCGAACTCATCGTCATCAACAGCAGATGACCACGAAACAGGGCGCGGCGCGGTGAGGTGCTGGGGACGCTGCTCTTGTATGGAAGACACGGGGACGAGCTTGTCGACGTTCGAACGCGGAGGCGGCACATGAACTTCTGCCAGCAGGGTTGTTGCAGCCGGAGCAGGGGCGGCGGACGACGCTGGAGTGTCCACCCCCGCCGCCAACGCAGCCACGGGATGGGCCTTAGAACTCGAGGCAGCGTTGACGCTGAGCGTTGGGCCTAGAGCGGCTGTCGTTGCAGGCTTGGGGCCGACCACTCCTCTGTTCTCCTTGCGAAACCTCCCAGCTGGAGGCAGCCGCGACGAGCGAGTGGAGGCCAAGGGCGAGCCCATCTCGCCTGAAGAGGCAGGGCGACGATGTGGCTCGAGGCGGAGCGCGGAGGAGCCGGAGTGCGCAGGGGAGCTTGCCGGGAGATGGCGCGCGGCAGCCCCGACACGCAGGCGAAGGTGCCGGACTGCCGGCCGGGGGAACGCCGCTGGAGCTGGGCGTCAGCAGCGTGGCCGGGCTGACCACGCGAGGAATCCACGGACGGAGGAGGGAGGCGGCACGCGGCGGCCGGCGTGAGCGCGGTGGAACCCGAGTCCGTCACATGTTGAGCTCTGCGACGACCCTGGCGATGGCGGCCCCGGACTCCGAGATGGGCGGAAAGAGGGGGCCGAGAGGACTCCGGATCTGGCCGGGGTGGACGCAGAGGAGGCCGGAGCTGGGAGATCAGCGAGGCGGAGCGCCGGCGTCCCTGGACGCGGCCATGGTCGCGCGAGGCTCTCCTGGTCGCTTTCTTTTAATCCTTGTATTTCTAATGTGTTGGCATAGGTGGCGCGCCTGAATCCACAGCTGGGAGAGGCGCTGACCCTTGGAAGCCGGCGAGGAGGGCAGCACCGAGGTGGGCGAGGAGGACGCCGCGAGCGACTGGGGCGATTTCTCCGCCCGGGAGCGTCGACGACTTTCAGCAGGCGTGGCACTCCTGGACGCCGCGCGGCCATGACGCTGCACCGCCTCATGGTCCCGACCATCACCGTCCATGAGGATCTCCTCGTCGACGTCCGTGGAGTCCGCGTCGGAGACGAGGGCAGGCACATCGGCCTGGGCAGCAGGCGTGGCCGCATGCCCCTCACAGGCCTGCCCCAACAGCAGCAGCGGCTGCACCGCACCAGCACGAGGGAGAGCAGCCGCAGCAGCCTCGCCGGCAGCCCTCCTCCGGCCCCCGTCCCTGTGGCTTGAGCGATCGCGGTGACGGTCACCGCGGTCACCGCGGTCACCGTCACGGGCCGAACGAGAGAGGCTGCGGCGGATGGCCGCGCCCCAGCCCCTGGAGGAGTTCCTCCCGCGCCCGTCTCTGTCGTCGCCATCGTCGTCCCTTCTTCCCCTGCTGCTGCCAGCGCCCTCCAACCGCTCCCCGCGATCGCGCATGAACTGCTCGCCGTCGATGACGCCCCACCTCCATGTCCCCTTGCTAGGCATGGGCGTTTCTTCGAGCGTCAGGTCCTCGACGATATCCAGGTGGATGATGCACCGTCGCTGGAGGCCGCGCCGGCCACGCTCGCGCACACCCGGAGCAGCATCTGGTCCGGGCAAGGTGACCCACCCGACACGCGGCACCAGGTTGGGATTGGCCACCCACGCCCAAACGCACAGGGCCTTCGTGTACTCCCTCCGCACGCAGGTGTCCTCGATGTAGTCGAGCGAGCAGGACGAGCCGATGGCCTGCTGCGCCGAGGCCGCGTTCCAGGCATACATCGGCACGCTCTCGATGCAGAGGCGGACGTGGTGCTGGAGGTTGACCTGGTCGGCATTGTCCTCGAGACGCCAAGGCCGGACCTGCACCCTGTAGCCCTCGAAGTCGAAGTCGTGGCGTGCGACGGCGTCGGCGCGGTGGTGGGGGAAGGTGAACCTGACGAAGAAGGGCTCGGGGAAGTGTTCGGTGACGATGACGTCGTCCTCCAGCGCACCCACCGTGGACGCGAGCGCGCGGCGCAGCGAGGCCCTGACGTCGCGGGAAGGCGGCCTGTCGAACCAGGCGTAGGCGGCCCTGGACAGCAGCGTGGCAGCCTCCGCGTTCATGGCAGCCGAGGCGTGGATGACTGCAAACACCTCCGCCGGCCTGGTGATGTTGCCGAGCCTCGGCATGGCGACGGCGCGGTCGACGACGGCCGGAGCTTGAGGTCGAGGAAGGGGCGTCGCAGCGGCAGGCAGGCCGGGGCGGCGACGAGCAGGGGCAGGCGAGGCAGTGGTAGGCGAAGGCTCAGGCTCGGCAGGATGGTTGCAGAAACGGGCGCGATGCCCCGAACGGAAGCACCTGCGGCATTTAACGGGATCCCTGCACTCCGAAGCCCTGTGCCCGCGTCTTCCCTTGAAGAGGCAGTGAAAGCACCTTCCTTGGAGCCAGGTCGGAGCTGGCGGTCGTTGAGGAGCAGTAATGGCGCCTGGCCTTGAAGGCAAAGCCGCGCGGCGCGGCGGACGCGACCGCGGCCTCTCCCATCCCTCATAAGTGCCTGCCAGCCCGCGTGGAGTTGAGCTCGGGGCAGTAATGGCGCGTCCGAGGCCAGCCCACCCACCAGATGCATTGAAGCGGTCTGCAGCAGAGGAGACCCGACCAGCAGGGCGCAGCAGGTCAGAGGGCGTCTCCGCCACCTCGTCGACGTCGGAGGACACGGCGGCGTGGGCCGCCCCCGCCGCGGGCGCATGGCCCCGATCCAGATCTGCAGGGCCCAGGATGTGCAGAGGGAGTACCTGGGGGACAAAGCCGTCGGGCAGCCGCGCGGGCGGCGGCGGGAGGGGCCCGGAGGGGCCACACGGAGCAGCACGGCCGTCGCACGCGGCGGGGTGCGCGGCGGGCGCGGGCGGCGGCGCCGGTCGCCCACGGGTCGCCGAGGGGCAGCTCCAGTCTTGCATAGCGACGCGTCACTAATTCTGAGAAGTCAAATTATAGTATTGACTAGAGATGCGGTCCACATACTAGTCAAATGGTGGTCTCCGTCAGGCAGGGTAAAGTCAAGACTCTCCATCACAGTTGCAGTAGCGAAAATTCTGCAGCGGCGTAAGTCATGGTCGCTCCCTTTCTTCTACTCCGTGCATAGTACTTCACAAGCTAATGTGAGAACGATGTGGTCACTGTTATGCAAAACTGCTGCTTTACAGAATCACTAATTAAAGCACCTGCAGATCTAAATCTTCTTTGGTTATGGTGCACCGATGAATAATGAATTTCTGGGCCATGGATCAAATATGCAGACTAGATGCATCATCATCCAATTTTGCACGGACAAACAATCAAGTAATGGTACGCTCTGTTCACCAGTAACACTGATGGTACACTCACCGTTATTGACTAAAGCAAGCGTGCAGGGGCGACAGAGGACCCTGAGGCCTGATCTAGCCTGAGGTACAGAGTCCGTATGGAAAGCCAGCCGGGTACACCGGCATCTGGAGGCAGGGTGGAGATTACCTCTCAACCATGAATATTAGCTCACCTGTTGGTAAAAATGTTAACAAGTGCCAGCAATGGCTGCTCTGAGGCATCGTTCTTGGAGATCTACGAGTTAGCGGCGAAGGGGCCACCGGTGAACACCGAGCCTTGACTTCGTTCTTTGCGGATGATGGCGGCGGCTATTGGCGTCGTTCCCTTGCGAAGGCATCATCTTTGCTGGCCTCTCCTTTCGCTCTCGCCGAGTAGGGGACTTGCGGCTGTCGGTGAAAACCGTGCCACGTTTGGCGGGCGATGGCGGTGTTAAGCGTCGCTTCCTTCTTGAAGGCATCGTCGTCGCAGTCCGCGGGTACTCACTCGTGCTGCTCCGGAGGAAACCCTAGATCCAGCCAGGATCGGACGATGATGGCGCACCCTGCGTCGTGTTACCTCCTGAGGCATTGTTTTTGGAGCAGTGGCTAGATGGAGGTGGTTTTTGGTGGAGTGGTGTTCATCTACCACGTTGTCGTTGATGTTTCTCAGCGGCATGGAGCTGCGGGGTATTGAAGACGGGCGAGGATTGTTGGACGCGTGCAGGATGGTGGAGCTGTTTGGTGTTATGGTGACATCTACGGCGGGCCTGGTATGGTCAATGCGTTGATCTCGCTTGGAGATGGGTTCGAGATAGATGGCGGTGGCGAACTCTGTGATGTGGGCAATGGCGCACCCTCTGGGTTTTGCTTTTTGGATGATGTGTGTTGGTGTATCGTCAGGAAGTATGGCCTTGTTCATGGTCCCCCTTCATCGTAGGTATAGCGAGTTGTCGCTAGAAAGGTGGCTTCGAGTTGATCTTTGTATTCCCCTTGTAACGCATTGCGAATAATTTAATAAAGAAGAAAGCTGCATCCTTTGGATGCAGAGGCTGGGGCTATGCTCCTTGATGAAAAAAAAGAGCCTAAGAGGAGAAATACTTGATATTTCAACAACTAAGGACATAAACCAAACTAATTTGGATAGAAGGTAGAAAAATTTGTGTTTTGAGAAGCTCAAACTAATGTTATTTTAATCATGTTCCTATCTAATAAACATATCAATATAAGAGTTACAGTGCAAAGAATGAACCAGCTCTGAATTCTTTGCCACAAATAAAGACCAATCAGTTGCAATTGCAAATCAGGAAGACGTGTTAAGTTGCGCTATTGCCAATATTGTCGAAGGTTAAGGGAATGAACTGTAATCGACCTTTGTTATGGTATACCAATAGGCGCCAAGATTTTACTTCTAGAACAACTAACCAACAAAAGAAAACCAATATATATCTTCATGATAGCATCTACCTTGTAAACAGCATACTACCATTGTATAATCATTTATGAGTTTATGTTAAACAAAAAATACAGAATCCAGTAAGCAAATTTTAGCCTTTCTCTACAATATATACTACTATATAGTGCAAGGCAATGCGCGAGTTTAGAGTCTACTGGTATCTACTGATTGATCGCACATATCTAATGCAAGCCTCCTATAGAACCAACTTTCCGTTGAGTAGTGCAACACATATTTTCTCATGTCTTAAGTAAGAGCTGAGGCAGTGCTACACGTGACTAACAAAAGAAGTCCATAACAACCATGGTTTGTTATATATACAAAGACTTCTCTAGATGATCATATTGTTTAATCTACAAAAATATATGTTTACAAAGAAGTTGGGTACTGTATTTTAGCTTGACGACGGACTTTCTTTAATAACAACAGAAGGAACACAAAAAGGGCAACAAACTTTCAGATTTTCCATGGTTCGCTCATTACTGTACTTGATGGATTATTGGTAAAATTTCCCCAAAAGTCAGGTCATCCTTTCATGTCCAGATCTTCCATGCCTCATAGCAGTCAGATGCCTCACCTCCTTTGATTTCCTATGCAAGCTAAAATGGAGAAACCTACAAACAGCCAAGCATTCCAAAAGTCCACTAAAACAGGACTGAACGTATTATTACAGGGGAAGAAATATGTGCACAGCTTGCACCTGGGAGTTTCAACATTCCCTAATCTCATATGGAAGATAACATAGAGAAATCTCCAAACCAGGGAAAGCAAAGAGTTGGGAGGAAAACATACTTCCTCCTATGCTATTTATGAATACTCCCAAGACTTTTTTCCCGCAACCAAAGAGTAGTTGCCCTATGTATCGCATATACCTAAATAACAGTTAGTGCCGTGGTGCAGGAATATGTACAGAACATGATAAGTGAATCTTTGTTAAGCATGAAACTTGAGAATTCTTAAATCCAATAAATTTTGATTGTATTTCACTTGGTACATGTAAAAAAATATCTGAATCAAAGTTGTGATTGTCATGAAGAATCTATGGCAATAACTAAACCAAGCAGCTTCATAATTCCAAAAATATACTAAACTGGACTTAAAAATGAGATTAACAGGTGATAAATATGTATAAACTATAAAAATACAGACTATGATTGAGATTGTGCCGTGCCTCAATGCATCGGCCAGGAACTCTTTATATACAGCTCAAACGAGCTAAGGTTTACAGGTAGTTAGGATTACAACAACTAACAGAAGATATGTATCTATTTGTTGGGTTTAGAAGGAGAGGATAGGATCGTATCTATACACCGTCGCTAACCTCTTTTAACAGCCCCTCTCGATCCAAACTCGTACTAGCTAAACACAACTCGAACTTCAGGCGATCAAACATATCTCGACCAAGTGCCTTAGTGAAAATATCTGCTAGCTGATCTCGAGAGGAGATGAATCGAACTTTCAGTGTACCTGCAGCAACCTTTTCTCGGACGAAATGAAAATCAATCTCTATATGTTTCATTCGTGCATGAAACATAGGATTCGCTGCGAGGAACGTAGCTCCAAGGTTGTCACACCACAAAGTCGGAGCTTGAGCTTGAAACACTCCTAGTTCTCTGAGAACTGACTGTAACCATGTCACCTCGGCTGTCCCATTAGCTATAGCCTTGTACTCCGCTTCCGTACTTGATCGGCTGACAGTGGGTTGCTTTCGAGAGCTCCATGACACCAGGTTTGGTCCGTAAAACACTGCATAGCCACCTGTAGACCGGCGATCGTCAGGGCAGCCAGCCCAATCGGCATCTGTATAGACGCTTAGCTCAGTTGACAATGATCTCTGAATTTGCAGCCCATAACTCAGTGTTCCTTTCACGTATCTCAGTATACGTTTCACAGCTGACCAGTGCACATCTGTCGGAGCGGCTAGGAACTGACATACTCGATTCACAGCAAACGCAATATCTGGCCTGGTCAAGCAGAGATACTGTAGACTACCAACTGTGCTTCGATAGCTGAAAGCCAAATCGTCTGACAGTAATATTCCTGAGGTTTTGCTGAGCCTTTCAGAGGATGACATTGGTGTGGCTATGTCTCTACAATTATGCATATTTACACGCTTAAGCAGATCTGCTGCATACTTGGCTTGAGTAAGCGCTATACCACTATCCGTGCGTGTCACTTCAATGCCGAGAAAATAGGACAGATCTCCCAAATCCTTAACAACAAAGGATTCTCGAAGCTTCTTCATCAGATTACTGACAACTTGCTGACAAGATCCTGTGATGATAATATCATCTACGTAGATCAACATGTAGATTGTTACTCCTTTCTTACCAAAGACAAAGAGAGAAGTGTCGGCCTGGGATGGAACGAAACCCAGAGACTGCAACTTTGAACTTAGCTTCGAGTACCACGCTCTTGGAGACTGCTTCAGTCCATACAGAGATTTTTGAAGACGACAGACACGATTCGGATAATTCTTGTCAACATACCCTGGAGGCTGATACATATATACCTCCTCCTGAATATCGCCGTGGAGGAACGCATTCTGAATATCAATCTGGCAGAGAGTCCACCCCCGGGACACGGCGATAGACAAGATCAGCCTGACAGTGGTCGGCTTGACAACTGGAGAAAAAGTGTCTGTGTAATCAATCCCTGGACGCTGTGTGAACCCTTTAGCGACAAGCCTGGCCTTGTGACGATCCACGGTGCCATCTGCTTTGTGTTTGATCTTGAAAACCCACTTGCATCCGACAATGCTACGACCAGGAGGAGGGTCAACGAGACGCCAGGTATTGTTAATGCAAAGAGCGCGAAACTCATCATCCATCGCGGATTTCCAGGCAGGGGTCTCCAGAGCATCGACATGAGAGGTAGGTTCAGCTGCAAAGGCTCTTTTCTTGGTGTCATACCGGATGATGCCATCAAACAGACGCATAGGTTTGACAGGGCGGCGGGCGGGAAGAGCTGGAGCAGAATCGGCAGCAGACGAACCAGACGGAACCGGGGACACTGCAGGTGACGATGCAGAGTCGGCTGGTTGTCGATGCAGTTCTTGGGATGGCCCATGAGCGGTAGGTGACGGAGTGCGCGGTGGAGAACCGTCGGAGTCATGGGCTTCATCATCGTGCGGCCCATCATGGGCTGCATGGGGGCCGCCTGCCTGATCGACGTGAGGAGGAGCATGGAGAACCAGTGGTTCAGCGAGCACCGGTACCTGCAAGATCTCTGGAACAGAAGCAGAAACAACACTGTCAGTAGCACTAGCCGTATCAGTACATAGAGGATCATCTGTATCCGGTTCAGGAAGGAGGATAGCGTCTTCGGTGGGCGAAGAGGAGGAGGTATCGGTGGAAAAAGGAAAGACATGTTCGTCAAACACGACATCGCGAGAGACATATATGCGGCCTGTGGACCGATCTAGACATCGGAAGCCTCGATGGTCAGCGCTGTATCCGAGGAAGACGTACTGACGAGAGCGAAAACTGAGTTTACGGTTATTGTATGGCCGCAGATTTGGCCAACACGCGCAGCCAAAAACGCGCAAGCTTGTGTAATCGACGGGTTTCTTGAGCAATTTTGTGACCGGGGTCGTGTTCTGAATGACACGGCTTGGCATTCTATTTATGAGATAGCATGCTGTGAGAACGGCATCGTCCCAAAAACGAAGGGGAGCGGAAGATTGGGCGAGGAGAGCTAAGGCAGTTTCAACGAGGTGACGATGTTTCCGTTCAATGGCGCCGTTTTGTTGATGGGTGTGTGGGCAAGAGATGCGGTGGGTAATGCCGGTTTGGGAAAAATAGGTGTGAAGTTTTTGGTATTCCCCGCCCCAATCGGACTGAACCGAGCGAATTTTGGTGCCAAGCAAGAGTTCGACTTGCTTTTGGAATTGATAGAACACGTTTTCAACATCAGATTTATGCTTCAACAAATAGACCCAAGAAAATTTACTGAAATCATCAAGAAAGCTGACATAGTATTTGAACCCGCCAGCGGATTTAATTGCTGGACCCCATACATCCGTATGAACAAGTTCTAAAGGAGAAAGAGAAACACGACTAGAGGCTGCATATGGCAGCTGGTGGAGTTTTGCCTGCTGACAGGCGTCGCATACATGTGCCACTCCATTATTTGGAAGGGAGCCTAACTTATTCATCTGAAGGATGGACTGAACTATGGGTGTTGCAGGGTGGCCGAGACGACGGTGCCACAGTTCCTTTGACGGCGAGGTGGAGTGAGCTTGCGGATGACATGGCGGTGGGCGATGATGGGAAGGAGGAACTGGTAGCAGGCCACCGTATGATCTACCTTGAAGCAGAGTTGCCCTCGTGGTGCGATCCTTGACACAAAAAGAATGGGGGTGAATTTCAACGAAACAGTTGTTATCCCGAGCAAGCTTATGAGTGGCAAGGAGGTTTTTGCTCAGGCTAGGGGCATGCAGAACATTGCTTAAACGAAGAGGACGAGTCGAACCGGACAAACTAGATTCACCAATATGCAAAATAGGGATGTGCGTACCGTTGGCAACTTGGATCTGCTCGTTGCCCCTGTAGTTCTCGTGGGTGTGGAGGCGCTCGAGGTCGTTCGTCATGTGGTCGGTGGCGCCCGAGTCCAGGTACCAGTTGGGATCGCTGGTGTACTGGTCGTTGGCAGCGGAGTAGTGGGCTGCCCGGTTGCTTGATCCACCTGTCTCCGGCTGGATCCCGTGGTTGAAGCGCTGATAGCAGCGCAGGGCGTCATGGCCGTAGGTGCCACATATCTGGCATGTGGATTTGCCGCCTCCGCCGCGACCACGCCCTCCACCTGGGGCATTGCCATCGCGCCATGTGTTGTCGCCACGGCCACCGCTGTGACCGCCTCCCTGGTAGGCGCCGTTGCCACCGTTGCCGTGGTAGCCGTTGTTGCCGTTGTTGTAGCCGCCGTTGTGGCGACCTCCTCCATTGCCACGGCCACCGTCGCCGCGGCCACGTCCGCCTCCGCCGCGAGCGAAGTTCCCACGCCCGCCACCGCGTGCGGCGTGGTTTGCAGAGTGCTGGAACTGGTTGTTGGTGTTGTTGGAGGAGCGATCGCCGGTGTGCGCCTCGTAAGCTGTCATGTGGCCATACAGATCACTAAGGGTAAAATCATCATTACCAGCGAGTACGGCCATGGAGGTGGTGAAGTTGTCGTAGTCGTCGCCGAGGCCGGCGAGCACGTAGGAGACGATCTCGTCGTCGGCAAGGGGGCTGCCGATCGCCGCCATGGTGTCGGCGATGCGCTTGGTGTTGTTGTAGTAGCTGGACATCGACACGTCCCTCCTCTTGGGTTTCACCAGCGCGGTGCGGAGCTGCACGATCCGCGCTTTGGACTTGGACGCAAAGGTCCGATCCAGGGCCTCCCACACCTGCGCGGACGTCTTGAGCATCTGGACGTGACCGAGCACGGCGGGCGTGAGAGAGGCGAGCAAGCCACTCAGGACCTGCTGATCTTGCCTGAACCAGATCGGATACTCCGGATTATCGATCTGCTCAGAGCTGCCGGTTGCAGCTGCAACCTTCTTTGGTGGCGCCGCCTTTGATCCATCGACGAAGCCGAACAGGTCATTGCTGTAAAGCGCAAGCAAAGCCTGAGCCTTCCAGAGCAGGAAGTTATCCCCGTCGAGCTTGATGGTGATGGCGGCACTCAGCGCGGCGATGATGTTGATCGGCGCAGGGGGCGGCGGTGGTGCGTTGGGAGCCATGGGTGGTTAGGAGTGTTGGCTCTGATACCATATAAAAATACAGACTATGATTGAGATTGTGCCGTGCCTCAATGCATCGGCCAGGAACTCTTTATATACAGCTCAAACGAGCTAAGGTTTACAGGTAGTTAGGATTACAACAACTAACAGAAGATATGTATCTATCTGTTGGGTTTAGAAGGAGAGGATAGGATCGTATCTATACACCGTCGCTAACCTCTTTTAACATAAACAATGCACTTCTGCTCCACATCCCTCAATTCCGTAATAACACATAATGAAAAATTCAAACGGCCATAGTAGGGTGAACATGTCATGCATCAATAACCACACTCCACTTTCTTTCAGAAACAAATATCACAACAGGAAAAAAACAGATTCCAAAGCCAAGATATAAAATTGTATTTCATCCATTTAGTCCACAGAGGAAAGTCTACAGAGGAAGAATCGTAGAAGCAAATGGAAAGGGAACAAACAGATTGGGGAGGAGATGTGCCTTGCGCTGTGTGTCACGGGGCGGGACAGGGACGGCAAGAATGTGCTTGGTCTTGGAGATGAAGCTACATCACGTCCCTACCTTGAACCTGTTATCGGGGCCATGCGCCGGCTAGTTCACCTTGATGCGCTCGCGGGACACGCCCCACTCGGTACCAGACGGCAGCAGCAGCCCAGTGGTCGCACAGATCGAAGAAAAGCAGCCACAAAGAACATCCCAGGCACCACAAATCCACAAGTCCAAAGCAATGCGCACAGGGCGCCCATGAATCGCCCCCAATTCCTGGGTGGCCGGCGCAACAACATCTAACACACAGTGCCCGCAACCCGCTCCACCGGAGTCACCACCACAGAAAGATCGAACAGGGATGCAGAACAGAGACCAGATGGGACTAACCAGAGCGGGGAACCAACAGCTCCAGAGATCACAAGCTCACCGGCGGTGCCCAATAGCTGCCCGTACCGATGCCGCTCTAACGGCGAGGAACCGGAACACCTGCCGAGGAGAAAACACTATCGCAGCAAGAAGCAGAAGAGAAAGAGGAATCCGCGGGCAAAGAAGAACGAACCGACCCACATCCAAACGAAGCACCGCCTTGTAAATCGTCCGGCAGCCAAGCAATCAGTCCCCAACACGTAGGCCCGATGTGATAGCGACCTCTCGATCGACCACAGGCGCGCGGAAAGGTGGGAGCTTAGAGCTCTTTAAAGATAATGAGCCAAAAGAAGAGGCAAAATGATCCATATACTTCTGCGAGCTGGCCAATACCACAATGCTCTTTTTTTTATCTGGCAGTACCAAAGTCTCTTGATATATGTTTCATCGTCCATGAATATTAATGTATGCACATTAAATATTCATATGTGTAGATATATTGTTGAAAAATAACTTGTTTCGGTGGATATAAGAGACTCTACATGGGATATTCTTTTTGAAAAGGTTCTGGCATCCATGAAGTATGTTCGTATATTTAAGATTTTTTTTAAAATTATACTTAAGGAATGTTATGGATATCATGGAAAAAAGATGACATACTTTGTTGTGTTAATTTGTTAAAGATACTATACAAAAAAATTATTTAGGCTTGGCTTGGTTTAGGGCTCTTTTGATTCATAGGATTTGTATAGGAATAGTGTAGGATTTTGATTCTATGGGAATTTTTCCTACCCTAGTTGTTTAATTCATAGGAATATATCCTATAGAAACTAATCTATATCTATACCTAATAATAAAGGGAGGATTGTTTCCTTGGTCCGACATTTTTTCCTTTCCGTTTTTACCCCCACGTCGCTGGGCTAATTACATGGTTTGCCACCACCGTAGGTACCGTTTTGGTGTTTTCCCGATCCAAGTAGAAAATCGGCTCCTTGAGGAATCGCTCGCTTGGTTCCGGCATGGTGCGGGGCATGGTGCGAGCATCTTTCCGTACCGTGAGCTGGTCCATGTATGAAACGGCCCAATTCAACATCACGCCCAATTCAACATCACGTTTCGTAATTATTGCTTCGTTCCATAATATACACATATCGCTGCGTCTGAGCTTCATTACGTCTGTAGAATTGTCCCACCTCGCTCCGTTGCAAAAAGTTTTACCCATTCATATACGTGAAGTTGGCAGAATCAGCAAGCCACCTCAAGAATAACAAAAGCAGAATCCCATGCATGTACGCTGATGCCTTGGCCAACGAAAGAGAAAGGAGAGGATCAAGATGCTCCCATATATGAGCTCTAAATTAAGCTGGGTCCCTTCAGACATGCAACGAGGAGAGGAACACAAAAAACTGGATTCCTGACATGGAAGGGCAACGGAGGCGGTTCCCCAACGAGAGAGGTCGAGGGGAAAATTGGAGATTGGCGGAGGTGTTCAACTACGGTAATGACAGCGAAAGACAATGAATGTAGAAATTTTAGAACATAAAAATAAAAGATTGAGCGTGATTAAGATTGGCGAAATAGTTTAACATGAACATTGTATAAGAAAGACTTTAGTCTGATCATTTGGACACCGTCATATAAAAATCTATTTTTTTTATAAATACTACATGTGTTGGGCATGTTGTTTACCGTGGCAACGCACGGGTATTGTGCTAGTCCTATAAAAATCTTGTAATGCAAATTCTATGAGAAAAAACATTAGGTCATACCTTTTGGCAAAAACCTCTGATACAATCAAAGAGAACTTCTCTCCCCATAGGATTCAACTAGGCGGGACATATTTAATCCTATGCTCTTCCTACTCATATACTTTTCCTATCTTATAAATCAAATGAGCCTTTAATAGGGGCAGGTTTGGACCTGAGTTGAGCCTGAATGTAGGGCCAAGTCTTCACATGTGGATAATTAAACAAAACCTATTTCCCACCCAGCAGCGGCGCAGATTAACACCCGCACACGGGCGGGAGAGAGCGGGCCGTAGCCCATCTGGTTCGTTTTTCTCGTTTTCTTGTTTTTTTCCTTCCGTTGTATGGTTTGGTTAGTTTTTGTCGGTTTTTCGTTTTTTCTTTTCTGTTTTTTATTTTTTTGTTTTCCCCTTTTTTGCTTTTTTCCTTTTTCTGGTTGAACTTATTTTTCAAATTCGAGCAAGTTTTGAACTGGAGGGAATTTCAAATTCAAGCAAATTTCGAATTCAAAAAAATTCAAATTGGAGCAATTTTCTAATTCGAGCAAATTTTCAAATTTAAACATTTTTTGTAATCCAAACCTTTTAAGATATGATTTTTTTCAATTCTAAAAAATTTCAAATCTAGAATTTATTCAAAAGGTTAAAATTAATAGAGAAAAAACACTGCAGATAACTGTCTCTGGGCGGTTGGAGTGGCCAATTGGAGCGAGCTAGGAGGAGGCGCTGCGTGCGTGCGTTAATCTCGCACGCGTGCGGGATATAGGTGCGTCCATTAAACAAGGAGGCGTGGTCCGAGGTTGGATGGGATTTTTCACTCCAAGGCCAGGCTTGGGCTTGAAATCTAGGCCGAACGGTAGGGCCAGGTCTGGGTTTTCTGATATTGGTATTTTCTGTTCTAGGCGAAGCCCTGTCTGGACCGAGCTATGCCGAGCTAAAGAGATGACCTATGTTGATCAGATTAGAAATAGGATAGCTTTGGTACTAAGCTAACTAGGCAGTTATTAAGATTAGCTTAGATCATAAGCTAAGTGGGTAGTTACTTTTGTCCAAACGCTGTAATCCCGAAGGGATGTCTTTGTAACCGCCTTATAGGCATCTGTTCGGTGGGTATATATACCCCCAACAATCATCAATGAAACATCACTTGATTCTCTCAATCATTTGTTCTTAAACACGTTATCAGCACTGCCTCTACCGAGAGCAACATGAGATTGAGAAGAGGAACGAAAGAAATACCGGCGAGGAAGCTAGTCGTCTCCGCCGGCGTCTTCGTCAGTGGCCCTCGTCGGCTCGCACCGGCACGTCGCACCAGCACGAACAATCAAGGCGTCCCACGCCCGCCGCAACGGTCCTCGACCATGCATGCTCACAGGAGCGCAGAGGCGACGCCGGCCTCGGCGCTGGTCCTCCCGAGACGGCCGTGGCCCTCGGCCCGGTTCCTCGTGGTGGCGCGGCGAAGGCGACGACCGACGGCGGCGCCCGCGGCGAAGGCGACGACCGACGGCGGCGCCCGCGGCTGCGGCCTTCTGGCACGGCTGCCGGCGACGCAGCGCCGCCCTCCGTCCAACAACCCGCAGGCCCGATGTTCTTCAGAGCACTGCAGCACGGCCAGTGCCCCGCGACGCCTTCTGGCAACGCGCGGCGCGCTCGTCCTCCGTGCTAGAAATCGATGCGACGAGTCCACCCTTCACGCTCCTTCTCCTCAATCGGCTCCACAACAGAAATTTATGCGGCGGCCGCAGCGACCGCCGACCGGCCGGGTTGCCATCGCACTATCCACGCAGGAAGGATAGGAAACCTTATCTCTTGGTTTATTTCGTTTACTCCTTCAGATTTAGTAGTTTATGCAAATTTTCCTGTAGTTTCTGGTCCTCCCGAAACTGATATTTACAATTTAGCTCTCTAGCTTTTGTATGTTACAGACGAGTCATCATGTTCATGGGACTTTGCATATTTTTACATTACCGAGGTTTTCGACCAACTGCTTATTGTTGTTTACATTTAAGCCTTTAGCATTACAACTACTACAGACCATATGGTCTTGCTAAATTGCATAAAATAATTATAATATGGTCTTGCTAAATTGCATGAAACAATTATAATTATGTACGATTTTACATCATGTAAAAGTACCACATCAAGCCCTCAAACTTCCACATATTGGGCTAGAATATTTTACTCAAATTTTGCTGAAATATAGTGTTGTATATATTTGCCTCTAGCATTTTATATAACATGCAATTTGATACAACATTTTTATTTTGCAATTTAAATCAAATTTTCTTGTGAAATTCTCATTGAAAATATGAGATACAATTGCCAATAAAATATGTGACTACCTCAAATTTAATCTTTCATTATCCACCATGTTTTAATGAGAGATGTACTCCATAAATATGAAAAAAAAACTACAATGTGTTAACTTACTATTTAAGATCAACACACACACACACACACACACACACACACACACACACACACACACACACACACACACACACACACACACACACACACACACACACACACACACACACACACATATGGCATAAAAGCATCAGCTTAATATTCAAATTGTTCCTTTATAGCATTATTTTTGTTCACCAAATATATTTTACTATCATAGTAAAACGAATTCATGCATGATCATTGCATGCTTCTATTCGATTGGTGCTACATAAAATTACGGACCCTACATCATGAAATACTGTTGTAGTGTCTTATATCTATCAAGACAAAATCCATCATACATGCCACTGATTGAGTTTCTCACAAAACTACTATAGGATTATCCATTATACGGTGATAATTATATTCACCACAAACAACCAATGTCAAAATACATATGTTTTGGCATTAAATTTAACATCTCCCATCACTTTGGGTAAGCATTCCAAAGAATTGATAGAAGTATCATTTAATATCTCAATATTGAATGTCTACCCGATGGTCATTAAGGAATTACCTTGACCATTAATATGCTCAATCGAAGCATTTTCATAAACTTATTTACTATCATAATAAATGAGTTGCACGATCATCTCATGCGGGGCTAGAATCTCCATCAAAGGAATTCACTAAACTCAATTAGATGAGAGAAATTGGATAAATATCTATTCCTCTTTAAATCTCCACCAACAAGATATTTGTTGTATAAACACAATGCCTATAGGTTCTCATTCACTTTTGAGGATCTCTAGTCCATTGTAGTTATTCAGTTATGTTGTCTATAAAATCAGCTGCAAGTTTATATTTTGTGATTAGGTAGTTTCAAATATAAGCCTGATTCAAATACCTCAATGAACTTTACATCCTAATTTGATCGTAATGTAAAAACATTATCGTCTTTATTTCAGGCTATATGATGTCTTCTTATAAAAAAATCATTAGATACACCCTACGGGTGATATATAGCACTACCTAAAATTCAACTATTACTCATAATACTAAGAATCTCAATTGTATTGAAAAGAACTACGAGAAATAAATGTAAAGTGGAGGTAAAATGACAAGCAGAAACATAGTCGATCTATCAAAGGGATAAGATAACTCTCAAGTTTATCAAAGATGTTATTTTATGAATCATTATACATATGAAATCCCGATTCCCAATCCTTTTGGTAGGGTTATTCCACAATTTGGTCATCTACGAGTTAAACGGGGTAATTTTGAAGCTCACTTCAAGAAACACCGTACTATAATCTTGTTACGGATTGTACTTATAATCTTCATCATGAAGAAAACATAAGCCTAGTCCGGTTGGAGATGCACTCCTTTGCAATAATAGTTTTCTTGTGGAATGAAAATTCCCAAGACATTTTGGAGACCTTGTTTAGTCTCATACCTATCTCCATAAGCCCATATTTATGCTACCATATGTGGTATATTGTCCATTAATATCATGTTTCTCATACATGACATTTCAATGTATGAACTAAATTCATACTAAACTTTGTTGTGTAGAAACTAATATTTTGGATCTTCATGAATTTAAGATTTGTCATAATCGCCTTGGTCACCCATTATAGGGGTAATGCGGAAAAACAAATTATTGAAAATTTCATTGTTCACAACTTAAAACTTACAAAATTCTCAAATCATCAGATGTTATGAGCGCCTAATGTGTCATGAGACTTTTTTATAAGTCTCTCACACTCCGCTCAAATTTCTTGAACTTATTCAAGAAGATACATGTGGACTATTCACAACTATCTGGGTCATATAATTATTTCATGGTATTCATAGCCACTCTAATGGATGGTCTTATGTGGCTCTCTAATCTCCACAAACCCATGATTTTACTAAATTAATTGCTCAAATTATCAAATTAAGAGAAAAATATCAATAACATATTGGTAAACCAATACAATTATCATTTTCACAAGCATTTGTGATTTTGCTAAGTACCTCTTGTACATACCCAGAATTATGTATATAAATTCTTTATCAAAAGAAACAAACTAACTAATGACCACTTTGACAGATTTTTAACATGCCAACATCTTGTTGGACACAAATGGTATTACACGCCGTAGATCTAATCCAGATCACAACAGTTGCTTATAATACTGCTTCCCCTTGCAGTAAGTACGTGAAAATCAAACAAGTATTTCCCATCTGCGATAATTCGGTTATATACTGATATCACCACACCAGCGTACATCATGGGTCCTCACATCAATTTGGGATCTATGTGATAAATAACTGAGGTATAATTGTTTATCCGTCAAATACCTCAAGACCTTAACAAGGGAGTTATTGATAGCCCGTACGCTGATTGCATTTGCAATAAGGACATTTTTCGGCATTAGGGGGAGATTAGTACCACAAACAATGCCGATAAATAAATACTAAATGTCATAGGCTTTCAGTCCTTATATTCACGTACTTGAAAATCTGAACGATAAGTTCAGTCATAAATTTGCAACACATTGCAAAGCTGCCACATACATTTACTCGTGACAAAATTGTCACAAAATCATATTATGCATGCAACCAATGTGCCAAAAGAGTGAAGGTACCTAATGTAACCACTTTCCTCCAAAATGAGAGCAAAAGGGGGAGAAAATTGGCCTCATGAGATATAAATTCTCACATGCTTCCGCGGAACAGAGGAAATTATATTCTCAACAAGTAAATGTAGTTCAACCTCAAGTTGAATAACACATAGTGGATGCTCATCATCCAAACCCAACACAAATGTGCACATAATTTTAAGTGTTGGGACATCGAAACACCTTGACTCCATTATTATGGGAAATCATGAGGAGTTCAAATATGTAATCACATTTCCACAAATATTATTGATTCAACAGAATCATACAACAAAGACTACATTTTGTCGACAAATATATTTATTCTTAAAAATTGCTGAAACCTTTAGGGCCCTGAACCAAAGTCCATGGCAGAGTGCCTAATGCACTAATATATTGGTTCAACTAAAAGGATGCAATTGAATAAGAATAGCACTCACTCAACAAGGGAGGTATTTACCATCGTAATACCTATTCCTCATAAGCACCTTCCCTCTGGAAGGCAAATGACTTTTTGTTAACAACAACAAAAAACAATGAGGTGGTGAAAAAGTGAGGCTTGTAGCACAAGGGTTCACGCAGAGACTCGACATCAATTCTATATGATGTAACATACCCTATTGGTATAAGTGGAATTACGTTTCGATACTAATATTATTGGTAGTTATAAATAAATTATCCATGCAGCTGATGGATGTAGTGATTACATAATCATATGGGTCACTCAATTTGGATATCCATGTTAAAGTCCTTAAGACTTATAAATCCAAATCCAAAATTAAATCGCAACATATGTGTAATAATACAAAGTCACTCTATGACTTAAAATAGTCAAACACAAATTGTGTGGTACAATTGACTATAAGAGCTCCTTCTTGTAAAAGATTACTCGTACAATAATGATTGCTTATATGCATTCATAAACAAAATCCCTAATTGGATTCTACATGACCTTTGTATATATCGATGCTTTTATCATCAAAGTCTATAATATACATGAAAGGTCCTTGCAATCTTATCAAGACGGAGATTTGGATTGAACCAAGTATTAAACAAGTTTATAACTTGAGTATATTCCTTCGGAATACATATCTATCAGTCTTTACATGTCCATAAAATTTTGGAGAAATTAAATATGGATAAATAAAATCAAAGATACATATGGTCACAATATCCCTAACATGGATACAAATTCATTCATACATTGTAGTAGTGATGAAGTGATATTGGACCTCTTGTTCCATATCTCAATACAAACTACATCATGAATGCGAATATTTTGTTGCCAACTTCTTTTAAGTGCAAACCCCAACTAAGTTGGTGTAAGTAAATATCCTCCAATATATTTAAGGCACACATAATCTTGTTTAATTCTCTTTGGAATATCAAGATTTGACCATCATGTAATCTGTGTTGGCTATAATTACCCGATCCCGAAAATGCCATATCATAGACTGAATTCAATGAAAGAGTCTTTTAAAATAAGAATACAAAATAGACTCTAACGACTTCATATAATGATTGACCACATTTAAGATCATGTGGTTAAGATTCAACAGAATCACCCACCATTATCTATCAGATAATATCACTTGTATTGCTCAAATGCATAAGGGTTAAATTAATATTTTCCAAACTAGGGAGATAAACACTTTGCAAACATATCATGTGAAAATCTAACAGATTTATTCACAGTGTCTTACAGATTCCCATACTCATGAATTTAAGTTCATGGATTGGTGTGAGACAACTTTTAGATTTTCAAAATTCAGGGGGAGTAAAACTCCCAAATTATAACCCTGTGATGATCATTAGATCACATATATTGTACTCTTTTTTTCCCTTAATGAGTTTTCCCTAATGGTTTCTCATAAAAGGTTTTTAATGAGGCGATATAAATACAAGTGTCTAGATATGTCATAATGCAATCATTTGTTCTTAAACAGATCATTAATCCAAAATTCTCTCAATCATTTGTTCTTAAACAGATCATTAATCCAAAATTCAGTTGCACACACTAAAATTATATTACCTCTGTTCCGCTTGCTAAAAATGCTTATATTTTAGAATGGAGGAGCCCTCACAAGTCGCAACCATTTGGCATTCTAATATGTGGAATCCAAAATTAACACACGTTACCGCTCACCAAAAAAATCAATACCTCCCGATAGAGATCAGGTAATCAGGTTGCAAGCGGGGTGCGTTGCGGCAACCCGCTATAGAAGGACGCACGACAACGTCAGGCTTGCGGTCAGCCACTTGCGGGACGACCTAGCAGCGTGGCTGAATATCCCGCGCCCTACTTGAAACCTGAGTTGGAGGTCGGCAGACACTCAGACGTGAGCAAACACAGCAGCACATAAAAGAATTGAACTGATCATGCTGACGCAGATGATTACATCGAGCTAATTGTTCCTAGTTCCGCTAGTCCCCGACATAATCACGAGACCCTCAATCGTGCGCATCCACCCACGTTGCGGCATCATTGCCACGTACTCGGATGCCTTTGCCAGCTGGGCTCAAGGCAGCTAGCTAGCCTGGACAAGTCGACCAACTTTGAAGGACTTAACTGATTGCTTAGGCCCAAATAGGAAACTAACCGATTGCCTTTTTCGGAATAAGAATGTTATAAATCGTGCTTATCGCTTGATGAGAAAGAGGCAGCAGGATGTCGTTAACCACTTCACTTTATCACCGTTCACATAACCCCGGACAAACTCTGGGCACGCACGTCTATTTCTGACGTTCTAGAAGATGGAAAATAAGAATGGCGTTCACAATGAAACCACGCTATCCTTTTTTTCCGATAAAGGGATACTCCTTCCGTCCCAAAATATAACGTGTCTAAAAATCGGTTAAGAATCAATTATTTTAAAATTTGACCAAGTTTATACACAAAAATATGAACATCTACAATACTAAATCAATATCAATAGAATTCATCGTAAAGTATATTTTCTTAGTGTGTCAATCCTAAATTGTAGATTTAAATATTTTTTTCCTAAATATTTAGTAAAGTTAGAAAAGTTTGACTTTTAACTAATCCTTATACGCCTTATATTTTAGGACGGAGGAAGTACTACATTAAATTTAATGATTTTTGCCTTATGTATGAATGGGAATCGGCTAGCTATATTTTTCACTCGGTGTAAGAGTTGTATCTCAGGTACAACCTCTGAGGTGCACTTCAAGAAAAAAATTGGCAATTAATTTCATAAACAAAACATGAGATATATGTCATAAAAATGCATATCATTGAATTCACATTCAAAAGATTTTTTCAATGATATAATTTTGTGTCATATAATTCATGTTTGTTGCTCAAATTAATGATCCTTAAAATATGTGTGTGTCTGTTAAACTGCGTAGAAGAAAGTAAGATAAAACACCAATTATTTTCCTAGCTAGCTAAAAAGTGTCATATCGTCATTTTATCTATGATACTCTTCTATGGAGTAGAGACGCAAGCTTTCATATATGGAGTTAGGGTTTCCATTCTTTTTTTTAGAGGAACCCATTTATTTATTTTTACTTTTTGAGGTTTAAGCCGTCCAATTAGTGAGAAAATTATTTCCTTTTTACATGTCGCATTCCTGTCATTCTCGAATGCAACTAAGTATGCTTAGGATTTAAGGTTTGGTAACCAGTGCGAACTCCTCTTTAATTTGGTGGTCAAAATTTAACCATTGTTTAGACTAGATGCCAATCTTTTAGCATGTCACTGTAAATAGGTGTGCGGTAGTTTTCCACCTGTAGTGAGGAGACTAGCCAGTTGAAACTAACTTTACCGCAAAGCGTAGGACGGATCAGCAATTCAGCATTAGGATGATGGATAGAGTGGGCAATCACGTTTTAACTAGCTGACCAGATGCAATTAACTTCAGCGCCACCTAGCTTTTTGAGAAAGTTATAACGATAACCTCGTGATGGTACACCATTCCATACACGTACCGGAAGCAAGGGTTCCTTTTGGGGTACTTATCTTGAAAGTCATAATTAAGCAGTGATGAGAACCAATCTAGGATTGGATGGTAAGAAGAATAGAGTTCAGCCCAAGAGAGTTTAAACTCTAGCTTTGACACTTTGATGTCTTATAAAACCGAAATATTTTTCAGTGAGAGACAATGTTCTCATCGATAGCAAGACGTTTTGTGGTGACTTAGTCAATCTTAAGATCCCCTGGATCTGTTTCTTGAACACAATCTTTCGAAGGTGCTCATAGAGATGGAATGTATGTGCGTGCGTTCATAAAAGTGAGAAACTACGTCTGTACTATGTTTCATAAAAGAGACACCTAAGCCGTGCTTAACTCACGCGGTTAGTACTCAACTTTTAGGAGAGAATTTCGCTTTTTACTGTCTAGTCGTGCGTTTGTGGACACCAACTACTGCATCTGTTGAAAATTCGTTAGTATTTATATCAAAGAATATTCAATCTCCAAAAGTAACACCCATATTAACAAACTTAATATATTTACGATATTAATATATTCTTGTTTTTCAAAATTTCGACCCTTTTCTCTCATGCTTGTCTTGACCGAGGTGTGGGTATCACTAACATATGAGGAAATAATAAAAAAATGAGTAACAAAGCATGTGTAGAAGAGAAGGATGCGCAAGATTGCCATGACACCATCCAAGTTTTATACAGTATTGCCATGCTGACGTTGTGTGACCAACGAGCACGGCATAGAGGTTACCTCACGACGTGTAGAGAGAGAGAGAGAGAGAGAGAGAGAGAGAGAGAGAGAGAGAGAGAGAGAGAGAGAGAGGTGGGAAAAAGGAGGAGAGCTACTGGGATGGTGAGACACAAGTTACCCAGATTCGGATCCCGCATGGTGGCGAGTACCTACTGCTATAAATCACTATTAGGGCAACAAGCGCACGGTTACAATGGTGAGATTCTATTTTTAAGACTATGTGCCTCAAGGGCTCCTCAGATCCGGCTTATAAAGACACCAAAGACCTAGGGTTTACATGGATGGATGAGTCCTAACCGTGCACTAGAAGTTCTATCATAATACTTCTTGTCGGACACGTGCAGGATTCCGCCTAGCACAAATCGTCATGGATGCGCGTAGATTCATCATGGTTGGATTATCCATCTTGATCAATCGACAACTGGGCCGCTCAGATGGGAAACCACCATCTATGGGCCACCCACATTTGCCGGAATAGAACTATGTCGTGGGTATACCCATTTGGCATATCCCAAACAGTAGCCATGGAGTTCTCTAAGATCCACATGTTCTTTCCCCTAGCTCAGGTCGCATCTTTTCTCCATCTTGTATCTTCAGGGCAGAACAACAAAGAATCATGAAGGACTCCCAAAGTTATGTCGTTTCTGCCTAAATGCAAGGAGGAACCAGTAGCCCCTGGAGTTCTCTAAGATCCACATGTTCTTCCGCCTAGCTCAGGTCGCATCTTTTATCCATCTTGTATCTTCAGGGCGGAACAACAAAGAATCATGAAGGACTCCCAAATTTATGTGATTTCTGCCTAAATGCAAGGAGGAACTGCGTCTTCTTCCTAGAATTTAGCTCCAACAGTTAGATACATCGAAATTACATCCAATGGTTACTCCGTAGAATTTGAGTTTCTGCCATTCAAAGTTACCATGAATTAACCCGGAACCATACGTAAAATACAGGGTTGCTATGCTTGAGTTGGGTTTCCGACAAGTACATATTTGTCAAGGTCCCAATGTACATGATATTGATGCTACTTCTACCATCCATGAGGCACTTTGTGAACTCGGAACCATCAATCATAGATTCACAACCATGGCATAACATCCAGGTGGAGGAGACTGTAAGTCCAGTTGACTTGTGAAGTGTTCCAATTCCTATAGAAAATATGTGGAGTAGGCAGTGGAGGAGGTCCAGACTCGCCACCACTATCGTGGAGAATGGGCCTCTGATTGAGCATCTTAAGCATTCCTCCCTAAAAAAAGAGGAATTCGCTCCACAACTAATGATGATGAAGCTTAGTTAGTTTATCCTTCAATAGCACCAAGAATCACAGTGTGTCGCGCTCAGGGGGTGCCTATGCCAAACCCTAGTAGATGGTAGCCCATCGCTCTCCTCCTACCCTCCCAATCTTCTTGTCGCTACTGGATGATGATGGTATACAAAGCCCGTTTTGAAGGAGGGTGGTGGCAGTCCTGAGTTCTTTCACGCCGCACGGGGTGTAGGTCCTGTTTGGCACATGCTTGGAGAACAATGGCACATGGAAATTGGCGAAGACCTAGTGGTGTGAAGGCTAAGATCTCAGCAATGACTTGACAGCCCGTGACTGTCTGTGTAATGGACGAGGCTATCACTTTAGATTCGGTGCCTCAAAGATGGCGAAACGTCACTACACGTTGACTAGAGGGTGGTTCATATGCGATGTTCAATGTTAAATGGAAGTTTGTTCCTTTTCGTAAGTTGTAACTACCTTTTGCCTACAACACCCTAAGCATGCAATTCTGCACATATAACACTTGCGGAGAATAAATTGAGGGAAAGTAAATGAGTTGGGAAAAGGGTTTGCAAACACTGAGATGTATCTTGAGGTACGAATAGTTGGTGATATCCCTCGTCCTCGTATGACATGATTAGGGCACAATCTTCCAAATGAAATAAAGTCCTTGGTTACCGAGACTAGCCTATATCTCTCCTTGAGCTAGGACACCAAGTAATGAGCAACCACTGAGTGTAGATATTTGCACATAGTAGAAATTCTCTGGCCTTCACAAACTTCTTAGCTCCTTCACATCACACATAAAGGTTTTCAAGTAATTGTCTAGCCGGCTTAGAGGTGCACACCCTTTAACATGTAACAACACTTGACTCACACTCGGATCTACATCTCAAAGGATTTGAGTGGAAAAGTAAGAGGTAGGTGAAGCTTATGCTCATGCAAGGGTTTTATCTCTTCTCGACTTGCACATTTTTTCACAGAACGAGATGGGGTGTATATAGGTAAAGATGGAAATCCGGCCGTTACTCAAAAAGGTATAAAGCTCGAAACTTCTGGTCCATGAAATCGATAGTACTAGACTAGTTCAAAATTTGAACAGTCCAGCAGGAAAATCAAATTCCCGGAGGCACCAAACGAATTTCTCAAGGGTATAATACTAGATCACGTTAGAAAAAGGACATAACCTGAAGGTACTAGGAAGGAGTGCTCGGAGGTTCTGGTGTCCATGACATCTAGTTGTTGTCCTAGGAATCTAAATGTTCGATAGATATGAAAGAAAATGAACCTTGTGATTCTAGAACTAACAGAATAACCAATGAAAAGAGTTGGAACAAAAATTGCTAAGTCTCTACTTGGAGGTCCCGCCTAGACTTCACCTGATAGTGCCTAGCCTATACCATAGACTTACGGGACGGGAACACTTGAAGAGGCAGTGGTTCCAACAGTATACGGACTCGGTCGTACCGAAATAGATATAGACACATATGAGTCTTTTTTTACTTGTCACGTCTAAATTTCACAGAATTAATGATACCATGAAAAGTTTGTGCAGATGACTTAATTCATCTGGAGTGGGTTGCAAGGCTTAGTTCAATGTTTTTTTACATTTCCGTTTGGGAAACTAGGCAGCGTGTTGCGGTCATGTCTACCTATCGTGTGATCGAGATCACATCAGTGTTTTGTGTGTGCTTGACTGTTGGAGTTTCCTTGAATCAGAAAATGTAGGAGGCAGCAAATGATCTTAAGGTTTGTTACTTGTGTGTGGCAATGCCATGTTTATGCGTTGTTTTCTTATAGAAAGTTCTATTTGGAGCCAACCCGGACTTGCTGCCCAACCCAGGATTTGCTTTGAATGGTTATACCCGGTGATGGTAGTGCTTGCGCGCCTTTTCATCTTGGATGCGTCATTGTTTTCACAATCAGCGTTGTTTCCGTGTGTGTCGTAGTATAATTCAGTTTTTCATTTCAACAAGCCGGTTGTGCCGAAATCCACTTTTGAATTAGCAAAGCATATATATGCTCCTGGCCTCCTGCTAGGCTGCTACCCAAGAAAAATATTTTAATATGTTTAAAAAATATGAACAAAAATTTAGTGTGTATATGTTGACATTATATGTGTGCACGCCAAGTTTCGTGGAAAACAGACATATTTTGTGTTATGTGTTAAAAAGATAAAGAAATATCCTATGAAAAGTTTTTTCTAAGCACCAAAATTTGTATTTTTTTGGATACAACATACAAAATGTCGTTTTTTCGTGAAATTGCTTTATGAGCACATAATATATGGAGATGTACACGTTAATTTTTTGTTTGATTTTTTTAAAAAAAATTAAACTACCTTTAAAAATCATTTCAAAAACTAGAAGCACATGCTCCTGGGTGCAAAAAACACCTCATCCCGGTTTTGTGCATCTTCTATGTCTAGATCGGCTTTTAGCATTTTTTTTTTGAGATGATGGGCTTTCAACATTGTGTTTTATGAGAATCTCTATGTTAACTGTCGTGACGACAAGTACACCTTTTCTTTCAAGACAACATGTTATATGATTTTTTTTTTGCAAGAACTATTGTAGGATTAGTCGGTTAGACAGGACGACTAGCTGTTTATATAGGAGAATCGTACGTGCAATAACTCACAATCTCAAGCACACATGGACACATTCTGTCGTGACATACTGATATTCACACACATCCATCAAATGCGAAACAAGGAAAGATCTGGATGCCATTCCTCTGTAAGCACCAGTTGAACCCGGTAAGCCTTGAGCTTTTGTGGTGTAGTCGCATATTTGAGGTGTCTAGCTACCATTATGACATAATTGGCATGTCACGGAGTTAAGCATGATGTCTGCAGTTGCCTCCATGATTCATGGGAAAAAAGAGGTGCCACGTGCTGCCCTTAAGCACCATCAGTGTTGCCAACTGATTGGGCCGTACATGCTAGGTTGTGGCTGGTGTTGGTGACCACTATTGCACGGCCACAATTTCCTCTGAATTAGGGGCAAATCATTAGTGCGGTCGCGGACGTTCCGTTTAATTACTGATGATAGCAGCTGGGCAGGCCAGATGGAGCATGCGTGGAGTTTAGTCCTCATGAAGCATGACATACGCCTATAGATGTGTTTCATAACTGACTGTTCATAGAACAGACGTAGGTTGACAGTACCATCAGTTTAAAGAAAGTGTTGACACGTATCAAAAATTGTTTGCATTATCTACAGTATGATCGTATCATTGTCGTACCTAGGACCGCATAAGTATTGATATTCTACTACACACACAAATCAACATGAACACCGATAGTGCAAACCATATAATATCTATAACTAAAACGAGGATTAGATCACGCCACACGTACCGATCGGTTGTGGATGCAATAGTCATTGATATGGTGGTAATGTTGTTGACGGCAACATTGGTGAAGACGAGTCGAAGTAGAGGATGGTGAAGATGGCGGTACGTAGAACCGACTGACTTGGATGGAAGATGACCCGTTATGAAGACTGTAAACAGTCGTGCGGAGTGCTTCCTAAAAAACTAATTGGTCCTCTCTCGTACATGATCACAAAGGTGATTCGTTCCGGAGATCCGCTCTCTTGTTCGCCCGCCGGTGGTGGGATGGAGTGGGGTAAGGTGGCGACGCAAGCACTGAGAGGGGGCAACACCCTAACTCGTGTATAAGGCGTCGTTTCGGTGGCAGCCACACATGGATTTATATAGTGTTTATATAGGGTGGCTTCTGAAACCCTAGGCAACGTGGGCCATGCCCATGTCACAGGCTTCAAGTCAATCCGGGAGCAACCCAAACCGACTAGCTATGTCGCGTCCGCCAACTACTCAGTTTTCCTAAACAACAAAAAGAAAGCTCGGCTCACTTCCACAAACCGTGGCGCGCGTCGGGACGAGGCGGATGAGCGGCAAGGAGGAGGAGGAGGATGAGGAGGAGGAGGAGGAGGAGGGGAGCACGCGTACAACTACTCTTCTCAATCTCTTACCAAGTGAAACAACGCACTTTATAAGATGATCTAACTTCTTTCCAGCTTTCCATGTGGGAGCGTGGGACTAAACTTTGCTTCTCACTTCTTGCTACTCAGTTGTAAGCTGGCACCAACATAGGCTAAAACTCACATTTTTAGAGAAAAAGGGGCAAAACCCCCTGGTTCCATTTAGAATGCAACCAAGAGAGTCACAAGGAAAACAAGCTGTGGATTCATCATTCTTACAAGCCTACCGGGAAAATAAACTAATCCCATCCAAGAGAAAATAACAGACTACCGAACAGAAAAGTGGCAAAAACATAGTAGGAAAAGCTACACGAAGAACTATTACAGAGATAGAACAGCCTTCAAGAAGCCTCTCACAAACAGATTCCTGAAGCCATCTTTGGTGAAGATCAACTGCTGAGCCATCAGATTTTCAACGGCTAAAACTCACATGGCTGCAGGCTTTGATAATTTAACAAAAATTTCAAATACTACATGAGCCAAACCGTAGAGACACATTATTTCAACACATTTTGTCTAAACCTGCAACATATACATATCGGACCCTCACAGCCGTGGATCAGATTTACATTACCGCGTGCCACCGCGTTGACGCGTTGTACCAACTTTCCTTCGCCGTCCGTTGTAATGCACGCGAGAACACCGGCCCGCCGCTAGCTCGACGCACGCGCGGCTCCTTTTTCACCCATGAACCGCGCGGCTCGCCAGCCCTCTCTCTGTTTCCGGGCAGAATCCACGCCGCAGCAACGCACTCAAATCTCCAGCTAACACTACTCTCCAGAGCCGGGACACGTGACAAGCACAATCACGCAACAGATGAGTGAGGAAATTACACTACACTACGCTCAACCTGCTTCTCGCGAGTATAAAAATGGCGGGTGCGCAAGACAGCGGTCAAAAGCACAACTACGCTCAACCTGCTTCTCGCGAGTATAAAAATGGCGGGTGCGCAAGACAGCGGTCAAAAGCACAACGAGGTTGCACCTTGCACGCGATCGATCTTACTTACGTACATAGAGTGCGGGCTTACCAATTTGGCATGGTGACTATGCAGCCGCAGGCCATCACCAAGGTCTCCATCTCGGCGCTGGTCATCTCCCTTCCGATCATCTACGTGTCCCTGCTGCGCGTCCCGCCCTCCACGCTCGCCAGGGACTCCACCTTCTGGTTCCTCATGTCCAACTCCATCATCGCCATCATCGCCGCCGACTCCGGCATGCTCTTCCTCGGCTCAGCCTCCCACCACCACCAAGACGAAGACTTCTCCGACGTCGTTCCCAGTGAACAGCCGGCGGCGACCGTCCGCGAGGACTACTACGGCGACGCGATGTCGGTGCCGCTGATGGCATCCTCCTACGAGCCAACAGCGCCTGTGGATATGTCGGATGTTATCATAGCAGGCGGTGGACAGCTGCTGCCAACAGGTGGAGCTGTGACCGTCCAAGAAGACTACTATCGTGACGCCTTGTCGCCGCCGTTGATGGCATCCTTCCACGAGCCAACGGCGCCGGTGGATATGTCCTGCGTCCTGGTAGGAGGCGGCGAAGAACTTCCAACAAGTGGACTTGTACGCTCCAAGGCAGCAGACACTGGTGTTATGGAGATGGAGGAGGGCCATGCTCTGTCTTTGATCCAAGGTGAAGGTGCACGAAGCAACCCGAGCACTGACATGGTCGACCAAGAAGAAGCCCCGGAGCTCGAACTAGTCAGCACCAGCAAGGACGATGAGATGATCGTGGAAGGCGAACACTACACAATATCACCAGCTCCTCTGATGACAGTAACACCTGACGATCATGCACAGCAAGATGAAGGCTCTGTTCAAGTGGTGAGGGAAGAGGTGAAGCCCCAGTGGTGCTCGGTGACAGAGGAGAACAAGCCGCCGCTGGAGAAGGAGCGCGACTACTGGCAGCTGAGCGACGACGAGCTCAACAGGAAGGTGGAGGAGTTCATCACGCGGTTCAACCGAGACATGATCGAGCAGGAAGCAGCAGCTGCCTGATCGATTATAAGCCTTAATGGATACAGAGAATAAACGATCTACCTCTAGGCTCAGGCTAGATATACATATATCATCATTCATGTACATATATGCTGCTCTGTACACATACATATTTTAGAGTATTTTACCTAGCTATCCAGTCGTGGCCAGCGAGAATATATTCATGTACTGCATGTCTGTATATATGAAATTTTATTTCCTTGCTGAGACAGTTTTAGATTCAAACAGACAGTTCAGGGTTTTGGATGAGCAATCACTTGGCTGATTTAGGCTCAGTTTTGCTGAATTGTGTTAGATCAGTTTCACGGACATATCCGAATCCCCTCTAGGATCTACTATGGATCTTCACATAAACGGGTTCGACTATAAAACGCACCAAGTATGCCCCAGAACAAACCTTAAGAGAACCATAAATCGCCTAAACGGGTTCGCCTCTAAAACCCCCCAAGTACTGCCCTAAGTCTTGTGAAATATTGTATTTTTTCAATAATAGATCGAGGACATCTAGTTAACTTTTTTTAGATAAAAATAATATATTAATATCAAAAGATACCAATTACACCCAGCCTCTGCAAGAACGGCCCACTCTAGTGACAGTACGAATGCACACAGTCAAAAAAGAGTAAATGAAACTAAGAAATAAAAATCCCGCTACAAACTTCTAGGCATAGCAACAGCAATACAACCACCACCGTGACAATATCTGAAGTACAGACTCTCCAAAAACGAGGTCTCCAAGAAGAAAACAGTGCACCAGCGCCATCGTCGCCCGACCAAAGGTCTAGGTTTTCACCCTGAAGATAGTCTCTACTCTCAAAACAATGCCTCCAACAAGATCATTGTCAGGCACAACCAGTTAAGGCCAGACCTTGGGTTTTCACCCTGACGGGTAAGACTCTGAACTTCCCCTGTGCTGCCGCCCCACATGCATACCACTGCTGCAGAGCCCGGAACGCCAAGCAGATCCCTCAACATCACGGAGACTCGAACTTCTTTTAGCCAGTCCACCAATCCGGCCTTCATGATGTTCCTTCTTCAGATTTCACCATGGAACAAAAAGTCACCTGATGTCAACATAGAATAAAGTTTCGCGCCGCTCCCTCCGGAACCAAACTGTCGGCATAAAAACATGGGTGCGCGACTGAATACCACCGATCCAGTAAACTCCAGGCAAAAGATGCACTGTTCCATTCGCCAGCGGAGCTTTCCGGAACTCATCTCCCAGATCAAAGCAAACCGACCTCCGGAAGATCTTCATCCTTGCATGCGAGAAATCCGAGGACCGCCACCAAAAAGAAAGCAAGATCAGCAGCCCCCACGCCGCCAACCCCTCCTGCCAGATCACCAAGGATGAAGACAGCGGCGTGGATCATGTGTACCACCACCGAACCGTTACCGGGGGCGGAGGCCGCCACCGCTCCACCGAATCCTCCATGGCTACCGACGGAGAGCCTCAGCCCCGGCCAAGTAGCCGTGCCGCCCGGCTTCCTCCACCGACGCTTCATCACCTCCCATGGAACGCCACCGCGGAAACCCTCTTCTCCCCCTCGTCGATTCGGCAGAGGGGGTGCCGCCACCACCGCCAGAGCCGGGCCGGGGCTGGGACCATGGCCGGGGCCAGGGCATGGAAGCCGGGGCCAAGACCAGTGTCGTGGCCGCGGCCGGCAGCGGCAGCGGCTGAGGGGCGGCTGGCGGCGGGTGGCTGTGGGGCGCGGGGGGAGGAGGAGCCTCCGCCGTCACCCGGGAGGGGGGTGGGAGAGGGAGGCGGTGGGTTAGGGTTTTTGGACATCTAGTTAACTAGCTAACTTGAACCAAAGCCGATATATACTAGTACTACCTAAATGCTTGCAAGAACACAGGGGCTGTGTAGGAATAAGGATACTGATAAAAACATCATGCTTCTTGCATTCTTCTATCCAAGTTACAAAGGTTGCTGGAAAAAAAGTTTAACAGTGCTGAAAAGAAGAGATCGTATTTAATTTGTCAAAGCTAATGTAGTTTAACAATTTGCTTTAGTAATGGAGACCTCACCCCCGTCAGTGACGTTTAGACAAGATTTATACGGCCCGAGACTTAATACATGGAATGCCTTACTACTTCGTTTGGAATCCATTCAATTATCTGAAGGGCCAGATGAATTTCGTTGGAACTTACATTCCAACAGAAAGTTCACAGTAAGTTCAATGTATAATGCAATTATCCAACCTGAAATACCAGTTGATAAAAACAAAAAGATTTGGAATATGAAAATTCCGCTGAAAATTAAGATTTTTGGCTGATATTTGCGTCGAGGGGTAATCCTAACCAAAGATAATCTTGTGAAACACAATTGGCTTGGAAGTAGTAAGTGTGTTTTCTGTCATCATAATGAGATGATTAAGCACTTGTTCTTCCAGTGCCGCTCTTTGCCAGATTTATATGGTCATGCATCCAAGTAGTTTTTGATCTGTATCCCCGACTAGTGTGGTTAATATCTTTGGTAATTGACTTCATGGTATTGATCATATGTTTAGAACGTTTATTAGGGTGAGAACGCTTGCCGTTATATAGTCGCTATGGCTATACAAAGATGACAAAGTTTTTAATGATAAGAATTGCTCTCTCTTGCAGGTTATTTACAGATGTACCGCTACTTTCCGTTCGTGATCTGCGCTACCTCTTTATGGAGGTCTGTACACGATTGGAAGATACGGTGAGGGATACTTTTCCCTACATGGGTGGCAGCATAATCTAAGGATTGGACCACCACCTTCATCCTAAGCGTTCTATAATTGCTCATGCTTGATATAATTCGCCTTTTTATTTTCAATTTGAGATATTTCAGACATTTGAACAGCTTTGTGCATCCTATCTTTGCAGAGATCGGGGGTAATTGCTCGTTAAAGTGATAAAAGGCCCATTATCAAAAAAATGTAGTTTAACAATAGATAGCATAAGGACAAAACATCTAAATGTGAACGAGCACCGGTGAACTAAAGACATTACTACCTGAATGCTTGAAGAAAAAATGACGGGAAAGAAACATCAGGCTTGCTCTATCGAAGCCCATCACTGCTGAAGAGCAGGAGGTAAGCATATTTATTCTGTCTAAGCTAAATAAAGTAACTCAACAACAAATAGCATGAGAGTAAGATAGGAAATGACGATGCGGTATGTCAATGTGACTAACTAATCTTCCTTCTGCATTGTGCCGAGGAAATCCATCCACACCAGCTTCTGGATACAAGGACTATTTAGGACTAATTAACAAAGGGTGCTTGCACTCATTTACTTAGAGTGAATGTATTGTTTGATACTATGATGTACACATGTCAATGTGGTTGTATATACGTCAAAACTGTATGTACAATACACCTGTTTTGATCCTGCTAGTTTTAGAAGATGTACACGATGATGCCCTTATTTAGCTTGTTGCTTTGTTAATGTTAAAAACCTTAAAAACATATATATACCTTACATGCATTTTATTGCTTATTTAAACCAGAATCTTGCTAATTGCAGAGAAAACACTACAAGTCTCTTGCATGTGAAATGCCTCGGAAATCCATGGATAACGAAAGGTGGCAAGATCTTTTCGGCGTGGCTCTTGGCGGGAGGGAGACTCTTGGTCATGTAAGGGCATGTACAATCCTAGGTGCTTACATAGACGCTTAGGTGATACAAATAATTATTAAAAAATTGAATTACCTAGTTAGTGCCGTAGCTTCCAACGTTGGGCGCTTATTAAGGACGCTAAAATCGTATTGATGATGTCTTTCGCTGCCCCCCGCTGTGAAGAAAAACGGCCAAGCACAACATGCGTCGAGTCGGACTGGACGCTAGGATTAGATAGCACAACTGCCGAACAACGGGGAATTTAATCCTGACGTCGGTGGCTAAGCGACCGCGTTGTACTTGTCCCAAGAGGCATCGGCTATTGGGCTACATGGAAGGACTATTTATCCGAATCCTAGAGTCTGCCAAGCACTGGTAGAAAAGCGCGGTCGCGGTTCGGCCATTGATCGGATTGTAACCATAACTAACGCGATTAAAAGCGCTTTAGTCGCGGTTCTCGAACCACTAAAGCGCTCCACGTGGCCGCCAGCAGTCCTTTGGGCGGAGGACCTTTAGTCGCGGTTCTCCTGGCCAACCGCGACTAAAGGCCGCCGCAGGTTTTGGGTTTTAGCCCCCCCCTAAACCTGGTTTCTTTTTAATTTGTATTGTTTTATTTTCTTTTGTGTTTTATTTTAATTTTGAAGGAGTTTCACATATTCTACGGTACTACATACATGCATATGAATGTACAATTTCAAACAAATTTGAAATTAGAACCAAAAAGAATTCAAAAGGAATATACAATATATATTTAATATCGGATGACCATATACAATTTTGAACAAGTTTCCATACATAATTTAGTGCATATAAAGTTCTACATAGTGTTCTCCTCTAGGATCGATGACTTCCCTCGCGAACCATCCAGCTAGTTCCTCTTGAAGTGGTCGGAAGCGAGCTTCTGGACTAAGCGCCGTCCGGAGGTTATTCCTCTTGACGTTGTTCTCAGACGGCTGCCGCTCAGTGGTGTATCTCCGGATCCTCTCACAAACATAGTATCCACATAGATTGGTCCCCGGTGGTTGAATATCCCCAGTCGCAGTCTTTGCCCTTTTAAATTGTAGCTCTTTTTTGAATTCACCGACCTTTTGATCTACGAACCGTCTCCAAACCCTACGAGGCAAAGAAAATTAAATGAACAAGAGAGTTATTAATTAGTTACTTGATATTAGGAAATGATGAACGAAATAGGCCGATCGATATAGAGCGCAAACGAATGAAAATAATTACTTTTGCATCATTTTTCTCATGTCGGCCCAATGCTTCGGATCCATATTCAGAGAGTCGTGGACGAGAACTGTGGAGTTCTGAATTTGAATTACTAGCAGAATCCAGTGGAACCTGCGGACACGATACATGCAGAGTCATGCATAACTCATCGATTAGCCACATACCATGCATGGAGTAAAGAAAAGTGCTCAAGACAGAAACACTCACCCAAAATGGTAAGGAAATAGAATATCACTTTTGAGTTCCTGTTTTATAAGAAACCGCCACAGGTCATCCTCCACGTCGGCGGGGTGGTGTTCTAACACATATGAATTAACGATTTGTGGGTCAATGAACCCAACATCATGGATGCGCCTTATTCGCATTTCCCGCTTCTTCATTCTGCATAATAGCGTACACAACAAGATAGTTAGGACAATATATATATTTATAGTGCAGGCAATGAACGAGATGGTGTAGAAATTAATAAATCACTTACAGAACATAGCAACTGATGATAGATTTGTCGAGCTCGCGCAGATTGAACAGCTGGAACAATTCACTCCGATGAATTGTTATATAGTAATGTTTGAAGTGATGCTCATGTCTAACTTCCGCATAAATATATTCTTTGGCGTTTTTAAGTTTTATGTAAGCCTTGTACCAATTTAGCAGACCTGTCATTTGTCGAGGTAGATCCTCTTCCTGCGCAGGCTCGACGAGAGGCCCATTCGGCACATATGTAAATACTACGTCCTTCAATGGCGCCTCATCAAGGCCTAACAGTGCACGAAGAGTCAGACCTAAGTTGGCCGCTTGTTCTGTGGCACTCGCTACAGTCAATCCCTGTGCTGCCGCAGCTGCTATGATATCGGGGGCATCGTCCGGACCGGCGGCTTTCACTATGAGCGGGCGATCGATTGTTTACTTTGTTCCCCGAGCTGGGCAACTTGTTTCCCCCCTTTTTGCTTTGTAATTCTTTCTCGGCCTCCTCCTGCTTCTCCGCCAACTCTTGGTTCCTCTTGACCGTGAGTGCTTGCCTACGAAGTTCACGTTCATAGTCGTCAGGCAGATTCTTCGCGGCTTGGGACGGTGTGTTCAAAAATGACTTAGCCCAGCTCTTTTCCTTCTCGAAAATACTTGCTTGGGCTCGGGCTCTCTTTTCTTCTTGCAGTCCGCCTTCCATTTCTCATAATCAGCAGACGCGTGTGCGTCGACTTCCTCGGCACTACGTTCCCAAGGCCTTGTGGGGAGAGGCTTCTGATGGCTCGGTATCTTTGTGGTTGTAGGTACATAAGGCTCGGGTTAATAACCCAAGGGCCTGCTTCTTCGCCGGAGGTGGATTGGGGCGGCGTCGGATCACCCGCCGGACGAGGAAGGGGGGCAGCGTGCTACCCGCGGAGGTGAATTGGGCGGCGTCGGCTGACGTGAAGGAGGTGTAGGTGAACCACCACCACCGCCACCACCACCGGAGGGGGGTGGACTTGTTCGCCTTGGCATCTCGTCTGGAAACTTGATAAAACTTCTTTTTTCCAGAGAATAAACTGGCGCTTGACACCTCCAAGTCTTCTCTCCCCTTCGGGTGTAGCAATGTCAATCTCCAGGTCCTCAAACCCTGGGACTATTTCCTCCACCGTGACACGAGCATAGCCATCCGGAATGGGGTTGTTGTGGTGGAGTGCTCCAGGTCACATGGTAAAGCACTGCCGATGGCTACCTTCGTGGACATGTTCCCGGTAGGATAATGCAGATGACATTCTTTCATCTCCTTTACATCGTCCACGGGGTAGCGAGGAGGTTCCGGTGCAGTAATATGGATCTCCGGTGCATCGCAGCCGGCTGGACCTCCGTGGAAGCCACGCTGCTTCTCCGCTGCTGGCTTCCGAGATCCGCCGGATGATCTTCATGCGTCCCACTGCCGATCTCTCCTGTACTAGTATAGTCAGGGTTTTCTTCATCTCATCGACTCCGATGCCAACCGCGCCACAACATCTGCATCCCGATCCGACTTTCTCTTACGGCTTCTGTAACCGTACGGGTCATCATCCTGGGAGAACCCTACTTTCCACGGAATGTTCCCGGCCATGCCTCGTACACGTCCTCCGTGTTCAGGATTCCCGAGGGCTCTTGTCAGCGCGTCGTTCTCTCTGTTGAACTTGATCTTCCCCTCTTGAGCATCCCTCATTGCGTCAATAAGGGCTTGGGTGGGTTTAAACATTTTGTTCCCGTAAACACACGCCCTTGTCTCCGGGTCTAGCGTTCCCCCATGCCCGTACCACCAGCTTTTGGCCCTTCGGTCCCATCCCTCCGTACCTGGACGGATTCCTCGCCTTCGTTCTCCATCTTCTCCCACTTAGGCTCCCAAAAGATACCCTCCTCCCTCCCTCCCTTTTTGTATGTCTTCATGCTCCCTCCTGCCTACCCCATAATATGATTGTACTCCTTCTTAGCCGCATTGTCCTTATTTTTTTCGATATTTCAATGAAATGCTCCGATTTCTTCTGCTTCACAAATTCTGGCCAATCATGTTCAAGTCTCTCATACTGTCCTTTGAAATCCGGAGTCTTGTTCTGGTTGACATAGTCACGGGCTAGATTTTGCTTGAATTTCCGGAATGTTTCGGCCATCTTACCAAGAGCGAAGTGTTTGACTAGCCTCCTCCTCTCCTTGTTTTCCTGAATCTTGTTACCCTCCTCATCGAATTTGTGGTATTCCGGAGGTAGGATGAAATGTTCCATAAGCTTTTTAAAGCAATCCTTTTTAGTTCTCTTGTCGACAAAAGTGAAACCAAGACGTGCCTTCTTTGGCTCATGCCACTCCTGGAGGGTGATCGAGACGTTGTCTCTAACAACGGCTCCGCATTGGTTGATAAACTTGGTGGCGTGCTTCTGGGGCTCCAGCGGCCTGCCGGTTGCACTGTCGACAACCTCGATGGTATATGTTTCTCCTTGTTTGAGCGTCTTGGTTGCGCCACGCTTTGACGACGACGTACTCGATTTTTTCGACGATCGGCCGAGGGCTAAAATAAGAAAGAGAGTCGCGCGTGTTAGTACACACATATTTATTCAAATCAGTAAGTTTGTATCACCAGAGGAAAAATGTATATATATACCTCGGCGCCGGAGCTGGTTGCTACTTGCAATTGAAGATCATCGTTTATCGACGTTTCTTCCCCATCATCTTGCTGGCCTTCATCTTGACCGTCAAGATTCAGATAAGAAGAAATATCCTCTTCATCTTGTTCGGTCGGCACATAAGGAATATCGCCTTTTATGATGCCAAATAAATGTTCTTCAACTTCTTGATTATAGTTGTCCATAATCGGGTCAGCTCTATCGTCCGCCATATGTCAGTCCTGAAAACATGTAGTAAAAACTAATTAATTGAGTGAAGAAGGGGGGCGGTGGCGGTGGCGGTGGCGAAAGGGCGGTGGAAAAAGCGGTGAAAGGAAAAGGGCGGGAAAACGCAGACGGTGTGACGCGAAAATTTAGTTCATTTTTTTGAGTTCTTTTAAAAGTGAAAAAATACAAAAGTGAAAATTTAGTTTATTTTTTTGACAAACTTTTGTTAAGTTATTTTTGTTAAATTTTGTTAAGTTATTTATTGTGAAGTTCAATTTTTTTTGTTAAGTTAATTAAATTTTTTGTGAAGTTAATTACAAAGTTTTATGTTTGTTAAAATTTTAAGTTTGAAGTTAATTATAAAGTTTTAAGTTTGTTAATTACAAAGTTTTAAGTTTTAAGTTTTTATGAAGTTAATTACAAAGTTTTTGTTAAGTATAGTTAAAATTAAAAATAACAAACAAAACATAAAAAAAAGAAAAAAAATCCGGCGGCCCTCCGATCTCTTCTCTCCCTCTCTACGTCTGCGCGCGTGGCAAGACGCGTGCGGCAGCTCGGCAGCTCGTGCGGGCAACAGACGCGCGCGAGGAACGCGCCGGCGCGCGCAGCGCGGCAACAACGAAAGCGACGTACGCCTTGTGTGGGAAAGAACGCTCGGCGGCGTCTGGCGGCGGTTGTCGCGGCGCGGCGATAGCGGCTTGGCGCGGCGGCGCGGCGATGGCGACAGAGGGCTCGGGCGCGCTGCAAAGGAGGTCGATTGGCGGAAAACTTTCTGCGGCGATTCGCGCGGCGTTTATAAAGGAACCCTTTGGTCGCGGTTGGCCAACCGCGACTAAAACTACCTTTGTCGCGGTTGGCTACGACCAAAAGGTCATTTCGAAAATTGGTTCCGCGGAAAATACCCTTAGTGCTTGGTGCCAACCGCGACTAAAGGCCTTTTTTCAAAACAAAATTCATTTCTAAATCTGAAAAATACAAATAATATATCAAAAAATTCAGAAAAATAAAACTAATTCATTTCTAAATCTGAAAAATACAAATAATATATCAAAAAATTCAGAAAAATAAAACTAATTCATTTAAAAATCTTAAAAATACAAATAATATATCAAAAAATTCATAAAAATAAAACTAATTCATTTCTAAATTTGAAAAATACAAATAATATATCAAAAAATTCAGAAAAATAAAACTAATTCATTTAAAAATCTTAAAAATACAAATAATATATCAAAAAATTCAGAAAAATAAAACTAATTCATTTCTAAATCTGAAAAATACAAATAATATATCAAAAAATTCAGAAAAATAAAACTAATTCATTTCTAAATCTGAAAAATACAAATAATATATCAAAAAATTCAGAAAAATAAAACTTATTCATTTCAAAATCTGAAAAATATAAATAATATATCAAAAAATTCATAAAAATAAAACTAATTCATTTCAAAATCTTTCCTCCCTCCCACTCGGTTCTTCCAGGCCGCCTGTCTTTCCTTGGCCCCCTCTTCCCCATATGTCTTTCGTGGCCCCTCTTCCGCCTCTATCTTTCCGCCCCCTCTTGAAGATGTCGTAGGCGTGTGCCGACGACATCTTGGCAGTGCGTCCACCCGCGTTCTTATCCTGCCGACTTTAGTCACGGTGGCACCCTCCAGCGGACTAAAGCTTACCCAAATATCCTTATCCCAGACAGTTTTCATAGATGACAGAAAACCACCTTTAGTCCCGGTTGCACCCACCAGGGACTAAAGATTAGATGACCAGCTACTTCCTCTTCTTCCGCCATTTCTTCCTGTCTTCCGCCTCTTTCTTCCCGCCTCTTTCTTCCCGCCAATTTCTTGCCGCCTCTTTCTTCCTTTCTTCCCGCCACTTTCTTCCCGCCTCCTGTCTTCCCGCTCCCATTTTTCCCGCCATCACTACATATATGTTGTCCGGCTTGGCCAACATTATCACATCTCTACAATCTCTCATCACTCTCTCATGCCTTCCACCGCACCCACTCTAACCTACCAGCAGGTGGAGGAGCTTTGCGCCTCGAACTACCCTTGCCCACCGGGCTACCGCGTCCCCGCCGGCTGGAGCCTAAGCGCCGGCGGCGTGCCGGTCCCTCCCGTCCCTCGGGAACTACGCGGGCGGCCATCACGAACCACTACACCTCGACCTCACGCGGAGCAGCGGATGAATCCCCGCTGGCATCCCGATAACCAGCATACTTGGGACGCCTTCTTCATCAATCGGCGTGAGAGGGCGCCAGGTATGAGGAGGACGGTCTGCCTCCTAGGAACTTCCACGAGGCCGGCCGTCGGCTATGGTGGTACCGGACTCGCGAGCGTCATGGACTACATCACGGCCGGCGATATCCCCGCGCTGCGCTACCCTCGTTCGAGCCACGGCGCCGCTCGCGACAGCGGCGACAGCGGCGGCGACAGCGGACGGAAGCGACGACTACCATACAACGGCGGCGACTATGAAGACTACGAGTATGCATATTATACGCCTAGGCAGGAGTATGACTAAATCACTCCAAATTTCATGTATCATCAGTGCTATCTCGAATCAATCGAATCATTCGAAAATGGACACCAAACACATCACGGGCAATATAATTCACATGATCCATTCAACAAAGTTTGGTACAATAAATTATTACACATCATTTCTTCCCTTGTGTCCCTGCTTGCTTACGATTGGGCCGTATCCATGGAGCATCCTCATCATTTAACTTAATGCTTGGGTCGGTGTTCACTTTGAAGGGCGGAATTTCACCAAACATATTATAATCTTCTGACATGTCTGTCTTGTCCTCCACTCCCACGATGTTTCTTTTCCTGAAAGAACAATGTGGCGCTTTGGATCATCGCATGATGTACTGATCGTTTTCTTATCTTTCCGTTTCCTCGGTTTGCTACTCATGTCCTTGACATAGAAAACCTGAGCGACATCTTTCGCTAGGACGAATGGTTCGTCAAGGTAACCAAGATTGTTGAAATCCACCATTGTCATTCCGTATTGTTGGTCCACCTTTACCCCACCTCCTGTTAGCTTGAACCATTTGCACCGGAACAGAGGGACCTTGAAGGAGGGTCCATAGTCAAGTTCCCATATCTCCTCTATGTAACCATAATATGTGACCTTTTGCCCATTCTCGGTTGCTGCATCAAAGCGGACACCACTGTTTTGGTTGGTGCTCTTTTTATCTTGGGCGATCGTGTAAAATGTATTCCCATTTATCTCGTACCCTTGGAAAGTCATTATAGTCGAAGATGGTGTCTTGGCCAACATGTACAGCTGATCTACAACAACATTGTCACTCATTAAATGTTTTCTCAACCAACTGCCGAAAGTCTCCATGTGGGCCTTCCTAATCCAGGATTCAGGCTTCCCCGGGTTGTCCGAGCGTAAAATATTCTTGTGTTTCTCAAAGTACGGAGCCACCAAGCTGGAATTGGTCAGAACTGTGTGGTGTGCTTCAGTCAGAGAATGGCCGTCCATACATATCGTTGGTTTCCTTCCGATCGTGCCTTTTCCACTTAGTCTCCCCTCGTGCCGCGATCGAGGAAGACCAATCGGCTTAAGGTCAGGAACAAAGTCAACACAAAACTCAATTACCTCCTCATTTCCATAGCCCTTGGCGATGCTTCCTTCTGGCCTAGCACGGTTACGAACATATTTCTTTAATACTCCCATGAACCTCTCGAAGGGGAACATATTGTGTAGAAATACAGGACCGAGAAGAAATCTCTTCGACTAGGTGAACCAGGAGGTGCGTCATAATATTGAAGAAGGATGGCGGGAACACCAACTCAAAACTGACAAGACATTGGACCACATCGTTCTGTAACCGTGGTAGAACTTCTGGATTGATTACCTTCTGAGAGATTGCATTGAGGAATGCACATAGCTTTACAATGGCTACTCGAACATTTTCCGGCAGGAGCCCCCTCAAAGCAATCGGAAGCAATTGCGTCATAATCACGTGGCAGTCGTGAGACTTCAGGTTTTGGAACTTTTTCTCCGCCATGTTTATTATTCCCTTTATATTGGACGAGAATCCAGACGGGACCTTCATACTGCTCAGGCATTCAAAAAAGATGACCTTCTCTTCTTTGGTCAGAGCGTAGCTGGCACGACCTTGAAACCATTCCGGATGCCGGTCATCGGGTCTTTCAAAGTTGCTGGTCCTGCCGTGCTTCCTTTGTATCATTTGTCTTCCCATACACGCCCAAGAAGCTTAGCAGGTTCACGCAAATATTCTTCGTAACATGCATCACGTCGATTGCAGAGCGGACATCTAGGACTTTCCAATATTCTAGCTCCCGAATATAGATTTCTTCTTCCACATGGGTGCGTGCCCGTCAGCTCCTTCGGGTGATTGTCCGCCAGGACCCTTTCCAAAGATGACTTTCAAATCCTTGACCATATCAAATACCTCAGCACCAGTGTTCCGCAGGCCGGCCGGTGTGCCTTGCCGTTGTAATGCTTGCCGCTTTCTTGATGAATGGGAAGAAATCGACGATGCCCTGTACACGTTCTTCTTACAATTTGGCAAATGTACACTTTCAGTCTCATGTAAGCAGTGCGTGCATGCATTGTATCCCTTATTTGACCGTCCCGAAAGGTTACTAAGAGCAGGCCAATCGTTGATGGTTACGAAAAGCAACGCTCGTAGGTCAAATTCCTCTTCTTTGTGCTCATCCCACACACGGACACCAGGTCTGCCCCACAACTGTAAAAGTTCATCAACTAATGGCCTTAGGTACACATCGATGTCGTTGCCGGGTTGCTTCGGACCTTGGATGATGATACGTCTCAAACATATCTATAATTTCTTATGTTCCATGCTACTTTTATTACAATACTTGAGTGTTTTACACATACTTTACAGCGTTATTTTACATTTACCGGCACTAAACTATTAACAAGATGCCGAAGTGCCAGTTGCTGTTTTCTGCTGTTTTTGTTTTCGAAATCCTAGTAAGGAAATATTCTCGGAATTGGACGAAATCAACGCCCGGGGTCCTAATTTTGCACGAAGCTTCCGAAGACCGAAGAGGAGACGAAGTGGGGCCACGAGGTGGCCACACACCGGCGCGGCCCAGGCCCGGCCGCACCGGCCTGTGGTGTGGGCCCTCGTGACGCCTTTGACCTACCCTTCCGCCTACTTAAAGCCTCCGTCGCGAAACCCCTGTGCCCGAGCCACGATACGAGGATTCTTGAGAGGCCGCCGCCGCCAATCCCATCTCGGGATTCAGGAGATCGCCTCCGGCACCCTGCCGGAGAGGGGAATCATCACCGGAGAGGCTCTACATCATCATGCCCGCCTCCGGATTGATGCGTGAGTAGTTCATCCTTGGACTATGGGTCCATAGCAGTAGCTAGATGGTTGTCTTCTCCGCTTGTGCTTTCATTGTTATAGATCTTGTGAGCTGCCTAACATGATCAAGATCATCTATTTGTAATGCTACATGTTGTGTTTGGTGAGATCCGATGAATAGAGAATACTATGTTAAGTTGATTATCAATCTATCATATATGTGTTGTTTATGTTCTTGCATGCTCTCCGTTGCTAGTAGAGGCTCGGCCAAGTTGATACTTGTAACTCCAAGAGGAGTAATTATGCTCGATAGTGGGTTCATGCCTCCATTGAATGGGATCGTGACGGTGGTTCTAAGGTTGTGGATGTGCTGTTGCTACTAGGGATAAAACATTGATGCTTTGTCTAAGGATATTTGTGTTGATTACATTACGCACCATACTTAATGCAATTATCTGTTGTTCGCAACTTAATACCGGAAGGGGTTCGGATGATACCTGAAGGTGGATTATTTAGGCATAGATGCATTGGATAGCGGTCTATGTACTTTGTCGTAATGCCCTGATTAAATCACATAGTAATCATCGTTGATATGTATTGAATCTTTATTTGTCAATTGCTCACCGTAATTTGTTCACCCAGCATGCTAGTTATCTTATTGGAGAGACACCACTAGTGAACTGTGGACCCGGTCCATTCTTTTACATCTGAATACATTCTACTGCTTTTACTGTTCTTTGCAAACAACCACCATCTTCCACTCGATACGCTTAATCCTTTGTTTTCAGCAAGCCGGTGAGATTGACAACCTCACTGTTCGTTGGGGCAAAGTACTTTGATTGTGTTGTGCAGGTTCCACGTTGGCGCCGGTGTTGCGCCGCACTACATTCCTCCACCAACAACCTTCACGTGCTTCTTGGCTCCTACTGGTTCGATAAACTTGGTTTCTTACTGAGGGAAAACTTGCGTGCGCATCATACCTTCCTCTTGGGGTTCCCAACGGACGTGTACATCTACGCGCATCAAGCACTTTTTCTGGCGCCGTTGCCGGGAGATCAAGACACGCTGCAAGGGGAGTCTCCACTTCCAATCTCTTTACTTTGTTTTTGTCTTGCTTTATTTTATTTACTACTTTGTTTGCTGCACTTAAACAAAACACAAAAAAATTAGTTGCTAGTTTTACTTTATTTACTGTCATGTTCTCTATATCAAAAACACACAAAAAATTAGTACTTGTCTTTGTTTTACTTGTTTAGTTTACTCTTTGCTTATTTCATCATGTTTCCTCCTAAGTACACTCTAAAAGACATACCGGTAGGCCGAGGGTCTATAATTGGAAGAGATAATATAGAAGATTTTTTCACTCATGTTAGTACCGCTGAGGATTTTGAAGATAGACACTTGGTAGAGCTTGCTCCTACTTATGAAATTGCTGCTGCTTCTTTAGTACACATGCTGGAAACTAAATTTGTTAATCTCAATCCTATTATCCAACACATGTTTCTCACACTTGGTGATATGGATGAAGGAGAAAATAAAGATTTTGTTTTAGAAACCCTTCTTAAAGAATTTGGTGGTGTAGGGAGAGAGGCTAGAAAAGTCTTTGCTAGATACAAAATGCTTGGTTCTTACACCAACTTTGTTAGTACCCTTGAAAAGATGGACATTGATAGAATAAAGTACACTAATAATGTTAATGATGGTGGGGAGATTAAGACAACAATACCTTGTAAGCTCCTAGGAATGCATGAAGCTCTAGAAAATAACTATGGTTGGCTTGTTCCTGAAAATTTGTTTGATGAGAATAGCTAGCCTAAGAATAATGAAAAGGAGCCTATGAAACTTACATAGATAAGATAACATGCATTGTGGAAGAAACTTCCCACGCCCCTGGAGAGAATGTTGATGCTCCATCTCTTGATGTTACTTGATTTGCACTTTCTGCGCCTAGGCGTTAAAAAAAGCACTTCTTGGGAGATAACCCATGTGTTTATTTTACTACAGCAATTTTTGTTTTGTTGAGTCTTGGAGGTTGTTTACTACTGTAGCAACCTCTCCTTATCATGTTTTTGTGCCAAGTAAAGTTTCTATGTTAAAGTTGATGTTATATTTGGGATCGCTGCGCAGAAACAGCATTGCTGTCTGTCACGAATTCTGGCATAAGTCTCTGTAAAAATTCGAAAAAATCTGCAAATTTACGAGCGATCCTCAGATATGTACGCAACTTTCATTAGTTTTGAGTTTTCCATTTGAGCAAGTTAAGTGCCCAGTCCAGAGCATCTTTACGGACTGTTCTGTTTTTGACAGATTCTGCCTTTTATTTCGCATTGCCGCTTTTGCTATGTTGAATGAGTTTCTTTGTTCCATTAACTTTCGAAGCTTTGTGCAATGTCCAGAAGTGTTAAGAATGATTGTGTCACCTCTGAATATGTGAATTTGTGGTTAAGCACTAACCCTCTCATGAGTTTGCTTGAAGTTTGTGTGAAGGAAGTTTTCAAGGGTCAAGAGGAGAGGATGATATACTATGATCAAGAAGAGTGAAAGGTCTAAGCTTTGGGATGCCCCGGTGGTTCATCCCCGCATATTTTAGAAGACTCAAGCATCTAAGCTTGGGGATGCCCAAGGCATCCCCTTCTTCATCGACAACATTATCAGGTCACTTCTAGTGAAACTATATTTTTATTCCATCACATTCTTATGTTCTTTACTTGGAGCGTCGGTTTGTTTTTGTTTTTGTTTTGTTTTGAATAAAGTTGGATCTCGCCATTCTTATATTGGAGATATTACGCTCCGCTTTTTCATATGGAACACTTGTGTTCTTAATTGTGCTTTAATGTTCATGGCGAAAGCTTATTGCTTCGTTAAATTGCTATATGGTTGGAATTGGAAAATGATGCATATGGTTTGGTAAATTTGGCAATTGTTTGAGCTCTCATAGATCATGTTTAAGCTCTTGCATCATGTAGTTTAATCCATTAATGAAGAACTACTGTAGAGCTTGTTTAATTTGGTTTGCATGATTGATCTCTCTAAGTCTAGATATTTTCGGGTAAAGTGTTTGAACAACAAGGAAGACAGTGTAGAGCCTTATAATGCTTGCAATATGTTCTTGTGTGAGTTTTGCTGTACCTGTTCATACTTGTGTTTGCTTCAAACAACCTTGCTAGCCCAAACCTTGTACTGAGAGGAAATGCTTCTCGTGCATCCAAATACCTTGAGCCAAACTCCATGCCATTTGTGTCCACCATATCTACCTACTATGTGGTATTTCCTGCCATTCCAAAGTAAATTACTTGAGTGCTACCTTTAAATTTCATTCCTCTACCTTTACAATATATAGCTCATGGGACAAATAGCTTAAAAACTATTGTGGTGATGAATATGTAGTTATGTGTCTTAATTTTTATAAGTTGCTTGTTGAGCGGTAACCATGTTTTCTGGGGACGCCATCAACTTTATCTTTGTTGGATATCATGTGAGATGCTATGCATGTTCGTCTTGTCTGAAGTAAGTGGACTTCGCGATCAAATGGTTTGAGTATGCATATGTTAGAGAAGAACATTGGGCCGCTAACTAAAGCCATGTATCATGGTGGAAGTTTCATTTGGACATACAACCTCAATCTCTTATGAGAATATTAAGCTGTTGTTGAATGCTTAAGCATTAAAAGAGGAGTCCATTATCTGTTGTCTATGTTGTCCCGGTATGGATGTCTAAGTTGAGAATAATCAAAAGCGAGAAATCCAATGCGTGCTTTCTCCTTAGACACTTGTACAGTGACATAGAGGTACCCCTTTGTGACACTTGGTTGAAGCATATGTTATGCGATGAGAATCCGTGTTTCCGAGCTAAGTAGGACAAGGTGCGAGCACTATTAGTACTCTATGCATGAGACATGCAACTTGTAGGAAGTATTATGCATAGCACATATGAATTATTACTACCGTTGACAAAATTGTTTCTATGTTTTCAAAACAAAAAGCTCTAGCACAAAAATAGTGTAATATCACAGGTTTAGAGGCTACAAAATGAGAGAACACCAAAGGGTGCATTGCATTCATGCAAGAAAACTATTTCGTAATTATAACAGTAACTGAAGTTTCACTACAACTTGATCATAAACCCTAGAGAAACCCTACCTATTCAGAAGAGCTCAACCTAAAGAGGTATACTCAAGTATATGGACTTGTAATTGATCTTGGAGAGAGAACCATAATTTACCAATGAATTGTTATGAGGCCAATACTTTGATCATTACAATTGGGTGATGATCATAAACCATAAGAAGCTAGGTGAGTGTGTTGAGAGAAGTATTAAAGAAGAGAGACTAGTGAGGAATAAGTGGATCATGTTTAATGCATGATCTTACTTTATAAATTGAGATGATAAGTTAAACCTATATATGTGATCCATGGATCTCATTCTTCTCGTGAAATAATAAGTGAATCAATAGTAGTTAATCCAGACCAATACTCATGCCTTGTATAGAGTAGTGATGATATTGTATTTAAACTTGCCTATCCAAACATTTGAGACAAACCTAGCATTGCTTTAATACAAGAAATCTACCTAAGTGAGGAGGAGGAACCCTAGCCAATTAAACATAACCAAGCTTATGCTCATACCTAATCCTAGTTGTGTATCACATTGGTGATCATTACTAAAACCCTAGGCCATATTTAGATTATAAGTAAAATCTTGCCATGCCTCATGCCTGTTTAATACTTCAAATAGTGAAGTATTCCCAAAACCATAAACCTTGCATATGGAACTAATCTACATAAAATATTATGTCCTAACTTGTGTATTATGGATTACAAGTATTAACCAAGCCATATATAATTAAGGACTAAAGGCCATTTAGTGAGTAGAGTGAATCAATATTCTATTCCACTTTGCTTTCCAAATATCTTGCTTAGTGAAACCAAATGTAATAGTATTTTCTAAAATAGCACCACCTCAACAAGAGAGTTAATCATGATGAGTTTAGAATTCATTGTAAATAATTCAAACAAGAGTTGCTAAGCAAGAGTAGTGAATATAGAGTTGATCCAACCACTTTGCTTAAACCTTTAGAAACCATTCTCCACATAAAATCATAAACCAATTCCATTCTCTTTACTATTTGTAAACCCTAGCCATAATTAAAATAAATGTGAACAATCAATATTGTCAAGCACATTAGTTAAAACTAATAATGTGTTCACCATGCTCATGTTATTAGTTTTCAAAACCTTTGAATATATTTAGCTTCTAAATAAAAGTAATTGAGACAAACACTTAAACCATATCTACTTGAAATTTAGAATACCTCTCACAACAACACAAATTTAATCAAATATTAAATATTTGTTTGAACAAAACAACTATGCAGTATGTATTTCTATTAAATTCTATTGAAATTCAAAATTGGTAAAACCTGCAGAACAAAATAGGAGTCAGAATTGAATGCAAATAATAAAATAGAAATCAGAATAATAAAACAGAAAATTTAAAAAAGAAAAAGAGAGGGAGAGGCTTACCAGGCTACCGCAGCAGCCCATCACCACCACGTCAACCAAGCCCAACACTAGCCCAGCCCACCAACGAAAACGACCCAAACCATCGTATCGTCGTCGAGGAAGAAAAAGGTCTTCGTCTTCCTCCTGGAGCGACAGCGCGAGCGAGTCGCCGCCACGTCCTCGCCGACGATAAACCCCGGACGTCGCAGGCCATCTCAGAACCTCGCTCAATCGTTCTCGCGTCCGAGCCTATCCAAAACCGTCAAGATTCACGCCCAGAACAGCGACGACATTGTCGTCCTATCCCGACCACTGCCGCCGGTGAACTTACCAAACGGACCTCGCCCAAGGCTATAAATAGGAGCTAAAGAACCACCGTGATCTCCTTGTTCTTCGCCGCCCTTCCATTCTCTCTCTAGCCCTCTCTATCTCTCACTGGAACCATCGCCATGGCCGGCCAGTTCTCCGGCTAGCCGTCAATGGAGGCCACCCCAAAGTCTAGGAGGTAGCTGAGCAGCACCACCGTGTCTCCGTGAGCTTCCTGGAAGAAGGAATCGAAGGGGGACAACTTCAGACGCGGACAATCATCCGTTCCCTTTCACCCGGGTTCGCCGGAAAACGTCCGATTGCCGTCGACTCCGACCATCTCTGGCATCGGCGAGTTGATCCTCAACCTCACGGTGAGCCTGCGCATCTGTAGCGCATCTAGTTAGCGTTTTCCCCGTAGTTCGCCGGAGTTGGCCGCCGCAGCACATGCTCGCCGGAGCAACTCCGGTGACCATTTGGCGGAGGCACCACCACCGTTTGGTTCAGCATTAGTTCTGGTCATTGGCATAGTCGAGCACCGCGGGATGGAAGCGCCGCCGCCGTCGGCAGGCAGTCTCCGGAGTTGAGTCCAGGCCAGTCAAACATTTTGACTCGGTCGTGCCCTCGTGGCACGTGACCTGGCACTAGACCCACCAGTCAGTGACCATGGGTAGTCCTGTCCAGGTATGTTTAGTGTTTTCATTTATTTATAAATTCCAGGAAATCACTGAAACTTTGTAAAATCATACAAAATTCATTTCAACTCAGAAAAATATAAATAATATATCAAAATGCTCACAAAAATAAACTCTATTCAAATAAAATATAAAATAAAAATATGTGTCAAAATAATAATTCACTTATTTTTAACTTTATCAATTATGCCTTTTCATTTGTTTTAAATCCAATTTAAATTCAATAATTAGTAAAGTTCAAAATTAAATATTATCTATTCAGTAAGTAAGTAAAATGTTAAGATTAATTTTCTTTATCATATTCTCATCAATTAAAAAAATAGAGGTAATTCATAAACCCTAATTTGCAAATTACCATTTACCATTTTCTTTAAATAAAATAAAGCAAGAAAATAGTAAAGGTTAATGTTATTTTGATAATTCAAAACTTGTTTATTTAAACATATTTAGTGCACAAGTTAATTAGTTTAAATCTTAATAACAATTATAAAACCCTAGTTTCTAATTAAACCCTAAGTATTATTTATTTTAATTGGTAAATCACTTAAAATTAATAAAATAATAATACCATTGTTAAATTTTGCTCTAGGTACTTAATCACATTAATTCTAGTACCAAGTATTATTTTAGAGTTGTAACATAATTTAGAAACCCTAACTTTAATATAAGTAAGATCTTGATTCCATTATTTTATGTGCTCATCCTAAGTTAGTTGCAATCCTAAAACCCTAGGGGTTTAGCCCAAGTAATCATATAAGTTTCACCTATACCTATAAAACCCTAGTAAGTGATACGTCTCCGACGTATCGATAATTTCTTATGTTCCATGCTACTTTATTGATGATACCTACATGTTTTATGCACATTATATGTCATATTTATGCATTTTCTGGAACTAACCTATTAACAAGATGCCGAAGAGCCGTGTTTTCTGCTGTTTTTGATTTCAGAAATCCTAGTAAGGAAATATTCTGAATTGGATGAAATCTTCGCCCGGGTCCTTTGCACGGAGCTTCCGAGAAGGCCGAAGGAGGGAGTCGAAGTGGGGCCAGGCCGGGGGATCGGCCCGGGCCTTGGCCGCGCGGCCGCCTGGGCCTCGTGCCACCACTGACCTACCCTTTCGCCTACAAATGCCCTCCGTCGCGAAAACCCCGAGTGCCGAGAGCCACGATACGGAAAACCTTCCGAGACGCCGCCGCCGCGGAGTCCCATCTCGGGGATTCGGAGATCGCCTCCGGCACCTGCCGGAGAGGGATTCATCTCCCGGCGGACTCTACGCCGCCATGGTCGCCTCCGGAGTGATGAGTGAGTAGTTCAGCCCTGGACCATGGGTCCATAGCAGTAGCTAGATGGTCGTCTTCTCCTTGTTGTGCTTCATTGTTGGATCTTGTGAGCTGCCTAACATGATCAAGATCATCTATATGTAATTCTATATGTTGTGTTGTTATGCCGATGGATAGAGAATACTATGATTATGGTGATTATCAATCTATTGTTTATGTGTTGTTTATGATCTTGCATGCTCTCCGTTACTAGTAGAGGCTCTGGTTTGCTCTTAACTCCAAGAGGAGTATTTATGCTCGATAGTGGGTTCATGCCTTCATTGACACCTGGGACAGTGACAGAAAGTTCTAAGGTTGTGATGTGATGTTGCCACTAGGGATAAAACATTGATTCTATGTCTAAGGATGTAGTTGTCGATTACATTACGCACCATACTTAATGCAATTGTCTGTTGCTTAGCAACTTAATATTGAATGGGGTTCGGATGATAACCTGAAGGTGGACTTTTTAGGCATAGATGCGGTTGGATGGCGGTCTATGTACTTTGTCGTAATGCCCAATTAAATCTCACTATATTTATCATATCATGTATATGCATTGTTATGCCTTCTCTATTTTGTCAATTGCCCGACTGTAATTTGTTCACCCAACATGCTTTATCTTATGGGAGAGACACCTCTAGTGAACTGTGGACCCCGGTCCTATTCTTTACATCATACAATCTACTGCAATTGTGTTTTACTGTTTTCTTGCAAACAATCATCTTCCACTCGTACGCTTAATCCTTTGTTACAACAAGCCGGGTGAGATTGACAACCTCACTGTTTAGTTGGGACAAAGTACTTGGGTTGTGTTGTGGTTCCACGTTGGCGCCGGAATCCCTGGTGTTGCGCCGCATCACATTTCCGACCATCAACCTTCAACGTGCTTCTTGGCTCCTACTGGTTCGATTAAACCTTGGTTTCTTTCTGAGGGAAAACTTGCTCTTGTCATCATCTTCCTCTTGGGGTTCCCAACGAACGTGTGAGTTACACGCCATCAAGCTCTTTTTCGCCGTTGCAGAGATCAAGACACGCTGCAAGGGGAGTCTCCACTTCTCAATCTCTTTACTTTGTTTTTGTCTTGCTTTATTTTATTTACTACTTTGTTTGCTGCACTAAATCAAAATACAAAAAAATTAGTTGCTAGTTTTACTTTATTTACTGTCTTGCTCTCCATATCAAAAACACAAAAAAATTAGTTACTTGCATTTACTTTATCTAGTTTGTTTTTTTACCGTTGCTAAAATGAATACCCCTAAAAATACTAAGTTGTGTGACTTCACAAATGCAAATAATAATGATTTCCTATGCACACCTATTGCTCCACCTGCTACTACAACAGAATTCTTTGAAATTAAACCTGCTTTACTGAATCTGGTTATGAGAGATCAATTTTCTGTTAGTTCTGATGATGCTGCTGCCCATCTCAATAATTTTGTTGAACTTTGTGAAATGCAAAAGTATAAAGATGTAGATGGTGATATTATTAAATTGAAAGTGTTTCCTTTCTCATTAAGAGGAAGAGCTAAAGATTGGTTGCTATCTTTGCCTAAGAATAGTATTGATTCATGGACTAAATGCAAGGATGCTTTTATTGGTAGATATTATCCTCCCGCTAAAGTTATATCTTTGAGAAGTAGCATAATGAATTTTAAGCAATTAGATACTGAACATGTTGCTCAAGCATGGGAGAGAATGAAAACTTTGGTAAAGAATTGCCCAACCCATGGACTGACTACTTGGATGATCATCCAAACCTTCTATGCAGGACTAAATTTTTCTTCGCGGAATTTATTGGATTCAGCTGCTGGAGGTACCTTTATGTCCATCACATTGGGGCGGCTACAAAACTTCTTGATGATATGATGATAAATTACTCTGAATGGCACACGGAAAGAGCTCCACAAGGTAAGAAGGTAAATTCTGTTGAAGAAACCTCTTCCTTGAGTGATAAGATTGATGTGATTATGTCTATGCTTGTGAATGGTAGATCTAATGTTGATCCAAATAATGTTCCTTTAGCTTCATTGGTTGCTCAAGAAGAAAATGTTGATGTGAATTTCATTAAAAATAATAATTTCAACAACAATGCTTATAGGAACAACTCTGGTAATAACTATAGGCCATATCCTTCTGCTAATGGTAATGGTTATGGTAATTCTTATGGGAATTCTTACAACAATAATAGGAGTGTACCCCCTGGTCTTGAAGCTATGCTTAAAGAATTTATTAGTACACAAACTGCTTTTAACAAATCCGTTGAGGAAAAGCTTGATAAAATTGATACTATTGCTTCTAGAGTTGATAGACTTGCCTCTGATGTTAATCTTTTAAAATTGAAAGTTATGCCTAATAATGATATTGATAATAAGATTACTACTACAAATGCCATCCAAGTTAGAATTAATGAGAATATAAGATTAATGGCTGAATTGCTGTGGGATATAGAAGAAAATGAAAAACTAGCTAAAGAGAATAATGTAGCTAAAGTTTTGACTATTACCACCACTAGTAATGCTAATTCTTCACATGTTGCTGCACCTCCTACTATCAATGGTAAAATAATTGGTGTTGGCAATGTTTCTACTCCTAGTGCAAAGCGAACAAAACTGCCTGAAATTGCTAAAACTAAACTGCTTGTGATAAAATTGCTGAAATTTTTTCCAACCTTGGGAACAATGATCCCATTGCTGTAGCTCATAATGATTTAAATTTTGATGATTGCCACATCTCTGAAGTTATAAAGTTCTTACAAAAACTTGCTAAAAGTCCTAATGCTAGTGCTATAAATTTAGCCTTTACAAAACATATTACAAATGCTCTCATAAAAGCTAGAGAAGAGAAACTAAAACTTGAAACTTCTATTCCTAGAAAGTTAGAAGATGGTTGGGAGCCCATCATTAAAATGAAATTCAATGACTTTGAATGTAATGCTTTATGTGATCTTGGTGCAAGTATTTCTGTTATCCCAAAAGATTTATGATATGCTTGACTTGCCACCATTGAAGAATTGTTATTTGGATGTTAATCTTGCCGATAATGTTAAAAGAAACCTTTGGGGAGGATTGATAATGTGCATATTACGGTTAACAATAACCTTGTCCCCGTTGATTTTGTTGTTTTGGATATCGAATGCAATGCATCTTGTCCTATTGTGTTGGGAAGACCTTTTCTTCGAACCGTTGGTGCTGTTATTGATATGAGGGAAGGTAATATTAAATATCAATTCCCTCTCAAGAAAGGTATGGAACTTCCCTAGAAAGAGAATGAATTTGCCTTTTGATTCTATTATTAGAACAAGTTATGATGTTGATGCTTCTACTCTCGATGTTACTTGATTTGCACTTTCTGCGCCTAGCTGAAAGGCGTTAAAGAAAAGCGCTTATGGGAGACAACCCATGTTTTTACTACAGCAATTTTGTTTTGTTGAGTCTTGGAAGTTGTTTACTACTGTAGCAACCTCTCCTTATCATGTTTTTGTGCCAAGTATAGTTTCTATGTCAAAGTTGATGTTATATTTGGGATCGCTGCGCAGAAACAGCATTGCTGTCTGTCACGAATCTGGGCACAGTTCTCTGTAGGAAATTCGAAAAAATCTGCCAATTTACGAGCGTGATCCTCAGATATGTACGCAACTTTCATTAGTTTTGAGTTTTTCCATTTGAGCAAGTCTGGTGCCGCTTTAAATTCGTCTTTACGGACTGTTCTGTTTTGACAGATTCTGCCTTTATTTCGCATTGCCTCTTTTGCTATGTGGATTTATTCTTTGATCCATTAATGTCGAGCTTTATGCAATGTCCAGAAGTGAAAATAATGTTTGTGTCACCTCTGAATGTGTGAATTATTAATTGTGCACTAACCTCTTAATGAGTTTGCTTGAAGTTTGGTGTGAAGGAAGTTTTCAAGGGTCAAGAGAGGAGAATGATATACTATGATCAAGAGGAGTGAAAGCTCTAAGCTTGGGGATGCCCCGTGGTTCACCCCTGCATATTTTAAGAAGACTCAAGCGTCTAAGCTTGGGATGCCCAAGGCATCCCCTTCTTCATCGACAACATCATCAGGTTCCTCCCCTGAAACTATATTTTTATTCAATCACATCTTGTGTTCTTTACTTGGAGCGTCGGTTTGTTTTTGTTTTTGTTTTTGTTTGAATAGATGGATCCTAGCATTCACTTTGTGGGAGAGAGACACGCTCCGCTGTTGCATATGGACACATGTGTCCTTAGGCTTTACTCATAATGTTCAAGGCGAAGTTTCTTCTTCGTTAAATTGTTATATGGTTGGAATTGGAAAATGCTACATGTAGTAATTCTAAAATGTCTTGGATAATGTGATACTTGGCAATTGTTGTGCTCATGTTTAAGCTCTTGCATCATATGCTTTGCACCCATTAATGAAGAAATACATAGAGCTTGCTAAAATCTGATTTGCATATTTGGTCTCTCTAAGGTCTAGATAATATCTAGTATTGAGTTTTGAACAACAAGGAAGACGGTGTAGAGTCTTATAATGTTTACAATATGTCTTTTATGTGAGTTTTTGCACCTGTTCATCCTTGAGTTTGCTTCAAATAACCTTGCTAGCCTAAACCTTGTATCGAGAGGGAATACTTCTCATGCATCCAAAATCCTTGAGCCAACTACTATGCCATTTGTGTCCACCATACCTACCTACTACATGGTATTTCTCCGCCATTCCAAAGTAAATTTCTTGAGTGCTACCTTTAAAATTCCATCATTCACCTTTGCAATATATAGCTCATGGGACAAAATAGCCTTAAAACTATCGTAGTATTGAATATGTACTTATGCACTTTATCTTTTATTAAGTTGCTTGTTGTGCGATAACCATGCTGGGGAACGCCATCAACTATTGTTGAATATCATGTGAGTTGCTATGCATGTCCGTCTTGTCTGAAGGATCTATCATTTTAGTGGTTGGAGCATGCAAAATTGTTAGAGAAGAACATTGGGCCGCTAACTAAAGCCATGAATCATGGTGGAAGTTTCGGTTTTGGACATATATCCTCAATCTCATATGAGAATAATAATCATTGCTACATGCTTATGCATTTAAGAGGAGTCCATTATCTTTGTCCATGTTGTCCCGGTATGGATGTCTAAGTTGAGAATAATCAAAAGCGAGAAATCCAAAATGCGAACTTTCTTAGACCTTTGTACAGGCGGCATGGAGGTACCCCTTTGTGACACTTGGTTGAAACATGGCATGCAAAGATCCGGTAGTCCAAGCTAAGTAGGACGAGGTGCGGGCACTATTAGTATACTATGCATGAGGCTTGCAACTTGTAAGATATAATTTACATAACTCATATGCTTTATTACTACCGTTGACAAAATTGTTTCATGTTTTCAAAATAAAAGCTCTAGCACAAATACAGCAATCGATGCTTTCCTCTTTGAAGGACCTTTCTTTACTTTTATTGTTGAGTCAGTTTACCTATCTCCTTCCACCTTAAGAAGCAAACACTTGTGTGAACTGTGCATTGATTCCTACATACTTGCATGTTGCACTTGTTATACTACTTTATGTTGACAATATCCATGAGATATACATGTTATAAGTTGAAAGCAACCGCTGAAACTTAATCTTCCTTTGTGTTGCTTCAACACCTTTACTTTGATTTATTGCCTTATGAGTTAACTCTTATGCAAGACTTATTGATGCTTGTCTTGAAGTACTATTCATGAAAAATCTTTGTCATATGATTCACTTGTTTACTCATGTCATTACCTTTGTTTTGATCGCTGCATTCATTACATATGTTTACAAATAGTATGATCAAGATTATGATGGCATGTCACTTGAGAAATTATCTTTGTTATCGTTTTACCTGCTCGGGACGAGCAGAACTAAGCTTGGGGATGCTGATACGTCTCCAACGTATCGATAATTTCTTATGTTCCATGCTACTTTATTGATGATACCTACATGTTTATGCACATTATATGTCATATTTATGCATTTTACGGAACTAACCTATTAACAAGATGCCGAAGAGCCAGTTGCTGTTTTTGCTGTTTTTGGTTTCAGAAATCCTAAGGAAATATTCTCGGAATTGGACGAAATCTTCGCCCGGGTCCTATTTTTGCAGACTTCCAGAAGACCGAAGGAGAGTCGAAGTGGGGCCACGAGGTGGCCATAGAGGCGGCGCGGCCAGGCCTTGGCCGCGCTACCCCCGGGCCCCTTGTGCCGCCACTTGACCTACTTTCGCCTACAAATACCCTCCGTCGCGAAAACCCCGTGCGAGAGCCACGATACGGAAACGTTCCCAGACGCCGCCGCCGCGAATCCCATCTCGGGGGATTCGGGAGATCGCCTCCGGCACCCTGCCGGAGGGGATTCATCTCGGAGGACTCTACACCGCCATGGTCGCCTCCGGAGTGATGAGTGAGTCGTTCACCCCTGGACTATGGGTCCATAGCAGTAGCTAGATGGTCGTCTTCTCCTTGTGCTTCATTGTTGGATCTTGTGAGCTGCCTAACATGATCAAGATCATCTATATGTAATACTATATGTTGTGTTTGTCGGGATCCGATGGATAGAGAATACTATGATTATGGTGATTATCAATCTATTGTTTATGTGTTGTTTATGATCTTGCATGCTCTCCGTTACTAGTAGAGGCTCTGGCCAAGTTTGTACTCTTAACTCCAAGAGGGAGTATTTATGCTCGATAGTGGGTTCATGCCTTCATTGACACCTGGGACAGTGACAGAAAGTTCTAAGGTTGTGATGTGTTGTTGCCACTAGGGATAAAACATTGATTCTATGTCTAAGGATGTAGTTGTCGATTACATTACGCACCATACTTAATGCAATTGTCTGTTGCTTAGCAACTTAATACTGAATGGGGTTCGGATGATAACCTGAAGGTGGACTTTTAGGCATAGATGCAGTTGGATGGCGGTCTATGTACTTTGTCGTAATGCCAATTAAATCTCACTATATTTATCATATCATGTATATGCATTGTTATGCCCTTCTCTATTTTGTCAATTGCCCGACTGTAATTTGTTCACCCAACATGCTTTATCTTATGGGAGAGACACCTCTAGTGTGTGGACCCCGGTCCTATTCTTTACATAGCATACAATCTACTGCAATTTGTTTTACTGTTTTCTTGCAAACAATCATCTTCCACTCGATACGCTTAATCCTTTGTTACAGCAAGCCGGTGAGATTGACAACCTCACTGTTTCGTTGGGACAAAGTACTTGGGTTGTGTTGTGCAGGTTCCACGTTGGCGCCGGAATCCCTGGTGTTGCGCCGCATCACATTTCGCGACCATCAACCTTCAACGTGCTTCTTGGCTCCTACTGGTTCGATTAAACCTTGGTTTCTTTCTGAGGGAAAACTTGCTACTGTGCGCATCATACCTTCCTCTTGGGGTTCCCAACGAACGTGTGAGTTACACGCCATCAGTAAGAAACAAATATATGCATGCTCATGATCCACTAAAATAAAACCAATTCCTATAATATTATCATTTCATGTCTTTATTTTTGATTAAACCTATATGATCCACTAGTGTCACCTAAGTATAAACCCTAACTTGTTTATTGAATTAGTACCATTGACCACTATCCTATATATCATACCATTAAGATCAACCTTAACCATTAAAACCTAGTAGAACCATAATGATAAACCCTAGTACCAATCTTGTGTAGCAATTCACAACACATGCTCCTATTCCACTAAACTCTACTTAAGGATCAATAACCACTTAGCTTAGAAACTATTAAAGATTATTTGGTAAAGCAAATAAGAAGCCATAGTAAACCCTAGTGGCTAACTTATGGAACCACCTTGACCATCATCCTTTGATATGATACCATAATCAACCATGGTAATTAATCTACCAATACTTGCTATATAGAAACCCATTTCAAGTTAAGAACCAACTAGTTCCTAATAGTAAACTTAATTGAATCCAATAGTAAACCCTAGAAGCCATAGCTTCTATTTATAGTAGTTCTCATTCTTATTAATCTGTTCTTCAAAAGTTATTCTTTTGAAGAACAAAGGTCAGTCAAACCCTAGAAGCCCTAGTCTTAGTTAAAATACTTATTACTTCTTAATTAACATGTTCTTCAAAAGTTATTCTTTTGAAGTATAGTATAAATAATCATCAACCATGTCCAGTAGAACATAAAATTGACAATTGTTCTTTACATACTATTCCACTACTATCCTTTGAATATATGCTTGTTATGTTGCATCATATTACTTGCTTATGCTATTCATATCACCAACCCTAATAAGAACCTTGTTTGAGAATCATCCTAAAAGTGCAACACATTAAAGAAATACTAAACTTATCACTCTTGCATTGAAAAGCAAATATTATTTTACAATTATGAATATGACTATGTGGTGGGCAATGGAACCATGGTATGTGTTGATTGGTGGAGGTTCCATTTACGGGTACTATTCATCTAGGACTAAGTACCAATGCCGTCCAGTGATTCTAGCGCCGTACAAATCGCGTTAACCATAAGATCTATAATGGCTCTGGGGAAGTCAGTTGTATCTTTTCCCTCCTGCACGCCAACGGACTTGATAGAGCCTGGCGGGGTGTTGGAGGCACTGCCGTAGGTTGGGATAGCCTTTAAAATCCCCATCCGGACGTTTGGATGAGAGGCTCTACCGTCTATGAAGGATTGTCCGACGTACACCGTGGGTAAAGCCGTATGATCGGGAGATGTCTACCGGGGGTGTACGGATGGACAAAAGGGTGGGTTTGCAGGGTCGCGGAGAAGGCAGTGATTGGCTTGGACCTTACACCTGGCCCCACACCAAGGAAGTGTGGACGGGAAAGATCACCCGGTTGGTATCAAGGATAAGTTCTCTTATGGGAAATTAACGCACCTCTGCAGAGGATATCAAGAATTGTGACTGTCACTCCCTGTTCGGGAAGGGAACTGCGAACGCGGCAGGAAAGGAACTCCATGAAGTTCTAGTCAACCTGTGAAGACTGACGGGCATAGTTTTCAGAATAAAATAAACCTTTTGAAGAAATATTTATGAAAACTTGCATTTGCCTATGACTTTCTGGTCTGTGGCTGTAGCTAGTGCATGATACACCTATTTCCCTAATATGAACTTGCTGAGTACGCTCGTACTCATCCCACTCTTAAATCCCCTGCTTAGCTATGGAGGCACCGGAGGATAAACTACCGTGGAATTCGAAGACAAAGGAGTCAACTGCAACAAGATGAAGAATCCAAGCAAATAAGTCAAGGACGTCAACTGCTGCAGCAACTAAAGTGGAAACTTAGACTAGTAATAGAAGGGAGCCTTTCCCTAATCTTAGCACCTAAGTAGCTAGAATTCTATAGCAAGCCTAGTATCTCTGGAGATAGTGTTAGCAATAAGTTAGATTACGAGTCGTTCTTCTGGAGCTTTATTTGAAGTTTTACCTCACTGTAAAGTAGGAGGCTGTGTTGATCTTCTGTAAACAGCTTGTGTATCCTTCTATAGACATACCTTGGACTCGCATATATTTCTATTGTACCACTCTGAGGGATGTAATATGAGTGGAACGGTGTTTCGCTTGTGTTATGTCAACGACTTGTGTACTACACCATTTAGTGGTACGCTGGGTCACCACAGTGGTATCGAGCAAATGCTTTGACCCTAGGATTAAAACCCTTTAAAGGAGACCTATAGGTTTGGTAGTGTCTATAGGAAGTAGTCTTAGTTAAGCCAACTATGCTAAACCAATTGTTCTTTTGACTTGAGATGGGTATTCACTTGAGAATAATCCTGACACACTTGAGTCAATCTTTCTCATCTATCTTTCTTAAGTAAAGTAGTTAGTTATCTTGCTTCATTCCCAAATAACTAGAACACCATTGGAGCTTAAGATAATGGGTGGTAGTAGATCACAGTTGGTATACAATACATGGTAGTCCAAAGAGAGGATACAACCATAAGGAAGATATCCTATTGGAAGAAGTATACCAATGTTTGTTATGGTTAAGTAAAAGTCATTTAAAATACCAAATGACTGGTATTAAGTGTTGTAAATAAGTTATATAAGGTAGTATATACCTATGATGAGTCAATCATAGGAGGTAAGGAAGAGTGATAGGAATCATATAAGTCTACTTTTCATGGTAAAGTTGGTAATCATATATGATTCACTTGAGAGCCATGATGTGATGGAGTAGAACATCATAAGTACGATAACAGAAGTATGATAAGGAGTAGGATTTAAGGAATAGTTCGAAAACTTAGGCCTTAAAATCATGTTAACTATGTCAAGTATGCTAGAACCATAGTCCTTAGTTTAAAGAAGGCTTATTTAGAGCATATCACATAGAGAAATCCTAGAGTTATAGGTGGTATATTCTAAACAATCATGTGTTTAGAGTAGACATGTTAGAACTAATTGTATTATAGGAAGTAGTCCTCAATAGCACATATATATGGTATCCTATTTTGTTAGTACTTCCAAAGAAAACTAGGTTAACTTCAACTATCCCAGGCCATTTTGTTTCAAGTTTGTCTCATTGCAAATGTGCAATTAAGATAAATGTTGAGACAAATAGTAGAAATTCACGTATTCGTGCTAAGTATCACAACCAAAACCTATCTTATGTGGTGTTATATACTACACATCTGAGCCTGATGTTTAGGGATGTCTTACCCAACTATTATATTCAGGCATATAAAGATGTGTATTATAAGCACAAAGCTGAATCTTCTTGGATTTTATTGGATTTTCATTGTTTGACTAGATCCATACATGAAGTTTGACTTTGATATGCAAATGCATGTTGCAATATCAAGCTCCTACTTGATGTTATAGGTCTAGAGGGTAAAGGTATTCGTGTGAGGAAGTGACGAATTCTGAAGATTTTGAAGACAAGATGAAGGTTCACTAGAAGAAGGATGTAAAGTTGTGGGAAGCCACCACAATAATCTGAAGGAAGGACCAATCAAAACTCATTTCTATCCTTAATCAAGGAGTACTTCAACATGGAAGTACCATGAAAGTGAGAAAATAGTGAATATGGAGCAGTAGAAGTGGAGCCATATTCATTATGAAAGAAGGGAATGCAAGTGAAGTCACCTACAATACTATTTTCATAGTGTCAACAAGTGGTTATCTTGCAAAACAAACCCTAGAAGAAGGAAAATAGACAAGTGAAGTCACAACTGGGATAATAAGACCGCAGCTGATATAGGATAATCATGAAGAGAAAGTATGTGAAGTGAGGTATATTTTAACTAAAACTATGTAAGAAGCCACAGCTGGTAGGTAGATATTGCCTAAAAACATAACATAGCCACAGCTGGTATCCAATAAGCCACATCTTGTGTTAGATAGTCTGCAGCTGGTAACAAATAGTCCACAGCTTAATCGTTCTTTCACTCTAAAGGAAAGAGGGATTCCGTAGCTGGTATTCCGTAGCTAATAAATATTTAGTCGGAGGATTCACATCGGATACCCACAACTGTGTGGATACACCGCAAAGAATTCTTCGTGAGACTTTAGAAAGGTACAAAATATAAACTAGACTTAAACCAATCTTCTACCTTGGAGTTTAATGATTAGAAGAAAAGGAGTTTGAAGATCATTAGTAAACTCCAAGGGGGAGAGGAAGATTGAAGGAGAAGTATTAAGATATGATTTGGAGTATGAAAGACGAAGAAGAAGGTCTGAACTGAGAGGAAGTCCGATCCTATTTTCATAAGATTGGTGGAAGTATCCATATAATAGTACTCTCAGGAGGTTGTCAGACCAGAAGCCGAGGTTCATATCTCGAGGAAGTAAGGGTTATACCTTAACTTGAGTGGGTAATTGATAATTACTCAGAAGCAGAAGAGCTCAAGTAAGTCTAAGCTAATGAAGTTGGATGAAGAAGATGTCGGAGGACAATCAAAGTCTAAGAAAACAAAAGACCGAAGGGTTTGACCATACCAAAACATAAGCCTATTAGAAAGATTCCTTTCATGGAACCTAAAGAAACCAAAAGGAAGATAACTAGTATGAACTAGAAGCCATGATTGGATGGACTAAATGATTCTAATCCATTCGTAGGACTAAACAACCAGGACCATGCCTATTATAAATACCTTACGAAGTACCATTACATTCGTTATGGTAGTAAGGGACAATACCTTACTTTAAACCAATCCTTTAGACTTAAGGTTTGGGCACCGCAGCTGGATTACCGCAGCTGGTAGAACCAAGCTTTGAGTACCCAAATAGGAAGATGTCACCACAACCATTAGTAAAGTCCATTAGCATAAGAAGATGTCCTAATCCAAGAATCTTTGGAGAGTAAGCCTATAAGCTTAGAGTGTTGGAAGAAATCATAGAATTGAAGAAAGTATCAGTTCCAGACATTAGAAGACTTCATGAAAGATCGAGACAAGGGATATATTCAATTATATCTAATGAGATCACTAGGGAGTTTGAAAGGATTGTGATCCGTTCAAGTCCGTTCCACATTCTGAAACGTGAGAGCGTTCGAACTTCGGGACGAAGTTCAGTTTAAGGGGGAGAGGCTGTAATATCCCAGGTTTAGAGGCTACAAAATGAGAGAACACCAAAGGGTGCATTGCATTCATGCATAGAAAATCCGGGGAATTTTCGCGCTTCAAATAAAACTTACCACAGTAACTGAAGTTTCACTTGACTTGCTGGAATTGAAGTAGATCATCAAGTCAAGCGCTATAAACTTCACTGTGACCTTTGCTAAAACCTTGTTTTGGGTATAGATGATTTGATCTATGGGCTAGATCAAATAGAATTAGTTTATAACAAACAACATCTTAAGTAAGGGTCAACTACAAGATCTTATAAAAGATCTCAACATGACATTCCTTACAAGAACACATGAATAATTATTCAACTATAAAACCAAGAACTCAATTAATTAAGAAACTATTCTATACTTATCTTATCCATGTCTTCTACTAGATAAATGTTCCTACCATGAGTCACATGGTATATCTTTTCAACTACAATACTGGAACCAAGTCAAGAACACTCATATTCATTCCTCATTAACTTTTGATCATTCCAACCTTGTTTCCCAACTCCTACCATTAAACCTAGAGAAAGGAGAGAACTATTCATATGCTTATATTATGCATTCAATAGAACCTAGCTAAATATTTAAACCTTGTCCAAGGAAGGTAATTGTTGATACTAACCAATGTTATAATAAATATAAGTCAAGTACTAAACTCTAATTGACTTAGTAAGAAACTATTTCTAGTAATTATAGAGAGGCAAGTGTTGTGATCATTACAACTTGATCATAAACCCTAGAGAAACCCTACCTATTCAGAAGAGCTCAACCTAAAGAGGTATACTCAAGTATATGGACTTGTAATTGATCTTGGAGAGAGAACCATAATTTACCAATGAATTGTTATGAGGCCAATACTTTGATCATTACAATTGGGTGATGATCATAAACCATAAGAAGCTAGGTGAGTGTGTTGAGAGAAGTATTAAAGAAGAGAGACTAGTGAGGAATAAGTGGATCATGTTTAATGCATGATCTTACTTTATAAATTGAGATGATAAGTTAAACCTATATATGTGATCCATAGATCTCATTCTTCTCATGAAATAATAAGTGAATCAATAGTAGTTAATCCAGACCAATACTCATGCCTTGTATAGAGTAGTGATGATATTGTATTTAAACTTGCCTATCCAAACATTTGAGACAAACCTAGCATTGCTTTAATACAAGAAATCTACCTAAGTGAGGAGGAGGAACCCTAGCCAATTAAACATAACCAAGCTTATGCTCATACCTAATCCTAGTTGTGTATCACATTGGTGATCATTACTAAAACCCTAGGCCATATTTAGATTATAAGTAAAATCTTGCCATGCCTCATGCCTGTTTAATACTTCAAATAGTGAAGTATTCCCAAAACCATAAACCTTGCCATATGGAACTAATCTACATAAAATATTATGTCCTAACTTGTGTATTATGGATCACAAGTATTAACCAAGCCATATATAATTAAGGACTAAAGGCCATTTAGTGAGTAGAGTGAATCAATATTCTATTCCACTTTGCTTTCCAAATATCTTGCTTAGTGAAACCAAATGTAATAGTATTTTCTAAAATAGCACCACCTCAACAAGAGAGTTAATCATGATGAGTTTAGAATTCATTGTAAATAATTCAAACAAGAGTTGCTAAGCAAGAGTAGTGAATATAGAGTTGATCCAACCACTTTGCTTAAACCTTTAGAAACCATTCTCCACATAAAATCATAAACCAATTCCATTCTCTTTACTATTTGTTAAACCCTAGCCATAATTAAAATAAATGTGAACAATCAATATTGTCAAGCACATTAGTTAAAACTAATAATGTGTTCACCATGCTCATGTTATTAATTTTCAAAACCTTTGAATATATTTAGCTTCTAAATAAAAGTAATTGAGACAAACACTTAAACCATATCTACTTGAAATTTAGAATACCTCTCACAACAACACAAATTTAATCAAATATTAAATATTTGTTTGAACAAAACAACTATGCAGTATGTATTTCTATTAAATTCTATTGAAATTCAAAATTGGTAAAACCTGCAGAACAAAATAGGAGTCAGAATTGAATGCAAATAATAAAATAGAAATCAGAATAATAAAACAGAAAATTTAAAAAAGAAAAAGAGAGGGAGAGGCTTACCAGGCTTACCTGTTCGGCTGAGCCCAGCACCGCAGCCCATCACCACCACGTCAACCAAGCCCAACACCAGCCCAGCCCACAAAGAAAACGACCCAAACCATCGTATCGTTTCGTCGAGGAAGAAAAAGGTCTTCGTCTTCCTCCTGGTGAACGACACCGCGATGGAGCTCGCTGGCCACGTCCTCGCCGATGATAAGATCAACCCCGGACATCGCTGGCCATCTCAGAACCTCGCTCAATCGTTCTCGCGTCCGAGCCTATCCAAAACCGTCAAGATTCACGCCCAGAACAGCGACGACATTGTCGTCCTATCCCGACCATGCCGCCGGTGAACTTACCAAACGAACCTCGCCAAGGCTATAAATAGGAGCTAAAGAACCACCGTGATCTCCTTGTTCTTCGCCGCCCTTCCATTCTCTCTCTAGCCCTCTCTATCTCTCACGGAACCATCGCCATGGCCGGCCAGTTCTCCGGCTAGCCGTCAATGGAGCCACCCCAAAGTCTAGGAGGTAGCTGAGCAGAACCGCCTGTGTCTCCGTGAGCTCCTGGAAGAAGGAATCGAAGGGGACAACTCAGGAGCGGACAATCATCCGTTCCCTTTCACCGGGTTCGCGGAAAACGTCCGGTGCCGTCGACTCCGACCATCTCTGGCATCGGCGAGTTGATCCTCAACCTCACGGTGAGCCTGCGCATCTCAAGGGCCATCTAGTTCGTTTTATCCTCCACCGTAGCCCGATTTGGTAGTTGGCCGCCGTGCGCCGCCGCAGATGATGCTCGCCGGAGCAACTCCGGTGAACATTTGGCGGAGGCACCACCACCGTTTGGTTCAGCATTTAGTTCTGCGTCGATTGGAAGTAGTCGAGCGTCCGCGGGAACCCCCTAGCGCCGCCGTCGTCGGCAACTCGCCGGAGTTGAGTCCCCAGGCCAGTCAAACATTTTGACTCGGTCGTGCCCTCGTGGCACGTGACCTGGCACTAGACCCACCAGTCAGTGACCATGGGTAGTCCTGTCCAGGTATGTTTAGTGTTTTCATTTATTTATAAATTCCAGGAAATCACTGAAACTTTGTAAAATCATACAAAATTCATTTCAACTCAGAAAAATATAAATAATATATCAAAATGCTCACAAAAATAAACTCTATTCAAATAAAATATAAAATAAAAATATGTGTCAAAATAATAATTCACTTATTTTTAACTTTATCAATTATGCCTTTTCATTTGTTTTAAATCCAATTTAAATTCAATAATTAGTAAAGTTCAAAATTAAATATTATCTATTCAGTAAGTAAGTAAAATGTTAAGATTAATTTTCTTTATCATATTCTCATCAATTAAAAAAAATAGAGGTAATTCATAAACCCTAATTTGCAAATTACCATTTACCATTTTCTTTAAATAAAATAAAGCAAGAAAATAGTAAAGGTTAATGTTATTTTGATAATTCAAAACTTGTTTATTTAAACATATTTAGTGCACAAGTTAATTAGTTTAAATCTTAATAACAATTATAAAACCCTAGTTTCTAATTAAACCCTAAGTATTATTTATTTTAATTGGTAAATCACTTAAAATTAATAAAATAATAATACCATTGTTAAATTTTGCTCTAGGTACTTAATCACATTAATTCTAGTACCAAGTATTATTTTAGAGTTGTAACATAATTTAGAAACCCTAACTTTAATATAAGTAAGATCTTGATTCCATTATTTTATGTGCTCATCCTAAGTTAGTTGCAATCCTAAAACCCTAGGGGTTTAGCCCAAGTAATCATATAAGTTTCAGCTATACCTATAAAACCCTAGTAAGAAACAAATATATGCATGCTCATGATCCACTAAAATAAAACCAATTCCTATAATATTATCATTTCATGTCTTTATTTTTGATTAAACCTATATGATCCACTAGTGTCACCTAAGTATAAACCCTAACTTGTTTATTGAATTAGTACCATTGACCACTATCCTATATATCATACCATTAAGATCAACCTTAACCATTAAAACCTAGTAGAACCATAATGATAAACCCTAGTACCAATCTTGTGTAGCAATTCACAACACATGCTCCTATTCCACTAAACTCTACTTAAGGATCAATAACCACTTAGCTTAGAAACTATTAAAGATTATTTGGTAAAGCAAATAAGAAGCCATAGTAAACCCTAGTGGCTAACTTATGGAACCACCTTGATAACCATCATCCTTTGATATGATACCATAATCAACCATGGTAATTAATCTACCAATACTTGCTATATAGAAACCCATTTCAAGTTAAGAACCAACTAGTTCCTAATAGTAAACTTAATTGAATCCAATAGCAAACCCTAGAAGCCATAGCTTCTATTTATAGTAGTTCTCATTCTTATTAATCTGTTCTTCAAAAGTTATTCTTTTGAAGAACAAAGGTCAGTCAAACCCTAGAAGCCCTAGTCTTAGTTAAAATACTTATTACTTCTTAATTAACATGTTCTTCAAAAGTTATTATTTTGAAGTATAGTATAAATAATCATCAACCATGTCCAGTAGAACATAAAATTGACAATTGTTCTTTACATACTATTCCACTACTATCCTTTGAATATATGCTTGTTATGTTGCATCATATTACTTGCTTATGCTATTCATATCACCAACCCTAATAAGAACCTTGTTTGAGAATCATCCTAAAAGTGCAACACACCCTAAAGAAATCATTACAACTCATCCATCCTAAATCATCGAGGTTAGGTTACGCTCGGGACGATTGCATCTCATACTATGCATTATAGCATTTTTGCCAGTTCTTTAAACATTGTCCTTACCGGACAATGATGGTATTTCAGAATTTGGAGTTCTCACGTATCGAAGCTTTTGCCTGCATAATCTTGCAGTCAAGAAAGGCAAGTTCATCGCTTGCTCATGTCATTTGATTATGTTTATCAAATTATATGCAAAGTACTATACTTATCACTCTTGCATTGAAAAGCAAATATTATTTTACAATTGTGAATATGACTATGTGGTGGGCAATGGAACCATGGTATGTGTTGATTGGTGGAGGTTCCATTGCACGGGTACTATTCATCTAGGACTAAGTACCAATGCCGTCTAGTGATTCTAGCGCCGTACAAATCGCGTTAACCATAAGATCTATAATGGCTCTGGGGAAGTCAGCTGTATCTTTTCCCTCCTGCACGCCAACGGACTTGATAGAGCCTGGCGGGGTGTTGGAGGCACTGCCGTAGGTTGGGATAGCCTTTAAAATCCCCATCCGGACGTTTGGATGAGAGGCTCTACCGTCTATGAAGGATTGTCCGACGTACACCATGGGTAAAGCCGTATGATCGGGAGATGTCTACCGGGGGTGTACGGATGGACAAAAGGGTGGGTTTGCAGGGTCGCGGAGAAGGCAGTGATTGGCTTGGACCTTACACCTGGCCCCACACCAAGGAAGTGTGGACGGAAAGATCACCCGGTTGGTATCAAGGATAAGTTCTCTTATGGGAAAAGTAACGCACCTCTGCAGAGGGTATCAAGAATTGTGACTGTCACTCCATGTTCAGGGAACTGCGACAGAGAAGGAACTCCATGAAGTTCTAGTCAACTTGTGAAGACTGACGGGCATAGTTTTCAGAATAAAATAAACCTTTTGAAGAAATGTTTATGAAAACTTGCATTTGCCTATGACTTTCTGGTATGTGGCTGTAGCTAGTGCATGATACACCTATTTCCCTAATATGAACTTGCTGAGTACGCTCGTACTCATCCCACTCTTAAATCCCTGCTTAGCTAGCATCGGAGGATAAACTACCGTGGAATTCGAAGACAAAGGAGTCAACTGCAACAAGATGAAGAATCCAAGCAAAGAAGTCAAGGACGTCAACTGCTGCAGCAACTAAAATGGAAACTTAGACTAGTAATAGAAGGGAGCCTTTCCCTAATCTTAGCACCTAAGTAGCTAGAATTCTATAGCAAGCCTAGTATCTCTGGAGATAGTGTTAGCAATAAGTTAGATTACGAGTCGTTCTTCTGGAGCTTTATTTGAAGTTTTACCTCACTGTAAAGTAGGAGGTTGTGTTGATCTTCGTAAACAGCTTGTGTATCCTTCTATAGACATACCTTGGACTCGCATATGTTTCTGTTGTACCACTCTGACGGGATGTAATATGAGTGGAACGGTGTTTCGCTTGTGTTATTGATACGTCTCAAACGTATCGATAATTTCTTATGTTCCATGCTACATTATTGATGATATCTACATGTTTTATGCACATTATATGTCGTATTTACGCATTTTCTGGAACTAACCTATTAACAAGATGCGGAAGAGCCATTTTGTTTTCTGCTTTTGGTTTCAGAAATCCTAGTAAGGAAATATTCTCGGAATTGGACGAAATCAACGCCCGGGGTCCTATTTTTGCACGAAGCTTCCAGAAGACCGAAGGGGAGTCGAAGTGGGACCACGAGGTGGCGACACACAGGGCGGCGCGGCCCGGGCCCTGGCGCGCCGACCTATGGTGTGGGCCTCGTGCCGCCTCTGACCTGCCCTTCCGCCTAAATAGCCTCCGTCGCGAAACCCCCCGTCCGAGGCCACGATGGAAAACCTTCCCGACGCGCCGCCGCGAATCCCATCTCGGGGATTCGGGAGATCGCCTCGGCACCCTGCCGGAGAGGGATTCATCTCCCGAGGACTCTACACCGCCATGGTAGCCTCCGGAGTGATGAGTGAGTAGTTCCCCTGGACTATGGGTCCAGTAGCTAGATGGTCGTCTTCTCCTAATTGTGCTTCATTGTTGGATCTTGTGAGCTGCCTAACATGATCAAGATCATCTATTTGTAATACTATATGTTGTGTTTGTCGGGATCCGATGGATAGAGAATACTATGTTATGATGATTATCAATCTATTGTTTATGTGTTGTTTATGATCTTGCATGCTCTCCGTTATTAGTAGAGGCTCTGCTTTAACTCCAAGAGGGAGTATTTATGCTCGATAGTGGGTTCATGTCTTCATTGACACCTGGGACAGTGACAGAAAGTTCTAAGGTTGTGATGTGCTGTTGCCACTAGGGATAAAACATTGATTCTATGTCTAAGGATGTAGTTGTTGATTACATTACGCACCATACTTAATGCAATTGTCTTTGCTTTGCAACTTAATACTGAATGGGGTTCGGATGATAACCTGAAGGTGGACTTTTTAGGCATAGATGCGGTTGGATGGCGGTCTATGTACTTTGTCGTAATGCCCGGATTAAATCTCACTATATTTATCATATCATGTATATGCATTGTTATGCCCTTCTCTATTTGTCAATTGCCCGACTGTAATTTGTTCACCCAACATGCTTTTATCTTATGGGAGAGACACCTCTAGTGAACTGTGGACCCCGGTCCTATTCTTTACATCGCATCAATCTACTGCAATACTTGTTTTACTATTTTCTTGCAAACAATCATCTTCCACACAATACGGTTAATCCTTTGTTACAGCAAGCCGGTGAGATTGACAACCTCACTGTTTCGTTGGGGCAAAGTACTTTGGTTATGTTGTGCATGTTCCACGTTGGCGCCGGAATCCCTGGTGTTGTGCCGCATCACATTTCGCCACCATCAACCTTCAACGTGCTTCTTGGCTCCTCCTGGTTCGATTAAACCTTGGTTTCTTTCTGAGGGAAAACTTGCTGCTGTGCGCATCATACCTGGCGCCGTTACACGCCATCAAGCTCTTTTTCTGGCGCCGTTGCCGGGGAGATCAAGACACGCTGCAAGGGGAGTCTCCACTTCTCAATCTCTTTACTTTGTTTTTGTCTTGCTTTATTTTATTTACTACTTTGTTTGCTGCACCTAAACAAAACACAAAAAAATTAGTTGCTAGTTTTACTTTATTCTTGTCTTGCTCTCTATATCAAAAACACAAAAAAATTAGTTACTCGCATTTACTTTATCTAGTTTGTTTTATTTATTGTTGCTAAAATGAATACCCCTGAAAATACTAAGTTGTGTGACTTCACAAACGCAAATAATAATGATTTCCTATGCACACCTATTGCCCCACCTGCTACTACAACATAATTCTTTGAAATTAAACCTGCTTTACTGAACCTGGTTATGAGAGATCAATTTTCTGGTGTTAGTTCTGATGATGCTGCTGCCATCTTAATAATTTTGTTGAACTTTGTGAAATGCAAAAGTATAAGGATGTAGATGGTGATATTATTAAATTGAAAGTGTTTCCTTTCTCATTAAGAGGAAGAGCTAAAGATTGGTTGCTATCTTTGCCTAAGAATAGTATTGATTCATGGACTAAATGTAAGGATGCTTTTATTGGTAGATATTATCCTCCCGCTAAAATTATATCTTTGAGAAGTAGCATAATGAATTTTAAGAAATTAGATACTGAACATGTTGCTCAAGCATGGGAGAGAATGAAAACTTTGGTAAAGAATAGCCCAACCCATGGACTGACTACTTGGATGATCATCCAAACCTTTATGCAGGACTAAATTTTTTCTTCGCGGAATTTATTGGATTCAGCTGCTGGAGGCTTTATGTCCATCACTTTGGGGGCGGCTACAAAACTTCTTGATGATATGATGATAAATTACTCTGAATGGCACACGGAAAGAGCTCCACAAGGTAAGAAGGTAAATTCTGTTGAAGAAACCTCTTCCTTGAATGATAAGATTGATGTGATTATGTCTATGCTTGTGAATGGTAGATCTAATGTTGATCCTAATAATGTTCCTTAAGCTTCATTGGTTGCTCAAGAAGAAAATGTTGATGTGAATTTCATTAAAAATAATAATTTCAACAACAATGCTTATAGGAACAACTCTGGTAATAATAGGCCATATCCTGCTAGTGGTAATGATTATGGTAATACTTATGGTAGATATGAGGAAAAGATGCTAGAAATTGAAAGATCCACTAAAAACTTTATGCAATCACAATATGAGCAAAATCAATTGTTTACTAAAACTATGAATGAACAATCTACCTTGTTGAAAAATATAGGAAATCAACTTGAAAACTTGAATAGGGAGATTTCTGGTCTGCAAACTAAAATTTCAAATGCTGAAACCCGAATCTCATACATGTCCGCATCACAATCCTCTTTAATTAATAAAATGGCTGCTAAATCTGATGATATTGATAATAAGATTACTACTACAGCAAATGCCATCCAAGTTAGAATTAATGAGAATATAAGATTAATGGCTGAATTGCGTGCTAGGTGGGATAGAGAAGAAAATGAAAAACTAGCTAAAGAGAATAATGTAGCTAAAGTTTGGACTATTACCACCATTAGTAATGTTAATTCTTCACATGTTGCTGCATCTCCTACTATCAATGGTAAAATAATTGGTGTTGGCAATGTTTCTACTCCTAGTGCAAAGCGTACAAAACTGCCTGAAATTGCTAAAACTGCTGAAACTGCTTGTGATAAAACTGCTGAAATTTTTTCCAACCTTGGGAAAAATGATCCCATTGCTGTAGCTCATAATGATTTAGATTTTGATGATTGCCACATCTCTGAAGTTATAAAGTTCTTACAAAAGCTTGCTAAAAGTCCTAATGCTAGTACTATAAATTTAGCCTTTACAAAACATATTACAAATGCTCTCATAAAAGCTAGAGAAGAGAAACTAAAACTTGAAAATTCTATTCCTAGAAAGTTAGAAGATGGTTGGGAGCCCATCATTAAAATGAAATTCAATGACTTTGAATGTAATGCTTTATGTGATCTTGGTGCAAGTATTTCTGTTATGCCTAAAAAGATTTATGATATGCTTGACTTGCCACCATTGAAGAATTGTTATTTGGATGTTAATCTTGCCAATAATGTTAAAAAGAAACCTTTGGGGAGGATTGATAATGTGCGCATTACGGTTAACAATAACCTTGTCCCGTTGATTTTGTTGTCTTGGATATCGAATGCAATGCATCTTGTCCTATTGTGTTGGGAAGACCTTTTCTTCGAACCGTTGGTGCTGTTATTGATATGAGGGAAGGTAATATTAAATATCAATTTCCTCTCAAGAAAGGTATGGAACACTTCCCTAGAAAGAGAATAAAGTTGCCTTTTGATTCTATTATTAGAACAAGCTATGATGTTGATGCTTCTACTCTTGATGTTACTTGATTTGCACTTTCTGCGCCTAGCTGAAAGGCGTTAAAGAAAAGCGCTTATGGGAGACAACCCATGTTTTTACTACAATACTTTGTTTTATATTTGAGTCTTGGAAGTTGTTTACTACTGTAGCACATGTTTTTTGTGCCAAGTAAAGTTTCTATGTTAAAGTTGATGTTATATTTGGGATCACTGCGCAGAAACAGCATTGCTGTCTGTCACGAATCTGGGCACAAGTCTCTGTAGAAAATTCGAAAAAATCTGCCAATTTCGAGCGTGATCCCCAGATATGTACGCAACTTTCATTAGTTTTGAGTTTTTCCATTTGAGCAGTGGCCACTTTAAAATTCGTCTTTACCGTTCTGTTTTGACAGATTCTGCCTTTTATTTCGCATTGCCTCTTTTGCTATGTTGGATGAATTTCTTTGATCCATTAATGTCCAGTAGCTTTATGCAATGTGAAGTGAAAAGAATGTTTGTGTCACCTCTGAATATGTGAATTATTAATTGTGCACTAACCCTCTAATGAGTTTGCTTGAAGTTTGGTGTGAAGGAAGTTTTCAAGGGTCAAGAGGAGTATGCTATACTATGATCAAGAGGAGTGAAAGCTCTAAGCTTGGGGATGCCCCCGTGGTTCACCCCTGCATATTTTAAGAAGACTCAAGCGTCTAAGCTTGGGGATGCCCAAGGCATCCCCTTCTTCATCGACAACATCATCAGGTTCCTCCCCTGAAACTATATTTTATTCATCACATCTTGTGTTCTTTACTTGGAGAGTCGGTTTGTTTTTGTTTTTGTTTCTGTTTGAATAAAATGGATCTAGCATTCACTTTGTGGGAGAGAGACACGCTCCGCTGTTGCATATGGACAAATATGTCCTTAGGCTTTACTCATAATGTTCATGGCGAAGTTTCTTCTTCGTTAAATTGTTATATGGTTGAATTGGAAAATGCTACATGTAGTAATTCTAAAATGTCTTGGATAATGTGATACTTGGCAATTGTTGTGCTCATGTTTAAGCTCTTGCATCATATGCTTTGCACCCATTAATGAAGAAATACATAGAGCTTGCTAAAATTTGGTTTGCATATTTGGTCTCTCTAAGGTCTAGATAATATCTAGTATTGAGTTTTGAACAACAAGGAAGACGGTGTAGAGTCTTATAATGTTTACAATATGTCTTTTATGTGAGTTTTGCTGCACCGGTTCATCCTTGAGTTTGCTTCAAATAACCTTGCTAGCCTAAACCTTGTATCGAGAGGGAATACTTCTCATGCATCCAAAATCCTTGAGCCAACCACTATGCCATTTGTGTCCACCATACCTACCTACTACATGGTATTTCTCCGCCATTCCAAAGTAAATTGCTTGAGTGCTACCTTTAAAATTCCATCATTCGCCTTTGCAATATATAGCTCATGGGAAAAAATAGCCTTAAAAACTATCGTAGTATTGAATATGTACTTATGCACTTTATCTCTTATTAAGTTGCTTGTTGTGCGATAACCATGCTTCGGGAACGCCATCAACTATTCTTTGTTGAATATCATGTGAGTTGCTATGCATGTCCGTCTTGTCTGAAGGATCTACCACCTTAATGATTGGAGCATGCATATTGTTAGAGAAGAACATTGGGCCGCTAACTAAAGCCATGAATCATGGTTGAAGTTTCAGTTTTGGACATATATCCTCAATCTCATATGAGAATAATAATTGTTGCTACATGCTTATGCATTAAAGAGGAGTCCATTATCTGTTGTCCATGTTGTCCCGGTATGGATGTCTAAGTTGAGAATAATCAAAAGCGAGAAATCCAAATGCGAGCTTTCTCCTTAGACCTTTGTACAGGCGGCATGGAGGTTTCCTGTGACACTTGGTTGAAACATGGCATTGCAAAGATCTGGTAGTACAAGCTAAGTAGGACAAGGTGCGGGCACTATTGGTACACTATGCATGAGGCTTGCAACTTGTAAGATATAATTTACATAACTCATATGCTTTATTACTACCGTTGACAAAATTGTTTCATGTTTTCAAAATAAAAGCTCTAGCACAAATACACAATCGATGCTTTCCTCTTTGAAGGACCTTTCCTTTACTTTTATTGTTGAGTCAGTTTACCTATCTCCTCCACCTTAAGAAGCAAACACTTGTGTGAACTGTGCATTGATTCCTACATACTTGCATATTGCACTTGTTATATTACTTTATGTTGACAATATCCATGAGATATACATGTTATAAGTTGAAAGCAACCGCTGAAACTTAATATTCCTTTGTGTTGCTTCAATACCTTTACTTTGATTTATTGCTTTATGAGTTAACTCTTATGCAAGACTTATTGATGCTTGTCTTGAAGTACTATTCATGAAAAGTCTTTGCTTTATGATTCGCTTGTTTACTCATGTCATTACCATTGTTTTGATCGCTGCATTCATTACATATCTTTACAAATAGTATGATCAAGATTATGATGGCATGTCACTTCAGAAATTATCTTTGTTATCGTTTTACATGCTCGGGACGAGCAGAACTAAGCTTGGGATGCTGATACGTCTCCAACGTATCGATAATTTCTTATGTTCCATGCTACATTATTGATGATATCTACATGTTTTATGCACATTATATGTCGTATTTACGCATTTTCTGGAACTAACCTATTAACAAGATGCCGAAGAGCCGTTGTTTTCTGTTTTTGGTTTCAGAAATCCTAGTAAGGAAATATTCTCGAATTGGATGAAATCAACCCGGGGTCTATTTTTGCACGAAGCTTCAGAAGACCGAAGGGGAGTCGAGTGGGGCCACGAGGTGGCGACACCACGTGGCGGCGCGGCCCGGGCCCTGGCCGCGCCGACCTGGTGTGGGCCTCGTGCCGCCTCTGACCTGCCCTTCCGCCTACAACCTCTCCGTCGCGAAACCCCTCTGAGAGCCACGATGCGGAAAACCTTCCGGACGCCGCCGGCATCATCTCTGGGGATTCGGAGATCGCCTCCGGCACCTGCCGGAGAGGGGTCATCTCCGGAGGACTCTACACCGCCATGGTCGCCTCCGGAGTGATGAGTGAGTAGTTCACCCCTGGACTATGGGTCCATAGGAGTAGCTAGATGGTCGTCTTCTCCTAATTGTGCTTCATTGTTGGATCTTGTGAGCTGCCTAACATGATCAAGATCATCTATTTGTAATACTATATGTTGTGTTTGTCGGGATCCGATGGATAGAGAATACTATGTTATGATGATTATCAATCTATTGTTTATGTGTTGTTTATGATCTTGCATGCTCTCCGTTATTAGTAGAGGCTCTGGCCAAGTTTTTGCTCTTAACTCCAAGAGGGAGTATTTATGCTCGATAGTGGGTTCATGCCTTCATTGACACTGGGACAGTGACAGAAAGTTCTAAGGTTGTGATGTCTTTGTTGCCACTAGGGATAAAACATTGATTCTATGTCTAAGGATGTAGTTGTTGATTACATTACGCACCATACTTAATGCAATTGTCTGTTGCTTTGCAACTTAATACTGAATGGGGTTCGGATGATAACTGAAGGTGGACTTTTTAGGCATAGATGCGGTTGGATGGCGGTCTATGTACTTTGTCGTAATGCCCGGATTAAATCTCACTATATTTATCATATCATGTATATGCATTGTTATGCCCTTCTCTATTTGTCAATTGCCCGACTGTAATTTGTTCACCAACATGCTTTTATCTTATGGGAGAGACACCTCTAGTGAACTGTGGACCCCGGTCCTATTCTTTACATCGCATACAATCTCTGCAATACTTGTTTTACTATTTTCTTGCAAACAATCATCTTCCACACAATACGGTTAATCCTTTGTTACAGCAAGCCGGTGAGATTGACAACCTCCTGTTTCGTTGGGGCAAAGTACTTTGGTTATGTTGTGCAGGTTCCACGTTGGCGCCGGAATCCTGTTGCGCCGCATCACATTTCGCCACCATCAACCTTCAACGTGCTTCTTGGCTCCTCCTGGTTCGATTAAACCTTGGTTTCTTTCTGAGGGAAAACTTGCTGCTGTGCGCATCATACCTTCCTCTTGGGGTTCCCAACGAACGTGTGAGTTACACGCCATCAGTTATGTCAACGACTTGTGTACTACACCATGCAGTGGTACGCTGGGTCACCACAAATAGTAATCAATGCTTCCCTCTGCGAAGGGCCAATCTTTTACTTTATGTTGAGTGTCAGTTTACCCATTCCCTTCTATCATAGAAGCAAACACTTGTGTTAACTGTGTGCATTGATTCTTACATGTTTACTTATTGCACTTGTTATATTACTCTATGTTGACAAATATCCATGAGATATACATGTTACAAGTTGAAAGCAATTGCTGAAAATTAATCATCCTTTGTGTTGCTTCAATTCATTCTACTTTGAATTTATTGCTTATGAGTTAGCTCTTATGCAAGTCTTATTGATACTTGTCTTGAAAGTACTATTCATGAAAAGTTTTGCTATATGATTCATTTTCTTAGTCATTATCTTTGTTAGCAATCTTTTGTTCAGATCACTCCATTCATCTCATATGCCTTACAATAATGTTGATCAAGATTATGTTGGTAGCATGTCACTTTAGAAATTATTTGTGTTATCGTTTACCTACTCGGACGAGTAGGAACTAAGCTTGGGGATGCTTAATACGTCTCAAACGTATCTATAATTTCTTATGTTCCATGCTACTTTTATTACAATACTTGAGTTTTACATACTTTACAGCGTTATTTTACATTTCCGGCACTAACCTATTAACAAGATGCCGAAGTGCCGTTGCTTTTTCTGCTGTTTTTGGTTTCAGAAATCCTAGTAAGGAAATATTCTCGGAATTGGACGAAATCAACGCCCAGGGTCCTATTTTTGCACGAAGCTTCCGGAAGACCGAAGAGGAGACGAAGTGGGGCCACGAGGTGGCCACACACCAGGGCGGCGCGGCCAGGCCCTGGCGCCGCCGGCCTGTGGTGTGGGCCCCTCATGACGCCCCTGACCTACCCTTCCGCCTACTTAAGCCTCCGTCGCGAAACCCCCTGCTGCAGAAGCCACGATACGAAAAACATTGCGAGCCGCCGCATGCAATCCCATCTCGGGGATTCAGAGATCGCCTCCGGCACCCTGCCGGAGAGGGGAATCATCACCGGAGGGGCTCTACATCATCATGCCCGCCTCCGGATTGATGCGTGAGTAGTTCATCCTTGGACTATGGGTCCATAGCAGTAGCTAGATGGTTGTCTTCTCCGCTTGTGCTTTCATTGTTATAGATCTTGTGAGCTGCCTAACATGATCAAGATCATCTATTTGTAATGCTACATGTTGTGTTTGGTGAGATCCGATGAATAGAGAATACTATGTTAAGTTGATTATCAATCTATCATATATGTTGTTTATGTTCTTGCATGCTCTCCGTTGCTAGTAGAGGCTCTGGCCAAGTTGATACTTGTAACTCCAAGAGGGAGTAATTATGCTCGATAGTGGTTTCATGCCTCCATTGAATCTGGGATCGTGACAGTAGGTTCTAAGGTTGTGGATGTGCTGTTGCTACTAGGGATAAAACATTGATGCTTTGTCTAAGGATATTTGTGTTGATTACATTACGCACCATACTTAATGCAATTATCTGTTGTTTACAACTTAATACTGGAGGGGTTCGGATGATAACTTTGAAGGTGGATTATTTAGGCATAGATGCATGCTGGATAGCGGTCTATGTACTTTGTCGTAATGCCCTGATTAAATCACATAGTAATCATCGTTGATATGTATTGAATCTTTATTTGTCAATTGCTCACCTGTAATTTGTTCACCCAGTGATGACCCACAAGTATAGGGGGTGTATCGTAGTATCTTCGATAAGTAAGAATGTCGATCCCAACGAGGAGCAGAAGGTGCTGACAACACTACAACACAACAGGCACGTAAAGACGCTAAGTTTAAAGGCTAGAGACGCGAAATTTCATCTCTATGTGGTTATATAGCCGCTTTCATAAAGCGTCATAGGATCGTCTCCTTATGCACCGTCTCAAGTAACGGAAGGACGCTTGCTAAACGTCTTTAAATACATAAAGACGCTATCATAGTGACGCTTCAAAGCATGTATACCTGCGTAGAGACGTTTTAATAAACACGCCATGTTAGCGTCTTAATATATTTTAGAGGCCATGTTAGCGTCTTAATTTATTTTAGAGATGATGTATTAATCTGTACATCGTATACACTGGGTACTCATCTTATATACATTATGTATATACATACATATATTGATTTACTTTTGGATATAGCGTCTCAAAACTGATGTGCGCTGGCATAATTTATTTTTATTCAGAAATTCAAGTAATAAACTGAATTTTTCTTCGTATTTAGGTTCAAGTACAAGGCAGGACCATTGTAACCAACGAACTCTGAAATGTATAGAGCAAACCGGAATAAATTCATTAATACTAAAAGAAATTCAAAACTGAATAGAATATTCATATTAATAATTCACAGATACATCGGGAAAGATCCTAAAAAGAAAAATCATAAAAATCCTATATAACAATTATCTCTCAAAAATGACAGCACATATCCCTCCATTGATTTATCGAGGCGGAAACAAATGCTTTGCCCCTCTCCATCTTCATTCATTTCAGTCCTATTTAGCTCCAGATTTTTACCTGAAATACAAGTCACGTCCAAAGTAAGAAACTCTGGAAAAAGTTAGAGCTCAGTTGATTAGATAAAAAAATTGATCCAAGACTACTTCTGCATGACAAAGATCTGCTATTCCTAGCTAAAGTTTGCACCCTTCTGCCAGAGGGATTAAATGTCTAGAAACTTATGTTGCCTTACGTGTATTGGCAATATCTGCATAGTCATAAGATGCATTTGAAGATGTCCGATGTGCACGTGTTGCCAGGTTAGCAATTCCATGCTCAACTCCTGAACTTAACCGGAGCTATCCACTCTCAACCTGCTCGCTGAATCTGTATTGACATCAGTTCTAGTCATGCTTCCAAGAGGAAGTTCCTTACAAACCACACCAGAGTACTCAACAACCTGGCCAATTGACTGTTGGTTTTGCTCACATGTACATGGGATGGACAACGGTACAAATAATTGCATGTTTGTCACAGAGAAGAAATAGAAGAGGCGCGATAAAATGTCAAGCAGAGGAGCAAGAAAGGTACAAGTACCTTGTCCTATTCGAAATAATTGATATAAGTAAAGTAAAAGTTTTGCAAAATTATAAAGGCTCAAGTATCTAGCCATAACATAGGTGGATGCAACTATTAAAACCAAATCATTGCATATTTCCCGAGTCTTCCGTTATTAAGAAAAAAGAGAAGAATGTAATATACCAGGTTATTATTTGTCTGGTTTGAGCTCGATTTCTTCTTTTTGATCTACAACACACAATAATTAAGTAAGCATTCAAAACTAACAAAGGAATATATTGCTTGTACAGATGAAAATGTACTTACACAGAACCTAGGCCAAGCAATAACATCACCCAAAGCATCTATGACAGTTATGCACCGACGTCCTAAAGATGAATTGACATAGCTCTCTTTGCCAATATTTTCATGACATTGCTGCAATTGTGAATGAACAATATGCAACCATACTGATTTGAAATGCAAATCCACAGTAGCATATACCTGCTTAGTAATCTCCGAACTTGGTACACAACCCTGATGTTCTTTAGCATACATTTTTTTGTGTGCTTCCTACAGTTGAAGCGTAGTTCAGTTCATGCTAAACAAATAGGCGCAATGTCATAACTGAGTAAAAGCCGTGAATATGCCTTAGTGATCTTGTTTTCATGTGGCATCCCTGTTAATATATTATGGATCTTTGGTGGACCTTGTAAACCATCTTCATTGAGCTCTACATTTTCTGCATCTCGTTCTTAAAAATGATCTTTCGCAGTCATAGAGGTATACTCAACATAATATCTTTCCTAGAGAAATGAAAAATTAGTTAGCCTTTCTATATTGTGAAATGACTCGTAATTCAGTATGCTAATTTGATTACCATCAGCTTTGGTTGCTTTAACATATGGGTTGGAAAAAAACTGAATTAACAAGTTTGTGGTTATGAAGCGCCAGACATAGGAACACTTCGGTTTTGATATGTTATGCATTACGTGTCAGATGCCAAATATAGATACATTAAACAGATAGGTAAACTATCAGCAAACAATTATGCTTGGATCTGTATAGGTTACTGTCACATCCCGAAATTTTCTAAATTTCGGAATGTAGAATAAAAATACATTTGATGCTTGATTGTTTGAAATTGATTGAAATTCACTAAGAATTTAAAACTTTTAAAAGTTACTTACAAGTTAATTCCAAAATAGTATTTTTAAAGACTTTTGATTTTAAAGTATTTTCAAAATCAAACATATCCTTGATTTCAAAGTTTTCAAATCCTTAATGGATTTGTATTTGAGAAAACAAAACCATAGAAAACTCTATTTGCAAAATATTGCCCAAGTAGTCATATATGCCAAGTGCATATGATTATTGTTTTATTTTTCACAAATGGATTTTAAACAGGTTTCTTGTTTTCCTAAAACACTATTTTAATTTTTATAAATTTTTATAAACTTGTTTGGTATGTGTATGTTGAAACTATTCACATATAGGCATAATGGCATAGTAGTAATAAAATAATATAAAATAAAAATTTATAAAATTTAAATCCCTTTATTATCCTATACTGAGCAATATAATTTTACAAACTCGTAGAATTTCGTTTCACTCAAATCGGAATTATGAAACTCATTTTATAAAAGAAACAAGTAACAGAGAAAAGAAAAGAAAAAAAAAACAAAACAAAACGGGCCGGCCACCCGGCCGACCGGCCCAGCAGGCGGCCAGGCCAAGCCCAGCCGGACCGACCGGCCACGCTCGAGCGATCGAGCTCGTGTTCGTGTCTGGCACGAAAGGATTCTCGTTTTGGCAAAACTTATCTCCACTAAAATCAACTTTTCTTGAGCTACACAACTCCGATTTCAGATCCGTTTGTTTCTACACGTTCCTAACTTCGAGCCCCACTTTTTCCACCGACCTATGGTCTATATAAACTCTCCACCAGACCGCAGTTTCGTTTTCCCTTTCCTCTTCTCGAAATCCTACATCAACAAAATCTTAACTCGTTGATTTGACCACCAAAACTACCTCGAATCACCTCGGGCTCTACACGAAAGTTGTAGATCTCGTCGAGATCTTTCAATCCCGACCAATCTCATCCCTTTTCATCCACCATACACGGACAATTTCGCATCGCAAGGTGTCAGACCTGACAAAGGGAATCTTCAATTAGTTCGTGCTCGTTTCACGAAATCCAAATTCCTTTGGTGAGTATGTAGATCTGATCATCCTCTACAACTTTCATGTTGAAAGTTTTTCGATTTGACGTACGGATTTATCGCTCATCTACAGATCTATTTCGAGTCAACCGGAGCCAAATCGAGTTTCAAAACGATCTCGAATCATAATGACCTCAACACGGAAGTTATTCCTCTCGTCAAGATCTTTCAATTGCCGCAAGTTTCACCTTGTTTCGTTCACCGAGCAAGGAGAAAATCGTGTTGCAAGATTCAGATCTTATAAGGTATAACCCAGATCTTGTCAAACTAATTATGCCATTGTGAAAAGTAATTTGTTCATTAAATAGATCTTTTAATTCTATACAACTTTGATGTACAAAGTTTTTCCATCTGAGCAACTTTTTCTGTCAACATTTATGACATCATCATGACATCAGCATAGTCAACTCAGTCCGGTCAAAGTCAAACCGCAGTCAGCAGTACAGTCAGCGGTACAGTCAGCGGTATAGTCAGCAGTCAACTATACAGTCATCAGTACAGTCAGCGTCTCAGTCAAACTTGGTCAAACTCGTTTTAAATTTAAATCTTAAATGTCAGATTATGTGTCCAACTTAGAAATTCATTATAAAATCAACCACTGGGCCAAATTTTGCAAATTTTATAGTTTTGGAAAGCTCTTAACCTGTACAACAACTTTATGCAATAATACTGTATAGGTTTTGTGTTAGATTGTGCGTTATAATTCAAATAGTTAAATTAAGCCTTTCATACTATAAAATTTGTATAAAATAATCTACTAGGCCAAATCTTATGTTTTTGTACTTTCTGGAATCCTCATAATATGTACTACAACATGGAATAAAAATTGTACAACTTTGATACGTGCACAAACTTGCTTTAGTAAAATCTATCCGAATCAGTAATTCGAGGATAATTCAAATTCTATAAATGATTTTCGAGTAATTCCAATTGTTGTGCCTTTATATTACTGTAACCTATCCAGGGAGTCAAATTCATATTTTTACAACACATAATACTTGCTGTAGATAATTAAGAAGGTTGTATATGTTAAGTAGATACCCGATTAATGGTTTTTCTAAATCAAATTAAATGTCCAGAATACTTTATTAACATTGCACATATCAGAGAACACATAATTCAACACTTACACACCATCCCTCTTGTGAAGTTAAATTGTTGCATAGCATGCATGCATACATGTCTATGATTGTCATATCGAATGTTTGTTTATTTTTGTTGTGATTGTTTGAATAGATTGTGGAGGAGATCAAGGTGGTGCTTGTGATTGCTGTGATTGTGTGGGTTGCTTTGATCAAGGCAAGTGACACTCAAATCCTACTTGTTTTAATTATGCATTAGTGTTTTGAAAACTAGTATGCATGGTAGGATTTTGTTTTCAAAAGAAAAGTGTTATGCTATGCTTAGCAAACCCTAGTAGTGTGTAGCTACTACTGAACCTGATAGGATACTTTGTTTTTGCTCTGCAACATCAAATGCCAAATGCTGTTTCATTATTTCGATTGTGATGGTTTGAAAAGTGAAAATTAACAACCCTTAATGAATCACCTGGGTGGATTGTTTGATTGGTGGGCGGCTGCTCAGGTCCACGCCCCGAGTGGGCTAAAGTGGTGAATCCCTGAGAGTGCGCAAGTTGTAGAGTGGTCGCTTTTGACTGCACACCTGGTTTTCACCAGGGGATCGTGTGGGGGTTTACTACCTGTAAGGTTTTAAGCTTGTGAGTTCCACTTGTGGTTGGCCACCCAGGATTAAAGAGATTATTATGTCGTCCATGTTTTAGTTAGCTTCCAGTGCAGCCTTATGGTATTATGGGCTCTGCCGGGATTAAGTAAGTTGTGAGGGTTCAACTTGTGGCTAGACAGAGGGTGGTGGCCAAATGGGAACGAGTCTAGTTTGTATGGTTGAATTCTTCTTCTGAAAGATCTTGTCTCATTCTTCTCTTGGGAAGGGTGGGTCGTAAGGTGAAAGTGCACAACCTCTCGAGAGTTAAACCTAAGATCTTAGCCGTGTCCCCGGTTATGGACAATTTGAGCTTCTAGGCAGGAATGTACGGAAGAATCTCATCATTGTTTTCTGAATGTGTTTAAAATTGAATTAACCTTGAAAAACTCATGGGAGATGTAACCATGTGATTATTCTAAAACCCATGGAGGATTTAACCATGGTGTGATTTCATAATGTCATACAAAGGATTTCAAAATGTTTTGTTTTAAATAAAGTGTAGGATAAAATTGGCTTTATGCAAATTTGCCTAAACTCCACTTGCCAAATATCATGTAGATAGTCATGCCCAAAACTGCCACCATATAAGTGTCATTTGCCAGTACATCATTGTACTGACCTCCATTCGTGGGGCTGCATATTCAAACGTGCAGGTTATTCTGAAGATGGGTACTAGTAGGATCTCGAGTCTACATTCCAACATGTCTGCCTGTGGCGCATGAAGATGATGGAGGCTCATTGAAGTTTATTTCCGCTGTGTTTGCTTTGAACCTTTATATATTTGAGCTAGTCAATTCGACTATGCAATTTGTAAGACTATATTTTATCTCCTGTGGATCTACGTTGTAATCAATTTGATACTATTGCTATGATTACTACATTTGAAATGTGTGTGCTATCAGTGATCCCGGGAATAGCACTATACACAGGTATCTTGCCTTTATTTAAAAGGTAGGGTGCTACAAAATGGTATCAGAGCATAGTGTTGCCTGTAGGATCGAGACCCTAGGTTTGGATTAGAAATAGGAAGACCCTAGGATGAAAAATTTGTCTAATCCTATTTCAAAAAAAATGTTTGGATTTTGAACTTCTGGTATTCTCATCTATTCCATCTTCAAAATTGTTTTCCTCTCACTTTAGATGACCCTCTTATCAAAACTATCAACAAGGACCGATGTGACCTTGTGCCTGAAGTGAGGGACTGCTGCTTCATGTGATACTCTTCGACTCTACAAGAAATGTTTCATGGGAGACCAATGAAGAACTGGAAGAAAGACTTCGATGCAGACTACGCAACAGCTGAAGATACACCGAAGGAGTAGAATAGAAACTTGAAACATCCAATATAGAAATAGACCAGACCACCATTTGCTCTCTTGTTATTGAAACCACGCTAGCATTACAAAGTATTGATCTTACCAAATTGAGGTATGACCATGCTAATTTGTTTGTGTTTGAAACAGATTGCTTGATGCTTGTTAGATGATGTTTGTAAGATGATTTGCTTAGATTTGTTATGTTGGGTAGGAAATCTTCTTTAGAATCTTTCTATCTATTCTCATCTATACCCAACCTAGAGAATGTTTTCTCGGCAACTTGCCCTGAAGACAACAGTAGTGAAACTAACCTAGATGTTTCCCGATCAAGATGAAGAACCAAAGAGTGTGAGATACGCAAAACCCTAGCTAGGGATCGATAGAAATGTTTTCAAAACAGTTCGATAATGGGGATTGAAACATTGATTCAATTCTCCATGGAAGTTTTTGTCAAACTTGTGAGGTTGACCAAGAGTTAGAATGCGAGATGTACCAAACTTAAAACAAGGAAATGATTGGGTGCGATATGGATTGGCCCCCATGACGACTACTCATATTGTTTGCTCTTGTTGTGAGGGATGGTAAATCTAGAGAGACGTACCTACAAGTGAGACGTCGATGATAAGCCAAAAACCTTAGGGTGGAGAAATATTATATCCTTATAGTATGGCAAGTGATGCCAAGCGTAGGACTACAACGGGATTAATATCCAGCCACTAGAGGAAGAGTGGCAGAAGGATGTCGAAGACACCAAGAAGAAAAAGATGAAAGATGACATGAAGTTTACACATCTTGGTCTCTTGATTGACCCAAAGAGTGACCATCAGTGTCAGAAGTAGTTTAACAACCAACCATTTGGATTAGAAGCCTTACTACGAAGAAAACCTATTCGGCTCACCTTGGAGAGATATGTTGTTCACTATATGTGAATAAACATTCGTCTATTGGATTTGACTCAGAAGCCCTAAGCCATAGATGTTTTCAAAAGATGGTCTGAGGTCAAGTCATATCCTCGGATGTGCCAAGCCATAACCAAGATTAGCTTAGCCTAAACCCAGGACCTAAGACTACCTAACAAAAGTCACTTTTAAGGGTGGTAGAAGCCATACCCTTGAATTATGGATTTGCACGAGATGGTGTTCTGGAGAAGGTATCATAAGGAGTTCCCCATGAGTACACTCAAGTAAAATAGAATATCCATGGGATGAGTACCCTCATAAGAATGGATATAGTTGATGGTATGACCGCATACGATTTAGTGTCAAAGTTTTCAAAGCCCAAAGTTAACTTCCGAAATCTCCTCGGAGATGTTCGAAAAAGAAGCAAATAGTGAGTATGAACCTATTAGAAGACCTGAGCCTAAAACCTTTTATTTCTAGCCTTCTCAAATCTCGAGGACGAGATTTCTTTTAAGGGTGGTAGTCTGTCACATCCCGAAATTTTCTAAATTTCGGAATGTAGAATAAAAATACATTTGATGCTTGATTGTTTGAAATTGATTGAAATTCACTAAGAATTTAAAACTTTTAAAAGTTACTTACAAGTTAATTCCAAAATAGTATTTTTAAAGACTTTTGATTTTAAAGTATTTTCAAAATCAAACATATCCTTGATTTCAAAGTTTTCAAATCCTTAATGGATTTGTATTTGAGAAAACAAAACCATAGAAAACTCTATTTGCAAAATATTGCCCAAGTAGTCATATATGCCAAGTGCATATGATTATTGTTTTATTTTTCACAAATGGATTTTAAACAGGTTTCTTGTTTTCCTAAAACACTATTTTAATTTTTATAAATTTTTATAAACTTGTTTGGTATGTGTATGTTGAAACTATTCACATATAGGCATAATGGCATAGTAGTAATAAAATAATATAAAATAAAAATTTATAAAATTTAAATCCCTTTATTATCCTATACTGAGCAATATAATTTTACAAACTCGTAGAATTTCGTTTCACTCAAATCGGAATTATGAAACTCATTTTATAAAAGAAACAAGTAACAGAGAAAAGAAAAGAAAAAAAAAACAAAACAAAACGGGCCGGCCACCCGGCCGACCGGCCCAGCAGGCGGCCAGGCCAAGCCCAGCCGGACCGACCGGCCACGCTCGAGCGATCGAGCTCGTGTTCGTGTCTGGCACGAAAGGATTCTCGTTTTGGCAAAACTTATCTCCACTAAAATCAACTTTTCTTGAGCTACACAACTCCGATTTCAGATCCGTTTGTTTCTACGCGTTCCTAACTTCGAGCCCCACTTTTTCCACCGACCTATGGTCTATATAAACTCTCCACCAGACCGCAGTTTCGTTTTCCCTTTCCTCTTCTCGAAATCCTACATCAACAAAATCTTAACTCGTTGATTTGACCACCAAAACTACCTCGAATCACCTCGGGCTCTACACGAAAGTTGTAGATCTCGTCGAGATCTTTCAATCCCGACCAATCTCATCCCTTTTCATCCACCATACACGGACAATTTCGCATCGCAAGGTGTCAGACCTGACAAAGGGAATCTTCAATTAGTTCGTGCTCGTTCCACGAAATCCAAATTCCTTTGGTGAGTATGTAGATCTGATCATCCTCTACAACTTTCATGTTGAAAGTTTTTCGATTTGACGTACGGATTTATCGCTCATCTACAGATCTATTTCGAGTCAACCGGAGCCAAATCGAGTTTCAAAACGATCTCGAATCATCATGACCTCAACACGGAAGTTATTCCTCTCGTCAAGATCTTTCAATTGCCGCAAGTTTCACCTTGTTTCGTTCACCGAGCAAGGAGAAAATCGTGTTGCAAGATTCAGATCTTATAAGGTATAACCCAGATCTTGTCAAACTAATTATGCCATTGTGAAAAGTAATTTGTTCATTAAATAGATCTTTTAATTCTATACAACTTTGATGTACAAAGTTTTTCCATCTGAGCAACTTTTTCTGTCAACATTTATGACATCATCATGACATCAGCATAGTCAACTCAGTCCGGTCAAAGTCAAACCGCAGTCAGCAGTACAGTCAGCGGTACAGTCAGCGGTATAGTCAGCAGTCAACTATACAGTCATCAGTACAGTCAGCGTCTCAGTCAAACTTGGTCAAACTCGTTTTAAATTTAAATCTTAAATGTCAGATTATGTGTCCAACTTAGAAATTCATTATAAAATCAACCACTGGGCCAAATTTTGCAAATTTTATAGTTTTGGAAAGCTCTTAACCTGTACAACAACTTTATGCAATAATACTGTATAGGTTTTGTGTTAGATTGTGCGTTATAATTCAAATAGTTAAATTAAGCCTTTCATACTATAAAATTTGTATAAAATAATCTACTAGGCCAAATCTTATGTTTTTGTACTTTCTGGAATCCTCATAATATGTACTACAACATGGAATAAAAATTGTACAACTTTGATACGTGCACAAACTTGCTTTAGTAAAATCTATCCGAATCAGTAATTCGAGGATAATTCAAATTCTATAAATGATTTTCGAGTAATTCCAATTGCTGTGCCTTTATATTACTGTAACCTATCCAGGGAGTCAAATTCATATTTTTACAACACATAATACTTGCTGTAGATAATTAAGAAGGTTGTATATGTTAAGTAGATACCCGATTAATGGTTTTTCTAAATCAAATTAAATGTCCAGAATACTTTATTAACATTGCACATATCAGAGAACACATAATTCAACACTTACACACCATCCCTCTTGTGAAGTTAAATTGTTGCATAGCATGCATGCATACATGTCTATGATTGTCATATCGAATGTTTGTTTATTTTTGTTGTGATTGTTTGAATAGATTGTGGAGGAGATCAAGGTGGTGCTTGTGATTGCTGTGATTGTGTGGGTTGCTTTGATCAAGGCAAGTGACACTCAAATCCTACTTGTTTTAATTATGCATTAGTGTTTTGAAAACTAGTATGCATGGTAGGATTTTGTTTTCAAAAGAAAAGTGTTATGCTATGCTTAGCAAACCCTAGTAGTGTGTAGCTACTCCTGTAGGATACTTTGTTTTTGCTCTGCAACATCAAATGCCAAATGCTGTTTCATTATTTCGATTGTGATGGTTTGAAAAGTGAAAATTAACAACCCTTAATGAATCACCTGGGTGGATTGTTTGATTGGTGGGCGGCTGCTCAGGTCCACGCCCCGAGTGGGCTAAAGTGGTGAATCCCTGAGAGTGCGCAAGTTGTAGAGTGGTCGCTTTTGACTGCACACCTGGTTTTCACCAGGGGATCGTGTGGGGGTTTACTACCTGTAAGGTTTTAAGCTTGTGAGTTCCACTTGTGGTTGGCCACCCAGGATTAAAGAGATTATTATGTCGTCCATGTTTTAGTTAGCTTCCAGTGCAGCCTTATGGTATTATGGGCTCTGCCGGGATTAAGTAAGTTGTGAGGGTTCAACTTGTGGCTAGACAGAGGGTGGTGGCCAAATGGGAACGAGTCTAGTTTGTATGGTTGAATTCTTCTTCTGAAAGATCTTGTCTCATTCTTCTCTTGGGAAGGGTGGGTCGTAAGGTGAAAGTGCACAACCTCTCGAGAGTTAAACCTAAGATCTTAGCCGTGTCCCCGGTTATGGACAATTTGAGCTTCTAGGCAGGGAATGTACGGAAGAATCTCATCATTGTTTTCTGAATGTGTTTAAAATTGAATTAACCTTGAAAAACTCATGGGAGATGTAACCATGTGATTATTCTAAAACCCATGGAGGATTTAACCATGGTGTGATTTCATAATGTCATACAAAGGATTTCAAAATGTTTTGTTTTAAATAAAGTGTAGGATAAAATTGGCTTTATGCAAATTTGCCTAAACTCCACTTGCCAAATATCATGTAGATAGTCATGCCCAAAACTGCCACCATATAAGTGTCATTTGCCAGTACATCATTGTACTGACCTCCATTCGTGGGGCTGCATATTCAAACGTGCAGGTTATTCTGAAGATGGGTACTAGTAGGATCTCGAGTCTACATTCCAACATGTCTGCCTGTGGCGCATGAAGATGATGGAGGCTCATTGAAGTTTATTTCCGCTGTGTTTGCTTTGAACCTTTATATATTTGAGCTAGTCAATTCGACTATGCAATTTGTAAGACTATATTTTATCTCCTGTGGATCTACGTTGTAATCAATTTGATACTATTGCTATGATTACTACATTTGAAATGTGTGTGCTATCAGTGATCCCGGGAATAGCACTATACACAGGTATCTTGCCTTTATTTAAAAGGTAGGGTGCTACAGTTACGTCTAGAACAACAATAGATTTGTATACTATCAGCAAAAAAAATCAAACTTTAGGTTGCAGAAGTAACTACAAGTCAGTATATTTCTTTCAATGACTAATTCATACATCTTTTTTTACTGGATTGACTTATTCCATTTTACTAGAGAGCTAAGATGAACAAAATAAACAAGCACTCCTAATAGCTAGCTGCTCTTGCATTCTCGTACAACTAGTAGGTGCTAGTGCTAGAGCCTGCGATTTAAGAACGAGTAATAACCAATATGCGTAGCCTCTTATCAACTGGTATTCCCATCGACACTGGTTTCACACGGTTGTGTACTCTACAAATAAGTATGGCCTGGAAAAGAGTATATGAATAGAAAAGATGAGCAGCAGATTCTGAACAAAAAAAAGACCGAGTTTTTCTTGGTACCTGAAAGAGCGGATTGGCGTTGAGCAGGATCCTGCCTGAGTTCTGGATCAGATGGATCCACGGAACCCCATACACCCAGTTGCCCCACCCATCGAACACGCACACACCTGCGGCAGCACCCGCAGGCCGCATCAACCCCTACCTCTTCGCCGTTGTCCGCGACGGCAGCGGCGGCGCCGCCTTCACCGGCCGCCCTAGATTGAGTTAATAGTGGAGGTCTAACATCTACAGGAGATAGATCCGATGGAGCACGAACCTAGGCGGTGGCACACGGTGGCGGATCTGATCTTTGATGAGCAGATCAAGAAAGGGGGTGGCGGCTGCAGAGATGTAGGCGAGGGTTTCCCCTCCTCTTCTAAAGAATGATTGATGCGAGGGGGAAATTTGAGCTACGGTATATATTACGGATTTGTTTTCCCTTGTAAGTAGTAAACTAACCCAGTTAGCGGCAAAACGAAAAAAATAAGCGGGAATATTTTTCTTAGTAGGCGCTAAAACATACAGTACAAAGTTAGAACCAATTAGGAAAAACAAAAAATGGTAGCGCCAAAGCAAAAAAAATAAGCATTTTTCTCCGAGTGGCAATAAATTTTCAAACTAATTCTTAAGAAAATCTTTTGTATAATATGTGCCAAAATTCTCCCATAATAGGAACCAAGTTCAAGAAAAATAATAAAAAAAGTTTCATATGTTTTACAGATTGAGGTGTATTAGACAGCATTTGTATCTCCATAAATGATATTTTCTATATCGTACCCATCCTTTATAATCAGAGAAAGCAAGTAATGTACAACCGTTTATTTATGTGGTCGTGTGAAACAAAAAATAGATCTAGTGGTCACCGGTTTGAATTTCGCTATTTTAATCCAGTCGTGTGTCCATTTTTGTGTTTCTCTACTTATAGTTTGTATTTCAAGGGCTGTAGTTATTTTTGACCCAACAAAAACAATCCTTTTTTCTCTTAAAAATATTAATTGACCAGACGCATTTGAAAACGTCTTAAGATTCGTCCACAGGTACCTACAAATTACCAAGCTTATTTATTTTGCTACCTGATAAACATCAAATTTGAGACGTCATGTGGAACGTCTAAACAAGCGTCTTTACGTTGGTCTGTTCCACTGTTGTAGAGACGAAAACAAATGCGTCTCATATATAGCGTCTCCACGTGATGATTTTCTTGTAGTGCAAGCAGTTTCGATGAAGGATTCACTGTAAATGCTCACGACCGTATTCAATTTTTGATGTAACAGATGAATAAAGTACGAGTAAGTAAAATGCGAGAGAAATAATTGCAGTGAGTGGCCCAATCCTTTTTAGCACAAAGGACAAGCCGGTTTGTTTACTTATAATGACCAAACATTCTTGAGGACACACGGGATTGTAGTCTAGTGCTTTCGCTTCATACAGCTAATTAATCTTCATTGTTTTGATAAGTGTTGTGTGGGTGAACCTATGCTAATGCACCGCCCTTCCTAGGACTAATACGTACTTGTGATTATACCCCTTGCAAGCATCCGCAACTACAAGAAAGTAATTAAGATAAATCTAACCACAGCCTTAAACTCTGAGATCTTGCGATCCCTCTTGCATCGATATACTAACGGGGCTTAGGTTTCTGTCACTCCGGCAACCCCGCAATTAGCAACCGAATACAAGATGCACTCCCCTAGGCCCATAAATGGTGAAGTATCGTGTAGTCGACGTTCACACGACACCACTAGAAGAATGAGTGAATGACACCACAACTTAAATATCATAACATTGAATATTACTCAACCATAGTTCACTACTAACATTTAGACTTCACCCATGTCCTCAAGAACTAAACGAACTACTCACGAGACATCATATGGAATACAATCAGAGGTGATATGATGATGAATAACAATCTGAACATAAACCTTGGTTCTATGGTTTCACTCAATAGCATCAATAACAAGTAGAAATCAACACCGGGAGAGTTTCCCCTATCAAACAATCAAGATCCAACCCAAATCGTTACAGCGGTGACGAGGTGCAGCGGTGGTGATGGCGGTGTAGATGGTGGAGATGATGATGATGATGATGGAGCTGATGTCCAGCTCGATGACGATGGCGATGTCGTCGATTTCCCCCTCCGGGAGGGAATTTCCCGGCGGATTCCTGCCCGCCGGAGAGCTCTTTTCTCTCTGGTGTTCTCCCCGCAGAGGCGGCTGTAACTCTTCGTGAGGTACCCTCGTGGCTTAGGTTTTCGGGACGAAGGCATACACGACGAAAAGGAGGCGAGAGGGGCGTGGGCCCCACACCACATGGTGCGCCCGGCCAGGCCATGCGCCGCCATGCTGGGCCCACCTTGGGTCCAGGCGGCTCCTTCTGGCTTCCTTCGTCATCGGAAAAATAGGGATTTACGTGTAATTTCCTTCCCGAGTTGATGTTCGAAATATTGCATTACGAAGGTGCTTTCCAGAATCCGGCTCCGGTGCTTGATCCTACAATAATGATGAAACATGCAAAATAGATGAAATAACATAAGTATTGTGTCCCAATATGAAATATATCAATGAATAACAGCAAATTATGATACAAAATAGTGATGCAAATTGGACGTATCAACCCCCCAAGCTTAGACCTCGCTTGTCCCCAAGCGAAACTGAGCTCGATAAACAAGACCACATGTTTATGGAGTGAAGAGTCGATAAATAAAATACGGACAAGAAGCATCATATTCATTCACACAAGACATTCTAGTAAACAACTTCCTCATATAACTCAACTTGAAATAAGTAAAGAGAAACCACAAGTAAAGGTGCATAAGAAATCATAGTTGGTGATGGCAAACTTTGTTCTTGGTCAGAGAACTACTAACGGATTGTACTTCTAAGCAAAGCTTTCATATTAGAATTTATATAGCTGGGCTTTCATATTCAATCATAACAATCTCCTCATAATCATTGATAACTTCAAAGTCATATTCATTCGAGATAAAATTTGTACTAAACAAGAAAGTATAAAAGACATGATTAAGCTGAATCATAGCATAAATGGTTGGTTCACAACAACTCAATTGCTTGCTTGAGATAGAGGGAAATAGGTTTACTGACTCAACATAAAAGTAAAAGATAGGCCCTTCGCAGAGGAAGCAGGGATTAAATCATGTGCTAGAGCTTTTCAAGTTTTGAAATCATATGAAGAGCATAAAAGTAAGATTTTGAGCGGTGTTTGTTGTTGTCAACGAATGGTAGCGAGCACTCTAACCCCTTGCCAAACGAACCTTCCAAGAGCGGCACCCATGAGGGACGGCATCTCTACCAGCAAGGTAGATCATCCCCCTTCTCTTTTGTTTACACATGTATTTTAGTTTTATTAAGGATGACACTCCCCCAACCTTGGCTTTCTCAATCCATGGCTAACCGAATCCTCGGGTGCCTTCCAACATTCACATACCATGGAGGAGTGTCTATTGCAAAATTAAGTTGCTAACTGATAAATCGGGGCAAAACATGTGAAGAGAATTATTAATGAAAGTTATTAATTGGGGCTGGGAACCCCGTTGCCAGCTCTTATTGCAAAATTATTGGATAGCGGATGTGCCACTAGTCCATTGGTGAAAGTCCGCCCAACAAGATTGAAAGATAAAACACCACATACTTCCTCATGAGCTATAAAACATTGACACAAATAAGGAGTAATATAGTTTGAATTATTTAAAGGTAGCACATGAAGTATTTACTTGGAATGGCAGAAAATACCATGTAGTAGGTAGATATGGGGGACACAAATGGCATGAGTTTGGTCTAAGGTTATGGAGGTATGAGAAGCATTCCCTCTCAATACGGGTCTTTGGCTAGCAAGGTTTGATAGCAAGCATAAAGGTTGAGGAAACAAACAAATATACATATGATAGAAACAATCATGCATCTTTCTCATAAGCACAAGCAATTTTAACTTCAGAATACCAAACTCATTAGCATAGAGATAATAGAGTAATATAGCTAAGTGTATTTCTCTCTTCTATTTAAACATCAAGATGTTGTTGCTATTGACCAATGCTAAGTTTGCCAAAACCAAATAGATTTACTTGATGCTCCCAAAGTGATATCAATACTAATGTCAAGAGTAATCATATAATGGAGATTGCAAACTAAAATAAGGTGTGCAAAAAGTAAATGATAAGACTTCTCATTAATATTCCATAACGATAACTCACACCAACGGATACATAGATAACCAACCTAGAGAGATACTTCCACATTGCAAACTATTCCATATGATAACTTCCCTACTCATGATATGACACTACTTGATAGTAAAAGATAAAGGTAGTGATGATGTGATACTGCGGCACTCCCCCAAGCTTGGAACAAACCAAGGGGATGCCAATACCGATGATGAATTACTCCTTCGGTGATGATGGTGATGGATTCTTCTCGACAAGCTTCTTAACAAGCTCCTTTAAATCTTCAATCTCATAGGTGAGGTTGCGAATCAGCTCCGAGTTGTGCTCAACGCGGCTCATAATCATGTCGGGTGGTGAGTCCCAACTCCTAGAGTTGTTTCCCCATCCTTCAGCTTCAGATTTCATCTCTCCTGCAATGTTAGAACGATCTATATCCCAACCACTTGGCAACACTACCTTGGGGGTTTTTCAGTTTGTGATCGTAGATTAGGTTGCGGAAAGGGCGGTAATTGCCCGGAGAAGATGTCCTTGGAGAGAATGACGTGGAACTGCTCCTCCGGTAGCGATTCGTGCACTCCTCTTGGTGTTGGATGGATTTGATATCACGCCAATGCTTGCAATGGTGGCACGCTGGTGTACTCGCGGAACCTCCTCCACTTCTTCCTCATCCTCACTCGCGACTTCTTCCTTCAGTTCCGGGTCTTGAATATCTTCCTCCAAAGGTCCCTTGTCCTTGTTGTTGGAGACCATGGTGCTTCTAGATCAAAACAAATCTGGCAGAAAACAGCTCGAAACAAAACACGACGAAACGATATACGGACCTCCCGGGGTCCGGGGGGATTATATAGCAAATATTTTTTACGAAAAAAGGAAGGTTCCAGGCCGAAACGAGTGGAAAAGGGACGCGAGGAGCTGTCCCCATAGGGCGGCGCGGCCAGGGTGGGGCCTCGCGCCGGCCTACTGTTTGATCCGTAATTTTTCATATTTTCCAAAAATAGCAGAAATATTGTTCGGAAAGCTAAACGCGGACTCTTTTTTACCTGTACTGTTACCTATTCAAAGTCGAGTTCTGGCGGACTATCAATTTGTCCTTTAATGAAAGCCTCCGGTGTTTCCACTTGAATAATATCAACATCAACATTATAAGAATCACCCGAGATATAATGCTTGAGTCTTTGTCCATTCACCACTTGCGTAGCATTGACTTGGAGAGAGCTAATTTTAATTGCTCTGAACGATACACCTCCTCAACAACATATGGTCCTTCCCATTTCGAGAGTAATTTCCCTGCAAAGAATCTGAGACGAGACCGATACAATAGGACTTTATCCCCAATATTAAACTCTCTTTTGATGATCCTTCTATCATGCCATTTCTTAACTTTTTCTTTAAAGAGTTTAGCATTTTCATAAGCTTCACTTCTCCATTCATCTAGAGAACTTAATTGCAGCAACCTCTTATTACCAGCTAGTTTAGGATCTTTATTTAGTTCTCTAACAACCCAATAAGCTTTGTGCTCTAGTTCTAAAGGTAAATGACAAGCTTTTCCATAAACCATTTTATAAGGTGACATTCCCATAGGATTTTTATAAGCAGTTCTATAAGCCCATAGTGCTTCCTTCAATTTGCTAGCCCAATTCTTTCTAGATTTATTAACGGTCTTTCCCAAAATAGATTTAATATCTCTATTTGATAATTCTACTTGACCACTAGTTTGAGGGTGATAAGCGGAAGAAATTCTATGATTAATACCATACTTAGCAAGAGTTTTCTAAAACCTCCATGAATAAAATGAGAACCTCCATCAGTCATAATATATCTAAGTACTCCAAATCTAGGAAAAATAATATCTAAAAGCATTTTTAAAGAAGTCTCACCATCAGCACTTTTTGTGGGTATAGCTTCTACCCATTTGGTAACATAATCAACGGCGACAAGTATATGAGTGTTACCTTCTGAAGAAGGGAAAGGACCCATGAAGTCGAATCCCCAACAATCGAATGGTTCAATAACAAGAGTATAATTCATAGGCATTTCATTGCGTCTAGAGATATTACCAACTCTTTGACATTCATCACAAGATAAGATAAACTTCCTTGCATCTTTGAAAAGTGTTGGCCAATAAAAACCTGATTGTAGAACCTTTTGCGCGGTTCTATCTCCAGCGTGATGTCCTCCATAAACACTACCATGGCATTTACTCAATATCTCTTGTTGTTCATATTCAGGAAAACATCTTCGCATAATACCATCCACTCCTTCTTTATATAAGTGTGGGTCATCCCAAAAATAATGCCTCAAATCATAAAAGAATTTCTTCCTTTGCTGAGCTGAAAAGGTTGGAGGCAAATACTTCGAAACAATAAAGTTAGCATAATCAGCATACCAAGGGCTCTCTCGCGAGCTCACCTTTATTACAGCCAATTGTTCATTTGGAAAACTATCATTAACAGGAACAAGATCATAAGCAATATTTTCCAATCTAGGCAAATTATCAGCAACAGGATTATCAGCACCTTTCCTATCTATAATATGTAAATCAAATTCTTGCAAAAAAAGTACCCATCTAATAAGCCTTGGCTTAGCATCTTTCTTTGTCATAAGGTATCTAATTGCAGCATGATCAGTATGAATCGTGAATTTTGAATCAACAATATAGGGTCTAAATTTGTCACATGCAAAAACTACAGCTAACAATTCTTTTTCAGTTGTAGCATAATTTCTTTGAGCAGCATCAAGAGTTTTACTAGCATAATGAATAACATTTAATTTTTTATCTACTCGCTGTGCAAGAACAGCGCCTACAGCAAAATCACTAGCATCACACATGATTTCAAAAGGTAAATTCCAATCAGGGGGTTCAATTACAGGAGCAGTTGTTAAGGCTTTCTTTAGAGTTTCAAAAGCTTCCTTACAATCATCATAAAAAACAAAAGGTACATCTTTTGAAGAAGATTAGTAAGAGGCTTTGAAATCTTGGAGAAATCTTTAATAAATCTCCTATAAAACCCAACATGACCAAGAACACTACGAATACCTTTAACATCCCTCGGATAGGGCATCTTCTCAATTGCTTCAACTTTAGCTCTATCAACTTCAATACCTCTCTCGGAAATTTTATGTCCCAATACAATTCATCAATAACCATAAAGTGGCATTTCTCCCAATTAAGAACAAGATTAGTTTCTTCACATCTCTGCAAAACTTTATCGAGGTTTCGCAAGCAATTATCAAAAGAATTCCCATAGACAGAAAAATCATCCATGAACACCTCTACAATACTCTCGCAAAAGCCATGAAAAATAGCGGACATGCATCTTTGAAAAGTAGCAGGAGCATTACATAAACCAAAAGGCATACGCCTATAAGCATAAGTTCCATAGGACAAGTGAAAGTGGTTTTCTCTTGATCTTTAGCTTTAACGGCAATTTGTGAAAACCCAATAACCATCGAGAAAACAAAAGTGAGTATTTTTAGATAACCTTTCTAGCATTTGATCAATAAAGGGTAAAGAGTAATGATCTTTCTTAGTAACTTTATTAACTTTTCGAAAATCAATGCACATTCTATACCCTACAACTAATCTTTGAGGAATAAGCTCATCATTATCATTAGGCACAACAGTCATTCCTCCTTTCTTAGGAACACAATGCAAGGACTAACCCATCTACTATCAACAATACGATATATAATACCAGCTTCAAGAAGTTTTAATACCTCATTTCTTACCACCTCCTTCATCTTCGGAATTAGACGACGTTGATGTTCAACAACAGGCTTTGCATCATCTTCCATATTAATAGCATGTTGGCAAATAGAAGGAGAAATCCCCTTCAAATCATCAAGAGTGTAGCCAATGCTCCTCGGTGTTTCTTCAATATTTCAATAACCTTTCTTCCTCAATCTCTGAAAGCTTAGAACTAATAATAACGGGATATATTTTCTTATCATCAATATGAGCATATTTAAGATTATCACGTAAAGGCTTTAAATCAAAAACAGGATCTTCCTTTGGTGGCGGTGTTGTACCCAAATCTTCCACCGGTAAATCATGCTTGAGAATAGGTTGGCGAAGAAAAATTTCCTCAAGCTCATCTCTTTCTTTCCTAAAAACTTCACTCTCGCTATTCTCCAAATGTTGCTGCAAAGATTATCAGGAACAAGAACAATAGATGCACACTGCTCCATTTTAAAATCATTACTCGGCAAGTCAGCTTTATAAGGAGTTTTGGTAAATTTAGAAAAGTTAAATTCATAAGATTCACCAGCAAATTTAGTCAAATTTTCTCTTTCTTGCAATCTATAATAGCTCCACAAGTATTTAGAAAAGGTCTACCAAAAATGATAGGACAATAATCACTAGCAGCAGAACCAAGTACCAAAAAGTCAGGAGGATATTTAATCTTACCACATAGAACTTCCACATCTCGAACAATACCAATTGGAGAAATAGTTTCCCTATTAGCCAGCTGAATAACCACATCAATATCTTCAAGTTCACAAGAATCAATTTCGTGCATAATCTCCATGTAAAGCTCATAAGGAATAGCACTAACACTCGCACCAATATCACATAAACCATAATAGCAATGATCACCAATTCTAACAGATAGCATAGGAACACTAACTTGGTTGGGTTTATTAGGATGTGAAACAATATTAGAAGCATCTTCACAGAAAATAATATGACCATCCTCCACATTTTCGGTCACAAGATCTTTAACTATTGCAACGGCAGGTTCAACCTTAATTTGTTCTTCGGGTTCTATAGGTTTCTTTTCACTTTTATTAACCACACTAGATATAACAGTACTCTTTCATTTTAGCAAGGAAAGGAGTTTTTTCAATATAAGCTTCAGGAATAACATGATCAACGGTTTCAATCACTACACATTTGTTTACAGATGAATCAACTTTATCTTTATACGGTTCATGATACTTATCAAAATTCTTCTTAGGCAATTCATAATGAGAGGCAAAAGCTTTGTAAAGATTTGCAACTTGGGAATCAAGACCATATGTAGCACTCATATTCTAAATTTATCAGTATTCATAAAAGCTTCAATGCATTTATAATCATAAATTATACTGATTCTCTATCTTTGTCGTTCTCCCATCCTTCAGTATTCTCCTGGATCCGATCAAGAAGGTCCCTTTTAAACTCTTCTTTGTTGCGTGTAAATGATCCAGAACAAGAAGTATCCAGCAAGGTCTTGTCTTGAAAAGAAAGTCTTGCATAGAAATTATCAATAATAACATTACCGGAAGCTCATGAATGGGGCATTTGAGCATTAAAGACTTCAATCTCCCCCAAGCTTGGGCAATACTCTCTCCATCATGAGGCCAGAAATTATATATGCGGTTCCGATCTTTGTGAATTTCACTTGGAGGATAGAATTTGGAATAGAATAAAGGCACAATGTCCTCCCAATCAAGAGAATCACCATTCTTCACAATTTATACCAATGTGCCGCTTTACGGACAGATATAGAGAATAGTTTCTTTCTAACTTCATTCATAGCAATACCTGCACATTTGAATAACCCGCATAATTCATGCAAAAGCATTAAATGATCACCAGGCTGGACAGTTCCATCCCCTTCATAGCGGTTATCCATAACACGTTCAATAATTTTCATAGGTATTTTATATGGTATTACTTCCTCACCTGGCGCCTCATCCACTACCATTGCAATAGTAGTAGATTTCCCAAATAGAAATTGAAGAGAAGATCTCTCCATAATGACTTATAGCAGCAGGCAGAAATAAAATCAGCACAAACAGTAAAGATTTTCCTTACCAATTCCACTTACCAATAGCGCTTCTCTCCCAACGGCGCCAGAAAATAGTCTTGATGACCCACAAGTATAGGGGTGTATCGTAGTATCTTCGATAAGTAAGAATGTCGATCCCAACGAGGAGCAGAAGGTCTTGACAAGCGGTTTCGATGAAGGATTCACCTGTAAATGCTCACGGACAAGTATTCAGGGGTTTTGATATAGCAGATAAAGTACGAGTAAGTAAAATGCGAGAGAAATAATTGCAGCGAGTGGCCCAATTTTTAGCACAAAGGACAAGCAGGTTTGTTTACTTATAATGACCAAATGTTCTTGAGGACACACGGGGATTTAGTTTCGCTTCATACGACTAATTAATCTTCATTGTTTTGATAAGTGTTGTGTGGGTGAACCTATGCTAATGCACCGCCCTTCCTAGGACTAATACATACTTGTGATTATACCCCTTGCAAGCATCCGCAACTACAAGAAAGTAATTAAGATAAATCTAACCACAACCTTAAACTCTGAGATCTGCGATCCCTCTTGCATCGATATACTAACAGGGGCTTAGGTTTCTGTCACTCCGCAACCCAATTAGCAACCGAATACAAGATGCACTCCCTAGGCCCATAAATGGTGAGGTATCGTGTAGTCGACGTTCACACGACACCACTAGAAGAATGACACCACAACTTAAATATCATAACATTGAATATTACTCAATAGTTCACTGCTAACATTTAGACTTCACCCATGTCCTCAAGAACTAAACGAACTACTCACGATACATCATATGGAATACAATCAGAGGTGATATGATGATGAATAACAATCTGAACATAAAACTTGGTTCTATGGTTTCACTCAATAGCATCAATAACAAGTAGAAATCAACACCGGGAGAGTTTCCCTATCAAACAATCAAGATCCAACCCAAATCGTTACAGCGGTGACGAGGTGCAGCGGTGGTGATGGCGGTGTAGATGGTGGAGATGATGATGATGATGATGGAGATGATGTCCAGCTCGATGACCATGGCGATGGCGTCGATTTCCCCCTCCGGGAGGCAATTTCCCCGACGGATTCCTGCCCGCCGGAGAGCTCTTTTCTCTCTCGTGTTCTCCGCCCCGCAGAGCGGCTGTAACTCTTCGTGAGGTACCCTACGTGGCTTAGGTTTCGGGACGAAGGCATACGCGAAGAGAAGGAGCGAGGGGCTGTGGGGCCCCCACACCACATGGTGGCGCGCGGCCGGCCATGGGCCGCGCCGCCATGTTGTCTACCCACCTTGGGTCCCCTTCCCCCTTCTTCGTCATCTGGAAAAATAGGAATTTACGTGTAATTTCCTTCCAAAGTTGATCTTCCGAAATATTGCATTCTGAAGGTGCTTTTTCCAGCAGAATCCTGGCTCCGGTGCTTGATCCTCCAATGATGATGAAACATGCAAAATAGATGAAATAACATAAGTATTGTGTCCCAATATGAAATATATCAATGAATAACAGCAAATTATGATACAAAATAGTGATGCAAATTGGACGTATCAAGCATGCTAGTTATCTTATTGGCCACTAGTGCACCGCCCAGTACCCATCGAATACATTCTCTGTTTACTGTTCTTTGCAAACAACCACCATCTTCCACTCGATACGCTTAATCCTTGTTTTCAGCAAGCCGGTGAGATTGACAACCTCACTGTTACGTTGGGGCAAAGTACTTTGATTGTGTGCGGGTTCCACGTTGGCGCTGGTTTCACTGGTGTTGCGCACTACATTCCTCCACCAACAACCTTCACGTGCTTCTTGGCTCCTACTGTTCGATAACCTTGGTTTCTTACTGAAGGAACTTGCCGCTGTGCGCATCATACCTTCCTCTTGGGGTTCCCAACGGACGTGTACATCTATGCGCATCAGATGAGCACTGGCATCATAATGAACTTCCGCTTCATGCACAACCAAGGAGGAAGGTTGTAGATGCATAGAGTCACGAGCCAGGTGCTATGGCTGGAGCTCTGCTCGCCAAAAGGATTCATGCCATCTGTACTTAGACCAAATCTTATGTTCCTTGCGTCAGCTGCAAAATCTTTAAACTCTCTGTCGATCTTTCTCCATTGCGTTCCATCTGCGGGGTGTCTCAACTCCCCGTCCGACTTACGGTCCTCGTTGTGCCATCGCAACAACTTGGCATGCTCTTTGTTCCTGAACAGACGTTTCAACCGTGGTATTGTTGCCACCCGATTTTGGCCAAATCAAGAGATGGGCCGTAGGTGAAGATGGGCTTGAAGGACGTACACATGGAGCATCTTCGAAGCGGCCTTGCGGAGAGTTTGGGCTGTTGCCCATGTATCTGTAAATTAGTAGATCGTGTTGTATTTAGATTAAAGAGATAGAGTCTGGCCCGTGCACGGTTAGGTGCACGCCTCAATTAGAAAGTCCCTTGGACTATAAATATGTATCTAGGGTTATCGGAAAAGGAGGACAATCATCGTTCAACCAACACAAATCAGGCGCATCGCCACCCCTTCTTCGAGGGTTTCTCCGGGTAAGCACCATGCTGCCTAGATCGCATCTAGCGATCTAGGCAGATACGTTTATTCGTTAACCTTGTACTGCTCGTGCTGAAGCCTTGTTGATGGCGAGCAGTACTATTTATCCTTAGGTGTTTAGGGGCTAGCATTGATGCTTTCACGTGCATATTGGCAATGCCGTCCGTCGACACCTAGCTGCCCTTACGTCTATCCAGACGTAAGGGCAGCATCTTGCTTGTTCGTTACTTAGTAGATCCGATCCGTTATAGTTGCTCCTTGCTCCGCAAGGATTAGTTTAATATCTGCATAGTTAGGCCTTATGTTGGGGTCGGACGATCCGGTAGTGCGTTAGGCGTTGTTTACCGTCCCTGCGAGGGATGTTCCGAGGATCAACGTTATGTTGGTTTTTAGGCCTCTCGCAGGGGTAGTTTGCATCATCTCTCGTAGCTGCTAGGCCCGATCGCACGTAGGACGTTCCGATTATGCGGTGAAAACCCTAAACTGTCGTGGATCGTTTTAGCTTTCCTGATCAGGATCCCATGCCATTGTAAATCCAACATGAAACATGGGGCGATCGACTCCTTAAGCCGATCCACCTGAGAGCCGATAGGGCTCGTATTTAATGTTTACGTGTCTACCATGCAGGAACAATCGAAGCACTAACACCTTCCCGATCGGGTCTAGGTCGGGTGGCACGCCCTAGCAACCGCGGGACGTTGGCCGAAGATTTGCGGGACGGCGCGAGTGCCAGGGATCCACTAAGCCTGGGAGCTTCGGTCTTAACCAACGCCCGTCGGTGGGTTTTGGAGGGTAACACATTCTGGCACGCCCGGTGGGACCATCTTCTGCAACATCCACGTCAACATCGACATCCGAGATGGCAGAGGAGCAAATCACCTACAAGGATCTCCCTGCGGAGCACAAGAAGAAATACGATGAGCTAAAGGCCATCTGTGAAGCCGGGCTCATCGGCTCCTTTGAGAAGACTCGTTTTCACGATATCAAGCTCAAAGAAAACACGCGTCCGTCGCATGGCGTCAACACGATAGACCTAAGCCACTCCATAAGAGAGCCAGGGTTCTCTTTCGATGTCAATATGGCAGGGTTTGTGATCCGCCATGGCGTGGACAAAGCAGAGAGCAGCCACTCTCGTGGCAAAAATAAAGAGGAGGCCGTTCCACGCGACCGGCCCCAAGAGGATGATAGACGGTACCTAACCGAGGAGGAGGTGAGAAGCATACGGTATCAACGCCCATTATCCGTGCATCTCCTCAACAAATATGAGCAGCAGTACGACCGACGTCGCCGCTACGACGACGACAATGGAGGATATCGTCGGTCTGATGCAGACAGGGGGTATCGTCGGAATGACGGCAACAATGACGGGTACGAACGTCGCGCCAGAGGGAGGTCAAGGGAACAAGACAACGTGGATAAGCACTTGTCCCTTCTTCAAACATTGCTGGGACTCGGGAATGAGCCGATTGCCAACAATCGAGAACGCCCGAATGCACGCAGCGAAGGAGAAGGACGGACGGAGTGTCGGTTCGAGCGTCTGGGACCCCTCCCGCCACATAACAAGCGAGCTGAGTCCTCTCAAGAAGAAGAGGAGTCAGATGGAGAAGAAGATAGGTATCACCGACCAAGGTGGTGCCCCGACGGACTCGGCCATTCTCAGAAGCGTAGAGTGCAGCGGCTGCGAAACCTGGAAGAAGCCGAGCACAGTGCACTGTACACGTTGAGAAGAGCACGGCCCGATCTGGCCGTGAAAATTCAGCAAATAATGGAGACAAAGGCGCGCCCGCCAAAGAAAGTATGGCGCCCAAAGCAGAAAGCCGATGCACAGGCATCGGCGATGCCGATGCGGTATCGGCTGATACAAACATGATATCCGTGACCCGGACGGAGTAGCAAGTCCAAGACATTGGACATACGTGGCAAGGCCGATCCCTGAGATCGGCCCTCAAAAAATGAAAAAAGGATCTCATCTCCAACATGCCACGTAGCTATAGTGGAAATCCGAGAAGTTGCAAACCATCGCCAAAGCATTGCAACGGAAAAGGAGGCCGATTCCCGCAATCGGCCAAAATTATCCTCAACATACCTTGTCTGTGTTCAGCATTGATCCAACAGATGCCTGAAGAGCCGATGCCATCAATTACTTGACAGAATCGGCTCGGGGGCACATAGATGGATGAGATACGAGGATACGGAGCTGGGAACGAATGTCAAATGTCCAACAGAGCAGCTCAAGCATGGGGGCCGATACATAAACAAATCGGCCATAAAAAATCGAAAATACAGAAATTTTTGAGCACAGCCGATGCGTAGACATCGACTTAAGGATTCAAAGCCGATGCACGGCCATCGACTCAAGGGATACGACTGTTACAAGCAGAAGCCTGATGGAGCAGTCACCGAGGTACGTAGCGAGGTTCTACTGAAGGAGTCCCTCAGTGGAATGGTTGGTGGCTCCGTTGGCAAATCCTCGAGGTCAGCAGCGCCTGCGTAAGCATGCAGATCAGGTTCAGCCAATGAACATTCAATTGGCTGTGGCATCTCCTCCTAGGGTTTGACCAAGGTGGCAACTTCATCAGACATCGTCACCAGAAACTGCATTAGTCTGCTCGAGGTGATGAGTCGATCTGAGCAGCAGGGCACAAGAAGGGAGCTGCTGATCCTTCCAGAGCCGTCCTAGTGCACTGTCTCCCTGGGCGTAAGCTTTCCTGCCAAGTTTTGATGAAGAGCTGGAATGACTCGGGGGGCAGCTCACCTTGGAGGTTCTCTGCTATTAACAGCCGATTTGGTCAGAATCGGCTGATGCTGCACCACAGTTGAGAAGCTGATAGTGGCCCAATGCGGCTGGTGCACTTTCATTCTCGCCTTGACCAAGGCTCGGGGGGCAGCTAGCCCTGAAAATTCCTCATTCTGAAAAGCCGATGGTGTTGAAATCGGCTGTCCCCGCATCGTAACCACGTTGAAGGGTGGAGGACTCTTGCAGAGGAAAACCACCAGGGTTGACAGGAGGAGTTTGAAGAAGGAGCCATTATCAGTGGTTAGGCTCTAGAGTAGTTCGTTGCTGCGAAGGAGTATAGCATCGCAAGGGAAGCTGTGAACGAGTGGCACCTGTTTTACAGGAGTATCGGCTTCAAAATCAAGGTTGTCAGCAGCGGACTAAGGAGCTTTCCTGGAAGCATTAATCCAGGAGTTTTGCCGTCAGGACAAACACTACAATCGGATGATTTCGAAGTCCAAGGATCTAGGGGTCTCAAGGCTGTGCGCTGGACCTGTCCGGTTGGAAGTTTGGATATGAACTTCATGGGTTGCAAGTTAACATCTGAGGAGGCAATTAGATCGATCTGTTTTGCAATCTATTGGAAAAGCTGATGCTTTGCCATCGGCTCATTGAGCATCTACCGAATCGACAATCGGCAGACTCAGTACGAAGGGCAATCGGCTAAATCATCACCAAGGGAATCAGTAAAATCAAATTGAGGAATTCTTCATTGATAAACAAGGATTTCTTACATAAAGAGCTGATTGCTCTCAAAAGGAGTTGCTAGGGGGAACATTGCCCCATCTACTACTCCTAGCTCTATCCTATCTAGGGGCCGCTGCTGCCCTCATCGTCGCCGTCGCTGTTGTCGGCGCTGCTCGGCCGGCTCGTCGTCCTTCTTGTAGTGACCAGCGATGACCCACAAGTATAGGGGATCGCAGAGTCTTCGAGGAAGTATTACCCAATTTATTGATTCGACACAAGGGGAGACAAAGAATACTTGTAAGCCTTAACAATGGAGTTGTCAATTCAGCTGCACCTGGAAACAGACTTGCTCGCAAGAGTTTATCGCAATGGATTCTATGGCGGTGAAATAGCGAAATAAACCAGATGAAATAAAGACAGCGGTAGTGATTATAGTAAACAGCAGGATTAAAATACTGTAGGCACAGGGACGGATTTAACGGGCGTTGCATGGATGAGAGAAACTCATGTAACAATCAAAGCATGGGCATTTGCAGATAATAAAACGGTATCCAAGTACTAATCAATCAATAGGCATGTGTTCCATATTTAGTCGTACGTGCTCGCAATGAGAAACTTGCACAACATCTTGTGTCCTACCAGCCGGTGGCAGCCGGGCCTCTAGGGAAACTACTGGATATTAAGGTACTCCTTTTAATAGAGTACCGGAGCAAAGCATTAACACTCCGTGAACACATGTGATCCTCACATCACTACCATCCTCCGGTTGTCCCGATTCTTGTCACTTCGGGGCCATTGGTTCCGGACAGCGACATGTGTATACAACTTGCAGGTAAGATCATAAACAACGAATATCTTCATGAATCAATAACATGTTCAGATCTGAGATCATGGCACTCGGGCCCTAGTGACAAGCATTAAGCATAACAAGTTGCAACAATATCATAAAAGTGACATCTACGGATACTAGGCACTATGCCCTAACAATCTTATGACTATTACATGACCAATCTCATCCAATCCCTACCATCCCCTTCAGCCTACAGCGGGGAATTACTCACACATGGATGGGAGAAACATGGCTGGTCGATGGAGGCGTTGGCGGGGATGGCGGTGAAGATCTCCTCCAATTCCCCGTCCCGGCGGAGTGCCGAAACGGAGACTGGCTCCCGCGATGGAGTTTGCGATGTGGCGGCTCTCTGGGGGTTCGCGACTTAGACTTCTCCCCGTGCGTTTTCAGGTCGAAACCAATAAGTAGTCCGAAGGGCGTCGGAGGCCGGCCGAGGGGGCCCACCACATGGCCGCGCGGGCCCTAGGCCGCGCCGCCATGTGGTGTGGGGCCCTCGGGCCTCCACCTCCTTTGCCCTTCTGGCTCCGTCAATATTCTGGTAAAATAGGCCTTCCGCATAAATTCCGAGGATTTTCCCGAAAGTTGGATTTCTGCACAAAAACGAGACACCAGATTCTGCTGAAAACAGCGTTAGTCCGTGTTAGTTGTATCCAAAATACACAAATTAGAGGCAAAACAATAGCAAAAGTGTTCGGGAAAGTAGATACGTTTTGGACGTATCAACCACCGGCGGGACCTTCATTGTCCTCATCTTCTTCGCTAGCGTCACCATAGTCGCTGTCGAAGTCGCTGATGTTGCCTGGCCAGGGGCAGAGACGCTTGGCCGGCGGTTCGTCGGAGGAGGTGGTGTCCTCCTCCTCTTCCTTCACCTCCTCGGCGGAGGAGTAGCCGTCCCAGGAGAAGTCGTCGTCGTCGCTTTCCTCCTCCGATTGCCCAACGGCAAGGAAGCGAAGGTCGCTCTCCCCGTCCGTTAAGGACTGGTCGTCTTCGGACCAGACGAAGGAGTCGTGGGTCGACTCATCCCCGTCGGCTATGGCGCGGCGGATGTTGGCCGCGTGGGCCTCCTGTGGGTCCCGTTCGGGCGTTGGCTCGCGGGAGGTGGAGGATTGGGTGGAAAGACCCGATGAGGGAGAAGACGAAGAGGAAGACATGGCGGCGGAGGAGGGTTTTTCGGTTTGCCGATGGCTACTGTGGAGCAGGGGATGAAGAAAGAAACCACAGGAAGTGGCCGAATAAAAGGGGGGATATATGGTTTAATGCCTAAGCAGTTCCGGGACGTGGTGCCAGAACCGTCAAGTCGTGCAGAAGGCGAGGAGGCAAGGCGTCATCATGAAGAAAACTGCGACGGTTCTGCCGACATGACCCTTCGAAGGAGACAGATGGTTTTGCAATTACCATTATCAAAACCAGGGGGGCATGTGTTGCCACCCGATTTTGGCCAAATCAAGAGATGGGCCGTAGGTGAAGATGGGCTTGAAGGACGTACACATGGAGCATCTTCGAAGCGGCCTTGCGCTGAGAGTTTGGGCTAAGTTGCCCATGTATCTGTAAATTAGTAGATCGTGTTGTATTTAGATTAAAGAGATAGAGTCTGGCCCGTGCACGGTTAGGTGCACGCCTCAATTAGAAAGTCCCTTGGACTATAAATATGTATCTAGGGTTATCGGAAAAGGAGGACAATCATCGTTCAACCAACACAAATCAGGCGCATCACCCCTTTCTTCGAGGGTTTCTCCCAGTGCTTATGCTGCCTAGATCGCATCTAGCGATCTAGGCGACGTTTATTCGTTAACCTTGTACTGCTCGTGTTGAAGCCTTGTTGATGGCGGCGTACTATTTATCCTTAGGTGTTTAGGGGCTAGCATTGATGCTTTCACGTGCATATCTGCGTGGCAATGCTGTCCCTCGACACCTAGCTGCCCTTACGTCTATCCAGTAAGGGCAGCATCTTGCTTGTTCGTTACTTAGTAGATCGATCCGTTATAGTTGCTCCTTGCTCCGCAAGGATTAGTTTAATATCTGCATAGTTAGGCCTTATGTTGGGGTCGGACGATCGGCGGTGCGTTGGCGTTGTTTACCGTCCTGAGGATGTTAGGGATCAACGTTATGTTGTTTTTAGGCCTCTCAGGGGTAGTTTGCATCATCTCTCGTAGCTGCTAGGCCCGTCGCACGTAGGACGTTCCGATTATGCGGTGAAAACCCTAAAGCTGTCGTGGATCGTTTTAGCTTTGTCCTGATCAAGCGGGATCCCCATGCCATTGTAAATCCAACATGAAACATGGGGCGATCGGCTCCTTGAGCCGATCCACAGGAAACCTGAGAGCCGATAGGGCTCGTATTTAATGTTTACGTGTCTACCATGCAGGAACAATCGAAGCACTAACACCTTCCTGATCGGGTCTAGGTCAGGTAGCACGCCCTAGCAACCGCCAGGACGTTGGCCAGAAGATTTGCGGGACGACGCGAGGTGCCAGGGATCCACTAAGCGGCCCTGGGAGCTTCCCGGCTCTTCGTGTTGCTTAACCAACGCCCGTCGGTGGGTTTTGGAGGGTAACAGGTATTATAGGAGCATACCACATCACCTTGGCGGGAACCTTCTTCCTGGGTTTCTGGCCCTCGACATTGTCACTAGGGTCATCGCCTCTGATCTTATAACGCAATGCGGTGCATACAGGGCATTCATTCAAATTCTCGTATTCACCGCGGTAGAGGATGCAGTCGTTGATGCATGCATGTATCTTCGAGAACCTCTAAACCTAGAGGGCAGACAACCTTCTTTGCTTCATACGTGCTGGAGGGCAACTCGTTATTCTTTGGAAACATATTCTTCAACATTTTCAGCAAGTTTTCAAATCCCGAGTCAGCTACACCTTCCTGTGCCTTCCATCTCAGCAAATCCAGTGTGCAGCCCAGCTTTTTCAGACCATTATCGCATCCTGGGTACAGCGACTTTTTGTGATCCTCTAACATGCGATCCAAATTCTCCCTCTCCTTTTCAGTTTCGCAGCGACTCCGTGCATCAGCAATGGTCCGACCAAGATCATCAACGGGCTCATCATGTGCCTCTTCTTGATCACCTTCCCCTTCACCTTCCCCTTCACCTTCCCCACCTTCAGCATCATCCATGAAAGTATCACCGAAATGATCAAGATAGTTGTCATCGATGTCATCCCCTTCTTCATCTTCTTCCATTATAACCCCTCTTTCTCCATGCTTGGTCCAACAATTATAGCTTGGCATGAAACCATGCCGAATCAGGTGCAGGTGAACTTCCCTTGAGGAAGAGTAACCCTTCTGATTCTTACAGCCAACACATGGACAGATAACAAAACCCCCATGCTTGTTCGCATTAGCCACTACGAGGAAATCTTTCAAACCCGTAGTGAATTCGCCGGAGAGTCGGTTAGCGTACATCTATTGCCGATTCATCTGCATTATTATAATACAAAATATATAATTAACCATCATGCATTTGTTAAACTAAATAGAAATTAAACAATGAACTACACACATATGCATATTTTATCAATGACACATATATATGAAAGGTTCAAGTTGCTAACCGCGATCGAGGAGGAAAAAATAAATGAGGAAGCTCGATCAAGTGTGGCTCCGACACTTCATATCATGTTTGTTTCATGCTCTTGGGGCATTTCATCAAACACCTTGTGTGCATAAGAGGAGCCAAAAGCAAACCTACACCCCCTTGTGAAGTTTGTGAAGAGAAGTGGCACCAAATGGCTAAGTGTTGTGGGCTGAATGGTATATATAGGGGAGGGGCTTTAGTCGCGGTTGGCCTGGCCAACCGCGACTAAACCTTTGGGCCAGGCCTGAGGACATTTAGTCGCGGTTGGCCTGGCCAACCGCGACTAAAGCCCCTCCCGTCCACCAGCTGGCCGAGCGCGCTGGGCCCAGGCCTTTGGTCGAGGTTCGCCACCGAGCCGCGACTAAAGGCCCCATTGGTCGCGGTTCTTACATTTTCGCGACTAATGGGGCTGGACGGAAGGCCTTTTTTCTACCAGTGAAGATGATGAGATGCAAGAAAGAGTCAAGTAATAAGCGTGCTTTTGGTGAGAAAGTTGAAGACGCGATGGCACTTATATTGGCGAACGGAGGTCTGGAGTTCGACGGAGTAGTAGCACCTCCGTTAAAGGATACACCCATGGGTCACCACGTCCTATCGATGAAACCCATGTACGTGTCGTGGATTCAATAAATTTTCGGAATAGTACTTGTTTAGCCTATTAATTGATGGATCTAAAATCTTTTCATTGTATAGGTTTTGTAGGGTAGGGTGCTAAACTGTGTCATCCTCGAGACGTAGAGTTCGACGACAACAACATGATGCTAGTTGAACACAACGAAGTGCACCCAAAAATGGTGGAAGAAGTGCTTCTTGGATAGGAGGAGCCTGTATCTCTAGAACACATGGTCGTATAAGGATATCCAACGGTACCAAAAGACATGGAAGCAACAATGGTAAAAAATATGAGAAGACGAAGAAAATATTGAAAAGACCTTTAGTCTTCATATAAAAGCCTCTAATAGGAGAGAAATAAAGAGGTGATATTGTGTCCGGGGAAAGCGCTTGATACATGAGGATGGGTATGTACCCGACCCCCCCCGCGCACATTTTATCACCTAGATGGTAGTAGATTATCACTTCTTCACTAAATATTAAGATTACTTTGGAGTTCTTTGATAGTGCACCCAAAAATGGTGGAAGAAGGGCTTCGTGGATAGGAGGAGACCGTATCTCTGGAACACATGGTCGTACAAGGACATCCAACGGTACCAAAAGACATGGAAGCAACAATGCTGAAAAAGATGAGAAGATGAAGAAAATATCGAAAAGACCTTTAGTCTTCATATCAGAGCCTTGATATTGTGTCCGGGGAAAGCGCTTGATACATGAGGATGGGTATCTACCCTTAGAAATGGAGCTTCTACATGAATCGACCCCCCTCCCCCCCCCGCCACGCACATTTCATCACCTAGGTGCTAGTAGATTATCACTTCTTCACTACATATTAAGTTTACTTTGGGGTTCTTTGACATTGTATGCATGTTAAATTTGATTAGGTTTGGATCGTTGTACCAAGTCAAAGAAAATAGACGGTTTAGTAATCACATATGTGCTATACTGCTATCCATTTCACATGCACAAAATGACTCTTATTCACCTATAGGTAAAGTGCCTCATCATTGCAATGGTAAACCATAAGGAGATACCATACCTACTTATGCCCTACAATATAATAAGTACTACTCAGAAATAAGTTACGGTTTTTTCATAGTATATTTGGTGAAATAAGTATGAGCCTTCAAACCGGCTACACTCGGCACATGTTGGGGGGAGATAGCTAAGAACGGCACGACTCCCGACCTAACCCTCCCCCGGGTGGCGGCGCCGTGCCACTCCGGTGAGTCCCTCCGGCCCGGCCCTCCAGCCTCCTCCAGCCCCTCCCTCCCCTCGCCGCCGCTGTCGGAGGTGTCGCCGGGCAAAGCCCGCTCGGCATGGCGCGGGGGTTGCAGATGGGCGCGATCATGGGGGTGGGGGCGGTGCTCTTGATCCTTCTGGTGGTGGTGGTGCGCGGCGTCAACGGCCGGAAGGCGAGGCGGCGACTGATGCGCGTAGATGTACACGTCCGTTGGGAACCCCAAGAGGAAGGTATGATGCGCACAGCGGCAAGTTTCCCTCAGAAAGAAACCAAGGTTATCGAACCAGTAGGAGCCAAGAAGCACGTGAAGGTTGTTGGTGGAGGAATGTAGTGCGGCGCAACACCAGTGAAACCGGCGCCAACGTGGAACCTGCACAACACAATCAAAGTACTTTGCCCCAACGTAACAGTGAGGTTGTCAATCTCACCGGCTTGCTAAAAACAAAGGATTAAGCGTATCGAGTGGAAGATGATGTTTGTTTGCAAAGAACAGTAGTAGAATGTATTCAGATGTAAAAGAATGGACCGGGGTCCACAGTTCACTAGTGGTGTCTCTCCAATAAGATAACTAACATGCTGGGTGAACAAATTACAGGCGAGCAATTGAAAAATAAAGATTCAATACATATCAACGATGATTACTATGTGATTTAATCAGGGCATTACGACAAAGTACATAGACCGCTATCCAGCATGCATCTATGCCTAAATAATCCACCTTCAGGTTATCATCCGAACCCCTTCCGGTATTAAGTTGTAAACAACAGATAATTGCATTAAGTATGGTGCGTAATGTAATCAACACAAATATCCTTAGACAAAGCATCGATGTTTTTTCCCTAGTAGCAACAACACATCCACAACCTTAGAACTTTCTGTCACTATCCGAGATTAAATGGAGGCATTAACCCACTATCGAGCATAATTACTCCCTCTTGGAGTTACAAGTATCAACTTGGCCATAGCCTCTACTAGCAACGGAGAGCATGCAAGAACATAAACAACACATATATGATAGATTGATAATCAACTTAACATAATATTCTATATTCATCGGATCCCGCCAAACACAACATGTAGCATTACAAATAGATGATCTTGATCATGTTAGGTAGCTCACAAGATCTAAACAATGATAGCACAAGCGGAGAAGACAACCATCTATCTACTGCTATGGACCCATAGTCCAAGGATGAACTACTCACGCATCAATCCGGAGGCGGGCATGATGATGTAGAGCCCCTCCGGTGATGATTCCCCTCTCCGGCAGGTGCCGGAGGCGATCTCCTGAATCCCCCGAGATGGGAGTGGCGGCGGCGACCTCTCAGTAATGTTTTCCGTATCGTGGCTCTCGGTACAGGGGGTTTCGCGACGAAGGCTATTTGTAGGCGGAAGGGTAGGTCGGGGGGACGCGAGGGCCCACACACTAGGCGCGGCCGGGGAACCTGCGCCGCCACAGTGTGTGGCCACCTCGTGGCCCCACTTCGTCTCCCTTTCGGTCTTACGGAGCCGTGCAAAAATAGGACCACTGGGCGTTGATTTCGTCCAATTCCGAGAATATTTCCTTACTAGGATTTCTGAAACCAAAAACAGCGAAAAAGGAAATGGCACTTCGGCATCTTGTTAATAGGTTAGTGCCGGAAAATGTATAATAATGTTGTAAAGTATGTATAAAACATTCAAGTATTGTAATAAAAGTAGCATGGAACATAAGAAATTATAGATACGTTTGATTAGTTCCTACTCGTCCCCGAGTAGGTAAACGATAACACAAATAATTTCTGAAGTGACATGCTACCAACATAATCTTGATCAACATTATTGAAAGCATATGAGATGAATGGAGTGATCTGAACAAAAGATTGCTAGCAAAGATAATGACTAAACAAATGAATCATATAGCAAAACTTTTCATGAATAGTACTTTCAAACAAGTATCAATAAGAGTTGCATAAGAGCTAACTCATAAGCAATAAATTCAAAGTAGAATGCATTGAAGAAACACAAAGGATGATTAAGTTTCAGCGAATGCTTTCAACTTGTAACATGTATATCTCATGGATATTTGTCAACATAGAGTAATATAACAGGTGCAATAAGTAAACATGTAAGAATCAATGCACACAGTTAACACAAGTGTTTGCTTCTAAGATAGAAAGAAGTGGGTAAACTGACTCAACATAAAGTAAAAGAATGACCCTTCGCAGAGGGAAGCATGGATTACTATTTTTGTGCTAGAGCTTTTGTTTTGAAAACATAGAAACAATTTTGTCAACGGTAGTAATAATTCATATGTGCTATGCATAATACTTCCTACAAGTTGCATGTCTCATGCATAGAGTACTAATAGTGCTCGCACCTTGTCCTACTTAGCTCGGAAACACGGATTATCATCGCATAACATATGCTTCAACCAAGTGTCACAAAGGGGTACCTCTATGCCGCCTGTACAAGTGTCTAAGGAGAAAGCACGCATTGGATTTCTCGCTTTTGATTATTCTCAACTTAGACATCCATACCGGGACAACATAGACAACAGATAATGGACTCCTCTTTTAATGCTTAAGCATTCAACAACAGTTAATATTCTCATAAGAGATTGAGGTTGTATGTCCAAACTGAAACTTCCACCATGATACATGGCTTTAGTTAGCGGCCTAATGTTCTTCTCTAACATATGCATACTCAAACCATTTGATCATGAAATCGCACTTACTTGAGACAAGACGAACATGCATAGCATCTCACATGATATCCAACAAAGGTAAAGTTGATGGCGTCCCCAGAAACATGGTTACCGCTCAACAAGCAACTTATAAGAATTAAGACACATAACTACATATATTCATCACCACAATAGTTTTTAAGCTATTTGTCCCATGAGCTATATATTGTAAAGGTAAAGGAATGAAATTTTAAAGGTAGCACTCAAGTAATTTGCTTTGGAATGGCAGAAAAATACCACATAGTAGGTAGATATGGTGGACACAAATGGCATGGGTTTTGGCTCAAGGTGTTTGGATGCACGAGAAGCATTTCCTCTCAGTACAAGGTTTGGGCTAGCAAGGTTGTTTGAAGCAAACACAAGTATGAACAGGTACAGCAAAACTCACACAAGAACATATTGCAAGCATTATAAGGCTCTACACTGTCTTCCTTGTTGTTCAAACACTTACCCGAAAATATCTAGACTTAGAGAGAACAATCATGCAAACTAAATTAAACAAGCTCTACGGTAGTTCTTCATTAATAGATTAAACTACATGATGCAAGAGCTTAAACATGATCTATGAGAGCTCAAACAATTGCCAAATTGCCAAACCATATGCAGCATTTCCCGATTCCAACCAAATAGCAATTTAACGAAGCAATTTCAGCCTTCGCCATGAACATTAAAGCACAATTAAGAACACAAGTGTTACATATGAAAAAGCGGAGAGTAATATCTCCAATATAAGAATGATGGGATCCAACTTTATTCAAAACAAAACAAAAATAAAAGCAAACCGACGCTCCAAGTAAAGAACATAGGATGTGATGGAATAAAAATATAGTTTCACTAGAAGTGACCTGATAATGTTGTCGATGAAGAAGGGGATGCCTTGGGCATCCCCAAGCTTAGATGCTTGAGTCTTCTTAAAATATGCAGGGATGAACCACCGGGGCATCCCCAAGCTTAGACCTTTCACTCTTCTTGATCATAGTATATCATCCTCTTCTCTTGACCCTTGAAAACTTCTTTCACATAAACTTCAAGCAAACTCAGTAGAGGGTTAGTGCATAACCAAAAATTCACACATTCAGAGATGACACAATCATTCTTAACACTTCTGGACATTGCACAAAGCTTCTGAAAGTTAATGGAACAAAGAAACTCATTCAACATAGCAAAAGCGGCAATGCGAAATAAAAGACAGAATCTGTCAAAAACAGAACAGTCCGTAAAGATGAATCTGGCAGGGGCACTTAACTTGCTCAAATGGAAAAACTCAAAACTAATGAAAGTTGCGTACATATATGGATCACGCTCGTAAATTTTCAGATTTTTGCGATTTTTTTACAGAGACTTCTGCGAGAATTCGTGAGACAGCAATGTTGTTTCTGCAGCGATCCAAATCTATCATCAACTTTAACATGGAAACTTTACTTGGCACAAAAACATGATAAGGAGAGGTTTCTACAATATTAAACAACTTCCAAGACTCAACAATACAGTAAATAAAATAAAACATGGGTTATCTCCCAAGAAGTTCTTTTCTTTAACGCCTTTCAGCTAGGCGCAGAAAGTGCAAATCAAGTGTTTTCAAGAGATGGAGCATCAACATCATTATTTTTCTTACAAACACAACTTGTTGCAGAGGGTACCTTAGATGCTCCATTATCTAAATTTCCTATGGTGGTGCTAGGGGTTTTATCAATTTTAGGCCTATAATAATTCTTTTGTTTAGACACCTTAGAGGCATACATGAATTTTTGCTCTTTACCCACATAAGCTTTCTCCTTATACTTGAGAGAAGAAAAAGTTGAACCCAAGGTTCCCATAGCTTTTTCAAGTTCATCAATCCTATTGGTTTGATTATCATGGACAACACAAGTTCCTAAGACACTAATTCTTTCATCAATTCCTCCTAGGGATTTATCAAGTTCATCAGTTTTATCAAATAACATTTCCAATTTAGTTTCAATACTTGGAAAAATTTTCTCTATGGTTTCCAATTTTTTCATAACATCCTCAAGAGAGATTTCAATTTTAACTTCATTAACAGGTGGTATTCCAACTAGACTCTCAATGATGCAACTAGCTTTTAAAGCGGGAGTACCTAGGAAATTACCTCCCAAAAGAGTATCAAGAACATACCTATTCCAACTAGATAAGCCAACATAAAAGTTCCTAAGAAGGATAATAGTGGAGTGTTTCTTAATGCACCTATGATGAGCATTACTAATTCTGTACCAAGCATCTTTAAAACTTTCTCCACCTTGTTGCTTAAAAGAACGAACTTCAACTTCAGGATTACTCATTTTAATAGTAATAAGGTAAACTAGGCAAATAAAGTAAAGACAAGTAATTATTTTTTTTGTATTTTGATATAGAACAAGTAAACAAAACAAAAAGTAAAGTAACTAATTTTTTGTGTTTTTAATATGTAGCAAACAAGACAGTAAATAAAGTAAAGTAAAGCAAGACAAAAACAAAGTAAAGAGATTGGAAGTGGAGACTCCCCTTGCAGCGTGTCTTGATCTCCCCGGCAACGATGCCAGAAAAAGTGCTTGATGCGCGTAGATGTACACGTCCGTTGGGAACCCCAAGAGGAAGGTATGATGCGCACAGCGGCAAGTTTTCCCTAAAGAAACCAAGGTTATCGAACCAGTAGGAGCCAAGAAGCACGTGAAGGTTGTTGGTGGAGGAATGTAGTGCGGCGCAACACCAGTGAAACCGGCGCCAACGTGGAACCTGCACAACACAATCAAAGTACTTTGCCCCAACGTAACAGTGAGGTTGTCAATCTCACCGGCTTGCTGAAAACAAATGATTAAGCGTATCGAGTGGAAGATGATGTTTGTTTGCAAAGAACAGTAAAAGCAGTAGAATGTATTCAGATGTAAAAGAATGGACCGGTGTCCACAGTTCACTAGTGGTGTCTCTCCAATAAGATAACTAACATGCTGGGTGAACAAATTACAGGCGGGCAATTGACAAATAAAGATTCAATACATATCAACGATGATTACTATGTGATTTAATCAGGGTATTACGACAAAGTACATAGACCGCTATCCAGCATGCATCTATGCCTAAATAATCCACCTTCAGGTTATCCTGAACCCCTTCCGGTATTAAGTTGTAAACAACAGATACTTGTATTAAGTATGGTGCGTAATGTAATCAACACAAATATCCTTAGACAAAGCATCGATGTTTTATTCCTAGTAGCAACAACACATCCACAACCTTAGAACTTTCTGTCACTGTCCCAGATTAAATGGAGGCATGAACCCACTATCGAGCATAATTACTCCCTCTTGGAGTTACAAGTATCAACTTGGCCAGAGCCTCTACTAGCAACGGAGAGCATGCAAGAACATAAACAACACATATATGATAGATTTATAATCAACTTAACATAATATTCTATATTCATCGGATCCCGCCAAACACAACATGTAGCATTACAAATAGATGATCTTGATCATGTTAGGCAGCTCACAAGATCTAAACAATGATAGCACAAGCGGAGAAGACAACCATCTAGCTACTGCTATGGACCCATAGTGCAAGGATGAACTACTCACGCATCAATCCGGAGGCGGGCATGATGATGTAGAGCCCCTCGGTGATGATTCCCCTCTCCGGCAGGGTGCCGGAGGCGATCTCCTGAATCCCCCGAGATGGGATTGTGGCGGCGGCCTCTCTGGAAGTTTTCCGTATCGTGGCTCTCGGTACGGGGGTTTCGCGACGAAGGCTATTTGTAGGCGGAAGGGTAGGTCGGGGGGTCGGCAGGGGCCCCACACTAGGGCCGCGCGGCCGGGCCTGGGCCGCGCCGCCTGGTGTGTGCCACCTCGTGCCCCATTCTCCCTTTCGGTCTTACGGAGGCTACGTGCAAAAATAGGACCCGGCGTTGATTTCGTCCAATTCCGAGAATATTTCCTTACTAGGATTTTGAAACCAAAAACAGCAGAAAAACAGCTGGCACTTCGGCATCTTGTTAATAGGTTAGTGCCGGAAAATGTATAATAATGTTGTAAAGTATGTATAAAACATTCAAGTATTGTAATAAAAGTAGCATGGAACATAAGAAATTATAGATACGTTTGAGACGTATCAGCGACGGTGGTGGCGTGGCCGGATCTTGGCCTTGGGGCCTGGAGGCGGCCGGCTGCTGCGCCTTCTCCTCCGCGCGACGGGATGCTACATTCGCATCACATGGGCCGGGGCGGCGGCCCCGGGCATGGCGGCGGCGACCTCCTCCCCGGAGGTGGATGGCCTCGTTGGGAACTGGGGTGGAGGATCTTGGGATCCCACACAGATCTCCGGCGGTGAAGATCCAGTCGACGACGAGTTTCGGGTGACGAGGCAGCCGGTGAAAACCGTGCTTCGCTCTCGGGCTTGGCGGACGATGGCGGCGTCGCTTGGCGTCGTTACCTTGTCGAAGGCATCGTCTTTGCTTGTCTCGTCACTCCACTCGGCGAGTTGGAGATGTGCGGCTGCCGGTGAAAATCGTGCTCCGACCCTGGTCGTGGCGGGCGATGGCGACGTTACGCGTCGTTACCTTCTTGAAGGCATCGCCGTCGCAACCTGCATCTACTCACTCGTGCTGCTCCGGGGGAAACCCTAGATCTGGGTCTCCCGGATCGGATGATGGCGGCGCTACCTGCGTCGTTCTACCTCTTGGGGCATCGTCTTTGGAGCAGCTGCTGGATGTTGGCGGATGTTGGTGGAGTGGTATTCATCTACCACATTGTTGGCGCTGAGTCTCGGTGGCATGGTGCTGTAGGGTATCGATGACGGATGCGGGATGATGTATGCGTGCAGGATGGTGGAGCCGTCTGGCGTCATGGTGGCATCGACGGCAGGTCTTGCAAGGTTAATGCGAGGATCTCTCTTGAAGATGGAGTCGAGGAAGACGGCGGTAGCAACTTCTGTGGCGTGTGCGTTGGCGTGCGCTGAGAGTCTGCTTGACTGGATGTGCTTCTCACCTGCTATTGGGCGGTTTGAGAAGGCATTTGGTTTTTTGGATGATGTGAGTTGGTGTATTGTCACCCCCTTCATCCCACTGTAGGTTTAGTGAGGTGGCTTCGAGGTTGATCTTTTGTATTGTTCTTGTAAGGTTTTGTGAATAATCTAATAAAAAAAGCCGTGTGCATCCTTTGGATGCAGAAGCTGGGGTGATATATCCCCCATTTCGAAAAAAACTCGGGATGGATGAAGCCCCATGCATGATGGCGTCACCATTCATATCCACATATTCCTACACGCATAGTGGCCATGAAAATCGCCGGCAGAACCAAGTAGCAATGCGAAAAAATTACAAAAATTGGGCAAGAAATTTACCATCTTGGTCCCCGACAGGACCTCGCCAGTCATTCCGTCGAACAGGTTGGCTGGTGCAGCGTATCGGCAGCAAAGATTCACCGTTGTTTCTTCGGCCCTGCCGGCGATGACTGCCCGGCCGTGGGAGTGCGGTTGAGGTCGATTCTTTTGCCAGACGTACTCGATGACGCCTAATGTCTATGCACACTCCTATACCTGTAGACAGTGTTGGGCCTCCAAGAACAGAGGTTTTTAGAACAGCACCAAGTTTCTCTTAAGTGAATCACCCATGGTTTATCGAACTCAGGGAGGTAGAGGTCAAAGATATCTCTCTCAAGCAACCCTGCAATTAAGATGCAGAAAGTCTCTTGTGTCCCCAACACACCCGATACACTTGTCAAATGTATAGGTGCACTAGTTCGGCGAAGAGATAGTAAAACACATGTGTTATGGATGAATATGAGCGATAATATAAATATGGAACAAGTAAACATGCAGTAAAAAAGTAAACGAACGGTACAAGAAAAGAGCTTCGTTGGCACTAAGGAGTGTGATGTAATATTTGGAAACAAGGCCCAGGGATCATACTTTCACCAGTGGCACTCTCAACAATGCAATCATAATTAGATATAAATATAAGCACTTCATCATGCTACTACGAAACACTTTCTTGTTGGATAAAGAACACAAACTCATCGTGCATGGGCTATAAAAGCACACCTCAAGATGCAGCCCCAAATACCATGAACACCCCACGCTGTCACTTTGAGCATTCATAGGAGGAACTAACATTACACAATTCATAAGGGAGCCACACACGGTACATACCGCGATCACGCTGACCCCAAAGTTCATATGATAAAACACTAGAGTAGCACAACAACATCTAGATTACAAAGCCCACGATCACATAAAAGATCATATCACGAGAGAGAGAAACCACATAGCTACCGGTACGGCCCCTCAGCCCCGGGGGTGAACTACTCCCTCCTCATCATAGGAGGCAGCGATGGCGATGAAGATGGCGGTGGAGTCGATGGCGATGGCTCCGGGGGCACTTCCCCGTCCCGGCAGGGTGCCGGAACAGAGTCTTCTGTCCCCCGAACTTGGTTTCGGTGATGACGGCGGCTACGGAGCTCTTCTTCCACGGAAAAGTTACGCCTCGTAACTTTTAGGGTCAGGAGCTTCTTATAGGCGAAGAGGCGACGCAAGGAGGTGCAAGAGCGCCATTACATGGGCCAGGGGCGGCCAGGGCCCAGGCCGCGCCTGGCCCCTGTATAGCCACCCTGTGGCTCTCCCGGCACTCCCCTTCTGGCTCCCGGAGTCTTCTGGTGAATAAGAATTTTGGTGAATTTTCCAGATTTTTCCGAGCACTTTCATTTTTGGACTATTTCTGCAATAAACAGACATAATAAACAGAAACTGGCACTGTGGCACTTGTTAATAGGTTAGTCCAAATAATGACATAATATGATACAAAGTGCCTATAAAACATGTTGGAATTGGTGCAAAACAAGCATGGAGCATCAAAAATTATAGATACGTTTGCAACGTATCAACATCCCCAAGCTTAACTCCTGCTCGTCCCGAGTAGGTAAGTGATAACAAAATAATTTTTGAAGTGACATGCTATCACACAACCATGATCATGCAATTGTAAAAGCACATAGAGCTGGGATCATAATAACATCAACATGGTAGATATAATATTGCAATGAACTTAGAAACCATGCTGGAATCATGAAAAGAATCAAACAAAAGACAATGTATAAAGTGCATGAAAAGTAAAGTGATTGTCTAGAGCATAGAAGAAACACAAAGTGGTATTCAGCTTGTCCATATTGAAAGCAAAACATAAATGCTTGGACACCTTTAAAGTTCAAGGGTGACTAGATACAAGTAATTTGAGACAAGTCATACCATAATCATGAATCAATCAATAAAATCTTGGGACCATGCACATTAAACTAAGAATGACAACTATGCTCTCATAAGAAGGTGCATATAGCAAGAAAGTGGAGACTCAACATGGAAGTAAAAGAAAGTCTCTCTTCAAGAGGCAGGTGGAATTACTCATGTGCTAGAGATTTTCATTTTGAAATCATAGAGGTATTGAAAATGTAATTTGAGAAGTGCACTCAAGTCAACAGTAGTGAAAAATATTTCATGCAATTGGAATTCTTATAAAACTGCTTGTCTCATGCACAATATACTAATAGTACTCACACCTCGGCCTATTTAGTTCGTGTTCCCAAAGATTATCACCGTATGCATATGTTTCTACCAAGTGTCACAAAGGGGTACCTCCTTGCTTCTTGTACAAAGGCTCTAGGAGACAATTCCACTTATGATATCTCAGCTTGGGAATATCTCAACCAGAACATCCATACCGGGAAAACAAAGACAACAGACATGGACTACCTCTTTTTTAATGCTTTAAGCATTCAACAACAATATTATCTCGCATGAGATTGAGGCGTTTTAGTCCAGCTGAAACTTCCACCATGTAAGCATGGCTTTCGTTAGCGGCCCAATGTTCTTCTCTAACAATTATGCATAAAGCAACTCATGGAAAATTTACCACATTTACTTCAGCCAAGATGAGTATGCATAGCAACTCACATGATAATCAACAAAAGGATATGATGAAGGCGTCCCCATGTCAGCATGGTTACCGCACAACAAGCGTTATAAGAATTAAAATCACAATTTACCATGAGCAAAAAGTTACACAAAACGGATAGTGATTTGAAATTTTAAAGGTAACACATAAGTAAACACTTGCGGAGTGGCAATGAAATACCAAAAAATAGGTAGATATGATGGACACGCCTGGAACAACTTGGTTTATGGTGGTTGGATGCACGAGTAGAGCTCATACTCAGTACAAATGGAGGCTAGCAAAAAGATTGGATGCGACCGTCTAAGAGAGCAATAATGGCCATAATCATGCATAGCGACAAAACGAATTGATCAAAGCATAAAGTGATATCACAAGTCAAAAACTAAATGATCATAGAGGCAAAATTGACTATTTGATAGTCACAACATGGTGCAAGCATGCGCCAAGTCGACCCAATTGAAACATTTCCAGGGGAATATTTTCACCACTATAAAATGCTTTCTATACTAAAAACAATGCATGAAACTTTTAATGGCACAATAAACACTCTCAGCTATTTGAAACGATTCACGATACTCACATAATTGGTAAGCTCGCAAAAACATCTAACACGTCATGCTAAAATAAATGCCACGGTCTATAAAGCTTCCATTTGCATCTAATAACGCACGAAGAATTTTTTTCTCTACTCTTCCAACACCAATCAACTTATTTGAAACCACTCTCATGAATAATAAGCAATAAAACCAGAGAGCTAATCAGGTGGAGCGTGTCTCTCTCCAAGACAAATAAAAGGATGATGGGGTCCTTATTTATTGAAAACCAAACACACACAACAGAAAATAAAGACGCTCCAAGAATAACACATAATGCATGAAGCAATAAAAATATAGCGCATTGAAAAATGACCTGGTGCTTTTGGTTGATGAAGAGGGGATGCCTTGGGCATCCCCAAGCTTTGACTCTTGTACTTCTTAGATATTTTTGGGGGGGGGGTCCAGGGGACATCCCAAGCTTGAACTCTTGTCCATGCTTCATCTTATTGCATCATTCTTCTCTCCCTACACTTGAAACCTTTCTTCACACAAAACTCAGCACAATTGATTAGCAACATTAGTGCAAATAAAAATATATCAAACCAGCAAGGCTTCAGTAATGGCACATATCAAACACTAATTTTAACATATGCTACTGTAGCTACTTCTTCCCAAAGCTCTTTTTCACAAAAGAACTCAAAAAGACGAAGCATAAGACGCAAATGCAAAACATGGCAGAAATCTGTCAAAACAGACCAGCAGGCAGAGATCGAAATTAAATAAATAGTTCTGTTGCTCAAATCGAAAAATGCTAAACTAACGAAAGTTAGCTAACATACTGGGGCATAAGCACAAAAATTTTCAGCTCAAAATAACGTTCTGGCGATTTTTAAGAATTTTTTCGTGACCAGCACAGAATCTGTTTCAGAATTGCAAATACCCCAAACACTGCTTTCTTTTTATTAGAGGCTACCCTTGGCACAAAAACGAAATAAAACTGATAAGGAGAGGTCAATACAGTAGTAACAACTTCCAAGACTCAACAAACAAAAAAAACTGGAATAAAAACATTGGGTTATCTCCCAAGAGTTATTTCTTTATAGCCATTAAGATGGGCTCACTAATTTGATGATGCTCTCATATGTAATATGAATTGAGGTAAAAGAGAGCATCTAGAAGCAACTATAAAACAAATTTAAGTCTAACCCACTTCCTATGCAGAGGAATCTTGTAGAAAAACAAGTCAATGAAGCACAAAGCGGCTAGCATAGCAAGACAAAATAAGTGGAGCTTCAAAAATTTCAACATAAAGAGGAAAAACTTTATATTATTGAGATGCAACTAACCATGTTTCCCTTTCTCATAATAATTTTCAGTAGCATCCTTGATGAAATCCACAATATAACTATCACATAAAACATTCTTATCATGATTCACTTGCATAATATAATTATTACTCCCCACATAAGCATAGTCATTATTAATAGTAGTGGGAGCAAATTTAACAAAATAGCTATCATTATTATTCTCATCACCATAATCATCAAATATAGGAGGCATATTGAAATCATAATTAATTTCTTCCTCAATAGTAGGTGTACTGAAAATATCATATTCATCGTTGCAATCATCATATATAGGAGGCATAGTATCATCAAATAAAAATTTCTCCTCCGTGCTTGGGGGACTAAAAATATCATGCTCATCAATACCAACATCCCTAAGCTTAGACTTTTCCATATCATTAGCAATAATGGTGTTCAAAGAATTCATACTAATATCATTGTAATCATCATGATAGAAAAGTTTCATAATTATGTTTATGTTTTCCATTAAGCCGAACTAGTGAAAATAAAAACAAGAGACAAAAAGATAAAATTGCAGAATGTAAAGGAAATACCTTCAAGCGCTCACCTCCTCGGCAACGGCGCCAGAAAATAGCTTGATGTCTACGCACACTCCTATTCCTGTATACAGTGTTGGGCCACCAAGAGCAGAGGTTTGTAGAACAGCAGCAAGTTTCCCTTAAGTGAATCACCCAAGGTATATCGAACTCAGGGAGGTAGAGGTCAAAGATATCCCTCTCAAGCAACCCTGCAATTGAGATGCAAAAAGTCTCTTGTGTCCCCAACACACCCGATACACTTGTCAAATGTATATCTGCACTAGTTCGGCGAAGAGATAGTAAAACACAGTTAGTATGGATGAATATGAGTGATAATATAAATATGCAACAAGTAAACTTGCAGTAAAACAGTAAACATACGGTGCCAGAAAAGAGCTTCGTTAGCACTAAGAAGTGTGATGTAATATTTGGAAACAAGGCCCAGGGATCATACTTTCACCAGTGGCACTCTCAACAATGCAATCATAATTAGATATAAATATAAGCACTTCATCATGCTACTACGAAACACTTTCTTGTTGGATAAAGAACACAAACTCATCGTGCATGGGCTATAAAAGCACACCTCAAGATGCAGCCCCAAATACCATGAACACCCCACGCTGTCACTTTGAGCATTCATAGGAGGAACTAACATTACACAATTCATAAGGGAGCCACACACGGTACATACCGCGATCACGCTGACCCCAAAGTTCATATGATAAAACACTAGAGTAGCACAACAACATCTAGATTACAAAGCCCACGATCACATAAAAGATCATATCAAGAGAGAGAGAGATAAACCACATAGCTACCGGTACGGCCCCTCAGCCCGGGGGTGAACTACTCCCTCCTCATCATAGGAGGCAGCGATGGCGATGAAGATGGCGGTGGAGTCGATGGCGATGGCTCCGGGGGCACTTCCCCGTCCTGGCAGGGTGCCGGAACAGAGACTTCTGTCCCCCGAAACTTGGTTTCGGCGATGACGGCGGCTACGGAGCTCTTCTTCCACGGAAAAGTTACGCCTCGTAACTTTTAGGGTCAGGAGCTTCTTATAGGCGAAGAGGCGACGCGAGGAGGTGCACGAGGCGCCAGTACATGGGCCAGGGGCGGCCAGGGCCCAGGCCGCGCCTGGCCCCTGTATAGCCACCCTGTGGCTCTCCCGGCACTCCCCTTCTGGCTCCCGGAGTCTTCTGGTGAATAAGAATTTTGGTGAATTTTCCAGATTTTTCCGAGCACTTTCATTTTTGGACTATTTCTGCAATAAACAGACATAATAAACAGAAATACTTTGGCACTTGTTAATACGTTAGTCCAAATAATGACATAATATGATACAAAGTGCCTATAAAACATGTTGGAATTGATGCAAAACAAGCATGGAGCATCAAAAATTATAGATATGTTTGCAACGTATCAACGCCGCGTGTGGATCACCTAACCGGGACAACGCGCATCTAGCCCTACCGTGGCCGCTGAGATGGCGTATGCGGTGTGGATTGAAGAGGAGCTCGTCGACGATGCGCCGGCGGCCAGAGGGATAACCACACCATGGCCGAACGCCACGTTCAACGCCTCATGCGTCATCATCATCATGGCCTGCTGGGAGGCTTTCTGATCCAGCAGCTCGCCATTGCGTGCTGACGCTAGGCGATGATGCGGTCATTCGCCTTGAGCCGCTCTTCGTCCAGCTTGGCGGCGGCCGCTCGAGCTCTGGCGGCTTCTTTCCGGCCTGCGCTCTTGTCAGACTTGACCCGGCACTCCTCCACCGTCTTATCCTTGGCAGCCTTCTTCGGCTTTGCCTTCTTATTCCCGGCGGTGGCCGTGGTAGGCGTGGCGTAGGAATCCATCACTTCCGCTGGCTTTCCCACCTGCCAAATTATGTGGAAGGGTTTTTTGGAGGGATTTGTGGGCTAGAGGAACCATGGTCTTCTAGGAAGGACAAGGGATGAGGCACGGATTGTCCGGCCTGACGGCATCCCAAATTTGAGAAACGGGTGGGTCGGCCCGCGCGAGTCGGTCTGTTTAGGTCGTCCCGCTGGAGCGTGCGTGTGGACTATCCCGCCTGTCTACGCGAACCGTTTCGGACAGCCTAGAACCATTGAGGTCGGCTCACGAAATGCCCTAAAACGCCTAAAACGATTATTCGTTACCTCCATCACCTAGCTAGGTGCGGCCAGCTCCAGGGCAAGATCACAAACAATTAATATAGCTAATTCCAAAGCATAGGTGCAGAAATGAGGTCATCTCGAGCGACACCTAGAACTGAAGCTCATAAGCTGGCTCCATCTCTAAACAATTTGAAGGAACGACGTTAGCAAAGCTAGACGGTGAAACCGATCTGCTGTGTATTCCTAGGGAGTACGTACAGCTAGCCGGCGAGCACTGAAACGAGATAGTGACGAAGACAAGCGAATAGAAACACAGAAACGGAGACGTTTCTCACGAGGCCGATCGTACGAAAGTGGTAACGAGTGAGCTCTCTGTCCCAATCTCGGCCTACATATACGCGCCCAATCAACCAACAACAGAAGACAAGGCGAACACTCGACATACCCGTCAACCAGATCGATCGTAGCTAAGCAAGTTTTCAAGGGACGCGAGATGGAGCGCACTCTGCTGCTGGCCTGCAACCCCGTCCACGCCAAGGTCCCCGTGCTCCTCGTCACCCGCAACCCCATGTGCGAGTCCGTGGTGATCCTCGAGTACATGGACGAGCCATTCGTCACCTCCGGCGAGCACCTTCTTGGCGCCGACCCCGGCGCCCGCGCCAACGCTCGTTTCTGGGCCGCCTACGTCAATCCAAGGTTAGCACTTAGCACTCCACCATATATATACACACTCGACCGCTCCCGCGTGCGAAGCTATTCAGTCATAACTCATAATTCGTGTGTGTGTTTATGTTTTCTGGCAGGTGCCGGCGATAGAGGAAGGGAAGAACGAGATGCTGGTCGCGCTCAAGACGCTGGAGGCGGTGTCAGTATATTTCTGATCTTGGTAGGTTCCAAGTCAGCTCGTGTGTTGTGTGCGTGTGCATCGCATGATGGCCAAGTCGTGTAGCCGTTGAGTGGATGGTATCAAATCATATGGAAAGCACGTTAACATAATTAGAGTCGCTGGTGCGTTTATACATGGGAGTGACTATTTCTCAGTCGACTGAGAACTAACTTCGTGCTCAGTCAGATGATGTTATCAAATCTTAGTTGCAACTCAGAACTAGCACGAATCACAATGCAAAATAAATGGTGTAGGACTTTACTGAGCACGAAGATAGTTCTCAGATAGCTGAGAAATAGCAAATCCCTTTATATATAAGATAACTAGTTAGAGTTTTTCCTCTATACCGAGGGGACTCAAAGAGATATATACAAATACTACAACTAGACATATGGAATGTTTAACATCCCCTCGATCGTTACTTATCTAAATTAACATTGCGACAAGATACAACTAGCTTTCTCTAGCTTATCTGAAGAGGAGGACAATGAGATAAGTGACGCCGAGGAAGAAGAGGATAATATTATTTTTAGAAAATAACTAGCAGGGTGGCCCTTGCAAATGTGAGGGCATCGTCTTGGTGCGTCAAAAAATGAAAGAAAAATAAATCTGTGATTGTACACTCATATTTATTATATGTTAGGAATCGATAGAGGTATAAAATCAACACAAATATTATGTTAAACCTAAATAGCGCCTAAGTGAGGGACATCTTAGTGGCCCTCACAAATGCGAGGGCATCATCTGGAAATGTATATATAATATACTTTTATTGTTCTATAGAAACTTCGAGTCTTATGTGACTATAATTTACACGGTTCTAATATAAATATTTTGCTTGATAAAATATAATTTATGTGGAAAATATATTTAAACATTTTTAATGTTGGCGAATGATTAATGTTACATTGAAAACTATTGTATGGATGACCACATATGTATTTTGTATCTGAATTTATTCCATAAGTACAAATAATTGAATGTAGTTTTTATTTGATGCTACTCTAGTGTGAGGTCGAAAGAACAATTATATTTGTGGATTTTAGATTAATTTAATCTCACATGATGTCATTCATGCTACTAATATCAATTAGCCGTGGTTTATTAGTTCCCATTAATCTGTTAATTTTTTTTATATGACTATCAAATAATCTTGTTAGACAGATCCTGGTTACATATTTTAGATCCAATCATGTATCTCTTCAAATTACTATGGCAGTGTATCTCTTCAAACTATTGTTCCCACTATTACATGCATGTAACGACGCCCACTGGCGGTTTTTTACCGTCGCTAGAAATGATAGAACTAGTAAATTGACGGGAGCGGATTTTTGGAGCACAACCTATACTTTATATGTTCAAAATTACACTATGTTTTAAGTTTAGTCAAAATTAAAATTTATAAAGTTTAACCAAATATATAAAAATATTTAAAATAGAAAATCATTATTATTACAATCATAATAATAGTTATTTTCATATTATATGAATTTGCTATTATAAAAGTTTTTATTTGTTGCTACATCTTTTCTCAGACTTTACAAATTTTGTATTTATCTAAATTCAGAATCGCAGGGTAAATGAAAACAGAGAAAGTACTAATTAATTTACACTTTATAATTATTTTTTATGAGTACCTACAATCCATCCTTGCGTCGCTCTGCGGACAGATTTTGACTGTGCGTCCGTTTGCATCTGGATGTGCTCCCAGCGGGGCGATTCATTTTTTGTTTTCCAATAATATTTAAAAAGCATAATGTACTACAAACTACAGTCGATACAAGCCTTAGGCTACTTGCTGCCCGACGGCTTGGCCCCGTCGTTGCGTCCCTCCCTCGTCTGCTTCTCCGCCGTCCGCCGTGTGGCCTCTAGAGCTCGGTGCGCCGCCGCGTCCTCTAGCAGGTGTCGCCGCAACGTCTCGTTGGCGGCATCCTCGGCCATCTTGAGCGTCTCGAAGGAGTCGACTAACGCTTCTGCTCCGCCGCCCTCTCCTCCGGGGTAGGCGCATCAGGGTCATCAGATGACCATGAGATGTCGGAGTCGCCGTCCTTTGCGGCGGCCACCTCCCTGCGACGTTCCATCTCGACGTCGAACACCGCATGGGCCGCCTACTCCTCCTCTGCTTCCTGATGCGCGTCAGCCAAGAACTTCGCGTCCCTGGCAGCGTCGAGGACGTTGTCACTGCTTTCGTCATCTTCCAACTCCTCGTCGGAGCTCTCAACTGTTGAGATTCGTAGCATAGAAAACAAAAAATTTCCTACCGCAAGAACGAAAACACAAGTCAAGATCTAATCTAGTAGATGGTAGCAACGAGAAGATCATGAGACTAACCCTCGAAGATTTCCAAAGCCTAACGAGATTAGATCTCGTGGTGGATGTAGTCGATCACTTGCCGCTTGCAAAAGCGCGTAGACGATCTTGACGGTTCCACAATCAGGCAGCACCTCCGTACACGGTCACACGTACGGTGTTGATGAAGACGACGTCCTCCTCCCCGTTCCAGCGGGCATCAGAAATAGTAGATCCTCTTCGGAATCCCGGCAGCACGACGGCGTGGTGGCGGTGGTGGTGGAGAACTCCGGCAGGGCTTCGCCTAAGCGTATGGAGTTGTATGTGGAGGAGAAGTGCTAGGGTTTGGGGAGAGGGGCCTTGGGCGCCGGCCATGGAGGGGGCGGCCAAGGTTGGAGGCAAGAGTGGCCGGCCACCCTCCCCTTGTCCCTCTTTTTATAGGTGGAAGCCCCCAAACCTTGTCTCCCAAGTGTTCGAATAAGCCAACACCAAACCTACATTTGGTGGGAAACCTACCTAAGGGGGGAGTCCTACTCAAGGTGGGACTCCCACCTTTCCATGAGGTGGGGTGGCCGGCCACCTATGGTGGAGTCCACCTGGGACTCCCCCCCCCTAGGGTTTGGCCGGCCATGGTTGTGGAGTCCACCTTCCATAGTGCCTTCCTTCCGGACTTTTCTAGAACCTTCTAGAACCTTCCATAAATGCACCGGATCATTTCCAAACTTGGAATATGACTTCCTATATATGAATCTTATTCTCCGGACCATTCCGGAACTCCTCGTGATGTCCTGGATCCCATCTGAGACTCCGAACAAAACTTCGAACTCCATTCCATATTCCATATCTACTCAAACGACAACAAACCTTAAGTGTGTCACCCTACGGTTCGCGAACTATGCAGACATGGTTGAGACTTCTCTCCGACCAATAACCAATAGCGGGATCTGGAGATCCATAATGGCTCCCACATATTCAACGATAACTTAGTGATCGATTGAACCATTTACATACGATAACGATTCCCTTTGTCACGCGATATTTTACTTGTCCGAGGTTTGATCATCGGTATCACGATACCTTGTTCAACCTCGTCTCTGACAAGTACTCTTTACTCGTACTATGGTATGTGATCTCTTATGAACCATTCATATGCTTGCAAGCTAATCAGATGACATTCCACCGAGAGGGCCCAGAGTATATCTATCCGTCATCGGGATGGACAAATCCCACTCTTGATCCATATGCCTCAACTCATACTTTCCGAATACTTAATCCCACCTTTATAACCACCCATTTATGCGGTGGCGTTTGATGTAATCAAAGTACCCTTCCGGTATAAGTGATTTACATGATCTCATGGTCGAAGGACTAGGTGCTATGTATCGAAAGCTTATAGCAAATGAACTTAATGACGTGATCTTATGCTACGCTTAATTGGGTGTGTCCATTACATCATTCACATAATGACATAACCTTGTTATTAATAACATCCAATGTTCATGATCATGAAACCTTGATCATCTATTAATCAACAAGCTAGTTACTCAAGAGGCTTACTAGGGACTCCATGTTGTTTACACAACACACATGTATCAATGTTTCGGTTAATACACTTATAGCATGATATGTAAACATTTATCATAAACACAAAGATATATAATAACCATTTTATTATTGCCTCTTGGGCATATCTCCAACAGTCTCCCATTTGCACTAGAGACAATAATCTAGTTTACATTTGTAAAGATATAACACCTTGGCCTTCTGGTGCTTTATCATGTTTTGCTCACGGGAGAGATTTTAGTCAACGGTTCTGACACGAAACGTATGTATTTTGCAATTCATTTGCGTCTCAACGCATCACTCATTTTCCAAATGAGTCGGCATATATGCTTAGTCCTTTGGTGGAACCTTAATTCCGCGGTCATAAATATGTCACTAATATTGTCATACACAATATAGCTTCAAAGTTCTGATACTTTCGGAACTACACCAAGTTCTCAAAGAACTTTTTGACTTAACATCTTTAGTCATTGTGAAAACAATAACATACTCTGCCTTCGTTTGTAGAATCCGTCACAATATTTAGAACTCTTCTAAATCCAGCATTGTGCTACCTTTTAAACAACACTTAGCCTAATTGAGATTTAAAATTCATTTTTATACGTGACCAAACTAATATCGGTGCAACACTTTACAGCGATTTGTTTGTCATTACACCATACAAAACTATATTTATATATATCCTTGGTTCTTCTAAAATACTCAAGGATATTCTTACTGTCGTCCAATGATCATCACATGAATCATTCTGGTATATGCTCATAACACTTTTAGAGCACAGGACATCTGATTGTGTACATATTATTTGTGATCTATAATCACTTATGTGTTTTTACTCATTGAGTGTCATATACACTCAAGTCTTGTTAAAACTTCACATGAAAAGAACACCTTCTTTATATTTTTATATTGAACTACTTCAATATTCATTCTATGTACTTTGACTTAAACTTATTATGTGTTTCAATCTTTCTTCGTAGATCTTGACACTAAATATGTTTCAGTCCATATCCTTTCATTGAAGTTAATTCTCAATGAAACCTTTTAATCAATTATATAATTACAATATTTATAATCAACGATATGTCAGCTACATAAAGTATTACAAATATGTCTCAGCGCTCCCACTTAATTTCTTGCAAATGCAAGCATCTTCATCGTTTCTGATGAAATCAAAACTCTTTGACTATTTCATCCGGTGAAGATTCCAACTCCGCAATACTCACTTCATCCAATTGAAGTTCGTATACCTATCTAGTATTCTACGGACTGGCAAAACTCTTGGTTGTATCTTGTATACACCTTTAATGCACACTTCTGTTAAGTAATATATTTTGCCATCCTACTAACATATCTCATAAAATAAATATGTAGCGATTACTAGAATAATCCACATAGACTATAAGCATTGGTACGTGATACGTCTCAAACGTATCTATAATTTCTTATATTCCATGCTACTTTTATTACAATACTTGAATGTTTTATACATACTTTACAGCATTATTATACATTTTCCGCACTAACCTATTAACAAGATGCCGAAGTGCCAGTTGCTGTTTTTCTGCTGTTTTTGGTTTCAGAAATCCTAGTAAGGAAATATTCTCGAATTGGACGAAATCAACGCCCAGGGGACTATTTTTACACCAGAAGACCGAGGGAGGTACGAAGTGGGGCCACGAGGCGCCAACACAACAGGGCGGCGCGGCCTGGCCCTGGCCGCGCGGCCTGGTGTGTGGGGCCCTCGCGCCGCCACTTGACCTACCCTTCCGCCTACAAATAGCCTTCGTCGCGAAACCCCCTGTACCGAGAGCCACGATACGGAAACATTACGAGAGGCCGCCGCGCAATCCCATCTCGGGGATTCAGGAGATCGCCTCCGGCACCTGCCGGAGAGGGGAATCATCACCGGAGGGGCTCTACATCATCATGCCCGCCTCCGGATTGATGCGTGAGTAGTTCATCCTTGGACTATGGGTCCATAGCAGTAGCTAGATGGTTGTCTTCTCCGCTTGTGCTTTCATTGTTATAGATCTTGTGAGCTGCCTAACATGATCAAGATCATCTATTTGTAATGCTACATGTTGTGTTTGGCGGGATCCGATGAATAGAGAATACTATGTTAAGTTGATTATCAATATATCATATATGTGTTGTTTATGTTCTTGCATGCTCTCCGTTGCTAGTAGAGGGCTCGGCCAAGTTGATACTTGTAACTCCAAGAGGGAGTAATTATGCTCGATAGTGGGTTCATGCCTCCATTTAATCTGGGACAGTGATAGAAAGTTCTAATGTTGTGGATGTGCTGTTGCTACTAGGATAAAACATTGATGCTTTGTCTAAGGATATTTGTGTTGATTACATTACGCACCATACTTAATGCAATTATCTGTTGTTCACAACTTAATACCGGAAGGGGTTCGGATGATAACCTGAAGGTGGATTATTTAGGCATAGATGCATGCTGGATAGCGGTCTATGTACTTTGTCGTAATGCCCTGATTAAATCACATAGTAATCATCGTTGATATGTATTGAATCTTTATTTTTCAATTGCTCGCCCTGTAATTTGTTCACCCAGCATGTTAATTATCTTATTGGAGAGACACCTCTAGTGAACTGTGGACCCGGTCCATTCTTTTACATCTGAATACATTCTACTGCTTTTACTGTTCTTTGCAAACAAACACCATCTTCCACTCGATACGCTTAATCCTTTGTTTTCAGCAAGCGGTGAGATTGACAACCTCACTGTTACGTTGGGACAAAGTACTTTGATTGTGTTGTGCAGGTTCCACGTTGGCGCCGGTTTCACTGGTGTTGCGCCGCACTACATTCCTCCACCAACAACCTTCACGTGCTTCTTGGCTCCTACTGGTTCGATAACCTTGGTTTCTTTCGAGGGAAAACTTGTCACTGTGCGCATCATACCTTCCTCTTGGGGTTCCCAACGGACGTGTACATCTACGCGCATCAAGACTGTTTTCTGGCGCCGTTGCCGGGGAGATCAAGACACGTTGCAAGGGGAGTCTCCACTTCCAATCTCTTTACTTTCTTTTTGTCTTGATTTATTTTATTTACTACTTTGTTTTCTGCTCTTAAACAAAACACAAAAAAATTAGTTTCTAGCTTTACTTTATTTACTGTCTTGTTCTCTATATCAAAAACACAAAAAAATTAGTTACTTGTCTTTACTTTATTTGCCTAGTTTACTTTATTGCTGCTATGGGTACACCTGAAAATACTAAGTTGTGTGACTTCACTAGCACAAATAATAATGATTTTATATGTACTCCTATTGCTCCACCTGCTACTACAGCAGAATTCTATGAAATTAAACCTGCTTTACTGAATCTTGTTAGAGAGCAATTTTCTGGTGTTAGTACTGATGATGCTGCTGCCCATCTAAATAATTTTGTTGAACTTTGTGAAATGCAAAAGTATAAGGATATACATGGTGATATTATAAAACTAAAATTGTTTCCTTTCTCATTAAGAGGAAGAGCTAAAGATTGGTTGCTATCTTTGCCTAAGAATAGTATTGATTCATGGACTAAATGCAAAGATGCTTTTATTAGTAAATATTATCCTCCTCTGCTAAGATTATATCTTTGAGAAGTAGCATAATGAATTTTAAACAATTTGATAATGAACATGTTGCTCAAGCATGGGAGAGAATGAAATCTTTGGTAAAGAATTGCCCAACCCATGGACTGACTACTTGGATGATCATCCAAACCTTTTATGCAGGATTAAATTTTTCCTCGAGGAACCTATTGGATTCAGCTGCTGGAGGTACTTTTATGTCCATCACCCTGGGCGCCGCAACTAAATTACTTGATGATATGATGATCAATTATTCTGAATGGCACACTGAAAGAACTCCTCAAGGTAAGAAGGTAAATTCTGTTGAAGAAACCTCTTCTTTGGGTGATAAGATTGATGCTATTATGTCTATGCTTGCAAATGGTAGATCTCATATTGATCCTAATAATGTTCCTTTAGCTTCATTAGTTGCTCAAGAAGAAAATGTTGATGTGAATTTCATTAAGAACAATAATTTCAACAACAATGCTTATAGGAATAATTATGGTAACAAGAACTTTAGGCCATATCCTTCTAATAATAGTAATGGTTATGGTAATTCTTATGGTAATTCTTACAACAATAATAAGAGTGTACCATCTGGTCTTGAAGTGATGCTTAAAGAATTTATTAGTACACAAACTGCTTTCAATAAAACTGTTGAAGAAAAGCTTGCAAAATTGATATTCTTGCTTCTAAGGTTGATAGCCTTGCTCTTGATGTTGATCTTTTAAAATTGAAAGTTATGCCTGAGGAAGTTCAAGATGCTAGGTTTGCTAAAACAAATGCCATCCAAGTTCGAATTAATGATAATATTAGATTATTGGCCGAATTACATGCTAGGTGGGATAGAGAAGAAAAAGAGAAACTTGCTAAAGAAAATAATGTAGCTAAAGTATGGACTATTACCACCACTAGTAATGTTGATTCTTCACATGTTGCTGCACCTCCTACTATCAATGGTAAAATAATTGGTGTTGGCAATGTTTCTACTCCTAGTGCAAAGCGTACAAAATTGCCTGAAACTGCTGAAACTGCTGTTTGTGATAAAACTGCTGAAATTTTTCAAAATATTGGTGACAATGATTCCATTGCTGTAGAACATAATGGTTTAGATTTTGATGATTGTCATATTACTGAAGTTATAAAGTTCTTACAAAAACTTGCTAGAAGTCCCAATGCTAGTGCTATAAATTTAGCCTTTACAAAACATATTACAAATGCTCTCATTAAAGCTAGGGAAGAGAAATTAAAACTTGAAGCTTCTATTCCTAGGAAGTTAGAAGATGGTTGGGAGCCCATCATTAAAATGAAATTCAATGACTTTGAATGTAATGCTTTATGTGATCTTGGTGCAAGTATTTCTGTTATGCCTAAAAAGATTTATGATATGCTTGACTTACCACCATTGAGGAATTGTTATTTGGATGCTAATTTTGCTGATAATGTTAAAAAGAAACCTTTGGAGAGGATTGATAATGTGCGCATTACGGTTAACAATAACCTTGTCCCCGTTGACTTTGTTGTCTTGGATATCGAATGCAATGCATCTTGTCCTATTGTGTTGGGAAGACCTTTTCTTCGAACTGTTGGTGCTGTTATTGATATGAGGGAAGGTAATATTAAGTATCAATTTCCTCTCAAGAAAGGTATGGAACACTTCCCTAGAAAGAGAATTAAGTTGCCTTTTGATTCTATTATTAGAACAAGTTATGATGTTGATGCTTCTTCTCTTGATGTTACTTGATTTGCACTTTCTGCGCTAGCTGAAAGGCGTTAAAGAAAAGCACTTCTTGGGAGATAACCCATGTTTCATTTTATTTACTGTATTGTTGAGTCTTGGAAGTTGTTTACTACTGTAGCAACCTCTCCTTATCATGTTTTTGTGCCAAGTAAAGTTTTTATGTTAAAGTTGATGCTATATTTGGGATCGCTGCGCAGAAACATTGCTGTCTGTCACGAATTCTTGCATAAGTCTCTGTAAAAAATCGAAAAAATCTGCAAATTTACGAGTGTGATCCTCAGATATGTACGCAACTTTCATTAGTTTTGAGTTTTTCTATTGGAGCAAGTTAAGTGCCCCTTCCAGATGCATCGTTACGGACTGTTCTGTTTTTGACAGATTCTGTCTTTTATTTCGCATTGCCGCTTTTGCTATGTTGAATGAGTTTCTTTGTTCCATTAACTTTCAGAAGCTTTGTGCAATGTCCAGAAGTGTTAAGAATGATTGTGTCACCTCTGAATATGTGAAGTTTTGGTTATGCACTAACCCTCTAATGAGTTTGCTTGAAGTTTGTGTGAAGGAAGTTTTCAAGGGTCAAGAGAAGAGGATGATATACTATGATCAAGAAGAGTGAAAGGTCTAAGCTTGGGGTGCCCGGTGGTTCATCCCTGCATATTTTAAGAAGACTCAAGCATCTAAGCTTGGGGATGCCCAAGGCATCCTTCTTCATCGACAACATTATCAGGTCACTTCTAGTGAAACTATATTTTTATTCCGTCACATTCTTATGTTCTTTACTTGGAGCGTCGGTTTGTTTTTATTTTTGTTTTGTTTTGAATAAAGTTGGATCCCACCATTCTTATATTGAGATTATGCTCCGTTTTTTCATATGGAACACTTGTGTTCTTAATTGTGCTTTAATGTTCATGGCGAAAGCTAATTGCTTCGTTAAATTGCTATTTGGTTGGAATTGGAAAATGTTGCATATGGTTTGGCAATTTGGCAATTGTTTGAGCTCTCATAGATCATGTTTAAGATCTTGCATCATGTAGTTTAATCTATTAATGAAGAACTACCGTAGAGCTTGTTTAATTTGGTTTGCATGATTGGTCTCTCTAAGTCAAGATATTTTCGGATAAAGTGTTTGAACAACAAGGAAGACAGTGTAGAGTCTTATAATGCTTGCAATATGTTCTTGTGTGATTTTTGCTGTACCTGTTCATACTTGTGTTTGCTTCAAACAACCTTGCTAGCCCAAACCTTGTACTGAGAGGAAATGCTTCTCGTGCATCCAAATACCTTGAGCCAAACTCCATGCCATTTGTGTCCACCATATCTACCTACTATAATGGTATTTCTTGCCATTCCAAAGTAAATTACTTGAGTGCTACCTTTAAAATTTCATTCCTCTACCTTTACAATATATAGCTCATGGGACAAATAGCTTAAAAACTATTGTGGTGATGAATATGTAGTTATGTGTCTTAATTCTTATAAGTTGCTTGTTGAGCGGTAACCATGTTTTCTGGGGACGCCATCAACTTTACCTTTGTTGGATATCATGTGAGATGCTATGCATGTTCGTCTTGTATGAAGTAAGTGGATTTCATGATCAAATGGTTTGAGTATGCATATGTTAGAGAAGAACATTGGGCCCCTAACTAAAGCCATGTATCATGGTGGAAGTTTCAGTTTGGACATACAACCTCAATCTCTTATGAGAATATTAACTATTGTTGAATGCTTAAGCATTAAAAGAGGAGTCCATTATCTGTTGTCTATGTTGTCCCGGTATGGATGTCTAAGTTGAGAATAATCAAAAACGAGAAATCCAATGCGTGCTTTCTCCTTAGACCTTTGTACAGGCGGCATAGAGGTACCCCTTTGTGACACTTGGTTGAAACATATGTTATGCGATGAGAATCCGTGTTTCCGAGTTAGTAGGACAAGGTGCGAGCACTATTAGTACTCTATGCATGAGACATGCAACTTGTAGGAAGTATTATGCATAGCACATATGAATTATTACTACCGTTGACAAAATTGTTTCTATGTTTTCAAAACCAAAGCTCTAGCACAAAAATAGTAATCCATGCTTCCCTCTGCGAAGGGCCATTCTTTTACTTTACTGTTGAGTCAATTTACCCACTTCTGTCTATCTTAGAAGCAAACACTTGTGTTAACTGTGTGCATCGATTCTTACATGTTTACTTATTGCACCTGTTATGTTACTCTATGTTGACAAATATCCATGAGATATACATGTTACAAGTTGAAAGCAATTGCTGAAACTTAATCATCCTTTGTGTTGCTTCGATGCATTCTACTTTGAATTTATTGCTTATGAGTTAGCTCTTATGCAAGTCTTATTGATACTTGTCTTGAAAGTACTATTCATGAAAAGTTTTGCTATATGATTCATTTTTTTAGTCATTATCTTTGTTAGCAATCTTTTGTTCAGATCACTCCATTCATCTCATATGCTTTACAATAATGTTGATCAAGATTATGTTGGTAGCATGTCACTTCAGAAATTATTTGTGTTATCGTTTACCTACTCGAGGACGAGTAGAAACTAAGCTTGGGGATGCTTGATACGTCTCAAACGTATCTATAATTTTCATGCTACTTTTTATTAATACTTGAATGTTTTATACATACTTTTCTGCATTATTATACATTTTCCGGCACTAACCTATTAACAAGATGCCGAAGTGCCCGTTGTCGTTTTTCTGCTGTTTTTGGTTTCAGTAAATCCTAGTAAGGAAATATTCTCGGAATTGGACGAAATCAACGCCCAGGGGCCTATTTTTACACGAAGCTTCCGTAACCGGGGGAGGTGCGAAGTGGGGCCACGAGGCACCGACACAACAAGGCGGCGCGGCTGGCCCCTGGCCGCGCGGCCGGTGTGTGGGGCCCTCGCGCCGCCACTTGACCTACTTCCGCCCCAAATAGCCTTCGTCGCAAACCCCCGTACCGAGAGCCACGATCGGAAAACATTCGAGAGGCTACCACCGCCAATCCCATCTCGGGGATTCAGGAGATCGCCTCCGGCACCGGCCGGGGGAATCATCACCGGAGGGGCTCTACATCATCATGCCCGCCTCCGGATTGATGCGTGAGTAGTTCATCCTTGACTATGGGTCCATAGCAGTAGCTAGATGGTTGTCTTCTCCACTTGTGCTTTCATTGTTATAGATCTTGTGAGCTGCCTAACATGATCAAGATCATCTATTTGTAATGCTACATGTTGTGTTTGCGGGATCCGATGAATAGAGAATATGTTAAGTTGATTATCAATCTATCATATATGTGTTGTTTATGTTCTTGCATGCTCTCCGTTGCTAGTAGAGGCTCTGGCCAAGTTGATACTTGTAACTCCAAGAGGGAGTAATTATGCTCGATAGTGGGTTCATGCCTCCATTTAATCTGGGACAGTGACAGAAAGTTCTAATGTTGTGGATGTGCTCTACTCGGGATAAAACATTGATGCTTTGTCTAAGGATATTTGTGTTGATTACATTACGCACCATACTTAATGCAATTATCTCTTATAACTTAATCCGGAAGGGGTTCGGATGATAACCTGAAGGTGGATTATTTAGGCATAGATGCATGCTGGATAGCGGTCTATGTACTTTGTCGTAATGCCCTGATTAAATCGCATAGTAATCATCGTTGATATGTATTGAATCTTTATTTGTCAATTGCCCGCCTGTAATTTGTTCACCCAGCATGTTATTTATCTTATTGGAGAGACACCTCTAGTGAACTGTGGACCCCGGTTTCTACCACTTAGAACAAACATGCAAGCTCACTAAACATGTTACCTACAGCAGCAAAATATTCAAGATATACTCAACCAAACAAAATTCTAATTGGATAATCAAAGGAGTCACATACCGGAGAGCAAATGTGCCAAATTTCAGAAATCTGGGCTGAGCAAAGAGATCGAGAAATCTCGAGTTCTTGAGCAGAAACGCGAGTGAGAAAGTGAGTACGAGTTTTTTCGGGAGAGAGAGTGCAATGAGTGAAAGAGATGATGAAGTGGAGCAGGAGGGGCCACACAGGGTGGCGCGCCCCCTTGCTGATCGCGTGGCCTGTGGGGTTCCACCCTGGGGTGCCCCACTGGTCATCCCAGTGCTCCCAGGTGCCCCAGAAAAATAAGACTACCAGTATAATTTTTGTAAATTTTTGAGAACTTCGAAAAATGCACATTTCTGGGTGTTAAAGTAATTATTACTGCGCAGGAAAATGATTTCTAAAATCTTAAACAACTAAGGCACATTGCAAAACAAAAGGTGCTACAACAAGTAAAACAAGTGGAGGAAGAAAGAAAGAAAGAAATGTTGTTTAGCCCTCCTATGCATTAAAATATATTTGTTAACAAGGTTGATCAAGTCTTGCTACCAAATAAATTTTATATGACATAAGAAGAAATAAACCTCAAATCAATCATGTTACCTTGTATTGAATTGATATGGATCCAATCACAAGAGTTTGATATTCTTCTTTAGGCTCATATATAGGACAATCAATGGATCCCACTTTGATAGTTTTCACATTAAAAATTGTATTAACTCCATATACTTTATCAATCCTCTTAGGAAAATAGACGGTATGTTCCTTGTCATCAACATTGAAAGTAACCTTGCCTTTATTACAATCAATAACAGCCCCTGCAGTATTAAGAAAGGGTCTTCCAAGAATAATGGACATATTATCATCTTCAGGCATTTCCAACACAACAAAATCAGTTAATATCAAACAATGTTGAGTAACTTGAACAGGAACATTTTCACATACACCAACAGGAATAGCAGTAGATTTATCAGCCATTTGCAAAGATATATCAGTTGGTATCAACTTATCTAAATCAAGTCTCTTGTAAAGAGAAAAAGGCATTACACTAACACCTGCTCCCAAATCACATAGAGCAGTTCTAACATATTATTCTTGATGGAACAAGGAATAGTCGGTATACCTGGGTCTCCCAGCTTCTTTGGAACCTTACCATTGAAGGAGTAATTAGCGAGCATAGTGTAAATCTCCTCATTGGGAATTTTCCTTTTGTTAGAGACAATATCTTTCATATACTTTGAATAAGGAGGCAATTTAATAGCATCAGTCAAAGGTATTTGCAAAAATAAAGGTTTCATCCAATCACAAAATTTATTATAATGTTCCTCCTCCTTTGATTTTAGTTTCTTAGCAGGAAAGCATTTGCTTTTGAACCCAAGGTTCTCTTTCATTACCATGTTTCTTTGTAATAAAGTCTTCTTTAGTGTACTTTTTATTTTTATCATGCTTTTCAGGTTCTTTTTCAATTTCTTCTTTATCAGGAGTATCATTCTTATCATTATCTTCATCATGTTCATTACCACTTTCAGTTTCAGCATCAGAAATAGAAATACTATTAGGATCATTGAGGAGGATTCTACAACAGTTTTATGTTTCTTCTTCTTCTTAGAAGGACTACTAATTTCTTTAGTTCGTTCAGAATCTTGTTCAAATCTTTTGGGGTGCCCTTCAGGATATAGAGGATTCTGGGTAGAAACACTGATACGTCCAAAACGTATCTACTTTCCCGAACACTTTTGCTATTGTTTTGCCTCTAATTTGTGTATTTTGGATACAACTAACACGGACTAACGCTGTTTCAGCAGAACTGCTCTGGTGTCTCGTTTTTGTGCAGAAATCCAACTTTCGGAAAATCCTGAATTTATGCAGAAGGCCCTATTTTACCAAAATATTGCGGAGCCAGGGCAAGGAGGTGGGGGCGGGCCCCACACCACCACATGGCGGCGCGGCCCGGGGGGGGGCGCGCGGCCGTGGTGTGCCCTCGCCGGCCTCCGGCCTTTCGGACTACTTATTGGTTTCGACCTGAAAAGCACGGGAGAAGTCGGTCGCCGAAACCCTCGGAGAGCCGCCACATCGCGAAACTCCGTCTCGGGGGCAGAGTCTCGTGCTCGAGACGGGAATTGGAGGAGATCTTCACCGCCATCCCCGCCAACGCCTCTCCATCGACCAGCAATGTTTCCCCATCCATGTGTGAGTAATTCCCCCGCTGTAGGCTGAAGGGGATGGTAGGGATGGATGAGATTGGTCATGTAATAGTCATAAGATTGTTAGGGCATAGTGCCTAGTATCCGTAGATGTCACTTTTATGATATTGTTGCAACTTGTTATGCTTAATGCTTGTCACTAGGGCCCGAGTGCCATGATCTCAGATCTGAACATGTTATTGATTCATGAAGATATTCGTTGTTTATGATCTTACATAAGTTGTATACACATGTCGCTGTCCAGGAACCAATGGCCCGAAGTGACAGAAATCGGCAACCGGGAGGGATGGTAGTGATGTGAGGATCACATGTGTTCACGAGTGTTAATGCTTTGCTCGGTACTCTATTAAAAGGAGTACCTTAATATCCGATAGTTTCCCTGAGGCCGGCTGCCACCATTTGGTAGGACAGAAGATGTTGTGCAAGTTTCTCATTGCGAGCACGTACGACTAAATATGGAACACATGCCTATTGATTGATTAGTACTTGGATACCGTTTTATTATTATCTGCAAATGCCCCTGCTTTGATTGTTACATGAGTTTCTCTCATCCATGCGTCGTTAAATCCGTCCCTCAGTATTTTAATCCTGCTGTTTACTATAATCACTCTGCTGTCTTTATTCCCTTCTGCTGTTATTTCACTATTCCCACTGCCATAAACTGTTACTTACGATAAACTCTTGCGAGCAAGTCTGTTTCCAGTGCAGCTGAATTGACAACTCCATTGTTAAGGCTTACAAGTATTCGTCTCCCCTTGTGTCGAATCAATAAAGTGTAATACTTCCCTCGAAGGCTGTTGATCCCTATACTTGTGGGTCATCAAGACTATTTTCTGGCGCCGTTGCCGGGGAGCATATTTGGAAGTTCACTTGGATTGATATTGTTGGCTGCAAATTCTCCATCATGGGTAAACCTCGCGATACTAAGATCGCCATATTACCATCCACTACAAGAAAAGGTACAACTCTTAGTACCTGCTGCTCTTGATTCACCATCTGTGATAAGTAAACTTGTTTCACCACCACAAGCTTCAAATGCTGGTACTTCTGCTGAATCTGAAAATTCCTCTCATAATTGTGATGATGCTTCTGCTGTGCTTGATAATGATGGTTCGTTAGGATCTTTTCTAGATGCTACAATTGCTAAGTCTAGACAAATTGAAAATACTGAAACTCCTAATGAAAATGCTGCTACACCTGTTAATTCACCCGAGTACTTGAATATTCTTGTGATGATCTTGATGAAGATTATGTAGAGCTTGACGATGATTTTATTGAAAAATGCAATGCTACTACTGATGCAAGAAAAATTAAAAAGTTGCTTGCAGAACATGCTGTTAAATACCATCTCCTGATCCTAAATTTGCCACATCTCCTATAAACATTAGGGATAAAGATTATGATTTTCTCTTGATCTATCTCATATAGCTATTGTTGAGAAAACACCCTTTTGTACTGAAAAAGAAAGTGCTGTTGAACACTTGACTGAGTTATCTACTCTTAGTGGCGTGTTTTCTGATGATGTCAAGATGCGTACTTATTTTGTCGCTAAAATTTTCCTTTCTCATTAAAGGATGATGCTAAAACTTGGTATAATAATTTGCCTCCTAGTTCTATTAAAAGTCCAATTGACTTGCGTGATGTTTTCTTTCGAAAATAATTTCCTGCTAGTGCTCAACATCGCGCTGCGAGAATTTATAATTTTGACCAGGAAGATGGAGAGAAATTGCCCGAGGCTTGGGCTAGATTTTGCTCTCTTATTAGAGCTCAGCCTGACCATGATTTGGAAAAGCATGATTTACTTGATATATTTTATAGTGGACTAACTATTGAGTCTAGGGCATACCTGGATAGTTGTGCTGGTTGTGTTTTCAGGAAAAGAACTCCACGACGCTGAAGAATTATTGGCTAAAATAGGCCGGAATCATGATGATTGGTCTACACCTGAACCAACCCCGACACCGATAGTGAAGAAGAGGGGTATGATTAAATTGAATGATGAAGATATGAGGGAAGCCAAGAAGTCTCTTAAAGAGAAGGGTATTAAACCTGAAGATGTGAAGAATCTACCTCCTATAGAAGATATATGTGAGATAACTCCCCCTTCATCCATGATTGAGGTACACTCTCTTCAACACTTTACTAGGGAAGATATTCCGTATTCAAAATCTCCTGCTCAATGCTTAGATGAATTTGATAATTATATTGTTAAGCAAGAAAACTTTAATATGAGAGTAGAGAATCATTTAATGGAAAATTCTCGAGCTATTAGTGAATTGCATGATATTGTGGAGAGAACCTCCAATGATGTTAAGATACTTGTTAAACATTTTCAAATGGTTCAAACTCAAATTGATCAACTTACTAAAGTGCAAAATGACTTGTTGGGAAATAATTCTAAAGAAAAACATGCTTGTGAAGTAACAACTAGAGGTGGTGCTTCTACCCAGGATCCTCTATATCCTGAAGGGCATCCCAAAAGAGTTGAACAAGATTCTCAACTAATTAAAACTAGTGCTCCATCTAAGAAAAGAAAAAGAAACATAAGAATGTTGTAGAATCCTCTGAACCTGTTAATGATCCTAATAGTATTTCTATTTCTGATGCTGAAACTGAAAGTGGTAATGAACATGAGGAAGATAACGATAAGAATGATACTCCTGATAAAGAAGAAATTGAAAAAGAACCTGAAAAGCATGCTAAAAATAAAAAAGTACACTAAAGAAGATTTTATTACTGAGAAACATGGTAATGAAAGAGAACCTTGGGTTCAAAAGCAAATGCCTTTTCCTGCTAAGAAACTAAAATCAAAGGAGGAGGAACATTATAATAAATTTTGTGATTGGATGAAACCTTTATTTTTGCAAATCCCTTTGACTGATGCTATTAAATTGCCTCCTTATTCAAAGTATATGAAAGATATTGTTACTAACAAAAGGAAAATCCCCAATGAGGAAATTTCTACTATGCTCGCTAATTACTCCTTCAATGGTAAGATTCCAAAGAAGTTGGGCGACCCAGGTATACCGACTATTCCTTGTTCCATTAAGAATAATTATGTTAGAACTGCTCTATGTGATTTGGGAGCAGGTGTTAGTGTAACTAGTTGATACCCCGCGCGTTGCGGCGGGCATTAGAGATGACTTTCTTCTATTTAAAAAATGGCATGGACAGTGTATGAAAATAATGTACAGTTGCATATATTATTACGAAGTGGAGGTATATAGATATATACTTAGCTTTGGTTTCGTGTTGTCGAGGGAAACATATATGAAAAAACAGCACATACAACCTTGATATTAAGTCATGAGTTAACAAACTATAATTTTGATAATAAAGGGTAAGTGCATCACTAATAGCACAACAATAACACTGATTTTAAATTTGAAGTAGAATATGCAGAAATTCTAATTCGGCTCCGGATGCTTATGCTCTACATGACATTTTTTGTGATATATACTTAAAGCGAGCAAATTGATCATCTAGAAATCATCACAGTAGGTAGGCCGAAATTAACTGGACAGACAAGCACTATACATACCTAGTTGTAGTAAGTAGATGCCTGGAGCTATTAATCCCTTTATGATGCATGAAGGCGGGTCAGGTCAGTTAACACGGGAATTTTGGAAAGCACCTAGCATGAAAAATAGATGAGACGCACATGGGGCCATGGGAGATATAAAACAAAGATCGTAGCAAGGGGATGAAGCTTTGCCAAATGAAATAATAACACAATTAATCTTACTATATTTCAGAGCACACCTGGGTGGATGACAACAGAAAGTATAGAGCCACAAAGATTCATGTGGCAGGATCAGAAAAGAGATTCAATAGTGAGTGATTATTATTATGTATCATTCACATCTGTAGCAATGACACGTATGGAGATAAAAATTCATGGAATTGATTCCTCACATCGAACGAACAGATAGAATATCAGCAGATGCCTGCTTGACATATACCATTTGGAGTAGACTTGATGTACCAAACAAAATTAACTGAAGCAAGAAACCTTCTTACTGACGGGATGTCTGCAAAGAAACTTCAGATTATCAGCACAAGTAGATCTGCACAAAATACGTAGAGCAGACAATGAAATCTAAGTCAGGAAAGTCAGCATAGTTGATATGAAGGTTGTTCTAGAGGGGCAACCGAGGGCTTCAAGCCTTCAAGAAGGGCGAGAATGCACCTACATATGGTCAGATGACTACCACATGAAAACAATCAGTAATCACAGGTCCTAATATTTCTTTGGGTGGTCGCAGGGTCGCAGCACCTAGCTACTCACCTGGATGTGCGCGGCAAACTGCAGGTCGACGGAGATGTAGAGGAAGTGAGGAACGCCAATGGCAAGTGCTACTATTTCTCAGCTCTGCATGCTTCTTGTACTAAGTTATCGGATACAGGAGCTAGAATAGTAAAGGGATCGTAAGCTTCAGTTACCAAGGGAGCTAGGTGCTTATTAAAATGAGAAACGTAACACTAGTAGAAAAACGCTCATCTGTACCGGTTCCATAGGGGCATTAGTACCGGTTGAGCAACCGGTACTAATTATCCCACTAAAGGCTTTTCGTGCCGTTCTACAACCGTACTGCTCCACGTGGGCACGGAGGAGCCGGGTGAAGACCTTTACCGGTTCGTAACACGAACTATTAAAGCCTATTTCGTATAAATTTTTTTTCCATTTTTTCTAATTATTTTTCACACCCTTTTTTTCACGGCCTCTTTTTTTTATTTTTTCAGAATTACTAGTATTTCCGTTAGTCTCTAACTACACTTAATCTCTAGTCAAATTACTTACCCGTAGTCAAACTTCCCGGTCGGTCACCCATCCTCACACTACTCCCGCACTAGCACGCTTAACTTCCAAGTTCCATCCCGTTCCACTTCCAAGTGCTTCGCGCGCATGTATGTGATAATAGTATCATATCAATCCTATTAACATGTTGGTCGATGTCACACTTTTTATCGTTTGAATTCCAAATAATTGTTTTAATAAATAAAAGTAATGATGTAATAATAATGTTGAATAAATAAATAAAATTAACTTTTTTAATTTTTATTATTTTTAATTATTTTTAAAAAATTTAATATTTTTTGCAAAACCTAAAACTTGAAAAATTGAAAATCTTATAATTTGATAAAAGTAATAGTAATATGTTAGGACTCAAAAAATCTTACAATTAATATTTTAATTTAAAAAAAATAAAAATATATAAAATTTTAAATTTCTGGAAAAAAACTAAAATCTTCCTGCTTTCATATTTTCATTTGGAATTTTGAGAATCTAAAAATTGGCTAACCGGGTAAACCCTGGTGAATTCGGATGTAACTTTTTCCCAGGATTTTTTTGATATATTATACGTATTTTTTCGACGTCGTATGCAAAAGTTATTGCGGTTTTACCATTTTTCAAAACTTTTTTGCAAAAAAAGTGAAAATTCGAATTTCTTAATTTTTCCTAATAGTAGGTTGCATAACATAGAAGAATGTGAAAACATTTTATTTTTTGAATTTTCTATCATTTTCTTTTCTATTTTACAGTGTAAAAAAGGCGATCCACAGTGGGGGTGGAGTTGCGTGGGGAAAAACCTTTAGTACCGGTTCGTGACACGAACCGGTACTAAAGGTCTACCCTTTAGTACCGGTTCGTGTCACGAACCGGTACTAAAGGTTTTTCAGCTGACGCAAACCCTTTAGTACCGGTTCGTGTCACGAACCGGTATTAAAGGTCCTTACGAACCGGTACTAAAGGTCTGAGCAGTGCAACCGGTACTAATACACCCTTTAGTACCGGTTCGTAAGGGAACCGGTATTTATGGCTTAGATGGATGAGAGGTTTTCTACTAGTGTAAATGCACACACTAAATTCTGGGAGGCAAACAGGCGAACTCGTCCAGTTGATGCGAGTAGACGGTGGAACACATCGAATGGATGAAATTGATTCAAAACACAATCTGATGGCCAAGGATAATCAAGTGACGTGGATGCCTTGCATGAGCAGCTTGCAAACATTAAATGAAAATAGTGGGGATCAACTTTATAGATATTATAGATGCATTTTTCTCTTTATAAGAGACTTGATTTAGATAAATTGATACCAACTGATATATTTTTGCAAATGGCTGATAAATCTACTACTATTCCTGTTGGTTTATGTGAAATGTTCCTGTTCAAGTTACTCAGCATTGCTTGATATTAACTGATTTTGTTGTGTTGGAAATGCCTGAAGATGATAATATGTCCATTATTCTTGGAAGACCCTTTCTTAATACTGCAGGGGCTGTTATTGATTGCAATAAAGGCATGGTTACTTTCAATGTTGATGATAAGGAACACACCGTCTATTTTCCCAAGAGGATTGATAAAGTATGTGGAGTCAATACAATTTTTAATGTGAAAACTATCAAAGTGGGATCCATTGATTGTCCTATATATGAGCCTAAAGAAGAATATCAAACTCTTGTGATTGGATCCATATCAATTCAATATAAGGTAACATGATTGATTTGAGGTTTATTTCTTCTTATGACATATAAAATTTATTTGGTAGCAAGACTTGATCAACCTTGTTAACAAGTATATTTTAATGCATAAGGGAGCTAAACAACATTTCTTTCTTTCTTTCTCCCTCCACCTATTTTACTTGCTGTAGCACTTTTGTTTTGCAATATTCTTTAGTCATTTAAGATTTTAGAAATCATTTTCCTGCGTGTAATCATTAATTTAATACCCAGAAATGTGCATTTTTCAAGTTCTCTAAAAATTACAAAAATTACACCGTTGGTCCTATTTTTCGACGAGGCACTGGGAGCACCAGAGGATGACCTGTGGGGCACCAGGAGGTGCCACACCATAGGCAGGCGCACCAGCAAGGGGGCCACCTTGTGGTGTGGGCCACCCCTTGCCCCACTACATCATCTCTTCCTCCCACCTTCTCTCTCCCGAAAAAGCTCGTACCAAGTTTCTCTCACTCGTGTTTCTGCTCAAGAACTCGCGATTTTTCGATCTCCTTGCTCAGATTTCTGTCTGAAATTTGGCACATTTACTCCTTGGTATGTGACTCCTTTGATTGTCCAATTAGAATTTCATTTGGTTGAGTATATCTTGAATATTTTGCTGCTGTAGATAACATGTTTAGTGAGCTTGCATGCTTGTTCTAAGTGGAAGAAATTAGTTTTGATGCATGTTTAGTACTCTAGCAAGTTCCTATAGTAGTTCCCTTCAATTACATACCTTGAAATCAAATTTTATAATGATTGTTGAAAAATTTCAGAAAATGGAAGGAAGTATGCACCAACTTAACCAAGAAGAGTTGGAGGTACAGCAAGTCATGAGAGTTCATCGTGAAGAGGGAGTATACCCCTCTTATTACCCATGCACGGACTTTATGCGGAATGCAGGAATCCTGCAAGACGTTCAAACACTAATTTCCAATGCAGGATTGGGAGATTTTGCTGTTGGTGAACCTCACCAATATGCTAAACTAACGGTGTCGGTTGTGCAGGATTTCGAATTTCACCGGTCTCAAACTGACCCCATGGTCCGGTACAAGATTTATAACAAAACTATCGACTTGCCTTTCAGTGATTTTTGTACAGCAATTAGAGTGCCGCGGTGGGGATCCTGCGAGAAGATCAGGGGAACACCGCGGGAGCTCTCAAATCTTTATACAAGGATTTGTAATGGGAGGAGCTTCTCCAATGATAGTGGTAAGATTAGTAGCATTCAACAGCCAGCCATCCGCTACTTTGCCTATTTCATTACAAAGTGCGTTCTTGCGAGAAGGTCTGGAGGTAAATTATCTGTCCAAGATTTGGCTTTCTTAGCTGCTGCTTTGCAACAGGATAGGACTTATAATTTGGGTGCTTTAATAGCTTGTAGACTTGCTACTAACCGTGAGAAGGGAGGAATTTGTGGAGGTCTTATCGCCTCTCGCTTATTAGCTATGCATGGTGTAGGACCTCACCATTTAGATATTCCGCTTTCTATAGAGAAACTTGATGTTGGCTCCATGATCAGACATGAATTTATTTCAGATGCATCTAATTTGAACAACCTGCATTATAGGATAACTTTGTATAAGAAAAGTTGGAGTATAACTAAGAAAATTGAAAAATTAGTACGCTTGCCTGCACCTGCTTTGTTTAACCTTGATGCCAGGGACGGGTGGTCGATCACAGAAAATGAGCTAAACGCATACATAGAAAGGGAAAGCCGTCGTGCAAGGGAAGATGTGGAGGAGGCCGAGGAGCACCCCGACTCTTCATCCGATGCAGCGAGCTCCTCATATCAACATCATGGGCATGTGGAACCTCCACGATATTCTTCTGCGCAGGGGCCCTATTACCACTCCATGTATGATCCACCGGCGTGGAACTCCGACCCTCGTTGGGAATGAACTCCACTTAGGCCAAAAGCCTAAGCTTGGGGGGAGGTATACCGGCATCACTCATTCTTTGCATATTATGGTTGCTGGATACTTGTACATACTTGCTTAGTCTCTTAGAGTGGTTTTCTAATGAGAGGGAGATGATATTTGGGGAAGTGCTGTCCAAAAACAGATTCTGTGCTGTTACCAAAAAAATTCGTACGCACAGCCAGAACGTTATTTTGAGTTGCCAATTTTTGAGCATGTGCCCCAGGTTGTTATCTAACTTTCATTAGTTGAACACTTTTTGGTCTGAGCAATGGAAGATTTTTGTTAATTTCGATTTCTGTACTGCTGTCAGGATTTGGCAGATTTCTGTCATCCTGCTTTTCTGTGTTTTTGTTAGTTTGCATTCTTTTGTTTTCGCTTTGTTTCTTTCCTAAAACACAAAAAGACCAAAAATATTTCTGTTGTTTCTCTTCACCATTTGTTTATTTGGTTCTTTTCTCTTAGTTTATTTCGTTTGCTATCGTTGGTTTGCTATGAGAAAACCCAAAAAGATTTTGCTTTGTTTGCTTGTTTTCTTTCGCTCTTGTTTCTAATTCGAAAACACCAAAAATATTTTCTGTTCTTCTTTGGTTTGTAAAGTTCATCATGAGTTCAATGGTCTTCGGTGGCTGGAGCGTGGTTTTCATTTTATATTATCCAAGCTACACAAGTGAAAAGGCAATAATGACGATCTACGACAATCTGATTGTGGTGAGAGGCTGGTATGAACTCTATTTGCTTTCATTTTTGTACATATACTCATCCATGTGAGCATGCTTAGTTGGTTCATGTGAGGTATATGTTATTTGAGAAAGTCTAGTAGTTCATGATCTCTCATGTTTAGTTCCAATTTATTAATATGAGTAGCATGTCATGGATGTTTGCTTGCATTGTTTTATTCATAAGTAAGTATGGCATTGTGGTATCCTCCTCTGAATAATTCATTTATATCGACTTGGCACATGCTCACGCATGCATATGACTAAACAAAAAGTCAATTAAGCCTCGATGATTTATATTGCTTCAGAGTTCTTGTATCACTTTTATGCCTCCGTTAATTTATTTTGCCGCAAGCATGATTATGACAGTTACTGCTCTCTTGATTTGTCGCTCCCTAGTCTTTTGCTAGCCTTCACTTGTACTGAGCGGGAACGCCGCTCGTGCTTCCAAACACCTGAAAACCAAGTTGTTCCAAAAGTGTCCACCATAAATACCTATGCATGGCATTTCAAACCATTCCAAGTAAATTCTCATGCGCTACCTTTAAAACTTTCAAAATGCTTCTCAATTTGTGTTAATGTTTCATAGCTCATGAGGAAGTATGTGGTGTTTAGCTTTCAACCTTGTCATTTACTTTTGACGGACTCTCATATGGACTAGTGGCACACCCGCTTATCCAATAATTTTGCAAAAAGAGCTGGCAATGGGATTCCCAGTCCCGAATTAATTAACTTAAATAGACGCTCCTCCATGGTTTGTGATTGTTGGACGGCACCCGAAGGATTCGGTTAGCCATGGCTTGTGTGAGCAAAGGTTGGGGGAGTGTCATCATCATAATAAAACTTAAATAAAAGGCACTCCTTCATGGTATGTGATTGTTGGCAGGCACCCGAGGATTCGGTTAGCCATGGTTTGTGAAAGAAAGGTTGGAAGGAGTGCCAACCAAAAATAAATAAAATGGGAGCCGCTCTTGTGAGTCCGGTTGATGAGGTAGTTAGTGTACCCACTACCATTCGTTGACAACAACAAACACCTCAAAATAATTTTACTCCAGCTTTACAAATGAAAAGCTCTAGCGCATGTTAATCCCTGCTTCCCTCTGCGAAGGGTCAATCTTTTACTTTTATGTTGTGTCTTCATTCTTTCTTTGAGCACTATCTTGAGAGCACAACTATCATTCTTAGTATAATATGCTTGTCTCAAAATATGATTGATTGTGGTATAACTTTGATGCTTTTATCTTTGACAATCACTACTTCTAGTCTTTATATGAACTCAAGAGGTGCCTCGGCATTTATGTTTTGCCGATCAAATACGGGCAAGCGAGATACCACTTTATCATATTCTCTTATGAACATTGCAATCCTACTTATATACATGATTCATGGTGCTTATTATTAATTATTGGTACTTCTCCATGATTGACATAGTTGTTGGATGATCTTATTTGCATGTATCTCATTATGAACTGCTTAAGTATTAGCCATAGCATGAGAATATATACATCATATGAGCAAATGTGTTCGTGAAAGTTCTTTTATCGCTCAGTTGTTAACTGAATTGCTTGAGGACAAGCAATAAGCTAAGCTTGGGGGAGTTGATACGTCCAAAACGTATCTACTTTCCCAAACACTTTTGCTATTGTTTTGCCTCTAATTTGTGTATTTTGGATACAACTAACACGGACTAACGCTGTTTTCAGAACTGCTCTGGTGTCTCGTTTTTGTGCAGAAATCCAACTTTCGGGAAAATCCTCGGAATTTATGCGAAGGCCCTATTTTACCAAAATATTGACGGAGCCTGGAAGGGAGGTGGAGGCCCGGCCCCACACCACATGGCGCGGCGGGGGGCTCGCGGCCATGTGGTGTGGCCCCGGCCGGCCTCCGACGCCCCCTTCGGACTACTTATTGGTTTCGACCTGAAAACGCACGGGGAGAAGTCGAAGTCGCGAAACCCTCCAGAGAGCCGCCACATCGCAACTCCGTCTCGGGAGCCGAAGTCTCTCCGGCACTCCGCCGGGACGGGGAATTGGAGGAGATCTTCACCGCCATCACCGCCAACGCCTCTCCATCGACCAGCAATGTTTCCCCCATCCATGTGTGAGTAATTCCCCCGCTGTAGGCTGAAGGGGATGGTAGGGATTGGATGAGATTGGTCATGTAATAGTCATAAGATTGTTAGGGCATAGTGCCTAGTATCCGTAGATGTCACTTTTATGATATTGTTGCAACTTGTTATGCTTAATGCTTGTCACTAGGGCCCGAGTGCCATGATCTCAGATCTGAACATGTTATTGATTCATGAAGATATTCGTTGTTTATGATCTTACCTGTAAGTTGTATACACATGTCGCTGTCCGGAACCAATGGCCCCGAAGTGACAGAAATCGGGACAACCGGAGGGGATGGTAGTGATGTGAGGATCACATGTGTTCACGGAGTGTTAATGCTTTGCTCCGGTACTCTATTAAAAGGAGTACCTTAATATCCAGTAGTTTCCCTAGAGGCCCGCTGCCACCGGCTGGTAGGACAGAAGATGTTGTGCAAGTTTCTCATTGCGAGCACGTACAACTAAATATGGAACACATGCCTATTGATTGATTAGTACTTGGATACCATTTTATTATTATCTGCAAATGCCTGCTTTGATTGTTACATGAGTTTTCTCATCCATGCAACGCCCGTTAAATCCGTCCCTGTGCCTACGGTATTTTAATCCTCTTGTTTACTATAATCACTACTGCTGTCTTTATTCCACTGCTGATGTTATTTCACTATTTCCACTGCCATAAAACTGTTACTACTGATAAACTCTTGCGAGCAAGTCTGTTTCCAGTGCAGCTGAATTGACAACTCCGCTGTTAAGGCTTACAAGTATTCTTTGTCTCCCTTGTGTCGAATCAATAAATTGGGTAATACTTCCCTCGAAGACTGTTGCGATCCCCTATACTTGTGGGTCATCACACCGCCTCTAGTTGTTACTTCATAAGCATGTTTCTCTTCATGATTATTTTTTAGCAAGTCATTTTGCACTTTAGTAAGTTGATCAATTTGAGTTTGAATCATATTAAAATGTTTAACAAGCATCTTAACATCATTGGAGGTTCTCTCCACAATATCATGCAATTTACTAATAGCTTGAGAATTTTCCATTAGATGATTCTCTACTCTCATATTAAAATTATTTTGCTTAACAATATAATTATCAAATTCATCTAAACATTGATCAGGAGGTTTTGAATATGGAATATATCCTCTATCAAAGCGTTGAAGAGAATGTACCTCAATTGTGGATGAAGGGGGAATTATCTTACATAGGTCTTCTATAGGAGGCAAATTCTTCACATCTTCAGATTTAATACCTTTCTCCATAAGAGATTTCTTGGCTTCCCTCATATCTTCATCATTTAATTCAATCATACCCCTCTTCTTCAATATAGGTGTCGGAGTTGGTTCAGGTGTAGACCAATCATGTTTTTCCAAATCATGTCCAGGCCGAGCTCTAATAAGAGAGCAAAACCTTGCCCAAGCTTCAGGCAATTTCTCTCCATCTTCTTGATCAAAACTATAAATTCTCTGCAGAGCCATATGTTGAGCACTAGCGGGAAAGTATTTCCGAAAGAAAACATCAAGCAAACAACTTGGACTATTAATAGAACCAGGAGGCAAATTATTATACCAAATCTTAGCATCATCCTTTAATGAGAAAGGGAAAATCTTAGTAACAAAATAAGTACGCATCTTAACATCATCAGAAAACAAGCTACTTAAAGTAGAAAGCTCATTCATATGTTCTACAGCACTCTCTTTTTCAGTACCACAAAAGGGTGTTTTCTCAACAATAGATATATGAGATAAATCAAGAGAAAAGTCATAATCTTTATCCTTAATGTTTATAGGAGATGTGGCAAATTTAGGATCAGGAGACAGTTTATATCTAACAGCATGTTGTGCAATAAGCTTTTTAAGGTTACTTGTACTAGTAGTAGCATTGCATTTATCAATAAAATCATCATCAAGTTCCACATAATCTTCATCAAGATCATCAATCTCAGGTGAATTAACAGGTGTAACAATATTTTCATTAGGAGTTTCAGTAATTTCAATTTGTCTAGACCTAGCAATTGTAGCATCTAGAAAAGGACCTAATGAACTAGCATTATCAAGCACAGTAGAAGCATCATCAAAATTATCAGAGGAATTTTCAGATTCAGCAGAAATACCAACACGTGAAGTTTGTGGTGGTGAAACAAGTTGACTTATCACAGATGGTGAATCAAGAGCAGCGGAGGTACTCAGAGTTGTACCTTTTCTTGTAGTGGATGGTAATATGGCGACTTTAGTATCGCGAGGTTTACCCATGATGGAGAATTTGCAGCGAACAATATCAATCCAAGTGAACTTGCAAATAAAGCTATGCTCCCCGGCAACGGCGCCAAATAGTCTTGATGACCCACAAGTATAGGGGATCGCAACAGTCTTCGAGGAAGTATTACCCAATTTATTGATTCGACACAAGGGAGACAAAGAATACTTGTAAGCCTTAACACGGAGTTGTCAATTCAGCTGCACCTGGAACAGCACTCGCAAGAGTTTATCAGTAGCAACAGTTTTATAGCAGTAGGAATAGTGACATAACAGCAGCAGTGAAATAAAGACAACAGTAGTGATTATAGTAAACAACAGGATTAAAATACTGTAGGCACAGGGACGGATGAACGGGCGTTGCATGGATGAGAGAATTCATATAACAATCATGGTAGGGCATTTGCAGGTAATAATAAAACGGTATCCAAGTACTAATCAATCAATAGGCATGTGTTCCATATATAGTCGTACGTGCTCGCAATGAGAAACTTGCACAACATCTTTTGTCCTACCAGCCGGTGGCAGCCGGGCCTCTAGGGAAATTACTGGAAATTAAGGTACTCCTTTTAATAGAGTACCGGAGCAAAGCATTAACACTCCGTGAACACATGTGATCCTCACATCACCGCCTTCCCCTCCGGTTGTCCCATTTCTGTCACTTTGGGGCCTCGGGTTCCGGACAGCAACGTGTGTATACAACTTGCAGGTAAGATCAATAAACAATGCATATAATGATGAAACAATAACATGTTCAGATCTGAGATCATGGCACTCGGGCCCTAGTGACAAGCATTAGGCATAACAAGTTGCAACAATATCATAAAAGTAACATCTACGGATACTAGGCACCATGCCCTAACAATCTTGTGACTATTACATGATCAATCTCATCCAATCCCTACCATCCCCTTCAGCCTACAGCGGGGGAATTACTCACACATGGATGGGGGAAACATGGCTGGTCGATGGAGAGACGTCGGTGGTGATGGCGGTGAAGATCCCCTCCAATTCCCGCCCGGCGGAGTGCCGGAACGGAGTTTCTCGGTCCGAGACGGAGTTTCGCGATGGCGGCGGCGCTGGATGGTCTCTAGAAATATCGACGTACTGCGTTTTTAGGTCGAAATGCGTATATAGTCCGAAGGAGAGCGTCGGGGGCCGGGCGCCCACACAAAAGGCGGCGCGCGCCCCTCCTGGGCCGCGCGGCCTAGTGTGTGGGGCCTCGGGCCCCCGCCGCTTTGCCCTTCTCCGTCCGTCGTATTCTGGGAAAATAGGGCCTTTCGCATAAATTCCGAGGATTTTCCCGAAAGTTGGATTTCTGCACAAAAACGAGACACCGGAGCAATTCTGCTGAAAACAGCGTTAGTCCGTGTTAGTTGTATCCAAAATACACAAATTAGAGGCAAAACAATAGCAAAAGTGTTCGGGAAAGTAGATACGTTTTGGACGTATCAATAGCCATTTTAACGGAGTCGGGCCCATCATAACTTCTTTGTATGTAGTTGGTTTATCATTGTTCAAAAACAATCCTTTGTTCACAAATCATTTATTTGATCACAAAGTAAACCATACCTACAAGGTTCAATAGGTACTTCGATCTCCATGGCTAAAAACACTTTGTAGTCATGGGAGCCATGATCGTCGTGGCCGCTTCCGGAACCATTTCCGATGCTGCGCTACTCTGATCATTATGCTCAGGTTCATAAACCCTATCAAGTTCTATTGTCCTCCCACTCAAATACTTCGCTAGAAAACAATTTCTTGGAAATAAGAAAGTAATATTAACAAACACTTTTGTCTTTTACTTCATAGTGGAAAGAACTCCCAATCAATTCTTTGGGATAACTGATGACCCACAAGTATAGGGGATCGCAACAGTCTTCGAGGGAAGTATTACCCAATTTATTGATTCGACACAAGGGGAGACAAAGAATACTTGTAAGCCTTAACAGCGGAGTTTTCAATTCAGCTGCACTGGAAACAGACTTGCTCGCAAGAGTTTATCAGAGTAACAGTTTGATGGCAGTGGAAATAGTGAAATAACAAGGTGGTGAAATAAAGACAGCAGTAGTGATTATAGTAAACAGCAGGATTAAAATATTGTAGGCACGGGGATGGATTAACAGGCGTTGCATGGATGAGAGAAACTCATGTAACAATCAAAGCATGGGCATTTGCAGATAATAATAAAACGGTATCCAAGTACTAATCAATCAATAGGCATGTGTTCCATATTTAGTCGTGTGCTCGCAATGAGAAACTTGCACAACATCTTTGTCCTACCAGCCGGTGGCAGCCGGGCCTCTAGGGAAACTACTGGATATTAAGGTACTCCTTTTAATAAAGTACCGGAGCAAAGCATTAACACTCCGTGAACACATGTGATCCTCACATCACTACCATCCCCTCCGGTTGTCCCGATTTCTGTCACTTCGGGGCCATTGGTTCCGGACAGCGACATGTGTATACAACTTGCAGGTAAGATCATAAACAACGAATATCTTCATGAATCAATAACATGTTCAGATCTGAGATCATGGCACTCGGGCCCTAGTGACAAGCATTAAGCATAACAAGTTGCAACAATATCATAAAAGTGACATCTACGGATACTAGGCACTATGCCCTAACAATCTTATGACTTATTACATGACCAATCTCATCCAATCCCTACCATCCCCTTCAGCCTACAGCGGGGGAATTACTCACACATGGATGGGGGAAACATTGCTGGTTGATGGAGAGGCGTTGGCGGTGATGGCGGTGAAGATCTCCTCCAATTCCCCGTCCCGGCGGAGTGCCGAACGGAGACTTCGGCTCCCGCGACGGAGTTCGCGATGTGGCGGCTCTGGAGGGCGGCGACTTCGACTCTCTCCGTGCGTTTTCAAGGTCGAAACCAATAAGTAGTCCGAAGGGGGGCGTCGGAGGCCGGCCGAGGGGCCACACCACATGGCCGCGCGGCCCCCCTGGGCCGCGCCGCCATGTGGTGTGGGGCCCTCGGGCCTCCACCTCCTTTGCCCTTCTGGCTCCGTCAATATTTTGGTAAAATAGGGCCTTCTGCAAGAATTCCGAGGATTTTCCCGAAAGTTGGATTTCTGCACAAAAACGAGACACCAGAGCAGTTCTGCTGAAAACAGCGTTAGTCCGTGTTAGTTGTATCCAAAATACACAAATTAGAGGCAAAACAATAGCAAAAGTGTTCGGGAAAGTAGATACGTTTTGGACGTATCAACTCCCCCCAAGCTTAGCTTATTGCTTGTCCTCAAGCAATTCAGTTAACAACTGAGCGATAAAAGAACTTTCACGAACACATTTGCTCATATGATGTATATATTCTCATGCTATGGCTAATACTTAAGCAATAATAAGATACATGCAAATAAGATCATCCAACAGCTATGTCAATCATGGAGAAGTACCAACAATTAATAACAAGCACCATGAATCATGTATATAAGCAGGATTGCAATGTTCATAAGAGAATATGATAAAGTGGTATCTCGCTTGCCCGTATTTGATCGGCAAAACATAAATGCCGAGGCACCTCTGGAGTTCATAGAAAGACTAGAAGTAGTGATTGTCAAAGATAAAAGCATCAAAGTTATACCACAATCAATCATATTTTGTGACAAGCATATTATACTAAGAATGACAGTTGTGCTCTCAAGAAAGTGCTCAAAGAAAGAATGGAGACACAACATAAAAGTAAAAGATTGACCCTTCGCAGAGGGAAGCAGGGATTAACATGCGCTAGAGCTTTTCATTTGTAAAGCAGGAGTAAAATTATTTTGAGAGGTGTTTGTTGTTGTCAACAAATGGTAATGGGTACACTAACTACCTCATCAACCGGACTCACAAGAGCGGCTCCCATTTTATTTATTTTTGGTTGGCACTCCTTCCAACCTTTCTTTCACAAACCATGGCTAACCGAATCCTCGGGTGCCTGCCATCAATCACATACCATGAAGGAGTGCCTTTTTATTTAAGTTTTATTATGATGATGACACTCCCCCAACCTTTGCTTACACAAGCCATGGCTAACCGAATCCTTCGGGTGCCGTCCAACAATCACAAACCATGGAGGAGTGTCTATTTAAGTTAATTAATTCGGGACTGGGAATCCCATTGCCAGCTCTTTTTGCAAAATTATTGGATAAGCGGATGTGCCACTAGTCCATATGAGAGTCCGTCAAAAGTAAATGACAAGGTTGAAAGCTAAACACCACATACTTCCTCATGAGCTATGAAACATTAACACAAATTGAGAAGCATTTTGAAAGTTTTAAAGGTAACGCATGAGAATTTACTTGGAATGGTTTGAAATGCCATGCATAGGTATTTATGGTGGACACTTTTGGAACAACTTGGTTTTCAGGTGTTTGAAGCACGAGCGGCGTCACCGCTCAGTACAAGTGAAGGCTAGCAAAAGACTAGGGAGCGACAAATCAAGAGAGCAGTAACTGTCATAATCATGCTTGCGGCAAAATAAATTAACGGAGGCATAAAAGTGATACAAGAACTCTGAAACAATATAAATCATCGAGGCTTAATTGACTTTTTGTTCAGTCATATGCATGCGTGAGCATGTGCCAAGTCGATATAAATGAATTGTTCAAAGGAGGATACCACAATGCCATACCTACTTATGAATAAAACAATGCAAGCAAACATCCATGACATGCTACTCATATTAATAAATTGGAACTAAACATGAGAGATCATGAACTACTAGACTTTCTCAAATAACATATACCTCACATGAACCAACTAAGCATGCTCATATGGATGAGTATATGTACAAAAATGAAAGCAAATAGAGTTCATACCAGCCTCTCACCACAATCAGATTGTCGTAGATCGTCATTATTGCCTTTTCACTTGTGTAGCTTGGATAATATGAAATGAAAACCACGCTCCAGCCACCGAAGACCATTGAACTCATGATGAACTTTACAAACCAAAGAAGAACAGCAAATATTTTTGGTGTTTTCGAATTAGAAACAAGCACGAAAGAAAACAAGCAAACAAAGCAAAATCTTTTTGGGTTTTCTTATAGCAAACTAACGATAGCAAATAAAGCAAACTAAGAGCAAGGTACCAAATAAACAAATGGTGAAGAGAAACAACAGAAATATTTTTGGTCTTTTTGTGTTTTAGGAAAGAAACAAAGCGAAAACAAAAGAATGCAAACTAACAGAAACACAGAAAAGCAGGATGACAGAAATCTGCCAAATCCTGACAGCAGTACAGAAATCGAATTTAACAAAAATCTTCCATTGCTCAGACCAAAAAGTGTTCAACTAATGAAAGTTAGATAACAACCTGGGAACATGCTCAAAAATTGGCAACTCAAAATAACGTTCTGGCTGTGCGTACGAATTTTTTTGGTAACAGCACAGAATCTGTTTTTGGACAGCACTTCCCCAAATATCATCTCCCTCTCATTAGAAAACCACTCTAAGAGACTAAACAAGTATGTACAAGTATCCAGCAACCATAATATGCAAAGAATGAGTGATGCCGGTATACCTCCCCCCAAGCTTAGGCTTTTGGCCTAAGTGGAGTTCATTCCCAACGAGGGTCGGAGTTCCACGCCGGTGGATCATACATGGAGTGGTAATAGGGCCCCTGCGCAGAAGAATGTCGTGGAGGCTCCACATGACCATGATGTTGATATGAGGAGCTTGCTGCATCGGATGAAGAGTCGGGATGCTCCTCGGTCTCCTCCACATCTTCCCTTGCACGACGGCTTTCCCTTTCTATGTATGCGTTCAGCTCATTTTCTGTGATCGACCACCCGTCCCTGGCATCAAGGTTAAACAAAGCAGGTGCAGGCAAGCGTACTAATTTTTCAATTTTCTTAGTTATACTCCAACTTTTCTTATACAAAGTTATCCTATAATGCAGGTTGTTCAAACTAGATGCATCTGAAATAAACTCATGTCTAATCATGGAGAAAACATCAAGTTTCTCTATAGAAAGCGGAATATCTAAATGGTGAGGACCTACACCATGCATAGCTAATAAGCGAGAGGCGATAAGACCTCCACAAATTCCTCCTTTCTCACGGTTAGTAGCAAGTCTACAAGCTATTAAAGCACCCAAATTATAAGTCCTATCCTGTTGCAAAGCAGCAGCTAAGAAAGCCAAATCTTGGACAGATAATTTACCTCCAGTCCTTCTTGCAAGAACACACTTTGTAATGAAATAGGCAAAGTAGCGGATGGCTGGATGTTGAATGCTACTAATCTTACCACCATCATTGGAGAAGCTCCTCCCATTACAAATCCTTGTATAAAGATCTGAGAGCTCCCGCGGTGTTCCCCTGATCTTCTCGCAGGATCCCCACTGCGGCACTCTAATCGCTGTGCAAAAATCACTGAAAGGCAAGTCAATAGTTTTGTTATAAATTTTATACCGGACCATGGGGTCAGTTCGAGACCGGTGAAATTCGAAATCCTGCACAACCGACACCGTTAGTTTAGCATATTGGTGAGGTTCACCAACAGCAAAATTTCCCAATCCTGCATTGGAAATTAGTGTTTGCACATCTTGCAGGATTCCTGCATTCCGCATAAAGTCCGTGCATGGGTAATAAGAGGGGTATACTCCCTCTTCACGATGGACTCTCATAACGTGCTGTACCTCCAACTCTTCTTGGTTCAATTGGGGCACACCTTCTTCCATTTTCTGAAATTTTCAACAATCATTATAAAATTTGATTTCAAGGTATGTAATTGAAGGGAACTACTATAGGAACTTGCTAGAGTACTACACATGCATCAAAACTAATTTCTACCACTTAGAACAAGCATGCAAGCTCACTAAACATGTTATCTACAGCAGCAAAATATTCAAGATATACTCAACCAAATGAAATTCTAATTGGACAATCAAAGGAGTCACATACCAAGGAGTAAATGTGCCAAATTTCAGACGGAAATCTGGGCTGAGCAAGGAGATCGAAAAATCGCGAGTTCTTGAGCAGAAACACGAGTGAGAGAAACTTGGTACGAGCTTTTTCGGGAGAGAGAAGATGCTGGGAGGAAGAGATGATGAAGTGGGGCAAGGGGTGGCCCACACACATTGGCGCTGCCCCCTGCTGGCCGCGCCGGCCTATGGTGTGGCACCCCCTGGTGCCCCACAGGTCATCCTCTGGTGCCCAGGTGCCTCGTCGAAAAATAGGACCAACGGTGTAATTTTTGTAATTTTTAGAGAACTTCGAAAAATGCACATTTCTGGGTATTAAATTAATGATTACTGCGCAGGAAAATGATTTCTAAAATCTTAAATGACTAAAGCATATTGCAAAACAAAAGTGCTACAGCAAGTAAAATAGGGGAAGGGAAAGAAAGAAAGAAGTGTTGTTTAGCTCTTTTATGCAATAAAATATACTTGTTAACAAGGTTGATCAAGTCTTGCTATCAAATAAATTTTATATGACATAAGAAGAAATAAACCTCAAATCAATCATATTACCTTATATTGAATTGATAATGATCCAATCACAAGAGTTTGATATTCTTCTTTAGGCTCATATATAGGACAATCAATGGATCCCACTTTGATAGTTTTCACATTAAAAATTGTATTGACTCCACATACTTTATCAATCCTCTTGGGAAAATAGACAGTGTGTTCCTTATCATCAACATTGAAAGTAACCATGCCTTTATTGCAATCAATAACAGCCCCTGCAGTATTAAGAAAGGGTCTTCCAAGAATAATGGACATATTATCATCTTCGGCATTTCCAACACAACAAAATCAGTTAATATCAAGCAATGCTGAGTAACTTGAACAGGAACATTTTCACATAAACCAACAGGAATAGCAGTAGATTTATCAGCCATTTGCAAAGATATATCAGTTGGTATCAATTTATCTAAATCAAGTCTCTTATAAAGAGAAAAAGGCATTACACTAACACCTGCTCCCAAATCACATAGAGCAGTTCTAACATAATTATTCTTGATGGAACAAGGAATAGTCGGTATACCTGGGTCGCCCAAGCTTCTTTGGAATCTTACCATTGAAGGAGTAATTAGCGAGCATAGTAGAAATTTCCTCATTGGGGATTTTCCTTTTGTTAGTAACAATATCTTTCATATACTTTGAATAAGGAGGCAATTTAATAGCATCAGTCAAAGGGATTTGCAGAAATAAAGGTTTCATCCCATCACAAAATTTATTATAATGTTCCTCCTCCTTTGATTTTAATTTCTTAGCAGGAAAAGGCATTTGCTTTTGAACCCAAGGTTCTCTTTCATTACCATGTTTCTCAGTAATAAAATCTTCTTTAGTGTACTTTTTATTTTTAGCAGGCTTTTCAGGTTCTTTTTCAATTTCTTCTTTATCAGGAGTATCATTCTTATCATTATCTTCCTCATGTTCATTACCACTTTCAGTTTCAGCATCAGAAATAGAAATACTATTAGGATCATTAACATTCAGAGGATTCTACAACATTCTTATGTTTCTTTTTCTTTTTCTTAGATGGAGCACTAGTTTTAATTAGTTGAGAATCTTGTTCAATTCTTTTGGGATGCCCTTCAGGATATAGAGGATCCTGGGTAGAAGCACCACCTCTAGTTGTTACTTCACAAGCATGTTTTTCTTTAGAATTATTTCCCAACAAGTCATTTTGCACTTTAGTAAGTTGATCAATTTGAGTTTGAACCATTTGAAAATGTTTAACAAGTATCTTAACATCATTGGAGGTCCTCTCCACAATACCATGCAATTCACTAATAGCTCGGGAATTTTCCATTAAATGATTCTCTACCCTCATATTAAAGTTTTCTTGCTTAACAATATAATTATCAAATTCATCTAAGCATTGAGCAGGAGATTTTGAATACGGAATATCTTCCCTAGTAAAGTGTTGAAGCGAGTGTACCTCAATCATGGATGAAGGGGGAATTGTCTCACATATATCTTCTATAGGAGGTAAATTCTTCACATCTTCAGGTTTAATACCTTTTCTTTAAGAGACTTCTTGGCTTCCCTCATATCTTCATCATTTAATTTAATCATACCCCTCTTCTTCACTATCGGTGTCGGGGTTGGTTCAGGTGTAGACCAATCATCATGATTCCGGCCTATTTTAGCCAATAATTCTTCAGCGTCGTCTGGAGTTCTTTTCCTGAAAACACAACCAGCACAACTATCCAGGTATGCCCTAGACTCAATAGTTAGTCCACTATAAAATATATCAAGTAAATCATGCTTTTCCAAATCATGGTCAGGCTGAGCTCTAATAAGAGAACAAAATCTAGCCCAAGCCTCAGGCAATTTCTCTCCATCTTCCTGGTCAAAATTATAAATTCTCTGCAAAGCAGCATGTTGAGCACTAGCAGGAAAGTATTTTCGAAAGAAAACATCACGCAAGTCAATTGGACTTTAAAAGAACCAGGAGGCAAATTATTATACCAAGTTTTAGCATCATCCTTTAATGAGAATGGAAAAATTTTAGCGACAAAATAAGTACGCATCTTGACATCATCAGAAAACACGCCACTAAGAGTAGATAACTCAGTCAAGTGTTCAACATCACTTTCTTTTTCAGTACCACAAAAGGGTGTTTTCTCAACAATAGCTATATGAGATAGGTCAAGAGAAAATCATAATCTTTATCCCTAATGTTTATAGGAGATGTGGCAAATTGAGGATCAGGAGATGGTTTATATCTAACAGCATGTTCTGCAAGCAACTTTTTAATTTTTCTTGCATCAGTAGTAGCATTGCATTTTTCAATAAAATCATCATCAAGCTCTACATAATCTTCATCAAGATCATCACTAGAATAATCAAGTTCAGGTGATTTAACAGGTGTAGTAGCATTAGGAGTTTCAGTATTTTCAATTTGTCTAGACTTAGCAATTGTAGCATCTAGAAAAGATCCCAATGAACCACTATCATCAAGCATAGCAGAAACATTATCAATATTATGAGAATTTTCAGATTCAGCAGAAGTACCAGCACGTGAAGCATGTGGCGGTGAAACAAGTTTATCAATCACAGATGGTGAATCAAGAGCAGCAGAGGTACTCAGAGTTGTACCTTTTCTTGTAGTGGATGGTAATATGGCGATCTTAGTATCGCGAGGTTTACCCATAATGGAGAATTTGCAGCGAACAATATCAATCCAAGTGAACTTCCAAATAAAGCTATGCTCCCCGGCAACGGCGCCAGAAAATAGTCTTGATGACCCACAAGTATAGGGGATCGCAACAGTCTTCGAGGGAAGTATTACCCAATTTATTGATTCGACACAAGGAGACAAAGAATACTTGTAAGCCTTAACAGCGGAGTTGTCAATTCAGCTGCACCTGGAAACAGACTTGCTCGCAAGAGTTTATCAGTAGTAACAGTTTGATGGCAGTGGAAATAGTGAAATAACAGCAGTGGTGAAATAAAGACAGCAGTAGTGATTATAGTAAACAGCAGGATTAAAATACTGTAGGCACAGGGACGGATTTAACGGGCGTTGCATGGATGAGAGAAACTCATGTAACAATCAAAGCATGGGCATTTGCAGATAATAATAAACGGTATCCAAGTACTAATCAATCAATAGGCATGTGTTCCATATTTAGTCGTACGTGCTCGCAATGAGAAACTTGCACAACATCTTCTGTCCTACCAGCCGGTGGCAGCCGGGCCTCTAGGGAAACTACTGGATATTAAGGTACTCCTTTTAATAAAGTACCGGAGCAAAGCATTAACACTCCGTGAACACATGTGATCCTCACATCACTACCATCCCCTCCGGTTGTCCCGATTTCTGTCACTTCGGGGCCATTGGTTCCGGACAGCGACATGTGTATACAACTTGCAGGTAAGATCATAAACAACGAATATCTTCATGAATCAATAACATGTTCAGATCTGAGATCATGGCACTCGGGCCCAGTGACAAGCATTAAGCATAACAAGTTGCAACAATATCATAAAAGTGACATCTACGGATACTAGGCACTATGCCCTAACAATCTTATGACTTATTACATGACCAATCTCATCCAATCCCTACCATCCCCTTCAGCCTACAGCGGGAATTACTCACACATGGATGGGGGAAACATTGCTGGTTGATGGAGAGGCATTGGCGGTGATGGCGGTGAAGATCTCCTCCAATTCCCCGTCCCGGCGGAGTGTGCAGAACGGAGACCGGCTCCGCGACGGAGTTTCGCGATGTGGCGGCTCTCTGGAGGTTTTGGCGACTTCGACTTCTCTCCGTGCGTTTTCAGGTCGAAACCAATAAGTAGTCCGAAGGGGGCGTCGGAGGCCGGCCGAGGGGGCCACACCACATGGCCGCGCGGGCCCCCCGGGCCGCGCCGCCATGTGGTGTGGGGCCCTGCCTCCACCTCCTTTGCCCTTCTGGCTCCGTCAATATTTTGGTAAAATAGGGCCTTCTGCAAGAATTCCGAGGATTTTCCCGAAAGTTGGATTTCTGCACAAAAACGAGACACCAGAGCAGTCTGCTGAAAACAGCGTTAGTCCTGTTAGTTGTATCCAAAATACACAAATTAGAGGCAAAACAATATCAAAAGTGTTCGGAAAGTAGATACGTTTTGGACGTATCAATAACCAACAAAGACATTCATTCGATTTTGGTTGTAAACTTATTTACTTATGCTATGCATACCAAAATTTAAGAAAAGACTATTAGGGTTTATACCCATGCCATAACTCGTATGGTGTCATTTCAACGGATCATGATGGTGCTCTATTTAGTGTACAAGCGGTAGTCTCTAAAGCATAATCCACAAAAAATATAATGGCGTCAAATATATTATCTCATCATTAATCCAACAAGGTTTGGATACATCTCTTGGATACTCCATCATCATTATGATACTCCAAGAAATGTGAGTTGTAGAACAATTTCATAACTCTCTTAGATGTTCGCTAAAACTCGTAATTCAAATATTTCCACCATGATCCAATCATAGATATTTGACTTTTCTATTATGATGATTTCCAATTCATGCTGAAATTTATTTGAATCCATTCAAATGTTTCAAACTTCTTCCTTATCGAATATATCCACATCTATATACTCAATTCATTGTTGGAAGTTTTCATGAAGTAGAAGAATCTCCCGCACACAACTATGCCCAGTGAACCACATACATCATCATGTATGTTTCCACTAAGTTAGTTGCCCGTTCAACTCTTGGCCTATGAACGGTATTTTAGTCATTCTATTTAGAAAAGATTTGCAAGTGCCAAACGATTCAAAAATCAAATGACTCCAAAAATCCATCTGCATGGAGTTTCTTCATGCGTTCCTTTCTAACATGACCTAAATGGCGGTTCCACAAATAAGTGGAATTCAAATCATTTGCCTTATGGCATTTTAGCGTCAGTGTTATGTATGTGTGTTTCACCATTAAGATTTATAATAACTTATCCATCGTACATGGAGTAATATCATAATTTGAACAACTCATTGTTTTCATTTGACCAGAGAAAAATAACAATTATTAAGTTCTTTATTATAAATTCTAAGGGTTAGGTAGAATGCCAACGACAAACATAATAACACTTTATTATGTTCCAGACGTGCATTATTACCATATTCCTTATCAGTCACTTAGGCCATCGTATTCTTGTATTGCGTTGTATTGTATGACATCTCATACCAACCAATCTAGTACAAATACCCAAGAATTTCTTTATGTGACAAAACAAGGAATACATCCATAACATGTATATCATGTATATACACCTAAGCTAGACTTTCTAGTCTTTTCTTTCTTTCTGCCAAAATATCTTTTGTAGTTTCTCTTTTAGCTTTCCTCATTTTCAGAAAACACTTCACCTTCAATAACTTCTAGGTCCATTGGTCAAATACCAATAACCTTGAGGTTCTTACTTTGAAGTTGATCATCATATGACAAGTGTTCCAGATTTCACTATTAGTAACTTTGTAATATGATAAACAATTTCACTCATAATTTTATCCATCATATCATGACGACTTTCCGAGACCATGTCTGTACATGCTAGGCTCGTAAAGTTTAACCTTAGTATTCGCATGTGCAAATCTGGCTTGCACCCGTTGTATGCACTCGTGGAATCTATAACACCGATCATCACGAGATGCTTCAACGATTAGTCTTAGCAACGGTGCATACTAAGACGATTACTTTATGGATATGCAAATATCGTTAGTGCCCCAATAGTTGGAGGATTGGGACGCCTGGCGTCTTCAACCTTCGTACATTCCCATAAAACTTATGAGTTTATGTACTCTCACCAAATTATATTCTATCACCTTGCAATAAGGTCTTAGATATCTCATATATCTCATACCTCGCTTATTTCTGAAAACAAAATTTCCAGTTCCTTACTTTAATTTCAAACGGATTTGAACTTCAAGTTTCATGGAGACAAGATGATTTTAGGTACTAATTGAAACCATTGTTCTTTGAATCAACAATGTGAGGTTTACTAAAAGTTTTGCAATAGGATTTAATCATTTCTTGATTCTTTAACTACCCTGTACCAGTCTGTAAAGTTACTTTTTCAGATTTAACAGTATTTCAATCTCAATTACAAGACTAACGCATGGTAGAAAAACGGATGCCAATTCTACAAAATTAATTCAAAATACTATTCAGACTATGTTTATGATAATAAGTTCAAGTTTTAATCTAATTACTAATGAACTCCCACTTAATACAACATCCCTCATAGTTGTTAAGTGGCACACGATTCACATCCACTACACCAAAACCGATCATCACGAGATGATGTAGCTTCAATGGTGAACATCAACATGTTGATCATATCATCCATATGACTCGTGTTCAACCTTTCGGTTTCCGTTGTCCCGAGGTCATGTCTGTACATGCTAGGCAAGTATTCCGCGTGTGCAAACATGGCTTACACCCGTTGTATGTGAACGTAGAGTCTATCACATCCGATCATCACGAGATGCTTCGAAACGACGAACTGTAGCAACGGTGCATACGAGGGGAGAACACTTTATTATCTTGATATTAATGTGAGGGATCATCTTATAATGCTACCGTCGCGATCTAAGCAAGATAAGATGCATAAAGGATTAACATCACATGCAATTCATATGTGATATGATATGGCCCTTTAGTCTTTGCGCCTTTGATCTTCATCTTCAAAGCACGAACATGATCTCCATCATCAACGGGCATGATCTCCATCATCGTCGGCGTAGCGTCAAGGTCCATGGCGCCGTCTTCATGGTTGTTCACCGTGTGTAGCAACTATTACAACTACTTTGAAACAATACTACAACATGAAATATAAAGACAACCATAAGGCTCCTGCCGGTTGCCACAATACAATAATGATCATCTCATACATATTCATCATCACATCATGGCCATATCACATCACCAAACCCTGCAAAAACAAGTTAGACGTCTCTAATTTGGTTTGCATATTTTACGTGGTTTAGGGAGTAAGATCTAATCCACCTACGAACATGAACCACAACGGTGATACTAGTGTTGTCAATAGAAAGAGTAAATTGAATCTTCACTATAGGAAGACAGACACCCGCAAAGCCACTTATGCAATACAAGTTGCATGTCGAACGTGGAGCAAGTCTCATGAACGCGGTCATGTAAAGTTAGCCCGGCCACTATGCCGCAAGATGCAAAGTACACGAACTAAAGACAACAAAAGCATCAACGCCCACAAAACAATTGTGTTCTACTCGTGCAACCAATCTATGCATAAACCTGGCTCTGATGCCACTGTTGGGATTCGTAGCATAGAAAACAAAAAATTTCCTACCGCAAGAACGAAACACAAGCCAAGATCTAATCTAGTAGATGGTAGCAACGAGAAGATCATGAGACTAACCCTCGAAGATTTCCAAAGCTTACGAGATTAGATCTCGTGGTGGATGTAGTCGATCACTTGCCGCTTGAAAAAGCGCGTAGAAGATCTTGACGGTGCCACAATCGGGCAGCACCTCCGTACTCGGTCAACGTACGGTGTTGATGAAGACGACGTCCTCCTCCCCGTTCCAGCGGGCAGCGGAAGTAGTAGATCCTTCTCGGAATCCCGGCAGCACGACGGCGTGGTGGCGGTGGTGGTGAGAACTCAGGGCTTCGCTGGCGGGAGTTGTATGTGGAGGAGAAGTGCTAGGGTTTGGGAGAGGGGGACTTGGGCGCCGGCCATGGGGGGGCGGCCAAGGTTGGAGGCAAGAGTGGCCGGCCACCCTCCCCTTGTCCCTCTTTTTATAGGTGGAAGCCCCAAACCTTGTCTCCCAAGTCTTCGAATAAGACCCCAACACCAAACCTACCTTTGGTGGGAAACCTACCTAAGGGGGGAGTCCTACTCAAGGTGGGGTGGCTGGCCACCTATGGTGGAGTCCACCTAGGACTCCCCCCCTAGGGTTTGGCCGGCCATGGTGATGTCCTGGATCATTTCCAAACTTGGAATATGACTTCCTATATATGAATCTTATTCTCCGGACCATTCCGGAACTCCTCGTGATGTCCTGGATCCCATCCGAAACTCCGAACAAAACGTCGAACTCCATTCCATATTCCATATCTACTCAAACGACATTAAACCTTAAGTGTGTCACCCTACGGTTCGCGAACTATGCAGACATGGTTGAGACTTCTCTCCGACCAATAACCAATAGCGGGATCTGGAGCCATAATGGTTCCCACATATTCAACGATAACTTAGTGATCGATTGAACCATTTACATACGATACCGATTCCCTTTGTCACGCGATATTTTACTTGTCCGAGGTTTGATCATCGGTATCACGATACCTTGTTCAACCTCGTCTCTGACAAGTACTCTTTACTCGTACCGTGGTATGTGATCTCTTATGAACCATTCATATGCTTGCAAGCTAATCAGATGATATTCCACCGAGAGGGCCCAGAGTATATCTATCAGTCATCGGGATGGACAAATCCCACTTTTGATCCATATGCCTCAACTCATACTTTCTGAATACTTAATCCCACCTTTATAACCACCCATTTACGCAGTGACGTTTGATGTAATCAAAGTACCCTTCCGATATAAGTGATTTACATGATCTCATGGTCGAAGGACTAGGTAACTATGTATAGAAAGCTTATAGCAAATGAACTTAATGACGTGATCTTATGCTACGCTTAATTGGGTGTATCCATTACATCATTCACATAATGACATAACATTGTTATTAATAACATCCAATGTTCATGATCATGAAACCTTGATCATCTATTAATCAACAAGCTAGCTAGTTACTCAAGAGGCTTACTAGGGACTCCTTGTTGTTTACACAACACACATGTATCAATGTTTCGGTTAATACAATTATAGCATGATATGTAAACATTTATCATAAACACAAAGATATATAATAACCATTTTATTATTGCCTCTTGGGCATATCTCCAACATCAACCGGGGGAGGTGGTGTCGGAGGTGGAGGCGCGGTAGCCTGGCCACAGCCGGCGCTGCTCATGGCAAAGGTGCAGGTTGTGCGGCGGCGCTGTGGTGGAGGTTGTGCGGCGGATAGGGTTTTGTGTGGGAGGAGATGAGATGCACGCCCCAGTTTATATAGGCCGAAGGTAGGCGACGGCCGCGACACACGTGGCGCCCACTTCGTGCGCAAAAGGCAACGGACGCGTGCCATGCAGGCATCGCTATTAATGTGGCCGCAGACTGCCGTTTCGGCGGCGCGCCTGAGAAGATGCATCGATCCTGGGTCACTGCCAGGCGGGCCCATCGAAACGTCCGCCAGACGCGAGCGGACATTTTGCGCAGCGTCCGCAAAGACGCATCCGAGGTGCATATTTGGGCTAGGTATGCGTCGCTACGGACGACCCGATCACTATGCGTCGTCCCGCTAGAGCAGGGCCCAGACGCATACAGTCGCTCAACGACCGATTGCATCGCTCCGTTAGAGATGCCCTTAGGAACCAGTCCAGATCTGTTCCGGTTTATTTGAAGCAACCATGTACTATCCAAGGTAGGCAGGACTGGGTTTGGACGTAGATAAAGTCTTGGCTGTTTTTAAACGGATGGCGAAACTATTTTTTTCGTGCAGCTAGAGTCCAGACAAGTTACGGTGCATAAATCAGTTTTGCTAGTTTTTAAACGGACGTAGTAAGGTAGTTTTTCCTTTTTATGCTATCACGTCCAGCTAAGTTGCGGTACATAAATCGTGTCATGCATGTTACGTGACTATTAATATTTCATAAAATCTCAGCCATATATTTTAGATCTAACTATCAAAATTAATTTTGATCATGTGGATTAATGTGGTGGCTCTATTAAAACGACTTATTTTGCTTTCAGTATATAATAGATATTTGTTCTTCTATAAATTTGAAGTGGGTCTTATCCTTCTTTGAACAGATGTCTGGGACAAGAATTAATTTCCATAAATGTGATTTGGACCCTATTAATATCTTGGAAGGTGATGCACAACTCTTTGCTCAAGCTTTGAGTTGTAAACTGGGTGAATTTCTTTTACATTATTTAGGGGTCTCCTTGCATCACAGTAATTTAAGGAAAGAGGATATTGAACCCATTGTTGATAAGATTTTGTAAAAAGCAGCATGATGGAGGGGGAAGCTTCTAAATCATGATGCCAAGTTGGACATGGTTAGAAGTGTGGTAGCTAGCATCCCTTTGTATCTTATTGTGATTAAATTTCCCAAATGGGATATTACCCTAATTAATTCTCAAATGGCTTACTACCTTTGGGATAAGTATGACGGTCATCATAAATATCATTTAGCTAACTGGGGGCTGGTTACTCAAAAATAGGAATTTGGGGGGTTGGGGTTCCTGAGATGAACCTTTGCTTGCTAGCCTTGTGGATTAAGAGATATAATCCAAATGAAAACAAGCATTGGAAGAAAATTGTTGATCATAAGTATAAAATAGATAACCCAAGTCTCTTTTCTTGCCCTTCTACTAGTGCCTCTCCATTCTGGAAAGGTGTGCTCTAGGGAGCTAAGGCTGCTAAGATAGGCTACCAGTGGAAAGTGGGTGATGGAAAGAAAATAAAGTTTTAGGAAGATCATTGGTTTGGTACTTGTAGTTTGGCTATTCAATATTGGGAAGTTTATTTCTTGGTGAATGAGCAAAATAAAACAATTGCTGAGCTTTAAGATGGGTAATCTTTAAAAGTAACTTTCAGAAGGTGTTTTGACCATAATCTGATGTTACAAATTATTTAGTCCATTCAGCTTACCACTGATACTGATGCTCTTACTTGGATATGGGAAGCTAGTGGGGTTTATACTGTGAAATCTATGTATGTTGTTGTGAACTTTAGAGGAATAAGTCCCATTGATATCCATTGTGCCTAGGGGCTGAAAACTCCTCCTAAGATTCATTTTTTCCTATGGCTATTGAATCATAACAAACTTCTCACTAGAGACAACTTGATTAAAAGGAAATCAGTGGATGACCTGACCAGTGTCTTCTGTAATGAACTTGAATCATGTTAACATCTATTTTTTGATTGTGTTGTGGTTTCCAATGTTTGGGCTGAGATGAAAAAGGCCTTGGTTTTTAACTTGCCTTCTAGAACTATAGTTGATATCTCTGCCTTATGGAAAGACAAAAAGAAGCATGCTATGCTTATATGATTAATGCTGCTATTTTTAGAATTATCTGGCTTACCAGAAATGACATGGTGTTGAACGAACACAAAGGTTTGGGATGCAGGTGTTGTGGAGAAAGGTGGCTTACACCCTTGCTCAATGGAGCATTCTGCTGAAAGAGGAAGGAAGAGGAAAACTGATGATGATCGTGAGCAAGTTGGAGTTCCTGCTCGAATGCCACATCTACTATCATGGCCAGAACCTGGTTGACTCTAGAGAAGTGGGCGATGACTGCACTTGAAGTATGCAATGTGAACCGCGAGAGGGAATCGTGGCCTCTGTTGATCACGGCGGCTGATCTGGCTAGAACCCTCGGAGCAAATGTGTTGATGCTGGTGGGAGACGGTGAAGGTTTTTGGGTTTTGCATAGGCCTTAAGTTCTCCTTCCCCTGTCTCTTCCTTGATAGCTAGCCCCCTGTAGTGGGCTTTATATGTGTGTGCTAAGACTCCTGCCCCTAGTTTCGTTTGATGTGTAAGGGTGGATGAACCTGGCAAGATGTTGATGGTTTTTAATAACGTTGTGACCTATGGTTTTGATAGCTCAAAATTTAGTACTATTTTACTGAGGTTTTTAAGTATACTATTACTCATATTGTCACTCATTTATGCTCCAGCTAGATACACCTAAGCCTATCTTGCATAATTACGAGTTCTTGTTCATTTTCATATGAGCGTCGCATATTTAGTAGTTTTAGTTGAATTTTATTATGTTTCCATTGTCTTTTACATGTTTGTAGGTGTTATGGACAACTATGCATAAATCAAGGCTAAAGGGTTCAAGAGAAGGAAATAAGGAAGAGCTGCAGGCACCAGACTTAGTCATTTGAGGAGTGGAAAAAGTGACATTTTTCCATACCCTCAAAATAATGATCTAAGACCATGCTGTTGTATCCCTCGTCCATACGAGTTCAACGAGCCGAAGAACACCCAAATCGGAGTTCGTATGAGGAAATGGCGCCCAAAATACGAAAAAATCTCCAAGTTAACCGAGCATCGGTACGTGCGGGTCCACCTGTACCAGCCCCTCGTACCACGGGCCTGGACGCGCTGAAAAGGCCTTTCTGAACGTGTTTCTTCAGAGAATCTGTTCCCGTTTGTTCCTAGACCTTCCTTAGGTCATAGGCAACGTGGGAGGGGCTATTGGAGACCCCCTAGGCCTATATAAAGAGAAAATGAGCCAAGGGAGAGGCACCCAACACCACAGAACTCCACGGCGGAGCCCTGCCGCCTTGAAGACTCCATAGCCGCCTCCACAAGATCTCATCCATTACCACCACTCAAGAGGAGAAGGGATTTGGATCTTGAAGGCTTCTACACCGACCTACATTTTTCATTTTTATGGGTTTTTGTATTTTCTGAAAAATAACTAACAAGCAAAGACTAAAAACAAGGCAACTAAAATACGATGCAAATCTAAAAGAGATAAGAGAGCTCACAGTGGTGTTACCTGATGATGCTTAGGTAGACGCTTTTCGTTGGGGAACACCAAGAGAAGGAATGATGAGCACAAGAAGTTTTCACTCAGTAAGAAACCAAGGTTTAATCGACAGGAAGGCATGACTTCTGAAGGTGCTGCTAGCTGACTAGTGGCAGGGCGCACTACCGGTGTCAGCAACAATGTGAAACCTGCACACAATGATGACCCACAAGTATAGGGGATCGCAACAGTCTTCGAGGGAAGTAAAACCCAAATTTATTGATTCAACACAAGGGGAGGCAAAGAATACTTATAAGCCTTAAAAACTGAGTTGTCAATTCAGCTGCAGAAAAGCACTAGTAACAGGGGTGATGTGAAAGCAGCAGTAATATGAGAGCAATAGTAACAGTAACACAACAGCAGTAGCAGTAACACAGAGGCAATGGCACCAGAAAATAGTTGATACTACTTCTAATGGCATATAGGACCGAGTGAGTGTTTGACGATGAAAGATGGACCGGGGTTCCCAGCTATCTACACTAGTGGTAACTCTCCAATAACAAGTGTTGGGTGAACAAATTACAGTTGGAAATTGACATAATTATTATAGCATTAAGACAGAACATCCAGTTTATTAATCATGTAGGCATGTTTTCCATATATAGTCATACGTGCTCGCAATGAGAAACTTGCATAACATCTTTTGTCCTACCAGCCGGTGGCAGCCGCCTCAAAGGAATCTAATGGTAATTAAGGTACTCCTTTAAAGAGCACCGAGCAAAGCATTAACACTTGGTGAAAACATGTGATCCTCATATCTAAGCCATCCCCTCCAGTTATCCCACTCTAGGGCCTTGGGTTCCGGACATAGACATGTGCAAACAACTTGTAGATACAATCTAAGCATTAATTATAGATTTTAATCTAAGATCATGCCACTCTTGCACTAGTGACAAGCATTAAACACAACAAGATTGCAGCAACAATAACTTCACAAACTTTATAGATAAACTGATCAAACTGTAACAATTCATCGGATCCCAACAAACACAACACCGATTACATCAGATTGATCTCAATCATGTAAGGCAGCTCATGAGATCATTGTATTGAAGTACATAGGAGAGAGAGTACCAACTAGCTACTGCTAGAACCCGTAGTCCATGGGGGAACTACTCACGGAGCATGATGGAGGCGGTGGCGTCGATGGAGAAGGCTCCGGGGTCGATCCCCGTCCCGGCAGGGTGCCGAAACAGGAACTTCTGACCCCGAAACTAGGTTTCGCGATGGCGGCGGCGCTCTGGGAGTCTTTCTGGAGTATGATATATATATGTAGGGCGGCGCGAGGGTGCCCGAGGGGCCCACCCCATATGGCGGCGCGCCCCCTCTTGGCCGCGCCGGCCTATGGTGTGGAGGCCGTGGGCCTCCCCCTGGCTTGCCCTTCTGGCTCCGTGTGTCCCTCGGAAAAATAGGAGGTTTGACTTTTGTTTCGTCGAATTCCGAGAATTTTGCCCGAACAACATTTCTGGAACCAAAAACAGCAACAAACAGGAACTGTGTGGTGACCCGGCATACCACTGCATGGTGTAGTATGCAAGTCTGATATAACACCAATGAAACACCGTTCCACTAGTATTATATCGCTCAGAGTGGTACAACAGAAACATATGCGGGTCCAAGGCATGTCTATAAATTACACACGGACTCTGTTACATAAGATCATCACAGCCTCCTATTTTACAATGAGGTAAAACTGCAAATAAACTCCAGAAGAACGACTCGTAGTCTAATCCTATCACGAACTCTACTTGTAGAGTATTTGACTAGCTAAAGAGGCTGAGAATAGATTCTAGCTAAATAGGAGCTAGGTTTAGGAAGCTAGTTCCTTTCTATTGCTAATCTAGGTTTTCTCCTTGTTGAATGTGGTCTCTCCTGACATGGTCCTGTCTCTTGAAGTAGTTGTTGACTCCTCGGCCTTCGAGTTGCACTGTAGATCCTCCTTTGATGCCTCCATACCTAAGCAGGGGATTTAAGAGTGGGATGAGTACGAGCGTACTCAACAAGTTCATTTTAGGAAAGAGGTGTTTAATGCACTAGCTACAGCCATAGACCAGAAAGTCATAGGCAATGCAAGTTTTTGTAATCATTTCTTCAAAAGGTTGCTTTTATTCTGAAGAGCTATGTCCGTCAGCCTTCACCGGTTGACTAGAACTTCATGGAGTTCCTTTCCAGCTGCATCCATATCCCGGAACGGGAGTGACTGGTCACATTCGTTACACTCGCAGAGGTGTGTTGTTTTACCCATAAGAGATCTTAACCTTGGTGCCAACCGAGTCTAGTTCTCGTCCACACTTCCTTTGGTGTGAGGCCCGGTATAAGGTCCTAGCCGTTCATTCCTCCGCTACCTCGCACACCCACCCTTTGTTGCATCCCCGACCCTGGGTCCTCGCCGGTCCCATTATTCCCATATTTCAGGGTGGACCCCGACGACGACAGTTTGGGATCGAACCAAACTCCTTCGCCGGTAGATGCAACCCCTCATAGACCGCAATACCGTGGGGACTTTAAGCTTCCCCCTACCAAATGATCTTCGGGCTACAAGTGTTCTACGGACAAAGCCGTGGGGACTTTAAGCTTCCCCAGCTACCAAATGCACCCTAGGATTCAAGTGTTCTCCGGTAAAGCGCGTCCGTTGATGTACGAGAGGTGGAAATACAATTGGCTACTCCGTCCCATTCCAGATCTTATGGTTAACACGGGTATTACGGCACAAGAATCACTGGACGACATTTGTTGTTTAATCCTAGATGGATATAAACCCTTGCAATGGAACCTCCACCATATCAACACAATCCATGGTTCCATTGCCCACCACATAGTCATATTCATAGTTATGAAAATAGTGGTTTTGCTTTTATGCAATAGTGATAAACATAGTACTTTGCAAGTAATTTGGTAAAAATACTCAAATGACATGAGCAAGCGATGAACTTGCCTTTCTTGACTGCAAGATTATGCAGGCAAGGTCTTCGATACGCAATAACTCCAAATTCTGAAATAGCATCATCGTCCGGTAAGGACGATGTTTAAAAGATTGCCAAGGATGCAATAATGCATAAGTATGAGATGCAATCGCTCTAAACGTGACCTAACCCCGATGATTTAGGATTAGTGAGTTGAAATGATTTGTTTAGAGTGTGTTGCACTTTTAGAGTGATTCACAAACAAGGTTCTTATTCAGGTGTGATTACTTGGTATCCTAAACATGTGCTGCAATATATCATAATAATAGCATTAATAGCACACAACAATAACATTTGGTATAATCTTAACATGTAATGAATAGTGGTTGGTTTTAGCACTCTATGGCATGGTTAATGATTAATTATCATATACTTCAAAAGAATAACTTTTGAAGAACATGTTCTTTAATAAAGAACAAGTATGATAATTAGGGTTGTGGGTTCTATGGTTTACTATGGTTTGCTTCTGGAGTAAGTAGTAGATGGATCCAAACAAGATTGGATTCATCAACACCTCGGGCCTGTAAGGTTGAGTTAAGCCTAAGCATCTTGATCAATTTCTTATAAATAGTTGTTATCAAAGTTGGTTTTCCTTGCTGATGATAGTTGGATATTGGCTATAGGTTCTATTAGGCAGGATTGATGATGATTCTTTATTCACTTCAAAAGAATAACTTTTGGAGAACATACTTCTTAAATAATAAGAAGTATATTAATTATGGTTGAGGTGGTCTAGGTTTGCTATTTAATTCCCTAAGTAAAGAATGATTGGTTCCTAAATAGGATGGTTCATAAGTATCCAACACTAGTAGGGTTTAGTGGAATATGGTTAGGTAATGCTCAAGATTTGGCATAGTTGCCCCTAAGGTTCATCACATTGATGTGATGCTAAATAGGAATGAATAGGAATGATGGTTTTGGGTAATAGGATCTAGGGTTCCTAATTGCCTTAGGGTTTTGGGCTTCACATGAAATGATAGGTTTATAATATCATTCCATATGGAGTTAGGGTTTGCTATTTACCATGTAGTTCTATGATTAATAACTTCATTTTTAAATTTGAAGTTATTAGTAACTTGGAAATAAAAACAATATGGGATTTGGCATTTTATTATTTTTAAACAATTAATGATTAAGGTAATTATTATTTAGGGTTTTAATTCTCCTAATAAGGCTTTAATACTATAATAGTAAAGGAAAATAATTTTTAATATTTTCCTTATTTACTTATTGGTTTTTATTTATTTTATGAAGTTTTCCTTATTATTGAATTTTTTATTGAATTAGAATTAAAATTAAAGGCTTAAATAACAAGTATAAAATAATTGAATTTTTATTAAAAATAAAAATTTCATTTTATATTTTTATTGGATAGAGTTTTCTTTTATAAGAATTTTAATATCTTATTTACATTTTTCTGAGTTATAATGAATTTTATATAAATTTGCAAAGTTGCAGTAATTAGTGCATTTGAATTAAAACTGAAATCTACTAGATACACCCAGCTCTGTGCTACCCACAGACACCGACAGGTGGGCCTGAGCCACGCTGGCCGCCACGATGGCGTCGAGGTGGCAACCATGGCCACCACCGGCGGCCAGCCGTGGACGACGTCGGCGTTCACGGGGTCCCGCAGGGGCGTGAAGGGGCGCGTTGGAGAGTGCTCTCCAAGGCGAACCACCTGGTGGTGGCGCCCCCTCCGAATGGTCACCGGAGTTGCTCCGGCGAGCTCCGACTGCGGCGGCGGATAATGGCTCACGGCGGCACGGAGCTACGATGATCCCTAAGATGCAATAATAGGTTGTGAGACGCGGCTGCTCACCCTGGTTCTTCCTAGATGGTCGCCGGAGTGAATCGTGGGCGGTGGAGAGCTCCACCTCGCCGATACCGGCGATGAACTGCGAGGGAAAACCGCCGAATTTGCCCGACTCAGGGCTTCCCTGGACGCTATCTTCCCCCCCAGATGGAATAGAAGACGAGGCGCACCTCCAGGACCTCACGGCGGTGCTTGAGGTGGCTCCAGACGGCGGCGACGGCAATCGGCCGGGCGACTAGGGTTTCGGAATCGGCGAAATTCGGACAGTGAGAGGGGAAAATAGGGTTAGGGTTCGTCCGGCGGCGGCTCGTCGGTATTTAAAGGCGTTCGGGGGCGGCGGCGCACATCTTGGCGCGGCCGGTGGCGGAGGAGCTGCCACCGAGCTGCTTGCTCGATCGAGAGGTGGAAGACGATCCCCTCCCTCGTGGATATCTGGCGAAGGGGTAAGTTGGGTTGGGCTTGGGCCAGTACTAGGCCGTGGTGCTGGACTGCACCATGGGCTCCGTTGCTGGGCTCTACTGGACAGGTAAGTCCATTTCTCTCCTCTCTTTTCTTATTTCTGTTTTTATTTCTTGTTTTGAATTTCTCTTTTCTATATTGTTAATTTAAGTACTGTTTTGAATTCAAATTTTTTGTACACTTTATAATTTGAATTCAAGTAAGATGCATTCCAGGCACTTAAAAGAGTTATATTATAAATGAGCAAATTTATTATGGTACTAAAACATTGGTTTCATAATTATTGTTGATATTTGAATTAATTATCCAATTAGGCATAAATTTATATTCTCTTTTAATTTCATGTTTTTCTTATGAATCAATCTGTTTGGAATTATTAGAGTTGATAATTTAAACTCAAAGTATTTCAGAGGTTATTATTAAGACTTGGTTTCTATTTGAGAAGTGGATGACTTACATATGAATTTATGTGAGCACCAACTTATTAGGTTTTTATAACTTCTATTATAACCCCCTTATTAAAGTTAATATTATCATTATATTTGAAAGGATCTAAGTAGATATTGGTTCTATCATGATTGATCTTGAGTACAAAGATAAGTGGTTGATCACTACTTATATGGTTTTAACTATGGGACTTAGCATTAGGTGGCTCTTATGTTTTATAGTTGAAACATAGGATTTAATTAATGAACCATTAGAGTTCAAACTATATTCTCCTAAGGTCACATGGTTTGAATCTCAAATATGGCTTAGGTTTTAGTTGTGATCACCCAATTGATACACAAACTGGGGTTGAGATATAATTCTAGGTTGTAGATATGGGATGACACCATAGTGCATTTGCTAGGGCTTAATCTCCCCTAACCATGGTAATATGGTTACTTGCTTCATATATTATGTGCTTCTCTAATTACTAAGGATTTTATAATTGATTTTATCTTCCACCAATTGACTTCTATTATTAACCTCAATTTATCATTGAAGTAACTATATTGATTATAGTTCTTTTTATAGTTAACTTTGGTCATATGAATGGATGATTTCTCTCCATATAACTATGGAGTTTTTCTCTAAGGTTTTGCTTATGTTTCTTAGATGAAGAATGAGTGGAATGTATATGTGGTAGAATTCTACTTGTGATCACCAAGTGGTTCACAAGATAAGGTTAGGATATAAGCCTATGGTTGCATACTAGTGATCTCCCCATGATTTCATGTGGTGAATGATATCTACTTATCCTATTAGGATTTAACTTATCCCCACATATCACCAAAGCATGATCATGGATTAGGCACGATCAACTTGTTCTTAATATCTCTACCTCAAGTTCTTAGGGTTTATGATCATTACTCAATTTATAATGATCAAGGTTTGGCTTCCTAAAGTATCTCTCATTAAATGGGTTTCTCACTTCCATGATCTAGCATTGTCTTGATGAACTAAGGTATAGCACTTCTATTTTATTTGCTAGGATGGGCTATTATGGTGGCCTCTAAATTATACCCCAGGAGAATGCCTGAGATATAATGTTAGGTTTCTACTTAATCAATGATGATATAAACATCAGGTCATATTGATAGTTCTCGCCCATAGAAATAGTTATTCTAGGATTTATGGTGTATTCCTAATATCTCCTTAGGTATCTAGGCTCAAGTTCCACTTGTCTAGCATAATTGGGTTAGTCTCTTCCTCACCTTATCAATTCATGAACATGGTATTATTCCATGTGATAATAGGGTATCTCACCACTCCAGGATGAATTGGTTAATCTCCTAAAGTATTCTCCCAAGATAATGATGTAGTCACCAATATCTATGGCTAACATAAATGGGTTCTCTCTCTAGGGAAGGTCTTGAATAATATCCTAGGCTTCCTCTTAAAGATGATGATTTGAATACTTGGATGTATATCCAAGGTTTAGCTCAAGGTTTGTTATTGCTTCTCTAGTAATTATTATAGAACTCTCACCTCTCTAGGTTTGATGTACAATAATATGGAATAGAGAAGGATCTATACTACTAGAGAGTGATCTCCTTGTTATGTGTCCAAGAATGAAGTAAAATGAATACCATGAGATTCATGGTAGAGTCAAGGATTAGTGTAAGACATGGAAAAGATAAGTCTAGAATAGTTTCTCCATTTTATTGTTACTTGATCTCCAATTAAATGGATGTTCATATGATATAACAAGGATTATCATGTTATGATCTTTTATAAGATCAAATATTTGATCCTTGATTAAAGTGTTGTTGTGTTAGTTTTATTTCCATTTGATCTAACCCCTTAGATCAAATCATCTCTACCCAAAACTAGGTTTTAACAAAGTCACATTGAAGTTTATAGCGCTTGACTTGATGAGCTACTTCAATTCCACCAAGGTCAAGTGAAACTTCAGTTACTGTGACTGTTTTACTTTAAAGCGCGAAAATTCCCCAGATTTTCTATGCATGAATGCAATGCACACATCTGTTTCCTATATTTTTTGTAACCCCAAATCCTGGGATATTACAGTCTCTACCCCTTAAACTAAACTTCGTCCTCGAAGTTTGATCTCTCTCACGTTTCCGGAGTGTGGATCTGACTTGTGCAGACTCTATCTTTTCTTGAACTCCGTATTAATCTTACTGGATATAATTGAATATATCCCTTGTCCAGATTCTTCCTGGAATCCATTATGGTTTGTCTCTGAACCATGGCTTCTTACTTCAATTACATGATTGCTTTCATTATTATAATCTTGTTTCCTTTCTCATTGAAGATTCAATGATTGGGACTTCTTCTGGTGCTGCTAGTCTTATTTGAAGGCTAATTTGATAATAAACTCCTAATTGCTAAATAGGTCTTTGTTTTCCCTTACTACCAAAAGTGCAATAATGGTACTTAGTAAGGTACTTACCATGGAAATGATTTTGACGGTTTCTTTTACTAAGAAGGTTAGACTCATTTAGCCTATCCAATCATGGTTTATAGTTGATACCTATAACTATTTTGGGTTATTTAGGTTCCATGAAAGGAATCTTTCAATTAGTATTTATTTTTGGTATGGTCAAACTTCTTTGATCTTTGGCCTTTTTAAAGCTTTGTTTGGTTTTCGGTATTTCCTTCATCCAACTTCCTTAACCTTGACTTACTTGAGCTATCGTACTTCTGAGTAGATACTACTCACTTTCTCAAGTTTTGGTCCAATTATTACTTCCTCGAGGTATGAACCTCGTCTTCTGGTCTGACATCCTTCTGAAAGTAGTGTTCGATAATCTTATGAAAATAAGATCGAACTTCCTCTCAGTTCAGACCTTCTTCTTCTATCTTTCTTAAAATATTGAGTTATTGTACCTCCAACTCAATCTTTACTCTACCCCTTAGAGTCTTCTAATGGTTTTCAACTCCTTTTCTTCCAACCATAGGACTTATGGTTAGAATATTGGTCTGGGTCTAACTTATGGTTTGTACTTCTTCTTAGGTCTTGCGAAGAATGTTTGTGGTGTATCCACTCAATTGTGGACACCCAATGTGAATCCTCCGACTAAATGATTAGAGGTCATAGTTATTTGGCTGACAAGGTTTTATTTGTTCCCAACTTCTTGGTACAAAGAATTCAACTATGGACTACTTGATACTAATTGTGGCTATTTGTTATCTAAAAATATACTCTATTATAGGTTTTGACCAATTGGTCGGGACATCTTCTACTTTATCTCGCTGTATTGTTCCTATACCAACTGTGGTCTTCTGATACCAACTGTGGTCTTCTTATATCTGCTATGGTTTCATAGGTCATCTTCCTTTTTCGAGGATTTATTTTTGCAAGAAAACCACTAGCTGACACTATGAGTATAGTATCTTAAGTGATTTCCCATGCATTCCCTCTTTTATATTGACTATGGATCTGCTTCAGCTTCACCATAATCATCATATTTCTGACCTTCATGCTTCTTATGTACTAAAGTACTCCTCAGTTGAGGCAAAGCATGATTTTTGGTTGATACTTCCTTCGGAGTTTTGTGGTTGCTTCCCACAATTTTGCTTCCTTCTTCTGATGAACCTTCATCTTGGTCTTCAGAATCTTTAGAATCCGTCACTTCCTCACACGATTACCATTACCCTCTAGATCTATAGCATCAAGTAAGAACTTGATATTGCAACATGCATTTGCATATCAAGTCAAACTTCATGTATGGATCTAGTCAAACAATGAAAATCCAATAAAATCCAAGAAGATTCAGCTTTGTGCATATAATACACACCATCATAAACCTGAATATAATAGTTGAGTAAGACATCTCATCAGGCTCTGATGTGTAGTACATAACACCACATAATTTAGGTTTATATCGTGATACTTAGCACGAATATATGGAATTCTAGTATTTATCTCCACCTTTACCTTGATTGCACATTTGCAATGAGATAAACTTGAAACAAGGTAGCCTAGGATAGTTAAGGTTAACCTAGTTTTCTATGGAAGTTCTAACCAAGTAGTATACCATATATAAGTGCTATTGAGGACTACTTCCTATGATACATGGAGTCCTAACATGGATACTCTAAATACATATCTATTAAGATATAACTCCTATACTTCCAAGTGTTTCTATCATAAGACTCTGGTCATGATGTGCTTGGCACACTTCCCATTGTTTCGGAACACAATTCTTGCACTATTGTTTAGCACTTGACTTCTTATTGTACTTCTCCTAAATATTTATGAGGTTCTAATCCATCACATAATGATTCTCAGGTGAATCATATATGATTTCTATTTCTACCATGTAAGTAGGCATATTTTATTCCTATCTCTCTTCCTTACCTCCCATGGTTGACTCATCATGGTCTATACTACCTCATATAACTCATAGTTATCACTTACTATCAACTATTTCACAAGTTTGGATAGATTTACTTACCCATTACTTGTATTAATTTACACCTTCTAATAGGATATCTTCCTACTCTACTCATCTTTATCACTTGATATCACTCCTATTACAAGTCTGAATAACTCTTACTTAACCATAACATGTGTTGGTACACATCTTCCAATAGGATATCTTCCTTATGGTTGTATCCTCTCTTTGGACTACCATGTATTGTATACCAACTGTGATCTACTCATCTATTGTTTTAAGAATGTAAAGGTGTGCTACATGTCTGGGATTAGCTAACTAACTTCACTTAGGAAGAATAGTTAAGAAGGTTTGACTTAAGTGTGTCAGGATTATTCTCAAGTGAATATCCATCTCAAGTCATAAGAAGTATTTGGTTTTTATCTAAGACAGCTTCCTATAGACACTACCAATCCTATAGGTCTCCTTTAAAGGGTTTTAATCCTAAGGTCAAAGCATTTGCTCTGATACCAACTGTGGTGACCCGGCATACCACTGCATGGTGTAGTATGCAAGTCTGATATAACACCAATGAAACACCGTTCCACTAGTATTATATCGCTCAGAGTGGTACAACAGAAACATATGCGGGTCCAAGGCATGTCTATAAATTACACACGGACTACATAAGATCATCACAGCCTCCTATTTTACAATGAGGTAAAACTGCAAATAAACTCCAGAAGAACGACTCGTAGTCTAATCCTATCACGAACTCTACTTGTAGAGTATTTGACTAGCTAAAGAGGCTGAGAATAGATTCTAGCTAAATAGGAGCTAGGTTTAGGAAGCTAGTTCCTTTCTATTGCTAATCTAGGTTTTCTCCTTGTTGAATGTGGTATCTGACTCTCCTGACATGGTCCTGTCTCTTGAAGTAGTTGTTGACTCCTCGGCCTTCGAGTTGCACTGTAGATCCTCCTTTGGTGCCTCCATACCTAAGCAGGGGATTTAAGAGTGGGATGAGTACGAGCGTACTCAACAAGTTCATTTTAGGAAAGAGGTGTTTAATGCACTAGCTACGGCCATATAGACCAGAAAGTCATAGGCAATGCAAGTTTTTGTAATCATTTCTTCAAAAGGTTTTTTTTCTGAAGAGCTATGTCCGTCAGCCTTCACCGGTTGACTAGAACTTCATGGAGTTCCTTTCCGGAGCGTTCAGTTCCATATCCCGGAACGGGAGTGACTGTCACATTCGTTACACTCAGAGGTGTGTTGCTTTACCCATAAGAGATCTTAACCTTGGTGCCAACCGAGTCTAGTTCTCGTCCACACTTCCTTTGGTGTGAGGCCCGGTATAAGGTCCTAGCCGTTCATATTCCTCCGCTACCTCGCACACCCACCCTTTGTTGCATCCCCGACCCTGGGTCCTCGCCGGTCCCATTATTCCCATATTTCAGGGTGGACCCCGACCACGACGACAGTTTGGGATCGAACCAAACTCCTTCGCCGGTAGATGCAACCCCTCATAGACCGCAATACCGTGGGGACTTTAAGCTTCCCCAGCTACCAAATGATCTTCGGGCTACAAGTGTTCTACGGACAAAGCCGTGGGGACTTTAAGCTTCCCCAGCTACCAAATGCACCCTAGGATTCAAGTGTTCTCCGGTAAAGCGCGTCCGTTGATGTACGAGAGGTGGAAATACAATTGGCTACTCCGTCCCATTCCAGATCTTATGGTTAACACGGGTATTACGGCACAAGAATCACTGGACGACATTTGTTGTTTAATCCTAGATGGATATAAACCCTTGCAATGGAACCTCCACCATATCAACACAATCCATGGTTCCATTGCCCACCACATAGTCATATTCATAGTTATGAAAATAGTGGTTTTGCTTTTTATGCAATAGTGATAAACATAGTACTTTGCAAGTAATTTGGTAAAAATACTCAAATGACATGAGCAAGCGATGAACTTGCCTTTCTTGACTGCAAGATTATGCAGGCAAGGTCTTCGATACGCAATAACTCCAAATTCTGAAATAGCATCATCGTCCGGTAAGGACGATGTTTAAAAGATTGCCAAGGATGCAATAATGCATAAGTATGAGATGCAATCGTTCTAAGCGTGACCTAACCCCGATGATTTAGGATTAGTGAGTTGAAATGATTTGTTTAGAGTGTGTTGCACTTTTAGAGTGATTCACAAACAAGGTTATTATTCAGGTGTGATTACTTGGTATCCTAAACATGTGCTGCAATATATCATAATAATAGCATTAATAGCACACAACAATAACATTTGGTATAATCTTAACATGTAATGAATAGTGGTTGGTTTTAGCACTCTATGGCATGGTTAATGATTAATTATCATATACTTCAAAAGAATAACTTTTGAAGAACATGTTCTTTAATAAAGAACAAGTATGATAATTAGGGTTGTGGGTTCTATGGTTTACTATGGTTTCCACTGCTTCTGGAGTAAGTAGTAGATGGATCCAAACAAGATTGGATTCATCAACACCTAGGGCTTGTAAGGTTGAGTTAAGCCTAAGCATCTTGATCAATTTATTATAAATAGTTGCTATCAAAGTTGGTTTTCCTTGCTGATGATAGTTGGATATTGGCTATAGGTTCTATTAGGCAGGATTGATGATGATTCTTTATTCACTTCAAAAGAATAACTTTTGGAGAACATACTTCTTAAATAATAAGAAGTATATTAATTATGGTTGAGGTGGTCTAGGTTTGCTATTTAATTCCCTAAGTAAAGAATGATTGGTTCCTAAATAGGATGGTTCATAAGTATCCAACACTAGTAGGGTTTAGTGGAATATGGTTAGGTAATGCTCAAGATTTGGCATAGTTGCCCCTAAGGTTCATCACATTGATGTGATGCTAAATAGGAATGAATAGGAATGATGGTTTTGGGTAATAGGATCTAGGGTTTACACTTGGTTGACCCTCACATGAAATGATAGGTTTATAATATCATTCCATATGGAGTTAGGGTTTGCTATTTACCATGTAGTTCTATGATTAATAACTTCATTTTTAAATTTGAAGTTATTAGTAACTTGGAAATAAAAATAATATGGGATTTGGCATTTTATTATTTTTAAACAATTAATAATTAAGGTAATTATTATTTAGGGTTTTTAATCCTCCTAATAAGGCTTTAATAATATAATAGTAAAGGAAAATAATTTTTAATATTTTCCTTATTTACTTATTGGTTTTTATTTATTTTATGAAGTTTTCCTTATTATTGAATTTTTTATTGAATTAGAATTAAAATTAAAGGCTTAAATAACAAGTATAAAATAATTGAATTTTTATTAAAAATAAAAATTTCATTTTATATTTTTATTGGATAGAGTTTTCTTTTATAAGAATTTTAATATCTTATTTACATTTTTCTGAGTTATAATGAATTTTATATAAATTTGCAAAGTTGCAGTAATTAGTGAATTTGAATTTAAACGAAATCTACTAGATACACCACCTGTGCTACCACAGACACAGACAGTGGGCCTGAGCCACGCTGGCGCCACGATGGCGTCGAGGTGGCAACCATGGCCACCACCGGCGGCCAGCCGTGGACGACGTCGGCGTTCACGGGGTCCCGCAGGGGCGTGAAGGGGCGCGTTGGAGAGTGCTCTCCAAGGCGAACCACCTGGTGGTGGCGCCCCCTCCGAATGGTCACCGCAGTTGCTCCGGCGAGCTTCGACTGCGGCGGCGGATAATGGCTCACGGCGGCACGGAGCTACGATGATCCCTAAGATGCAATAATAGGTTGGGAGACGCGGCTGCTCACCCTGGTTCTTCCTAGATGGTCGCCGGAGTGAATCGTGGGCGGTGGAGAGCTCCACCTCGCCGATACCGGCGATGAACTGCGAGGGAAAACCGCCGAATTTGCCCGACTCAGGGCTTCCCTGGACGCTATCTTCCCCCCCAGATGGAATAGAAGACGAGGCGCACCTCCAGGACCTCACGGCGGTGCTTGAGGTGGCTCCAGCGGCGGCGGAAATCGGCCGGGCGACTAGGGTTTCGGAATCGGCGAAATTCGGACAGTGAGAGGGGAAAATAGGGTTAGGGTTCGTCCGGCGGCGGCTCGTCGGTATTTAAAGGCGTTCGGGGGCGGCGGCGCACATCTTGGCGCGGCCGGTGGCGGAGGAGCTGCCACCGAGCTGCTTGCTCGATCGAGAGGTGGAAGACGATCCCCTCCCTCGTGGAATATCTGGCGAAGGGGTAAGTTGGGTTGGGCTTGGGCCAGTACTAGGCCGTGGTGCTGGACTGCACCATGGGCTCCGTTGCTGGGCTTTACTGGACAGGTAAGTCCATTTCTCTCCTCTCTTTTCTTATTTCTGTTTTTATTTCTTGTTTTGAATTTCTCTTTTCTATATTGTTAATTTAAGTACTGTTTTGAATTCAAATTTTTTGTACACTTTATAATTTGAATTCAAGTAAGATGCATTCCAGGCACTTAAAAGAGTTATATTATAAATGAGCAAATTTATTATGGTACTAAAACATTGGTTTCATAATTATTGTTGATATTTGAATTAATTATCCAATTAGGCATAAATTTATATTCTCTTTTAATTTCATATTTTTCTTATGAATCAATCTGTTTGGAATTATTAGAGTTTATAATTTAAACTCAAAGTATTTCAGAGGTTATTATTAAGACTTGGTTTCTATTTGAGAAGTGGATGACTTACATATGATTTTATGTGAGCACCAACTTATTAGGGTTTTATAACTTCTATTATAACCCCCTTATTAAAGTTAATATTATCATTATATTTGAAAGGATCTAAGTAGATATTGGTTCTATCATGATTGATCTTGAGTACAAAGATAAGTGGTTGATCACTACTTATATGGTTTTAACTATGGGACTTAGCATTAGGTGGCTCTTATGTTTTATAGTTGAAACATAGGATTTAATTAATGAACCATTAGAGTTCAAACTATATTCTCCTAAGGTCACATGGTTTGAATCTCAAATATGGCTTAGGTTTTAGTTGTGATCACCCAATTGATACACAAACTAGGGTTGAGATATAATTCTAGGTTGTAGATATGGGATGACACCATAGTGCATTTGCTAGGGCTTAATCTCCCCTAACCATGGTAATATGGTTACTTGCTTCATATCTTATGTGCTTCTCTAATTATTTTAGAATTGGTTTTATCTTCCACCAATTGACTTCTATTATTAACCTCAATTTATCATTGAAGTAACTATATTGATTATAGTTCTTTTTATAGTTAACTTTGGTCATATGAATGGATGATTTCTCACCATATTAAGTATGGAGTTTTACTCTAAGGTTTTGCTTATGTTTCTTAGGTGAAGAATAAGTGGAATGTATATGTGGTAGAATTCTACTTGTGATCACCAAGTGGTTCACAAGTTAAGGTTAGGATATAAGCCTATGGTTGCTTACTAGTGATCTCCCCATGATTTCATGTGGTGAATGATATCTACTTATCCTATTAGGATTTAACTTATCCCACATATCACCAAAGCATGATCATGGATTAGGCATGATCAACTTGTTCTTAATATCTCTACCTCAAGTTCTTAGGGTTTATGATCATTACTCAATTTATAATGATCAAGGTTTGGCTTCCTAAAGTATCTCTCATTAAATGGGTTTCTCACTTCCATGATCTAGCATTGTCTTGATGAACTAAGGTATAGCACTTCTATTTTATTTGCTAGGATGGGCTATTATGGTGGCCTCTAAAATTATACCCCAGGAGAATGCCTGAGATATAATGTTAGGTTTCTACTTAATCAATGATGATATAAACATCAGGTCATATTGATAGTTCTCGCCCATAGAAATAGTTATTCTAGGATTTATGGTGTATTCCTAATATCATAACAGGTATCTAGGCTCAAGATCCACTTGTCTAGCATAATTGGGTTAGTCTCTTCCTCACCTTATCAATTCATGAACATGGTATTATTCCATGTGATAATAGGGTATCTCACCACTCCAGGATGAATTGGTTAATCTCCTAAAGTATTCTCCCAAGATAATGATGTAGTCACCAATATCTATGGCTAACATAAATGGGTTCTCTCTCTAGGGAAGGTCTTGAATAATATCCTAGGGTTCCTCTTAAAGATGATGATTTGAATACTTGGATGTATATCCAAGGTTTAGCTCAAGGTTTGTTATTGCTTCTCTAGTAATTATTATAGAACTCTCACCTCTCTAGGTTTGATGTACAATAATATGGAATAGAGAAGGATCTATACTACTAGAGAGTGATCTCCTTGTTATGTGTCCAAGAATGAAGTAAAATGAATACCATGAGATTCATGGTAGAGTCAAGGATTAGTGTAAGACATGGAAAAGATAAGTCTAGAATAGTTTCTCCATTTTATTGTTACTTGATCTCCAATTAAATGGATGTTCATATGATATAACAAGGATTATCATGTTATGATCTTTTATAAGATCAAATATTTGATCCTTGATTAAAGTGTTGATGTGTTAGTTTTATTTCCATTTGATCTAACCCCTTAGATCAAATCATCTCTACCCAAAACAAGGTTTTAACAAAGTCACATTGAAGTTTATAGCGCTTGACTTGATGAGCTACTTCAATTCCACCAAGGTCAAGTGAAACTTCAGTTACTGTGACTGTTTTACTTTAAAGCGCGAAAATTCCCCAGATTTTCTATGCATGAATGCAATGCACACATCTGTTTCCTATATTTTTGTAACCCCAAATCCTGGGATATTACAAACTGGCACTTCGGCATCTTGTTAATAGGTTAGTCCCGGAAAATACATAAAAACATTATAAAGTGTGAACAAAACATGTAGGTATTGTCATAAAACTAGCATGGAACATAAGAAATTATAGATACGTTGGACACGTATCAAGCATCCCCAAGCTTAGTTCCTACTTGCCCTCGAGTAGGTAAACGATAAAAAGAATAATTTCTGAAGTGACATGCTACCAACATAATCTTGATCAACACTATTGTAAAGCATATGAGATGAATGAAGTGACCCGAAAAAATGGTCTATAGTTTGCTACCAAAAAGAAGATGACTAAACAACTGAATCATATAGCAAAAACTTTTCATGAATAGTACTTTCAAGACAAGCATCAAAAAGTCTTGCATAAGAGTTAACTCATAAAGCAATAGATTCTTAATAAAAGGTTTTGAAGCAACACAAAGGAAGATTTAAGTTTCAGCAATTGCTTTCAACTTCAACATACATATCTCATGGATAATTGTCAACACAAAGTAATATAATAAATGCAATAAGTAAGCATGTAAGAATCAATGCACATAGTTGACGCAAGTGTTTGCTTCTAAGATAGAAAGAAGTAGGTAAACTGACTCAACATAAAGTAAAAGAAAGGCCCTTCGCAGAGGGAAGCAGGGATTAAATCATGTGCTAGAGCCTTTCAAGTTTTGAAATCATATAGAGAGCATAAAAATAAAGTTTTGAGAGGTGTTTGTTGTTGTCAACGAATGGTAGTGGGCACTCTAACCCCTTGTCAAACAGACTTTCAAAGAGCGGCTCCCATGAAGGACGTTATCTCTACCAGCAAGGTAGATCATCCCTCTTCTCTTTTGTTTACATATGTATTTTAGTTTTATCTATAGATGACACTCCTCCCAACCTTTGCTTTCACAAGCCATGGCTAACCGAATCCTTTGGTGCCTTCCAACATTTCACATACCATGGAGGAGTGTCTATTGCAAAATTAAGTTGCTTATGATAAATCAGGGCAAAACATGTGAAGAGAATTATTAATGAAAGTTAATTAATTTGGGCACCCCGTTGCCAGCTCTTTTTGGAAAATTATTGGATAAGCGGATGTATATGCCACTAGTCCATTGGTGAAAGTCTGCCCAACAAGATTGAAAGATAAAACACCACATACTTCCTCATGAGCTATGAAACATTGACACAAATAAGGAGTAATAAAGTTTTGAATTGTTTAAAGGTAGCACATGAAGTATTTACTTGGAATGGCAGAAAAATACCACATAGTACGTAGTTATGGTGGACACAAATGGCATAGGTTTTGGCTCAAGGTTTTGGATGCACGAGAAGCATTCCCTCTCAGTACAAGGCTTTGGCTAGCAAGGTTGTTTGAAGCAAACACAAGTATAAACCGGTACCGCAAAACTTACATAAGAACATATTGCAAGCATTATAAGACTCTATGCTGTCTTCCTTGTTGCTCAAACACTTTAACCAGAAAATATCTAGACCTTAGAGACACCAATCATGCAAACCAAATTTCAACAAGCTCTACGGTAGTTCTCCACTAATAGGTTTAAACTACATGATGCAAGAGCTTAAACATATCTACTTGAGAGCTCAAAACAATTGCCAAGTATCAAATTATTCAAGACAATATGAAGCATTTTCTGTTTCCAACCAAATAACAATAACAATAAGTGTTGCGGCTTTCAGCTTTCGCCATGAACATGAAAAGTAAAACGAAGAACAGAAGTGTTCAAATGAAAAAGCGGAGCATGTCTCTCTCCCACACAAGGATTGCTAGGATCCGAATATATTCAAACACAAACAAAAATAAAAGCACACAGACGCTCCAAGTAAAGCACATATGATGTGGAAGAATTAAAATATAGTTTCACTAGAGATGACCTAATAAATTGTTGATGAAAAAGGGGATGCCTTGGGCATCCCCAAGCTTAGACGCTTGAGTCTTCTTGAAATATGCTTGGGTGACCCACGGGGGCATCCCCAAGCTTAGGCTCTTCACTCTTCTTGATCACATTATATCACCCTTCTCTCTTGACCCTTGAAAACTTCTGCCACACCAAACTTGTCATAAACTTCATTAGAGGGGTTAGTACTCAAAAAACTTTAATCCACTTTAGTTCTGTAGTGACACATTGCAAGAAATCAATAAAACATTAGCTACAGCTCTCCACGTCTAGAAAGCCTTACTTAAAGTCCACAAGAGACAATGCAAAAAAACAGAGACATAATCTGTCAAAACAGAACAACCAGTAAACTTGAATTTTTTTGAGGTACTTCCGTTTCTCAAATCAGAAAACTGCAAACTAATGAAAGTTGCGTACATATCTGAGGATACCGCATGAGTTTTTTTAGAATGTTTCCATTTTTCTACAGAGAGAAAAGCTCAAATTCGTGACAGCTAAAAATCTGTTTCTGCGCAGAAATCCAAATCTAGTATCAACTCTCTATTAGAGACTTTACTTGGCACAACAATGCAAGAAAATAAAAATACAAAGGTATTGCTACATAAGTAACAAGCACCTTGACTCAAAACAAAAATAAAAGCAAAAATAACAGAAAATAAAAACGATGGGTTGTCTCCCATAAGCGCTTTTCTTTAACGCCTTTCAGCTAGGCGCAGAAGATTTTAATGATGCTCACATGAAAAATAGAAAATGAAGCAAAAGGAGCATCAAGAAGCAAATTCGAAACACATTTAAGTCTAACCCGCTTCCTATGCATAGGAATCTTGTACACAAATAAATTCATGAAGAACAAAGTGACAAGCATAGGAAGATAAAACACGAGTAACTTCAAAATTTTCAGCATGTAGAGAGGTGTTTTAGTACCATGAAAATTTCTACAACCATATTTTCCTCTCCCATAATAATTTTCAGTAGCTTCATGAATAAACTCAACAATATAACTATCACATAAAGCATGTTTTTCATGATCTACAAACACATAATTTTTATCAAGCTCAAAAATAATGGGATTAAAACTTTCAAACGCACTTTTTAAAAATCTATAACAAGATGATTGACCATTCTCAAGAGATATGGGACTCCTAGATAAAGTCAAGACCTCTCCAATCCCATTTTCATTAGTAGTACAATTAATATTGTCAAGTAACATAGGACCATCATCTAGAGCTTTATCATAAACATTTTCTAAGCTAAACTCTTTAGTACCATGCATTTCGATATCAGGCACAAACAAAGCATTATCATAAGATTTATCAAAATAGCATGGATTATCATAGATAATAGTAGCATAATTATTCTCACAAGTTTTACTCATAGGGAATATTTCAAGAGAATCCACAGGAACATAACATTCATCCTCCTTTGGTAAGCATGGAGGACAATCAAATAGTATAAGAGATAAAGAGTTAGTCTCATTAGAAGGTTGGCATGGGTAGCTAATCCATTCTTCCTCCTTTTGTTCATCACTCTCCTCCTCCTTTTCATCCAATGAGCTTTCAGGTTCATCAATTTCTTCTTTCACAGGTTCCTGCAAATTGTGAGTGCATTCTTGTGCATGAATGAGTCTCTCTTTATAATCAATGATATAAGGATTATTGTTGTAATGTTCTATGCAATAATCAAGGATAGAAGAGACATAATCTTTAAGGTCCTTACAAATAATACAAGTTTCATAATTTTTAGACATGAAGGATTCTATTTCAGAAGCTCCCATAAATAAAATAAATTGTTCTACTTCTTCGAACCCAAGATGAATATAGTTATTCCAATGATAGTTCACAATTAAAACTTCTTTACTAAAGCCACATTGGAATTTAAGATGTTTAGTATCCTGTTCAGAGCAACAATTTATATCATGGCGTTTAAGCAAGATTTTAGCAATTGTATTCAATTTTTCTAACACGATACTCATGACTTTACCCTTTCTTGATTCTCTATAATTCATATATAATTCTATAAGCTCCATATAGGTTGTGGGTTCTTCCATAACAACAGTTTTTAATTTTTCGGTTTTTCAATTTTTTATGGATTTTCGGGTATATAAGAAAAATAAAACAAGACAAAAACAAACTAGAAAAAAGTAAACTAAGCAAAATAATACTAGACAGAAATAAACTAAGCACAAATAAACTAGACAAAAGTAAACTAAGCAAAACAAAATAAAATAAAACAGAGAGAGAGGTAGAGTGTACTCCCCAGGTGAACTTATGAGTAGGAGCAGGCAACGGCGCCAGAAAATAGTCTTGATGACCCACAAGTATAGGGGATCGCAACAGTCTTTGAGGGAAGTAAAACCCAAATTTATTGATTCGACACAAGGGGAGACAAAGAATACTTATAATCCTTAACAACTGAGTTGTCAATTCAGCTGCACCTGGAAAAGCACTAGTAACAGGGGTGATGTGAAAGCAGTAATATGAGAGCAATAGTAACAGTAACACAGCAGCAATAGCAGTAACACAGAGGCAATGGTACCAGAAAATAGTTGATACTACTTCTAATGGCATATAGGACCGAGTGAGTATTTGATGATGAAAGATGGACCGGGGTTCCCAGATATCTACACTAGTGGTAACTCTCCAATAACAAGTGTTGGGTGAACAAATTACAGTTGGGCAATTGACATAATTATTATAGCATTAAGACAGAACATCCAGTTTATTAATCATGTAGGCATGTTTTCCATATATAGTCATACGTGCTCGCAATGAGAAACTTGCATAACATCTTTTGTCCTACCAGCCGGTGGCAGCCGGGCCTCAAGGGAATCTACTGGTAATTAAGGTACTCCTTTTAATAGAGCACCGGAGCAAAGCATTAACACTTGGTGAAAACATGTGATCCTCATATCTAAGCCATCCCCTCTAGTTATCCCGATTGTTGTCACTCTGGGGCCTCGGGTTCCGGACATAGACATGTGCAAATAACTTGTAGATACAATCTAAGCAATAATTATAGAGCTTAAATCTAAGATCATGCCACTCGTGCACTAGTGAAAAGCATTAAACACAACAAGATTGCAGCAACAATAACTTCACAAACTTTATAGATAAACTGATCATAATGTAACAATTCATCGGATCCCAACAAACACAACACCGATTACATCAGATGGATCTCAATCATGTAAGGCAGCTCATGAGATCATTGTATTGAAGTACATAGGAGAGAGAGTACCAACTAGCTACTGCTAGAACCCGTAGTCCATGGGGGAACTACTCACGGAGCATGATGGAGGCGGTGGCGTCGATGGAGAAGGCTGTTACCCTCCAAAACCCCCCGACGGGCTTTGGTTAAGCAACACGAAGAGCCGGGAAGCTCCCAGGGCCGCTTAGTGGATCCCTGGCACCTCGTGTCGTCCCGCAAATCTTCTGGCGCGCGTCCTGGCGGTTGCTAGCGTGCCACCTGACCTAGACCTGGTCAGGAAGGTGTTAGTGCTTCGATTGTTCCTGCATGGTAGACACGTGCACATTAAATACGAGCCTTATCGGCTCTCAGGTTTCCCGTGGATCGGCTCAAAGAGCCGATCGCCCCATGGTCCTTGATGGATTAGCAATGGCATGGGGATCCTGCTTGATCAGGAGCTAAAGCGATCCACGACAGTTTAGGGTTTTCACCGCATAATCGGAACGTCCTACGTGCGATCGGGCCTAGCAGCTACGAGAGGTGATGCAAACCACCCCTACGAGAGGCCTAAAAACCAACATACGTTGATTCCCGGAACATCCCTCGCAGGGACGGTAAACAACGCCTAACGCACTACCGGATCGTCCGACCCCAACATAAGGCCTAACTATGCAGATATTAAACTAATCCTTGCAGATGCAAGGAGCAACTATAACGGATCGGATCTACTAAGCATGATCAAGCAAGATGCTGCCCTTACGTCTAGATAGACGTAAGGGCAGCTAGATATGCAAGAGTTGCACTACGGTAGCATATTACGTGAAGAACAATGCTAACCCTAACACATCTATGATAACTACGTTGCTCGCCATCAAAAAGGCTTCAGTACGAGCAACGCATGAACAACATGAAGCTCGTGCTGCCTAGATCGCAAGATGCGATCTAGGCAGCATGATGCTTACCGGTAGAAACCCTCGAAGAGAAGGGGTGGCGATGCGCCTGATTTGTGTTGGTTGAACGATGATTGTCCTCCTTTTCGATAACCCTAGATACATATTTATAGTCCAAGGGACTTTCTAATTGAGGCGTGCACCTAACCGTGCACGGGCCGACTCTATCTCTTTAATCTAAATTACAATGCGATCTAATATATTACAGATACATGGGCAACTTAGCCCAAACTCTCAGCGCAAAGCCGCCTCAAAGATGCTTCATGTGTACGTCCTTCAAGCCCATCTTCACTTACGGCCCATCTCCTGATTTGGCCAAAATCGGGTGGTAACACATGCCCCCCTGGTTTTGATAATGATAATTGCAAAACCATCTGTCTCCTTCGAAGGGTCATGTCGTGGCAGAACCGTCGCAGTTTTCTTCATGATGACGTCTTGCCTCCTCGCCTTCTCTGCACGACTTGACGGCTCTGGCACCACGTCCTCGGGAACTGCTTAGGCATTAAATCGCTATATTCCCCTTTTTATTTGGCCACTCCCTGTAGTTCTCTTCTTCATCTCCCTGCTCCACAGTAGCCATCGGCAAACCAAAAACCCTCCTTAGCCCCCATGGATTCATCCTCCTCCTCCGTCTCCTCTGACCTGTCTCTCCAGTCCTCCTCCTCCAGCGAGCTCGAGCAGGAGGTCGATCTGATGGCCATCTACGAGGCCCGCGCCCCAGAGCATTGGGACGCGCGGGACTGGGACTCCTCCAACGAGTCGGAAGACGACGAACCCCTCACCGACGGGGAAGAAGACCTTCAGTTCCTCATTGACGGGGAGCTGGAGGCAACAAGCGAGGACGACCTCTTCCCCTGGGAGGGGAGCTTTTCCTCCGACGAGGAGGAAGAAGAGGAGGAAGAAGACGACGACTCCCTCGAGGGTTACCCACCAGCGAAACGCCTCCGCATGTGGTGGGACGACGACGACAGCGATGATGAAGAAGAGGATGAAGCTCCCGCAGAGGGCTATGGGAGCAGCGACGAGGAGCCCGTCGGCAGCAGCGCCGATGGGAGCTCCGAAGATGATGACGAGGGCAGTGACGGCCCGTAGACTAGGATCTACTAGTGTAGGCCTAGCAGTAGTAGATTGGTCAACAGACCCTTCTTTTGTTCTTCCTTTCTTTAGCAATCGGCTCTTCCTTTGTAAGAAATCTGGTTTATCAATGAAGAATTTCTCCAATTTGATTTTACCGATTCTTTTTTATGCTAATTTAGCCGATTGTCAACTCGATCGATGTTTAATGAGCCGATCTCCACGCATCGATCCCCCCATGATCCACTCTTCATCTTTTTGACATCGGAGTGATCGTGAACTTGGTCAATGCTCAATAAGTCAATGTCTGCGGGACCAGCCGATGACTCTCCAATCGGCTTCTAAAAACAGAGCATCCACGAGGCCAGCTGCCCCCCGAGCCTCAGCCGAGGTGAAAACAGTGATGAGGACCCGTAATTTAGACAAACAGTCCCGGGCTTGATCACGTCTGAAAGAGATATCACGCAGGGCCAACCAGCCGATCACCTTTCTTCCATTGTCGGCCGATACTTTAGATGATCACCCATAGCTCAATGAGCAACAGGCTGTCTTGGATACCAACTCTCTCCTGACAGCACTGCCAAACTGGCAACGAGGCAACTTTGAGCACTTGTACTAGAGTCGATGGCTGTGTATCGGCTTTGCACCATGAGACACCTCAAACAGGATCATGACTCTTACCAGCCAACCCAGCGGGCTGGTAATCTGGTTTTGGGCAGGTGTCTACAATAGAGCTCTGGGCTTGTCGCTCAATTGACTTGTATGCGGAAACTGATATTTTTGCGACATCAGCACCATTCCTCAGACAAGTTGTGATGCAGAGCCAGCTGATTCCGAAAAAATCGGCTTCCTTTAGCAAAGGATCCTTCAGGGCAAACTGCCCCCCGAGCTTCTTCCGCTCAAGTCCTGCGCCTTGCTGATCAGATTGGCTCATCATCTTTGGCAGGCTAATGCAGCTCCTGGTGAGGATGTTTCCTGATGCTCTCCCCACTTTGGTCCCAACAACCTTTGACAGTAACGCCGACCAAGTCATAGCCAAACCTTAAGCAAAAAATGCCATAGCCGATTGCTTCATCATCGACTGTCCTCCTGGTCTTAGAAGAGACATGCTCCTTCGTCGGGCTCACCCTTACCCTGAACTGCATGTTTGCTGCTGCTCCTGAAGATTTGATAATGGGCCACCAACCATTCCACTTCCCCAGTAGATTCGCCAACTTGATGACTGCCGCTTAGGCTTGCACCCTTGAGTCGATGGCCGTGCATCGGTGCTCAACTGTATTTTCGATTTTTTGCGGCCGATTTGCTTACGTATCGGCCCCCATACTTGAGCTACTCTGCTGGAAATTTGACATTCGTTCCCAGCTCCGTATCCTCCACGACAGTTTAGGGTTTTCACCGCATAATCGGAACGTCCTAAGTGCGATCGGGCCTAGCAGCTACGAGAGACGATGCAAACTACCCCTACGAGAGGCCTAAAAACCAACATAACGTTGATCCCCGGAACATCCCTCGCAGGGACGGTAAACAGCATCTAACGCACCACCGGATCCTCCGACCCCAACATAAGGCCTAACTATGCAGATATTAAACTAATCCTTGCAGATGCAAGGAGCAACTATAACGGATCGGATCTACTAAGCATGATCAAGCAAGATGCTGCCCTTACGTCTAGATCGACGTAAGGGCAGCAAGGTGTCTAGGGACGGCATTGCCACGCAGATATGCACGTGAAAGCACCAATGCGAGCCCCTAAACACCTAAGGATAAATAGTACGTCGCCATCAACAAGGCTTCAGCACGAGCAGTACAAGGATAACGAATAAACTTATGCTGCCTAGATCGCTAGATGCGATCTAGGCAGCATGGTGCTTACCCGGGAGAAACCCTCGAAGAGAAGGGGTGGCGATGCGCCGTATTTTGACATTCGTTCCCAGCTCCGTATCCTCCATCTTATCCATCTATGTGCCCCCCGAGCCGATTCTGTCAAGTAATCGATGGCATCGGCTCTTCAGGCATCTGTTGGATCAATGCTGAACACAGACAAAAGAATGTTGAGGATAGTTTCGGCCGATTACCAGAATCGGCCTCCTTCTTTGTTGCAATGCTTGATGATGGTTTGCAACTTCTTGGATTTCCACTGTAGCTACGTGGCATGTTGGAGATAAGATCCTTTATTTTTCATTTTTTGAGGGCCGATCGCAGGGATCGGCCTTGCCACGTATGTCCAATGTCTTGGACGTGCTACTCTGTCAGGACCACGGACACCATGTTTGTGTCGGCCGACATCTGCATCGGCATCGCCGATGCACTGTGCATCGGCTTTCGCTGTTTGGGCGCCATACTTTCTTTGACTGGCGCGCCTTCTTCTCCACTGTTTGCTGGATTATCGCGGCCAGATCAGGCCGCGCTCTTCTCAACGTGTACAGGTACTGTGCCTCGGCTTCTTCCAGGTTCGCAGCCGCTGCACTCTACGCTTCTGAGAATGGCTGAGTCCATCGGGCACCACCTTGGTCGGTGATACCTATCTTCTTCTCCATCTGACTCCTCGAAGTCTTCTTCTTGAGATGACTCAGCTCGTTTACTCTGAGGTGGGAGAGGTCCTAGACGCTTGAACACTGAAACCGTTCGTCCTTCTCCTGCTGTGTGCATTCTGGGCAGTTCTCGATTGTTGGCATCGGCTCATTCCTGAGTCCCAGCAATGTTTGAAGAAGGGACAGTCCAGTGCTTGTCCACGTTGTCTTGCTCCCTTGACCTCCTATGTCTACGCTCCCCCTCCTTCCTCAGACAGTGTTGGGCCTCCAAGTGCGGAGGTTTGTAGAACAGCAGCAAGTTTCCCTTAAGTGGATCACCCAAGGTTTATCGAACTCAGGGAGGAAGAGGTCAAAGATATCCCTCTCATGCAACCCTGCAACCACAAAGCAAGAAGTCTCTTGTGTCCCCAACACACCAAATAGGTGCACTAGTTCGGCGAAGAGATAGTGAAATACGGGTGGTATGAATATATATGAACAGTAGCAATGGTGCCAGAAAATAGCTTGCTGGCGTGTAGTTGATGGTGGTAGTATTGCAGCAGTAGTAACACAGTAAAACAAGTAAACAAGCAGTAGTAACTCAGCAGTATTTGGGAACAAGGCCTAGGGATTACACTTTCACTAGTGGACACTCTCAACATTGATCACATAACAGAATAGATAAATACATACTCTACACTTTTATTGGATGATGAACACATTGCGTAGGATTACACGAACCCTCAATGCCGGAGTTAACAAGCTCCACAATAATGCTCATGTTTAAGTAACCTTAAGTGTAAGATAGATCAAAACGACTAAACCAAGTACTAGCATAGCATGCACATTGTCACCTTCATGCATATGTAGGAGGAATAGATCACATCAATATTATCATAGCAATAGTTAACTTCGCAATCTACAAGAGATCATGATCATAGCATAAACCAAGTACTAACACGGTGCACGCACTGTCACCTTTGCACACATGCAGGAGGAATAAAACTACTTTAATAACACATCACTAGAGTAGCACATAGATAAATTGTGATACGATGCACATTGCAATCATAAAGAGATATAAATAAGCACTTCACTACGCTCTTCAACAGTGAATAAGTACTTCGTGAAATATAGCCTAAGAGACCCACACGGTGCACACACTGTCACCTTTACACACGTGGGACAAGGAGTCTCCGGAGATCACATAAGTAAAACCCACTTGACTAGCATAATGACATCTAGATTACAAGCATCATCATATGAATCTCAATCATGTAAGGCAGCTCATGAGATTATTGTATTGAACTACATAGGAGAGAGATGAACCACATAGCTACCGGTACAGCCCCGAGCCTCGATGGAGAACTACTCCCTCCTCATGGGAGCAGGGTGATGAAGATGGCGGTGGAGATGGCAGCGGTGTCGATGGAGAAGCCTAGGGGCACTTCCCCGCTCCGGCGGGTGCCGGAACGGAGACTCCTGTCCCCAGATCTTGGCCGCGATGACGGCGGCTCTGGAGGTTTCTGTGGGTTTCGTCGTATGCCATAGGGTTTCGCGACGGAGGCTTTATATGGCGAAGAGGCGGCGCAGAGGGCTGACAGGGGGCCACACCATAGGCGGCGCGCCCCCTCGGCAGCCAAGGTATCATCTGGGGCCACTGTGGCCCCTCTCAGGTTCTCGTGTGTTCGGATGGTTCCGGGAAAAATAGGAATCTGGGTCTTGATTTCGTCCGATTCCGAGAATATTTCGTTACTAGGATTTCTGAAACCAAACAGCAGAAAACAGAACTGGCACTTCGGCATCTTGTTAATAGGTTAGTTCCGGAAAATGCATAAATATGACATATAATGTGTATAAAACATGTAGATAACATCAATAATGTGGCATGGAACATAAGAAATTATCGATACGTTGGAGACGTATCAGCATCCCCAAGCTTAGTTCTGCTCGTCCCGGGTAAAACGATAACAAAGATAATTTCTTAAGTGACATGCCATCATAAACTTGATCATATTGTAAACATATGTAATGAATGCAGCGATCAAAACAATGGTAATGACATGAGTAAACAACTGAATCATAAAGCAAAGACTTTTCATGAATAGTACTTCAAGACAAGCATCAATAAGTCTTCCATAAGAGTTAACTCATAAAGCAATAATTCAAAGTAGAGGCATTGAAGCAACACAAAGGAAGATTAAGTTTCAGCGGTTGCTTTCAACTTATAACATGTATATCTCATGGATATTGTCAACATAAAGTAATATAACAAGTGCAATATGCAAGTATGTAGGAATCAATGCACAGTTCACACAAGTGTTTGCTTCTTGGGATGGAGAGAGATAGGTAAACTGACTCAACATAAAAGTAAAAGAAAGGTCCTTCAAAGAGGAAAGCATCGATTGCTATATTTGTGCTAGAGCTTTTATTTTGAAAACATATAGAGAGCATAAAAGTAAAGTTTTGAGAGGTGTTTGTTGTTGTCAACGAATGGTAGTGGGTACTCTAACCCCCTTGCCAGACAAACCTTCAAAGAGCGGCTCCCATTTTATTTTATTTTTGGGTGGCACTCCTTCCAAACTTTCTTTCACAAACCATGGCTAACCGAATCCTCGGGTGCCTGCCAACAATCTCATACCATGAAGGAGTGCCTTTTTATTTTAGTTTTATTATGATGACACTCCTCCCCACCTTTGCTTTCTCAAGCCATGGCTAACCGAATCCTTCGGGTGCCGTCCAACAATCACATACCATGGAGGAGTGTCTATTTTTGTTAATTAATTTGGGACTGGGAATCCCATTGCCAGCTCTTTTTGCAAAATTATTGGATAAGCGGATGAAGCCACTAGTCCATTAGTGAAAGTTGCCCAACAAGATTGAAAGATAAACACCACATACTTCCTCATGAGCTATAAAACATTGACACAAATCAGAGGTGATAAATTTTGAATGGTTTAAAGGTAGCACTCAAGCAATTTACTTTGGAATGGCGGAGAAATACCATGTAGTAGGTAGGTATGGTGGACACAAATGGCATAGTGGTTGGCTCAAGGATTTTGGATGCATGAGAAGTATTCCCTCTCGATACAAGGTTTAGGCTAGCAAGGTTATTTGAAGCAAACTCAAGGATGAACCGGTGCAGCAAAACTCACATAAAAGACATATTGTAAACATTATAAGACTCTACACCGTCTTCCTTGTTGTTCAAAACTCAATACTAGAAATTATCTAGACCTTAGAGAGACCAATTATGCAAACCAAATTTTAGCAAGCTCTATGTATTTCTTCATTAATAGGAGCAAAGTATATGATGCAAGAGCTTAAACATGAGCACAACAATTGCCAAGTATCAAATTATTCAAGACATTTTAGCAATTACTACATGTAGCATTTTTCAAATTCCAACCATATAACAATTTAACGAAGAGGAAACTTCGCCATGAATATTATGAGCTAAGAACACATGTGTTCATACGAACCAGCGGAGCGTGTCTCTCTCCCACACAAGGATGAACTTATTCAGAGAACTAAGATAACAAAACAAAAATAAAAGCACACAGACGCTCCAAGTAAAATACATAAGATGTGATGGAATACAAATATAGTTTCACTAGAAGAAACCTGATAAGTTGTCGATGAAGAGGATGCCTTGGGCATCCCCAAGCTTAGATGCTTGAGTCTTCTTAAAATATGCAGGGATGAACCACCGGGGCATCCCCAAGCTTAGAGCTTTCACTCTTCTCGATCACATTATATCACCCTCTTCTATTGACCCTTGAAAACTTCCTTCACACCAAACTTCAAGCAAACTCATTAGAGGTTAGTGCATAATCAAAAATTCACATGTTCAGAGGTGACACAAACATTCTTTTCACTTCTGGACATTGCACAAAACTTCTGAAAGTTAATGGAACAAAGAAACTCATTCAACTTAACAAAAGCGGCAATGCGAAATAAAAGGCAGAATCTGTCAAAAACAGAACAGTCCGTAAAGACGAATTTTAAGATGGCACCAGACTTGCTCAAATGGAAAAACTCAAAACTAATGAAAGTTGCGTACATATCTGAGGATCACGCTCGTAAATTGGCAGATGTTTTCGAATTTTCTACAGAGAACTGTGCCCAGATTCGTGACAGACAGCAATGCTGTTTCTGCGCAGCAATCCCAAATATAACATCAACTTTGACATAGAAACTTTACTTGGCACAACAAAACACAAAACTAAGATAAGGAGAGGTTGCTACAGTAGTAAACAACTTCCAAGACACAAATATAAAACAAAGTACTGTAGCAAAATAACACATGGGTTATCTCCCAAGAAGTTCTTTCTTTATAGCCATTAAGATGGGCTCAGCAGTTTTAATGATGCACTCGTAAGAAATAAGAGTTGAAGCAAAAGAGAGCATCAAGAGGCAAATTCAAAACACATTTAAGTCTAACATGCTTCTTATGCATAGGAATCTTGTAAATAAACAAGTTCATGAAGAGCAAAGTAACAAGCATAGGAAGATAAAACAAGTGTAGCTTCAAAAATTTCAGCACATAGAGAGGTATTTTAGTAACATGAAAATTTTACAACCATATTTTCCTCTCTCATAATAACTTTCAGTAGCATCATGAGCAAACTCAACAATATAACTATCACTTAAAGCATTCTTATCATGAGTCTCATGCATAAAATAATTACTACTCCCAACATAAGCATAGTCATTCTTATTAATTGTAGTGGGAGCAAATTCAACAAAGTAGCTATCAAATATAGGAGGTATATTGTAATCATAATCAAATTTATCCTCCATAACAGGTGGTAACAAAAGACTACTATCATTATAATCATCATAAATGGGAGGCAAAGTATCATCAAAGTAAATTTTCTCCTCAATGCTTGGGGGACTAAAAATATCATGCTCATCAAAGCCAGCTTCCCCAAGCTTAGAATTTTCCATAGCATTAGCAACAATGGTGTTCAAAGCATTCATAGTAATAACATTCCCATTAGCATGCATATAAAGTTCCATGGGTTTCTTAATTCTTTCTTCAAACACATCATGTCCTAATTCAAGATAAAGTTCATAAAGATCTCTCATATTTTTGTTGTTTTCCATTATGCCTAACTAGTGTAAACAAGAAACCAAATGTCGCAATTGCAGAGTCTAAAGGAAATAGCTTCGAGTACTTACAACGGCGGCGGAAAATAGCTTAGTAGCCGAGATCGGAGTGTGAGTACCTTTTACCTTTCCTCCCCGGCAACGGCGCCAGAAAATAGCTTGATGTCTACGTTCCCCCTCCTTTCCTGTAGACAGTGTTGGGCCTCCAAGTGCAGAGGTTTGTAGAACAGCGGCAAGTTTTCCCTTAAGTGGATCACCCAAGGTTTATCGAACTCGGGGAGGAAGAGGTCAAAGATATCCCTCTCATGCAACCCTGCAACCACAAAGCAAGAAGTCTCTTGTGTCCCCAACACACCAAATAGGTGCACTAGTTTGGCGAAGAGATAGTGAAATACAGGTGGTATGAATATATATGAGCAGTAGCAATGGTGCCAGAAAATAGCTTGCTGGCGTGTAGTTGATGGTGGTAGTATTGCAGCAGTAGTAACACAGTAAAACAGTAAACAAGCAGTAGTAACTCAGCAGTATTTGGGAACAAGGCCTAGGGATTACACTTTCACTAGTGGACACTCTCAACATTGATCACATAACAGAATAGATAAATACATACTCTACACTTTTATTGGATGATGAACACATTGCGTAGGATTACACGAACCCTCAATGCCGGAGTTAACAAGCTCCACAATAATGCTCATGTTTAAGTAACCTTAAGTGTAAGATAGATCAAAACAACTAAACCAAGTACTAGCATAGCATGCACACTGTCACCTTCATGCATATGTAGGAGGAATAGATCACATCAATATTATCATAGCAATAGTTAACTTCGCAATCTACAAGAGATCATGATCATAGCATAAACCAAGTACTAACACGGTGCACGCACTGTCACCTTTGCACACATGCAGGAGGAATAAAACTACTTTAATAACACATCACTAGAGTAGCACATAGATAAATTGTGATACGATGCACATTGCAATCATAAAGAGATATAAATAAGCACTTCACTACGCTCTTCAACAGTGAATAAGTACTTCGTGAAATATAGCCTAAGAGACCCACACGGTGCACACACTGTCACCTTTACACACGTGGGACAAGGAGTCTCCGGAGATCACATAAGTAAAACCCACTTGACTAGCATAATGACATCTAGATTACAAGCATCATCATATGAATCTCAATCATGTAAGGCAGCTCATGAGATTATTGTATTGAACTACATAGGAGAGAGATGAACCACATAGCTACCGGTACAGCCCCGAGCCTCGATGGAGAACTACTCCGTCCTCATGGGAGCAGCAGCGGTGATGAAGATGGCGGTGGAGATGGCGGTTGTGTCGATGGAGAAGCCTTAGGGGCACTTCCCTTTCCGGCGGTGCCGGAGCAGAGACTCCTGTCCCCAGATCTTGGCTTCGCGACGGCGGCTCGGAGGGTTTCGTGGGTTTCGTCGTATGCCATAGGTTTTCGCGACGGAGGCTTTATATAGCGAAGAGGCGGCGCGGGAGGGCTGACGGGGGCCACACCATAGGGCGGCGCGCCCCCTCGGCCGCGCCAGGTATCATCGGGCCCTGTGGCCCCTCTCGCGGTTCTCGTGTGTTGGATGGTTCCGGGAAAAATAGGAATCAGGTCTTGATTTCGTCAGATTAGAATATTTCGTTACTAGGATTTGAAACCAAAAACAGCAAACAGAACTGGCACTTCGGCATCTTGTTAATAGGTTAGGAAAATGCATAAATATGACATATAATGTGTATAAAACATGTAGATAACATCAATAATGTGGCATGGAACATAAGAAATTATCGATACGTTGAGACGTATCAACCTCTGGCGCGACGTTCGTACCCGTCGTTGTTGCCGCTGTTCTGACGATACCTCCTGTTCTCCGCATCAGACCGACGATATCTTTCATCGTCTTCGTCGTAGCGCCGACGTCGGTCGTACTGCTGCTCATATTTGTTGAGGAGATGTACGGATAATGGGCGCTGATACCGTATGCTCCTCACCTCCTCCTCGGTTAGGTATCGTCTATCGTCGTCTTGGGGCCGGTCGCGTGGAACGGCCTCCTCTTTATCCTTGCCACGAGAGTGGCTGCTCTCTGCTTTGTCCGTGCCATGGCGAATCACGAACCCTGCCATATTGACATCGAAAGAGAACCCTGGTTCTCTTATGGAGTGGCTTAGGTCCACCATGTTGACGTCGGAAACGGACGCATGTCTACCTTCATGGCAAACTGTCCGAAAGTTAATCGGCCTGATTCTATCGCCATCTGAATTTGTGCGCGCATACTTTGCGTCGTTGGTGGTGTGCGTGAACGTATGATGCCACTTGCAGTATGGCCTCTTGTTCATCTCTTGTGCCGTAGGGATCTTGTGGCCTTCGGGTAGCTTCAACTGTTTCTCTTTCAGTAACAGATCGAAGATCTGTTCGGTTTTGGTCACGTCAAAGTCCAACCCTCTTGGAGGCCCTGGTGGATTCACCCATTGGCAGGACACAGGTACTGGCGTCCGAGTCCACTCGGCTACCGCAACTTCCTGATCTTCCGCGGAATCTTCATCTTCATCGGCATTGACCAGGCTGATCGCGCGCTTGAACTTGTCTTGGTACAGTTCTGGATGGCGCTGCTCATATAAGGTCAGTCTATTGACCAGGTGCGTCAGCGAGTTGTACTCAACTTGGAACGTCAGATCCTTGAACGACGCTGCAGGCCTGCCACGGCCAGCTCGACTGCCTCTTTCTCAGTTATATGAACCGAATAGCATCGGTTCTTGACAGTTCTGAAACGTTGAATGTACTCAGCCACTGTCTCCCCTCGCTTTTGCCGAACCTGTGCTAGTTCGGCAATACCAGCTTCAGTAGTCTCTGAATGGTATTGGGTGTGGAACAGTTCCTCCAGTGCTTCCATGATTGCTGAATTTGGCTGCAAAGAGGTGTACCACCCAAAAGCTGGACCGGTGAGGGATTGCGAGAAGCTCCTCACCCGTAATGATCCGATGCCGAAGCCATGCCCAGCTGGGCCAGGTATCGGCTCACGTGCTCGATGGAGCTCGACCCTTCGACACCGAATTTGTTGAAGTCCGGAAGCCGGTACTTAGGCGGTAGTGGGATCAGGTCGAACTCATTGGGGTACGGCTTGGAATAGCCGATTATCTTCTTCTTCGGCAAGATGCCGAATTGATCTCTCAGGACTGCGCTGATCTGATCTGGTGGAGGAGTAGCAGCTGAACTTTCATGGACTGGCGCAGTGGCATACTTGGCTAGCCACGCTTGTTTCTCGCCTGCTCCTAGACTCCCCGCTGCAGTTGTTCTTCCTAGGAACAATTGCTCCTGCCGGCAATCCCTCCTGGTGGAGCCTGGATCGCCTGCATCCAGTTGTTGCAGTCCGGCACATATGCGCACACGTATCCGTGTGGGATTTCCTTGGGCGGGTCATGCAAGAACTGATAGTCGCCCGGGTCACCCCCAACTTTGTAGACGACGTATGCCGGCGAGCCTTGTTGCTGTGGAGCCGCCGTTGCGCACGGCAGAGGCGGCCTGGTGTGGAGTTGCATCTCTCCCTGGTGAGTCCCTAGAACAGGTCCTGAAGGGGAGTATCGACGCTCCATGATCTCTTGCACCACCCGGAGCGCAACGCGCTCCAATGTGTTCACCAGGCTCTCGAGTGCCGATGCAGTGAATGGGCCACCATGTAGTTGATCTCCTGACGCAGGGCTCTGGTACGTTCCTCTGAAGGGAGAGACAGATCCAACCCATCGAGGATGCCTTGTGGTGCGAATCCTTTGAACCTGACGCCGTGCGACCGGGTCTTCTCAAAGGAGCCGATGAGTTCGGCCTCGAGGATGACCTTCAGGTCATCGTACTTCTTCTTGTGTTCCGTGGGGAGATCCTCATACGTGATCGGTTTCTCCGCCACCTCGGATGTCGATGCTGACATGGATGTTGACGTGGATGTTGCAGAAGAAGTCCCACCGGGCGTGCCAGAATGTGTTACCCTCCAAAACCCCCCGACGGGCTTTGGTTAAGCAACACGAAGAGCCGGGAAGCTCCCAGGGCCGCTTAGTGGATCCCTGGCACCTCGCGTCGTCCCGCAAATCTTCTGGCGCGCGTCCTGGCGGTTGCTGGGCGTGCCACCTGACCTAGACCTGGTCAGGAAGGTGTTAGTGCTTCGATTGTTCCTGCATGGTAGACACGTGCACATTAAATACGAGCCTTATCGGCTCTCAGGTTTCCCTGTGGATCGGCTCAAAGAGCCGATTGCCCCATGGTCCTTGATGGATTAGCAATGGCATGGGGATCCTGCTTGATCAGGACAAAGCTAAAGCGATCCACGACAGTTTAGGGTTTTCACCGCATAATCGGAACGTCCTACGTGCGATCGGGCCTAGCAGCTACGAGAGGTGATGCAAACCACCCCTACGAGAGGCCTAAAAACCAACATACGTTGATTCCCGGAACATCCCTCGCAGGGACGGTAAACAACGCCTAACGCACTACCGGATCGTCCGACCCCAACATAAGGCCTAACTATGCAGATATTAAACTAATCCTTGCAGATGCAAGGAGCAACTATAACGGATCGGATCTACTAAGCATGATCAAGCAAGATGCTGCCCTTACGTCTAGATAGACGTAAGGGCAGCTAGATATGCAAGAGTTGCACTACGGTAGCATATTACGTGAAGAACAATGCTAACCCTAACACATCTATGATAACTACGTTGCTCGCCATCAAAAAGGCTTCAGTACGAGCAACGCATGAACAACATGGAGCTGCCTAGATCGCAAGATGCGATCTAGGCAGCATGATGCTTACCGGTAGAAACCCTCGAAGAGAAGGGGTGGCGATGCGCCGTATTTTGTGTTGGTTGAACGATGATTGTCCTCCTTTTCCGATAACCCTAGATACATATTTATAGTCCAAGGGACTTTCTAATTGAGGCGTGCACCTAACCGTGCACGGGCCAGACTCTATCTCTTTAATCTAAATTACAATGCGATCTAATATATTACAGATACATGGGCAACTTAGCCCAAACTCTCAGCGCAAGGCCGCTTCAAAGATGCTTCATGTGTACGTCCTTCAAGCCCATCTTCACTTACGGCCCATCTCCTGATTTGGCCAAAATCGGGTGGTAACAAAGGCTCCGGGGGTCGATCCCCGTTCCGGCAGGGTGCCGAAACGGGAACTTCTGACCCCCGAAACTAGGTTTCACGATGGCGGCGGTGCTCTAGGAGTATATGGGGTTTTTGCGACGGAAGGAATATATAGGCGAAAGGGCGGCGCGAGGGGGTGCCCGAGGGGCCCACCCCATATGGCGGCGCGCCCCCCTCTTGGCCACGCCGGCCTATGGTGTGGAGGCCGTGGGCCTCCCCCTGGCTTGCCCTTCTGGCTCCGTGTGTCCCTCGGAAAAATAGGAGTTTTGGCTTTTGTTTTGTCGAATTCCGAGAATATTGCCCGAACAACTTTTCTGGAACCAAAAAACAGCAGAAAACAGGAACTGGCACTTCGGGATCTTGTTAATAGGATAGTCCCGGCAAATGCATAAAAACATTATAAAGTGTGAACAAAACATGTAGGTATTGTCATAAAACTAGCATGGAACATAAGAAATTATAGATACGTTGGAGACGTATCACACAACACAACCAAAATAATTTACCCCAAGTTACAGTGAGGTTGTCAATCTCACCGGTTTTGCTGAACACAAAGGATTAAATGTATCGAGTGGAAGGAGATGTTTGTAGTAATTAAAGAGAACAGTGCTTGCAGAAAGTAAACAGAACAGGATTGCAGTAGATGAATTTATCAGTGTGAAGGAAATGACCGGGGTCCACGGTTCACTAGAGGTGTCTCTCCATAAAGATAAATAGCATGTTGGGTGAACAAATTACAGTTGGGCAATTGACAGAATATCGACCATACATGACAAGATGATTACTATGAGATTTGTTTGGGCATTACAACATAATACATAGACCGTAATCCAACTGCGTCTATGACTAATAATCCACCTTCGGTTATCGTCCGAACCCCTTTCAGTATTAAGTTGCAAGTAACAGATTATCGATTAAGCAATGTGTGTAAAGTAAATAATAGAATTACCCTTGGATAAAACATTGTTGTTTTCTCCCTAGTAGCAGCAGCAGCACATTGATACGTTGCAAATGTATCTATAATTTTTGATGCTCCATGCTTGTTCTACACCAATTTATATATGTTTTGTTTACACTTCGTGGCACTTTTATGCATTTTCCGGAACTAACCAATTGACAAGATGCCACAGTACCAGTTCCTTGTTTTCTGTTGTTTTTCTATTTTAGAAAAGTTGTACAGAAAATATTGTCGGAATTGGACGAAACAAAATCCAAAGTTCCTATTTTTCCGGAGCGAAGACGGAGTCCAGAGAAGAGACGGAGGAGGGCAACAGGGTGGCCACACCTGCCCTAGGCGTGGCCTGGCCCTGGCCCGCGCCTAGGCATGGTGTGGGGCCCACAGGCACCCCACCGACCTTAATCCTCCACCTATATAAAGGTCCCGACGCAAAAACCCTAAATATACAAGCCTCCATCCATGAAAAGTTCCGTAGCTCCGGCGCCGTCGCAGACAAGATCCGGGGGACAGAAGTCTCTGTTCCAGCACCCTGCCGGGACGGGGAATTTCCCCTGGAGCCATCTCCATCGACTCCAACGCCATCTCCATCGCCGTTTCTGACTTCCATGATGAGGAGGGAGTAGTTATCCCTCGGGGCTGAGGGCTCTACCGGTAGCTATGTGGTTTATCTCTCTCTCCCATGGTATGATCTTTATGTGACCATGAGCTTTGTAATATAGATGTCGTTATGCTATTCAAGTGAACTTTACTTATGTGATCTTCGGAGACTCCTTGCCCCACGTGTGTAAAGGTGGAGAGTATGCACCGTGTGGATATCTTAGGCTATATTTCACAGAATACTTGTTCACTGAATTATGATTTGAGTTGGATGTCTCTATGAAATTGTGGTGTGTTAGTACCTCCTATGAATGCTCAAAGTGCAGCGTGGGGTGTTCATTAGTACTTGGGAATACATTTTTAAGGTTTGCTTTTGCAGACGTACATAGTGAATTAGTGTTCGTTTTCCAGCCGGAGAGTCTTTCAGAGTAGCATAGTGAAGTGCTTATATTTATATTCCTTTATGATATCATTGTTGAGAGTGACACTAGTGAAAGTATGATCCCTAGGCCTTGTTTCCAATTAAGCATCGAATCACCGTTTATTTACTATTTTACTGCATGTTTACTTGCTGCCATATTTATTTTAGATTGTTATTACCACTCATATTCATCCATATCACTTGAATTTTATTATCTCTTCACCGAACTAGTGCACCTATACATCTGACAAGTGTATTGGGTGTGTTGGGAACACAAGAGACTTCTCGTATCGTAATTGCAGAGTTTCTCGAGAGGGATACCTTTGACCGCTACCTCCCTGAGTTCGATAAACCTTGGGTGATCCACTTAAGGGAAATTTGTTGTTGTTCTACAAACCTCTGCACTTGGAGGCCCAACACTGTCTACAAGAATAGAAGCGTGCGTAGACATCACACATCTACAATCTTAGAAGTTATTGTCACTCTCCCAGATTACTAGAGGCATGAACCTACTCTCGAGCATAAATACCCCCTCTTGGAGTCACAAACATCTACTTGGCAAGAGTATTTACTAGCAACGGAGAGCATGCAAGATCACAAATAACATATGCCATGAATATATAATCGACCTCAACATAGTATACAATATTCATCGGATCCCAGCAAACATAACATGTAGGATTACATAAGTATGATATGATCATGTAGGACAGCTCACAAGATCTAAACATGAAGCACAAATTGGAGAAGACAACTATCTAGCTAGTGCCATGGACCCATAGTCCAGGGATGAACTACTCACGCATCACTTCGGAGGTGGGCATGGCGATGTAGATGCCTCCTGCGATGATTTCCCCCTCCGGCTGGGTGCCGGGAAGAGCTTCAGAACCTCCCGAGATGGGTTCTGCGATGGCGGCCATGATGGAACTTTTTGCGGATGGAGGCTCGGGTATTCAGGGTTTTCCCGAGATCGTGATTAAATAGGCGGAGGGGCAATGTCGGTTGAGGCTAGGGTGGCCCACACCACCCCTAGGCGCGGCCAGGGCCAAGCCGTGCCTAGGGCAGGTGTGGCCGCCCTGTGCCCCCTTCGACTCCCCTCTGGACTATGTCTTTGTTACAGTAAAATATTGACTTCGGCTTTTGTTTCATCCAATTCCGAGAATATTTCCTGTAAAACATTTCTGGAATACAAAAACATCAGAAAACAGGGAACTGACACTGTGACATCTTGTTAGTAGGTTAGTGCCGGAAAATGTATATAAGTGCAATGAAGTATGAACAAAACATATATGAATTAGTGTAAAACAAGCATGGAGCATCAAAAATTATAGATACGTTTGAGACGTATCAAGCATCCCCAAGCTTAACTCCTGCTCGTCCTCGAGTAGGTAAGTGATAACAAAATAATTTTTGAGGTGACATGAAGCCAACACAATCTTGATCAAGCATGTAAAGCATTGTGAGCTGGGATCAAAGTACTCTAAACATAGGCATGATAGATATAATTCAATAGAACTTAGCAACTATGTTATAACATGAAGAGTAACTCAAACAAAGTATCATGATTAATAGTGCATTGGAAGCAACTGTTTGTTTATGAGCATAGAGAAAACATAACAATGTGGTACTCAACATGTCCTTGATGAAGTAGCAAAACATAAATGCTATGACACCTTCAAAGTTCAGAGGGTGACTAGATACAAATAATTTGAGAACAAACAATAGTCATAATCATGAATCAATCAATAATAATTTTGGGACTATGCACATTGCACTAAGAATGAAAACTATGCTCTCTTAATTGGTGCATAAATAAGAAGATGAAGACTCAACATAAAAGTAAAAGAGAGAATCTTTGCAGAGTAAGCAAGATAAACAAGTTTTATAAACCTTCCAAAAAATATGGTACTTATTAGCTTTGAGCTCTCATTGCCCCTATCATAAACATCTTGAATGGTTAAAGTTAATGTGAATCAAATATGAGCTATATGCTTGCAAATCACAATTTTAAAATCTCATGCCCCTTGAATGCGAGTACCTAAACCTCATGCTACTCAACTTAGGTCCCAAATATGTTCTTATCATTGTAAGTATACATGTATCATTTAGAACCGCCAACGGGGTACCTCTTGCCCGATGATATAGAGGTACTCTTGTAGGAGCAATCCTATGCCAAAATGACAAGACAAACAGACAATGAGCATCTCAACAAATTTTTTTATTTACTATGGGTATAGCTTTTTATTGCAAATGCTTCATAGAATGCTCACTATGGTTCTCTGTAAATTTCCACCATGAATGATACATGGCTTAGATTAGCGGCCTAGGCGTTTCCCTAACTCATATACAAACTCGATGGACTTACAAGTTTTCATTTTATTTCGCACCGCTAGGCATCCATAAACAAAAGAACATGACATCAACTAAATATAAGTGCAATGGGAACCCCAAGAGGAAGGTATGATGCGCACGGCAAGTTTCCCTCGGTATGAAACCAAGGTTATCGAACCAGTAGGAGCCAAGAAGCACGTGAAGGTTGTTGGTGGAGGAATGTAGTGCGGCGCAACACCAGTGAAACCGGCGCCAACGTGGAACCTGCACAACACAATCAAAGTACTTTGCCCCAACGTAACAGTGAGGTTGTCAATCTCACCGGCTTGCTGAAAACAAAGGATTAAACGTATCGAGTGGAAGATGGTGTTTGTTTGCAAAGAACAGTAAAAGCAGTAGAATGTATTCAGATGTAAAAGAATGGACCGGGGTCCACAGTTCACTAGTGGTGTCTCTCCAATAAGATAACTAACATGCTGGGTGAACAAATTACAGGTGGGCAATTGACAAATAAAGATTCAATACATATCAACGATGATTACTATGTGATTTAATCAGGCATTACGACAAAGTACATAGACCGCTATCCAGCATGCATCTATGCCTAAATAATCCACCTTCAGGTTATCATCCGAACCCCTTCCGGTATTAAGTTGTAAACAACAAATAATTGCATTAAGTATGGTGCGTAATGTAATCAACACAAATATACTTAGACAAAGCATCAATGTTTTATCCCTAGTAGCAACAGGACATCCACAACCTTAGAACTTTCTGTCACTGTCCCAGATTAAATGGAGGCATGAACCCACTATCGAGCATAATTACCCCCTCTTGGAGTTACAAGTATCAACTTGGCCAGAGCCTCTACTAGCAACGGAGAGCATGCAAGAACATAAACAACACATATATGATAGATTGATAATCAACTTAACATAATATTCTCTATTCATCGGATCCTGCCAAACACAACATGTAGCATTACAAATAGATGATCTTGATCATGTTAGGCAGCTCACAAGATCTATAACAATGAAAGCACAAGCGGAGAAGACAACCATCTAGCTACTGCTATGGACCCATAGTCCAAGGATGAACTACTCACGCATCAATCCGGAGGCGGGCATGATGATGTAGAGCCCTCCGGTGATGATTCCCCTCCGCAGGTGCCTGAGGCGATCTCCCGAATCCCCGAGATGGGATTGGCGGCGGCGGCCTCTCGGTAATGTTTTCCGTATCGTGGCGCTCGGTACAGGGGGTTTCGCGACGAAGGCTATTTGTAGGCGGAAGGGTAGGTCAAGGGGCGCGAGGGCCCACACACTAGGCCGCGCGGCCAGGGCTGGGCCGCGCCGCCCAGTGTGTGGCCACCTCGTGGCCCCACTTCGTCTCCTCTTCGGTCTTCGTGTAAAAATAGGCCCCTGGGCGTTGATTTCGTCCAATTCCGAGAATATTTCCTTACTAGGATTTGAAACCAAAAACAGCAAAAAACAAGAATGGCACTTCGGCATCTTGTTAATAGGTTAGTGCCGGAAAATGTATAATAATGCTGTAAAGTATGTATAAAACATTCAAGTATTGTAATAAAAGTAGCATGGAACATAATAAATTATACATATGTTCGTATCAAGCATCCCCAAGCTTAGTTCCTACTCGTCGTCGAGTAGGTAAACGATAACACAAATAATTTCTGAAGTGACATGCTACCAACATAATCTTGATCAACATTATTGTAAAGCATATGAGATGAATGGAGTGATCTGAACAAAAGATTGCTAACAAAGATAATGACTAAACAAATGAATCATATAGCAAAACTTTTCATGAATAGTACTTTCAAACAAGTATCAATAAGACTTGCATAAGAGCTAACTCATAAGCAATAAATTCAAAGTAGAATGAATTGAAGCAACACAAAGGATGATTAAGTTTCAGCAATTGCTTTCAACTTGTAACATGTATATCTCATGGATATTTGTCAACATAGAGTAATATAACAGGTGCAATAAGTAAACATGTAAGAATCAATGCACACAGTTAACACAAGTGTTTGCTTCTAAGATAGAAAGAAATGGGTAAACTGACTCAACATAAAGTAAAAGAATGGCCCTTCGCAGAGGGAAGCATGGATTACTATTTTTGTGCTAGAGCTTTTGTTTTGAAAACATAGAAACAATTTTGTCAACGGTAGTAATAATTCATATGTGCTATGCATAATACTTCCTACAAGTTGCATGTCTCATGCATAGAGTACTAATAGTGCTCGCACCTTGTCCTACTTAGCTCGGAAACACGGATTATCATCACATGACATATGCTTCAACCAAGTGTCACAAAGGGGTACCTCTATGCCGCCTGTACAAGTGTCTAAGGAGAAAGCACGCATTGGATTTCTCGCTTTTGATTATTCTCAACTTAGACATCCATACCGGGACAACATAGACAACAAATAATGGACTCCTCTTTTAATGCTTAAGCATTCAACAATAGTTAATATTCTCATAAGAGATTGAGGTTGTATGTCCAAACTGAAACTTCCACCATGATACATGGCTTTAGTTAGCGGCCCAATGTTCTTCTCTAACATATGCATACTCAAACCATTTGATCATGAAGTCCACTTACTTCAGACAAGACGAACATGCATAGCATCTCACATGATATCCAACAAAGGTAAAGTTGATGGCGTCCCCAGAAAACATGGTTACCGCTCAACAAGCAACTTATAAGAATTAAGACACATAACTACATATTCATTACCACAATAGTTTTTAAGCTATTTGTCCCATGAGCTATATATTGTAAAGGTAGAGGAATGAAATTTTAAAGGTAGCACTCAAGTAATTTACTTTGGAATGGCAGAAAATACCACATAGTAGGTAGATATGGTGGACACAAATGGCATGGATTTTGGCTCAAGGTGTTTGGATGCACGAGAAGCATTTCCTCTCGTACAAGGTTTGGGCTAGCAAGGTTGTTTGAAGCAAACACAAGTATGAACAGGTACAGCAAAACTCACACAAGAACATATTGCAAGCATTATAAGACTCTACACTGTCTTCCTTGTTGTTCAAACACTTTACCCGAAAATATCTATACTTAGAGAGACCAATCATGCAAACCAAATTAAACAAGCTCTACGGTAGTTCTTCATTAATAGATTAAACTACATGATGCAAGAGCTTAAACATGATCTATGAGAGCTCAAACAATTGCCAAGTTACCAAACCATATGCAGCATTTTCCAATTCCAACCAAATAACAATTTAACGAAGCAATAAGCTTTCGCCATGAACATTAAAGCACAATTAAGAACACAAGTGTTCCATATGAAAAAGCGGAGCGTAATATCTCCAATATAAGAATGGTGGGATCCAACTTTATTCAAACAAAACAAAAATAAAAACAAACCGACGCTCCAAGTAAAGAACATAAGAATGTGACGGAATAAAAATATAGTTTCACTAGAAGTGACCTGATAATGTTGTCGATGAAGAAGGGGATGCCTTGGGAATCCCCAAGCTTAGATGCTTGAGTCTTCTTAAAATATGCAGGGATGAACCACCGGGGCATCCCCAAGCTTAAACCTTTCACTCTTCTTGATCATAGTATATCATCCTCTTCTCTTGACCCTTGAAAACTTCCTTCACACAAACTTCAAGCAAACTCATTAGAGGGTTAGTGCATAACCAAAAATTCAAATATTCAGAGGTGACACAATCATTCTTAACACTTCTGGACATTGCACAAAGCTTCTGAAAGTTAATGGAATAAAGAAACTCATTCAACATAGCAAAAGCGGCAATGCGAAATAAAAGACAGAATCTGTCAAAAACAGAACAGTCCGTAAAGACGCATCTGGCAGGGGCACTTAACTTGCTCAAATGGAAAAACTCAAAACTAATGAAAGTTGCGTACATATCTGAGGATCATCCTCGTAAATTTGCAGATTTTTTCGATTGTTTTACAGAGACTTCTGCGAGAATTCGTGACAGACAGCAATGCTATTTCTGCGCAGCGATCCCAAATATAGTATCAACTTTAGCATAAAAACTTTACTTGGCACAAAAACATGATAAGGAGAGGTTGCTACAGTAGTAAACAACTTCCAAGACTCAACAATACAGTAAATAAAATAAAACATGGGTTATCTCCCAAGAAGTGCTTTTCTTTAACGCCTTTCAGCTAGGAGCAGAAAGTGCAAATCAAGTAACATCAAGAGAAGAAGCATCAACATCATAACTTGTTCTAATAATAGAATCAAAAGGCAACTTCATTCTCTTTCTAGGGAAGTGTTCCATACCTTTCTTGAGAGGAAATTGATATTTAATATTACCTTCCCTCATATCAATAACAGCACCAACGGTTCGAAGAAAAGGTCTTCCCAACACAATAGGACAAGATGCATTGCATTCGATATCCAAGAAAACAAAATCAACGGGGACAAGGTTATTGTTAACCGTAATACGCACATTATCAATCCTCCCCAAAGGTTTCTTTTTAACATTATCGGCAAGATTAACATCCAAATAACAATTCTTCAATGGTGGCAAGTCAAGCATATCATAAATCTTTTTAGGCATAACAGAAATACTTGCACCAAGATCACATAAAGCATTACATTCAAAGTCATTGAATTTCATTTTAATGATGGGCTCCCAACCATCTTCTAACTTCCTAGGAATAGAAGCTTCAAGTTTTAATTTCTCTTCCCTAGCTTTAATGAGAGCATTTGTAATATGTTTTGTAAAGGCTAAATTTATAGCACTAGCATTGGGACTTCTAGCAAGTTTTTATAAGAACTTTATAACTTCAGTAATATGACAATCATCAAAATCTAAACCATTATGTTCTACAACAATTGAATCATTGTCACCAATATTTTGAAAAATTTCAGCAGTTTTATCACAAACAGCAGTTTCAGCAGTTTCAGGCAATTTTGCGCGCTTCATACTAGGAGTAGAAACATTGCCAACACCAATTATTTTACTATTGATAGTAGGAGGTGCAGCAACATGTGAAGAATTAACATTACTAGTGGTGGTAATAGTCCATACTTTAGCTACATTATTCTCTTTAGCAAGTTTCTCTTTTTCTTCTCTATCCCACCTAGCATGCAATTCAGCCAACAATCTAATATTATCATTAATTCGAACTTGGATGGCATTTGTTTTAGCAAACCTAGCATCTTGAACTTCCTCAGGCATAACTTTCAATTTTAAAAGATCAACATCAAGAGCAAGACTATCAACCTTAGAAGCAAGAATATCAATTTTACCAAGTTTTTCTTCAACAGTTTTATTGAAAGCAGTTTGTGTACTAATAAATTCTTTGAGCATGACTTCAAGACCAGAGGGTACACTCTTATTATTGTTGTAAGAATTACCATAACCATTACCATTATTAGAAGGATATGGCCTATAGTTGTTGTTACCATAATTATTTCTATAAGCATTGTTGTTGAAATTATTGTTCTTAATGAAATTCACATCAAAATTTTCTTCTTGAGCAACCAATGAAGCTAAAGAAACATTATTAGGATTAATATGAGATCTACCATTTGCAAGCATAGACATAATAGCATCAATCTTATCACCCAAAGAAGAGGTTTCTTTAACAGAATTTACCTTCTTACCTTGAGGAGTTCTTTCAGTGTGCCATTCAGAGTAATTGATCATCATATCATCAAGTAGTTTAGTTGCGGCGCCCAGGGTGATGGACATAAAAGTACCTCCAGCAGCTGAATCCAATAGGTTCCTCGAGGAAAAATTTAATCCTGCATAAAAGGTTTGGATGATCATCCAAGTAGTCAGTCCATGGGTTGGGCAATTCTTTACCAAAGATTTCATTCTCTCCCATGCTTGAGCAACATGTTCATTATCAAATTGTTTAAAATTCATTATGCTACTTCTCAAAGATATAATCTTAGCAGGAGGATAATATTTACTAATAAAAGCATCTTTACACTTAGTCCATGAATCAATACTATTCTTAGGCAAAGATAGCAACCAATCTTTAGCTCTTCCTCTTAATGAGAAAGGAAACAATTTCAGTTTTATAATATCACCATGTATATCCTTATACTTTTGCATTTCACAAAGTTCAACAAAATTATTAAGATGGGCAGCAGCATCATCAGTACTAACACCAGAAAATTGCTCTCTCATAACAAGATTCAGTAAAGCAGGTTTAATTTCATAGAATTCTGCTGTAGTAGCAGGTGGAGCAATAGGAGTACATATAAAATCATTATTATTTGTGCTAGTGAAGTCACACAACTTAGTATTTTCAGGAGTACCCATTATAACAGTAGTAAAATAAACTAAGCAAATAAAGTAAAGACAAGTAACTAATTTTTTGTGTTTTTGATATAGAGAATCAAGACAAGTAAATAAAGTAAAGCTAGCAACTAATTTTTGTGTGTTTTGTTTAAGTGCAGCAAACAAAATAGTAAATAAAATAAAGCAAGACAAAAACAAAGTAAAGAGATTGAAGTGGAGACTCCCCTTGCAGCGTGTCTTGATCTCCCCGGCAACGGCGCCAGAAAAATATGCTTGATGCGCGTAAATGTACACGTCCGTTGGGAACCCCAAGAGGAAGGTGTGATGCGCACAGCAGTTTTCCCTCAGAAAGAAACCAAGGTTATCGAACCAGTAGGAGCCAAGAAGCACGTGAAGGTTGTTGGGGGAGGAGTGTAGTGCGGCGCAACACCGGTGAAACCGGCGCCAACGTGGAACCTGCACAACAAAGTACTTTGCCCCAACGTAACAGTGAGGTTGTCAATCTCACCGGCTTGCTGAAAACAAAGGATTAAACGTATCGAGTGGAAGATGGTGTTTGTTTGCAAAGAACAGGAAAAGCAGTAGAATGTATTCAGATGTAAAAGAATGGACCGGGGTCCACAGTTCACTAGTGGTGTCTCTCCAATAAGATAACTAACATGCTGGGTGAACAAATTACAGCAATTGACAAATAAAGATTCAATACATATCAACGATGATTACTATGTGATTTAATCAGGGCATTACGACAAAGTACATAGACCGCTATCCAGCATGCATCTATGCCTAAATAATCCACCTTCAGGTTATCATCCGAACCCCTTCCGGTATTAAGTTGTAAACAACAGATAATTGCATTAAGTATGGTGCATAATGTATTCAACACAAATATCCTTAGACAAAGCATCAATGTTTTATCCCTAGTAGCAACAGCACATCCACAACCTTAGAACTTTCTGTCACTGTCCCAGATTAAATGGAGGCATGAACCCACTATCGAGCATAATTACCCCTCTTGGAGTTACAAGTATCAACTTGGCCAGAGCCTCTACTAGCAACGGAGAGCATGCAAGAACATAAACAACACATATATGATAGATTGATAATCAACTTAACATAATATTCTCTATTCATCGGATCCCGCCAAACACAACATGTAGCATTACAAATAGATGATCTTGATCATGTTAGGCAGCTCACAAGATCTATAACAATGAAAGCACAAGCGGAGAAGACAACCATCTAGCTACTGCTATGGACCCATAGTCCAAGGATGAACTACTCACGCATCAATCCGGAGGCGGGCATGATGATGTAGAGCCCCTCCGGTGATGATTCCCCTCTCCGGCAGGGTGCCGGAGGCGATCTCCTGAATCCCCGAGATGGGATTGGCGGCGGCCTCTCGTAATGTTTTCCGTATCGTGGCTCTCGGCGGGGGTTTCGCGACGAAGGCTATTTGTAGGCGGAAGGGTAGGTCAAGGGCGACGCGAGGGCCCACACACTAGGGCCGCGCGGCCAGGGCCTGGGCGCGCCGCCCTGGTGTGTGGCCACCTCGTGGCCCCACTTCGCTCCCTTTCGGTCTTCTGGAAGCTTCGTGTAAAAATAGACCCCTCGGCGTTGATTTCGTCCAATTCCGAGAATATTTCCTTACTAGGATTTATGAAACCAAAAACAGCAGAAAAACAGCAACTGGCACTTCGGCATCTTGTTAATAGGTTAGTGCCGGAAAATGTATAATAATGTTGTAAACTATGTATAAAACATTCAAGTATTGTCATAAAAGTAGCATGGAACATAAGAAATTATAGATACGTTTGCGACGTATCAATGACATCAACTAAATATGAATAAGTGCAAGGTCAAAAGTGTTCCCCATGAAAGCACGGTTATACTAACTCCCAACTTGCAATCTGCAAACACATAAACTTCATAAGATAGTCACAATGATCAAGTTTATTAAGTGCAAGTAAATGTGCCATCAAGTTCGTGAGAGCTTTACTGACTAATTTTCTCATGCAAAAATTTAATTTGGAAGATAAATAAAAACATGATGAATATACTTGGAATAGCAATAATGCTACTAGGTAGATATGGTGGACACAATTGACAAACTTTGGTTTATGGTGGTTGGATGCACGAGTAGAGTTCATATTCAGTACAGGAAAGCTAGCAAAAGACTGAGAGCGACCAACTAAGAGAGCAATAATGGCCATAATCATGCATAGCGACAAAACATTATCAATCAAAGCATAAAGTGATATTAAGCGTCAAAAACTAAATGATCATAGAGGCTTTAGTCGACTGGTTATAGTCATAACATGGTATAAGCATGCACCAAGTCAACCCAATAAAGCATCAAAGGAGAATACCACAATATTATGATTTTATGATGGAAACAACACATGATTTTTTCAATGACACATTATGCACTCTCAGCCATTTGAAACAAGTCATGCTACAACAACAAATACTAAGCATATGACAAGAATAACATCCAACATATATGACATGCCAAAGTCTATACCACAGTCTAAACAAGCATCCTTTTGCATCACTATAGCCATGAAACATTTTACTCGTCTCCAACACCAATCAACTTATTTGAAATAACTCTCAAAGATGAAATAAAATATGGACCAGAGAGAAATCATACACAAATAAATAATACTAATGAGCTCTGAACAAAATTCAAATGAAATAACAAGAGTTAAACGCAGTACTAGAAAACTAGAACACTCGCAGAACAATAACAACGAAAACTAGAGCGTTCTATGCAATTAAAACGGAGCAGGTCTTTGATGGGATTCGTAGCATAGAAAACAAAAAAATTTCTACCGCAAGAACGAAAACCAAGCCAAGATCTAATCTAGTAGACGGTAGCAACGAGGAGATGATGAGACTAACCCTCGAAGATTCGCAAAGCTTAACAAGATTAGATCTCGGGGTGGATGTAGACGATCACTTGCCGCTTGCAAAAGCGCGTAGAAGATCTTGATCTTGACGGTGCCACAATCGGGCAGCACCTCCGTACTCGGTCACACGTACGGTGTTGATGAAGACGACATCCTTCTCCCCGTTCCAGCGGGCAGCAGAAGTAGTAGCTCCTCCTTGAATCCGGCAGCACGATGGCATGGTGGCGGTGGCGATGGAGATCTCCGGCGGAGCTTCGCTAAGCGTTGCGGGAGAAGGAGGGGGGCGGCTAGGGTTTGGGGAGAGGGTGGCCGGCCTCCTTGGGTGCGGCCAAGGTGGTGTTGTGGTGGCCGGCCCCCTCCCCTTGGCCCCTCATTATATAGGTGGAACCCCCAAGTGTTGGACTACAAGTCTTCGAATAAGACCCCAACCCAAAACCTTCCATGTGTAGGGAAACCTACCCAAGGTGGGATTCCCACCTCAAGTGGGACTCCCACCCTTCCATGGGGGTGGCCGGCCCCCTTGGTGGAGTCCACTTGGGACTCCACCCCTCTAGGGTTGGCCGGCCATGGGTGGTGGAGTCCCTTCGGGACTCCGCCTTCCAAAGTGATTTCTTCCGGACTTTTCTAGAACCTTCCATAAATGCACCGGATCATTTTCAAACTTATAAAATGACTTCCTATATATGAATCTTATTCTCCGGACCATTCCGGAACTCCTCGTGATGTCCGGGATCCCATCCGAGACTTCGAACAAAACTTCGAACTCCATTCCATATTCAAGTTCTACTAATACGACATCAAACCTTAAGTGTGTCACCCTACGGTTCGCGAACTATGCAGACATGGTTGAGACTTCTCTCCGACCAATAACCAATAGCGGGATCTGGAGATCCATAATGGCTCCCACATATTCAACGATGACTTAGTGATCGAATGAACCATTTACATATGATACCGATTCCCTTTGTCTCGCGATATATTACTTGTCCGAGGTTTGATCATCGGTATCACGATACCTTGTTCAACCTCGTCTCCTGACAAGTACTCTTTACTCGTACCGTGGTATGTGGTCTCTTATGAACTATTCATATGCTTGCAAGCTATTTAGACGACATTCCACCGAGAGGGCCCAGAGTATATCTATCCGTCATCGGGATGGACAAATCCCACTGTTGATCCATATGCCTCAAGCTCATACTTTCCGGATACCTAATCCCACCTTTATAACCACCCATTTACGCAGTGGCGTTTGATGTAATCAAAGTACCCTTCCGGCATAAGTGATTTACATGATCTCATGGTCGAAAGGACTTGGTAACTATGTATCGAAAGCTTATAGAAAATGAACTTAATGACGTGATCTTATGCTACGCTTAATTGGGTGTGTCCATTACATCATTCACATAATGATATAACCTTGTCATTAATAACATCCAATGTTCATGATCATGAAACGATGATCATCTATTAATCAACAAGCTAGTTATACAAGAGGCTTTACTAGGGACTTCTTGTTGTTTACATAACACACATGTATCAATGTTTCGGTTAATACAATTATAGCATGGTATATAAACATTCATCATAAACACAAAGATATATAATAACCAATTTATTATTGCCTCTTGGGCATATCTCCAACAGTCTCCCACTTGCACTAGAGTCAATAATCTAGACTACATTGTAAGGTACCTAACACCCATGGCATTCTGGTGTTGGTCATGCTTTGCCCTAGGGAGAGCTTTAGTCAACGGATCTGCTACATTCAGATCAGTGTGTACTTTGCAAATCTTTACTTCTCCATCTTCGATGTACTCGCGAATCGAATGAAAACGCAGCTTGATATGCTTTAGCTTCTTGTGTGACCTTGGTTCTTGTGCATTGGCGATGGCACCCATGTTGTCACAATAAATGACTAGTGGGTCCAATGCACTAGGAACCACACCAAGCTCAACAATGAACCTCTTCATCCATACCGCTTCCGATGAAGCCTCCGAAGCCGCTATGTATTCCGATTCTGTTGAAGACTTCGCCACCGTGCACTGCTTGAGCAGCACCAGCTTATGCAGCACCATTCAATATAAACACGTACCCAGACTGAGACTTAGAGTCATCAGGATCGGTGTTCCAACTTGCATCGGTGTAACTAGTTACAACGAGCTCTTGGTCACCGCCATAACAAAGAAACATATCCTTAGTTCTTTTCAAGTACTTCAGGATATTCTTGACCGCTGTCCAGTGTTCCATTCCTGGATCACTTTGATATCTGCTAGTTAAACTAACAGCATGTGCTATATCCGGTCTAGTACACAATGGCATACATGATAGAGCCTACTGCCGAGGCATAGGGGATCTGATTCATCCTCTCTCTTTCTTGCCGTAGCCGGACCTTGAGTCTTACTCAAGACCTTACCTGGCAACATCGGTAAGAATCCTTTCTTACTTTCATCCATTCTAAATTTCTTTAGAATCTTGTCCAGGTATGTACTCTGTGAAAGCCCTATTAGGCGTCTTGATCTATCTCTATAAATCTTGATGCCTAATATGTATGCTGCTTCACCAAGGTCCTTCATTGAAAAACATTTATTCAAATAACCTTTTAGACTGTTTAATAGTTCTATATCATTCCCAATCAATAATATGTCATCTACATATAATATCAGGAATGCTACAGAGCTCCCACTCACTTTCTTGTAAATACAAGCCTCTCCATGGCACTGTATAAACCCGAAGTCTTTGATCACCTTATCAAAGCGCGGTTCCAACTCCTGGATGCTTGCTTCAGTCCATAAATGGAACGCTGAAGTTTGCATACCATGTCAGCACTTTTAGGATCGACAAAACCTTTGGGTTGTACCATATACAACTCTTCCTCAATGTCACCATTAAGGAACGCCGTTTTGACATCCATCTGCCAAATCTCATAATCGAAAAATGCAGCTATTGCTAACAAAATCCTCACAGATTTTAGCTTCGCTACAGGTGAGAAAGTCTCATCGTAGTCAACACCTTGAATTTGTCGGAAACCCTTTGCGACAAGTCGAGCTTTATAGATAGTAACATTACCATCAGCATCTGTTTTTCTCTTGAAGATCCATTTATTCTCAACAGCCTTGCGGCTATCAGGTAGATCTACCAAAGTCCATACTTTGTTATCATACATGGATCCCATTTCGGATTTCATGGCTTCTTGCCATTTGTTGGAATCTGGGCTCATCATCGCTTCTTCATACGTCGCAGGGTCCTCATCATTGTTGTCCACAATCATGAGATTTAGACAAGGATCATACCAATCAGGAGTGGTACGTTCCCTTGTCGACCTGCGAGGTTCAGTAGCTACTTCGTTCGAAGTTTCATGATCATTATCATTAGCTTCCTCTGTTACCGGTGCGGCGGCACAGGAACATCTTCCGGTACTGCGCAACTCTGATCAACGAGAGAAGGTTCAGTAACCTCGTCGAGTTCTACTTTTCTTCCAGTCACTTCTTTAGTAAGAAACTCTTTCTCAAGAAAGGTTCCGTTCTTAGCAACAAAGATTTTGCCTTCGGATCTGTGATAGAAAGTATACCCTATAGTTTCCTTAGGGTATCCTATGAAGACGCATTTCTCCGCTTTGGGTTCTAGCTTGTCCGGTTGTAACTTTTTTACATAGGCTTCGCAACCCCAAACTTTAAGGAACGACAGCTTAGGTTTCTTATTAAACCATAATTCATACGGTGTCATTGCAACGGATTTCGATGGTGCCCTATTTAAAGTGAATGCTGCTGTCTCTAACGCATAACCCCAAAATGATAACGGCAAATCAGTAAGAGACATCATAGAACGAACCATATCTAAGAGAGTTTGATTACGACGTTCGGACACACCATTGTGCTGTGGTGTTCCCGGCGGTGTCAACTGTGAAAGTATTCCGCATTTCTTTAAATGCATGCCAAACTCATAACTCAGATATTCGCCTCCGCGATCAGAACGCAGAAACTTGATCTTCTTGTTACGTTGATTTTCTACTTCACTTTGGAATTCCTTGAACTTCTGGAAAGTCTCGGATTTATGTTTCATGAAATAGATATACCCATATCATCTGTGAAGGTTAGAACATAACGATAACCACCGCGCGAGGCTACACTCATTGGTCCGCACACATCGGTATGTATGATTTCCAATAAGTCAGTAGCTCGCTCCATAATACCAGAGAATGGAGTCTTAGTCATTTTTCCCATTAGACATGCCTCGCATCTGTCAAGTGACTGAAAGTCAAGTGACTCAAGTAATCCATCGGAATGGAGTTTCTTCATGCGTTTCACTCCAATATGACCAAGACGACAGTGCCACATATAAGTAGAATTATCATTCAATTTAATTCGCTTAGCATCAATGTTATGAACATGTGTATCACTACTATCGAGACTTAATAGAAATAAGGGATTTCTATTTTCGTGCCCCTGCTTCGTTAGTTGTACTCAGTTTTCCCCAGCTCGTTAGTTTTTCCTCAGTTTTCCCCTCCTCTAGTTTGAAACCCCTCGAAGACGCGGGTTGCCGTCAGGTCAGAGGCCTTACCGTTACCGTGAGGTCAGTTCCTCTCTGACCGTCTCGTGCTGACGGGTATCCATCCATCTACCGCTGACGCGTGGGCCGTTTTATTTCCTGATTGTATACGCGGTGCTGCCAATGACAAATGGGGCCGCTCTATGGGGCTGCCGCAGCCAATGACCAGTGGGTCGTCTATTTATTTATAGAAAATTATATATTGCCGCTCTGTGGGGCCTCCGCAGCCAATGACCGCTGTGGTCGTCTATTTTATTTAGAGAATATAATATAGAGCCGCTCTGTAGGGGCCGCCTCAGCCCATGGCAGGTGACTATTTTCGCAGCTTAATCTAAAGTGACTCTTATGCTAAACATTGTGCATCCCGACGTTGACCTAGCAGTGGCGGCGAGCATAGCCGTTCTGGCATCGGCATCGGCATCGTTTGGAGGATGTGGTGCTCGAATAATAGTGGAAATGCGATATTATTTTTTACATGCATAATATATAGAAAATAGCTAGATCTCTAAATCGATGCATATGAAGCTACATATATATTCTTGGTCATAATCCCCTTAATTATCTAAAGGGGATGGATGCATGGCTTCACGTCGTCGTCGCTTTCATCGTCAGTATCTTCGTCGTCTGAGTAGTAGTACCTCCTGCACATTGTTCCGTCGAACACCTTCACTGTGAGCACATCATCGCCTTCATATTTGAAGTGTACGAACCAGCCGAAATCCACACCGTGCGCGATGGCGAATTTCTCCCAGCCCTTGTCGAGGTACATCCGGCCTTGTCCGTCAAATAGGACCTCCATGGTCCAGAGACGAGGACCGCAGTCAGCTGCTCGCAGATACACCTTAGCTGGCTCCTTGCCGTCAAGATAGTCCGCAAATTTTTTTGGGAGTTCCTGCAAAGAGATCGAGCGCCGATCGTTTGAAATTAGGGAACCCTTGAAATTAAAGGTTTTTTAGAACATGCCCATAATTAATCACATGCATCATATATGTGGGAACGCGTACATACCTTCTTGACCAAAGGGTCTTCATAGACGACGATGAAGAACTCCTCTATGATCAATGGCAGTGTTGACGGTGGTGGTGGCAATGATGATGATCCACTTCCCCTTCCCCTTCCCCTTCCCCTTCCGGTCCGCGTCCGAGACGTGGAAGCCATGGCAATGGATCAAGTGTATGTGAACGAAGAAGAGAGAGGCAGAACCTATTGACACAAGGGATGGCCGTGTGGGTGTTTATAAGGGAGAGATGACCGTTGTAGGGGTTTACACAATAAAATAAGGAGGAGATGACCGTTGTGGGGGTTTATACACAATAAATTAAGGAGGAGACGACCGTTGTGGGGGTATATATCTCAACAAAAAAAGTAATGCGGACTATGTTGACGGAAATGGAACTTCGTGATATAGTTTATCATTTTACCGTGAAAAGTAATGCCTAAAAGAAAAGTAATGGCTACAAGAAATCGGTGATGGTTTATCGTTTTTTGCGTGAAAAGTAATGGGTACAAGAAATGGGTGATGGTGTATCATTTTTTGCGTGAAAAGTAATGGCTACAACAAAATCGGTGATGGTTTATCATTTTTTGCGTGGAAAGTAATGGGTACAAGAAATGGGTGATGGTGTATCATATTTTTGCGTGAAAAGTAATGGCTACAACAAAATCGGTGATGGTTTATCGTTTTTTGCGTTGAAAGTAATGGGTACAAGAAATGGGTGATGGTGTATCATTTTTTGCGTGAAAAGTAATGGCTACAACAAAATCGGTGATGGTTTATCATTTTTTGCGTGGAAAGTAATGGCTACAAGAAATGGGTGATGGTGTATCATTTTTTTGCGTGAAAAGTAATGGCTACAACAAATCGGTGATGGTTTATCATTTTTTTGCGTGGAAAGTAATGGCTACAACAAATCGGTGATGGTTTATCGTTTTTTGCGTGGAAAGTAATGGCTACAACAAATCGGTGATGGTTTATCGTTTTTTGCGTGAAAAGTAATGCCTAAAAAGAGTTTATAATTTAGCTCGTGAAAAATAATGCAGAAAACCAAACTTTAGCGTACTGGGTAACCGCCCTTTCGCATACATAGAGGGTGGAAGCTAACCGACGACAGAGAGAGAGGGTGGTGGCCCCGACCAGAGAGAGAGATAGGGATTATCCTGCCCGTTAGATCATACGATCAACGGTCGTCGGGCACGATCCGCGTGACATGGGCTAGACCAATCAGGGCAATGTTGGGCGTCTGTGAGAGTGTGTGAAGGGAGAGGGCAAAACTGAGTAGTATCAAGAAACCAAGGGCAAGTGAGTAGTAAACAGACTAAGGGATTCAAATATGAGATTTAAAAATTGGAAAATGCGTGTTTTGTACAATGAAACCCATCTTGGCCTACCTCAAACTATTTGCAATACAAATCTACACGAGTGTGAAAATTATGGCCTCATTCAGACAAAGTATGTTTTGGGGAAAGCTGTTTTGGGTAGGGCTTATTATGGAAAACCATGCACCTTCATAGCTACTAGGTGATTTGAGAAGTGGCAATTTGTGGTAAAGACTCCATGAGTAAGTGCCACTCTTTTTCGGATTTTTTTGCACATTAAATAACTCATTTAACTAGTTAATCCCATTTGTTGACTCTCTGTTGACCAGCCACTTGAGGGTAAAACTGAGTATATTGCACTAGCCAGTATTAGCACTCAAGGAGAAAACTGAGCACACAAAAAATGCTAGTATATGACTCGAGGGTATACCTGAGTATATCTAAATTTCCAGGGTTAGACTCGAGGACGCGTGTTGCGGTGCAGAAGTGGAAGACGTGCCATTGTTGACGCGTGTCGCGGTGCAGACGTGCAAATAGTGGACGCGTAGGACGCGGGTCGCATTTAGGACGCGTAAGCCTCCCTCCCTCCCTCTGCACACAGTCGTCTCATTCTCGCTCACGCACGAAACCACCCCTCTCACGTCCCATCAACTTCTCCAAATCGAAAAAACCCCAACCGCCGTACGCACGCTACCCTGCCGGCGATGGAGAAGAAGAATGCGCCGGCGGCCGTCGCCTCCGAGCCCGTCGCCTCCGCGCCCGTCGCCGCCGAGCCAGTCGCCGCCGAGCCCGTCGCCGCCGAGCCAGTCGCCGCCGAGCGCGTCGCCTCCGAGGGCGGCGCATCCAAGCGCGGCTCCTCCGTGAACTGGGCCTCTCTCTCGGCTGATGGACCACTTCACAAGATCGGCGAATGCTTGCTGGCGAACGAGGAGTACGCCGACACCTACTCTGCCATGAGGCAAGTCTGTAGAAATTGGCGCTCAGGTTTGCCTGAGCCCGACGTGCACCTGGACGAATGGATCATGCTAGACCACGCCCTTCCACGCGTCGCTGAGTTCACCTTCCTCCAACTCGGCACATCACGCTACGTCACCATAGATCTATCGGAAGTTCATACAAGGTTCAACTTCCTCCATATCTACCTCTTTATTTTCAATCTTAAACATCTTAGTGTTGAATGTTATCGTGCTTGCCCAGATACTACTTCGTCGGATTTTGCCGTGGCGTCATCGTGCTTGCCCAGAAGAACCCGCCGCACAAGATACGGCTTCTGAACCCACTCACAAAGAAATCGAACACTATGTTTGAGGCGCAGATGCCATCTGTTTTCCTGAAATCAGTCGCTGTTATCAAATCCCCGACTATGGTCTTCGTTGCCGCACATTACCCGTCGGAAATTGGTTGGGTCGATGAGAGCACTCCAACTAAGGATATAGATGAACATTGGGAAGAAAGATTTTCGATCAAGAACCATTGTCTGCGTTGCATTACCCCGTTCAATGGTGAACTGTATGCACTAGCTGTGGACAATTTTGAGAACGGAAGAATAGTGTGCACCAATGTACAGTTGCAGCAGCGCGCGAGCACTGTCAAGATGGAGACACTAATTTCATTTCCAGAACTTGGACATCAGAAGTTCTACCTTGTGAAGTCGGATGGTGATCTGCTGCTTGTGTTGTTGGTCAGCGTGGCTTTGGCGGGCAGACCATTGGTGTACCGTGTGGACACTCAGAGCCGCTCTCTCCATCCGGTCAGTAACATTGGCAGTAATGCCTTCTTCGTGAATTATATCCGGTGTATCTCCATCGACACCAGAGTGTACCCGACACTTCGACCTGGCTGCATCTACTACACGGATTTGGGTTATATCAGAGAGTACTCTCATGATACAAAGGCCTGGGATGAGTGGGCAGTACGTGTGGATAGAATAGGAAGCTACGGTATGAGAAATGAACACAAGCCATACCGTTTGGAGGATGTATTGGCCGCACACTGCAGACGGAGGGAGTTCAATGAATATTTCCTTCGGGTAATGCACGAATGGAGCGACGACGAAATATATGAGGAGGAATGAAGAACAAATTCATTCATCCTAATCTTCTTGTTGTCCATACATTGCGTGCGTCTTGTATATTACAACGTTATTGGCTGCTTTTGGCTGCTGTATGCAGTTTCCCTATGTATTATACTTAGTTTTCTGATTATGCAGTTGTCAATTTATCATATACTAGCTTCTAGATTTGCTACTAGATTTGCTGCCATATTGGGCAAAAAACGAGGGCCAAAAGGCATAAATAACCCCAGAGATTTGCTACTAGATTTGCTACTAGATTTGCTGCCATATTGAAGAAAGACAGAAATAGAAGCTTCTCTAGATTTGATACTAATTTGGTGAAAAAGACAGAGAGAGAAAGAGGGGAAAAGGTGCTCTTAAAAATGCCAATTTGGGTCGAGAGAGACAAAACCCAGCTCCTGCTCACGTGCAACCAAACGCTTCTCGTCCTGTCCCACGCGGTCCCTTTCTACCAGCCCCACGCGACGCGGCCCCACACGACGCGGCCCACAGACGACGCGGCGCAACACGCCAGCACAGAACGTCCAAATAAACGGATTCCTTCCGTCTGAGCTCCTTCTGCGGGTTTCAGACATAGGCTTGGAGAAAACTGAGGAAAAACTAAGGGGCTGGGGAAAACTGAGTACAACTAACGACCCGAGGGCACGAAAATAGAAATCCCTAGAAATAAACCATTCTTCTCAGGCGCATGACCATAAAAGATATTATTCATAAAAATAGAACAACCATTATTCTCAGACTTGAATGAATAACCGTCTTGCATTAAACACGATCCAGATATAATGTTCATGCTCAACGCAGGCACCAAATAACAATTATTAAGGTCTAAAACTAATCCCGATGGTAGATGTAGAGGGAGCGTGCCGACAGCGATCACATCGACCTTGGATCCATTTCCAATGCGCATCGTCACTTCATCCCTCGCTAGGCTTCGTTTATTCCGTAGTTCCTATTTCGAGTTACAAATGTGAGCAACCGAACCAGTATCAAATACCCAGGCACTAGTACGAGAACCAGTGAGATAAACATCTATAACATGTATATCAGATATACCTTTCTTCTTCTTGACAAGGCCGCTCTTCAGATCAGCCAAATACTTGGAGCAATTCCGCTTCCAGTGCCCCTTCCCATTGCAGTAATAGCAGTCAGTATCAGGTTTAGGGCCACCTTTAGGCTTCTCAGGATGAGCGGCAGCTTTCTTGCCACCCTTCTTGAGGTCCTTCTTAGGTTTGCCCTGCTTCTTGAACTTGGTGGTCTTATTGACCATCAACACTTGGTGCTCCTTTTGTATCTCAACCTCAGCAGATTTCAGCATGGAGAAGAGTTCAGGTAACTCCTTGTTCATGTTCTGCATATTGTAGTTCATCACAAAGTTCTTGTAACTTGGTGGCAGTGATTGGAGAACACGATGAATACCCAGCTGGTTAGGGATCACAATCCCCAAGTCACTGAGCTTCCTCGCGTGTCCGGACATAGCGAACACATGCTCACTAACGGAGCTGCCCTCCATCACGCAGCCAAAGCTGCCTCTAGGCTGCATAGGATGGCACACTGAACTTGAGAGTACACTTTAGTCCGAGTCTCGAAAACATTCTTTTCTTCCTCGCATACTGCAGGGGGTGGTGGGGAACCTAGCGTTGCTTCGAGCACATATTGCAGATTTCCGCCATTGAGGAAGATCCTCACATGACGAAACCAGTCGGTGAAGTTGCTACCATTGCTTTTAAGCTTTTCTTTCTCTAGGAACTTGTTAAAATTGATTGATGGGGACGCCATGATCTACAACATATATTTGCAATAGTTTAGACTAGGTTTATGACAAATTGAGTTCAAATTTTAATTTAACAAAATTAAAAACTAGGTGAACTCCCACTCAAAACAATATCCCTCGTATTGTCTTAGTGATCACACGAACCAAATCCACCACACCAAGCCCGATCATCACGAACAAGATGTAATTTCAATGGCAAACACTCAAAATGTTCATCATATCAATCATATGACTCATGCTCTACCTTTCGGTATCCCGTGTTCCGAGACCATGTCTGTACATGCTAGGCTCGTCAAGGCAACCTTAGTACCCACGTGTACAAAACTGGCTTGTACCCGTTGTATGCACATGTTGAATCTATCACACCCGATCATCACGTGATGCTTCGAAACGACAAGTCTTAGCAACGGTGCATACTAAGGATGAACACTTTATTATCTTGATATTTAGTGAGAGGGATCATCTTATAATGCTATCGTTGCGATCCAAGAAATATAACACTACTAGGAAAAGGCTTATAGCAGCACTCCTTACCGCCGGCGAGTACGTTTTGAAAATGCCGGCGGTAAGACCTTCCAGGGTGGCCTAACCCTACCGCCGGCGAGTTGAACGGAAGGCGCCGGGGGTGCGGGCTTTACCGCCGGCGAACACGGAATGGAAAATGCCGGGGGTAACGAGGGGCTGGGCCGGGCCACCCAGACAGCACTTACCGCCGGCGTTTTGCGCCAAACCGCCGGGGGTAGCGGGCTGTACCGCCGGCGAACCCGAAAATGGAAATGCCGGGGGTAACGAGTGGCTGGGTGGGCCACCCATCCTGCACTTACCGCCGGCGTTTGTGGGACGTATGTGCCGGCGGTAATAAGCCCTACCGCTGGCAAACGCACATGTAGGCGCCGGCGGTAACCTGGGATATGCCATAACTCGACCAGCCACCTACCACCACCCTCACACATTCATATGCTATGGCAAATCAACCCAAGCACTAGTTAGCTCATTCCCCCACCCATTTTAGCTATTTCAACCAATAAAATATGATGTATTTGAGCAAATCATGGACTACCTAGCCCCTCTAGCATGATTTGCATAATCTAGATCTAGATCTATCTCCTCCCACCACCTTTTCCACTAGATCTAGCTAGATCTCTCCATTTCTTAGATCTCTAGATCTCTCGAGCATAAAGTCGACGTGTGGCCTCTCTCCGGTGCTTTTGGACGTCGTGTCAACTAATAGGTATATAACTAATTAGTGGAATGTTCATGAGTTGTTGAAAAGTCGCGGTTATGTCACTAGTAAAATTGCAAAAGGCGCGGTTCCATATATGTAAATGCATTGTTTTGCATTTGTTTACGCGTGCAGGAACATTGAGTTGCCAATGTTTTGCCGGAATGTTGATTAACTTCCGTTCCGGCGAATTTTGGAACTCCAGCATGACAATATTTAGCAAAGGTCATGCCGAATTTTTTCCGTGAAAACCGAGACGGCGGTGTAATCAATTATCTTGTCTTGTAGGCGGCGATGGTCATCGAGATGAGGGAAAGCGTCGTGGATAGATACGTGGAACGCGCGACGGCCGACATGTATCTAAAAAAGCGAAAGGATATAATGTGTCCTTGTCGAAGATGCAAGCTAGGATCGTTGTTTGACCCCTTGTCAGGCATAGTGAATCAACACCTGCTCAGGTATAGTTTCATGGAGGGGCATACTCAGTGGATGAGTGATGATGGAGATGATGATATCGATGGTGATGGAGATGATGATGGTGGAGATGATGATAACGAAGGTGATGGAGAGGATGCCCCACACGACAATGGAGACGAGGTTGAAGAGGATGGCGCACACGTTGATGGTGATCAAGAAGGCCGGGAAGAGCATGCGGCCGACGAGGACATGAGTAGAAATACCCCGCTAACCGCGGCCGTGCAGGACCGTCATGTTCAAGAACTTCTTCTCAGCAACACATCGACCGACCCCAAAATCGCTGGTAGACGGAAGGCTAAGCTAGATCAACTCGAGGTAGACTCGAGAACTCCGTTGTACGATGCAGCTCGTGGGACGGAGGAGAGCCGTCTGAGATACGCTCTCGATATTATGGAGATGAAGGCAAAGCACAAATGGACGGACACAAGCGTGGACGAACTCTTCGGATACTTGAAGATCCACTTTCCTAAAGATAACACGTGTGCCGGTAGCCTACAGGAGGCCAAGAAAATCGTGTGCCCTCTCGATTTACCGCACCAGAAATACCACGCATGCATTAGTGATTGCGTAATATATCGGAACGAGCATGCCAATCTCGATACATGCCCACAATGTGGCGAATCTCGATACAAGAGAGGGACAAAAAAATCTCCTCGAAAAGTTGTGTGGTACTTCCCGCTCACGCCCCGTCTACAGCGGTACTTCGTGGACCCCAAGGAAGCAAAGCTCATGCGCTGGCACGCGGAAAGAAAGGAGGCGGTGATGCGTGATGTAGAACGGGTTGAAAACCCAGTGCTAACACACCCTTCGGATGCAAGCCAGTGGAAAACATTAGACGATGAGTATTACGAAGAATTCGGGAAAGAACCAAGGAACATCAGGTTGGGTGCGAGCACCGACGGACTCAATCCGTTTGGGAACCAAAGCAGCAAGCACAGCACCTGGCCCGTGTTTGTATGGATGTACAACCTCCCTCCATGGCTATGCCTGAAGAAGAAGTACATACACATGAGTATGCTAATCCAAGGGCCGACGCAGCCAGGGAGCGATATCAACCTGTATCTGGAGCTATTGAAGGAGGAGCTAGTCACTCTGTGGGAGGAAGGGATAGAAACTTGGGACGCCTACGGACAAGAAACTTTTCGTATGAAAGCCGCACTGTTGACGACGGTGCAGGACTATCTTGGATACGGATATATCGCGTGCCAGGTGTGCCACGGACACAAGGCATGTGTGAGATGCATGGAAAAGACGCCGTTTTTACAGCTGGGTAAGGATCCCGGGTCTTCAAAAACCGTCTACATGAGGCATCGAATGTGGCTTCCCAAGAATGACCCGTGGAGGAAGCGTGGAGACCTGTTCAATGGGAAGGATGAGGTCGAGGGACCTCCACCTAGGCGAAGCGGCGAAGAGATAGATACTCTGTTGAAAAACTGGAAAGACTGCCCTCCGGCGGGTAAGATAAAGATCCAGAAGCGGAAGAAAGGAGACAAGAGAAAGAAAAAGGAACCCGGGCCGCTCTTGGGGGTATGGAAAAGGAGGTCCGTGTTTTGGGACTTGCCGTACTGGAAGATCCTCGGTACGCCTCATAGCCTTGATGTCATGCATATCACGAAGAACGTGTGCGAGAGCTTGCTTGGCACTGTGCTCAACATGCCGGAGAGGACCAAAGACGGATCGAAAGCAAGACACGACCTGATGGCCCTTCATATCAGAAAAGAGCTTCATTTTGCGCAGGTTGACCAGGAAACTGAGGAGGAGGAGACGGATGGTCGCAAACGCAAAAGGGTGGCCAGGCAGCACGAAACTCCTCGCCCCTCCTGCTTCACTCTAAATCCCGATGAGCTCGAACAATTCTTCAAGTGCCTACTAGAAGTCAAATTTCCCCTAGGCTACGCGGGGCTGATACGAAGATGGCTGGACCCGACGAAAAAAATCTTCAGCGGGATGAAGTCTCATGACTGTCATGTCATGATGACGCAGATACTTCCGGTTGCTATCCGAGGGATAATGGAACCACACGTTCGTGCGACGCTGACTGACCTGTGTAACGTCTTTGACGTCATCACTCGAAAGTCGATAACCGTCAAGAAACTCGGGAGGCTGCAGGAAGAGATCGTCACCATCCTATGCGAGATGGAGATGTACTTCCCGCCCGCATTCTTTGACATCATGGTCCATCTGCTGGTGCATATAGTGGACGATATCGAGGATCTTGGGCCCGCGTTCCTTCACAACATGATGGCGTTAGAAAGAATGAACGGCTTCATCAAAGGATATGTTCGTAACAGGGCACATCCGGATGGAAGCATCGTCCAGGGCTTTCTCACCGAGGAGTGCATCTCTTTCTGCAAGAATTATTTAAACGAGGACGACCCACGTCCGGTTGGATTGCCCGCCAACAAGCACCTCGGCAGATTCGAGGGAGTAGGCCACAACGCTGGCAGGAGGGAAATCGACGCCGATCAAGATGATAGGAGAACCGACTTTAACAGGGCCCACTTAGTAGCACTACAGCACATGAACGAGGTAGAGCCTTGGGTGGATCAGCACATAAACATGATCAAGAGCAGGGCTGACAAGCCGATGACGGAACAAGAGGTATTTAGAGCTCACAACTCCTCTTTCGCGAGCTGGTTCAAAGACCAGATTGATGCCAATCCCCCACCAATGGCAAGCGACGTAGACAAAATGATATTGGCCTTGTCTTATGGGCCCGCCCCCAACCTCATGACTTATCAGAAGTACGACATCAACGGTTACACATTCTCCACAGAGGAGAGAGACAAAAAAAGCGACTACCAGAACTCGGGCGTGACGATGGAATCGTACACGGGTGAAGAGAAGAAAAGGTACTACGGAAGGATCGAGGAAATCTGGGAGCTCGACTACGTCGGGGAGAAGCTACCGATGTTTCGTGTCAGATGGGCTACGGACGTCACAAAAGAAGATGCGTATGTCACCACCATGCGACTGCCCCCCAAATCCAAGACCAAGAACCCCACCGCGCAAAATGAGCCTTGGGTATTGGCTAAGCACGTCGAGCAATGCTTCTTCATAACTGACCCGTCAAGGCCCAGCCGTGTTGTCGTAAGGAGAGGAAAAAGGGCCCTCGTCGGAATGGATGGAGTGGCCGACGAGCAAGACTTCGACGGCCTCGTCGGAGACCCAATGATGGAAGAACCCGATGAAGACGATAGAACCTACACACTAAGAAGAAGAAGGACGACGCTACCTAGGTCAAGTGTTCCTCCGTACACAAGGAGTCGCGACGATACCGGTGGGGTCACAAGGACCAAGCGGAAGGGACTTTGAAGTCATTTGTGTATTTATAATAATTATCTCTCGAACAACCATTTGTCCGTCTCAAGTGTATCCTGAATTTATGTCTCGGTTTTTTATCGGATATCCTCGAAAGGACTTTGAAGTCATTCAAGAATTAAAATCATCAATTTATGTCTTGCAATTTAATTATCCTTCATGCATGGGTGGCTTGCAAAAAAAGAGGTCTAGGAAAGGGATAAAAAATGGGTGGCTTTTTTGTGCCCCTGTGGGATTCGAACTCGATGTGCAGCTATGCCCAAGTGAGTAGTGGAACCACCGTGTTACTGATTCGTTTTTGAATAACATTATGGTTTACAGAACAAAAGGTATCGCGCGCGCCCTGTGAAAAAAATTACTTACCCCCGGCGAATTGGTCGTTTCCGCCCGTGGTAACTCCACATGGTCCCACCTGTAAGTGGCCGAAACATTACCGCCGGCGGCCAAAACGCCGGGGGTGCGTTCCAGACTTAGGCGTCGATCCGCCGTTTGACCAAAAATCCCCACCGCGCACGCATCGCGCCGTCGCCGCTCCCCAAATCCCCACCGCGCGCACGCATCTGCCGCCGCCGCCTCCCCAAATCCCCACCGCGCGCACGCATCTGCCGCCGTCGCCGCCTCCCCAAATCCCCACCGCCGTCGTCGATCCGCGTCGCCGCTCCTCCCACGCCGTCACATCAACCTCAAGGTCGCCGTCGACATCAACCTCAGGTCGCCGCCGCGCTCCTCCGTAACGCAGCCGCCGCTCACCGCCTGCGCAATCCCACCGCCCGCCGACCAAGCCTCTGCTCTGACCAGCGCTCACCTCGCCCACCCGAAACCCTCCCGCCGCCGCTTCCACGCGCCCGCCTCCAATCCCGCGCCATCTCTATTCGCTAACCCTAGCTAGCTGCTATCCCCACGGCCGGCGTCGACCACCACGGGGCCCGGACTCGAGCCCTCACCGCTCGTCCACGGGCACATCGCGCCTGCCCGAGGTTGCTGCGCGCAGGCCACCTCCATCCCCTTCTCTCCGGACCTCGCCCACACTACCACGTCTTCCTCGCGTCCTCGTCTCCGCCAGCACGGGCTCCGCCAAGACCCACAAGGACGAGGCCGGAGGAGGTGATGCCCAGCACAGCCATACAAAAAAAAAAGGTCCAATTTCCTTTCCCCTCTCCCTGCTCCGATCCAGGAATAAACACTAGTTAACAATTGCTTTATCTGCTACTACACCGACCAATGTGCCTATACCAGAGCACTTGCTAATTCATGAAATACTGTCTTGAGGATGAACTCGTATAACTGAAACAGCTTGTAACAGTTTTGAGGATGATGGCAACTCTGTACTGTAAGTGTGCTCAGTTTTCAGTAAGTAGTGTCGCGGTGTGGTGCTGAAACCTTCTGTTTAGAAATGCAAGAGACATAATCTGTTCGAAAACTCGCTGAAATGTTTGCTCAGTTTTGATCAGTCATCAGTAGCATCTCTTGTTTAGTAATTGATCACACAAATTCACTTCAGCAGGCCTGTTTTCTGCCAGAAAATGTATCTTCAGTACTTCAGTCTGCAGGCCATCAATAAATATAAATAACAACAGCAGTAATAAAATGAAGGCAAAATTCCCTGTAATATCTGAATGCCCTGCAAATTCAGTATCTCCAGGCCATTGTATACTTGCTTCTTTGAGACACGTGAACATCCATTGATCACTTTGGCTGTAGGCAAAATTACCTTACCATGCAAGCTAAGCTGGTTAATCTGGTCCATTGTATTTTAGCTTTGCGTAGCTAGCACTGCTCGAATTGTTTGAACTACAAGTATAGAACCCCTGTACATTTTTAATATAAGGAGCCTGGTCGAATTGTTTGCATGTCTGCATGTCGGGGTAGCTAATTCACTTATGTTTAAGCCAAATGGATTCATATTGTCTGAACATAGAAGCCAAGATGGAGATTGTCTGAACATAGTATCCTGACATTACCCCTGCCCTAGCAGTCATGAAGATGTTAAGCCCTTTACTGGCTGTAGCATTTAAGATGTTTATTTGGAATCAATATTTATATGTGTCATTTTTATATGTGGAGACTAAGTGTTGACTTTTCTGAATTGCAGGAACCGCCGCAGGAACAAGCTGCCCGCCTCTCCGACCTCGTCTTCACCGCTCACTCCTCCAGAAGCTCAAGGTAATTAGACCTGAGCATATGTTGGATCTGATGTGGTGGTGCTAGACCTGAGCATATGCTGGAGGCTCGGGTCATTACTATATTGATGTGTCTGGAAGGAAAAGTTGTGTGAAATGTGTCTGCAGGTACATTGAGTGCCAATGTTTCGCCGGAATGTCGATTAACTTCCGTTCCGGCGAATTTCTGGCACTCCGGCATGACCATTTTTAGCAAAGGTCATGCCAAATTTTCGCCGTAGGCAGAGAGATTGCAATTAAATGAAAAGCATAAGCTTAACAGAGCTAGGGGTAGTAACTAGTAGTGGATTTCCACCCTGTTAATGATTGCCATATATCCCAAAATTACTTAACAGAGAAGCTGTTTTTTGTGTGTTTAATATAAATTATTGCCCCTAATCAACAGTAGTTCTGGTTCCATATCTGTGAAACAAAAAAATATGAACAACAGCCATAGGTTGGGTTCTGTACAGTAGTTCTTTTTGATGCTATTGTTCTCTGGCTCAAACAACACTTACAGTAGCTTGTGCACTTACTATAATTTCAGTAGCTTGTGCACTTACTATAATTTTGATGCTATTGTTCTCTGGCTCAAACACTTACAGTAGTTTCTGTAGTGCTAGGTATAGCTAGCGATGTCGTCTTCTGCAGACCCCAACGAAGACGTTGACGGGTCTTCTCAGCGGAAGTTGGATGAGCACTACAGGCTCATGGTCTCGGATCAGCTGGAGGACCTTCCAAGGGGCAGCGATGACGAGTCCTCGGAGGAGGGGGATGATGAGATGGACAACGATGGTGAGGATGAGAGGGCCGCTGCCGACGAGACCACCGACAGTGGCGTTGCCGGGGGTAGCTCGGATACTACTACCGAGGCCAAGAGGAAACGGAAGCAGCGGCGCCCAAACAGGGTCGGCACCACTCGTGACATAATCACCGCGGTGGACGCCAAGACCGGGATTCCTACTGAGCCCAAGCACGTGGCGAAGGGGTACGGCCTCCAACTGGGAGCAATCCTTCGGGACGTCGTCGACGTCAACGAGACGAAACTCCGAACCAAGAAGAAGCAGCATCTGCAGGCCCAACTCCTTGCGCGGCTGCACGCACGGTATGAGTTCCCTGTGGAATACAGGAACGAGGATACCAAGGATAACATCGTGAACAGACGAGCCCTCTCTAAGTTCTCCAAGAACCTCAGCGGTTATAAAACCATGCGGACCACCTGCGCCACAGAAATGTTTCTGTGGCGCACCAGACCCGGTGCGCCACAAAAATAGCTTATTTTTGTGGCGCACCACAAGCTAATGCGCCACAGAAATAAGGTTGGGACCACACCCAATCATTGGTTTCGCTATTTTTGTGGCGCACGGTACCATGTGCGCCACAGAAATAAGACATTCTGTGGCGCATAGGACCAGTGCGCCACAAAATTAAGTCATTCTATGGCGCACGTGGGATGGTGCGCCACAGAAACTACACATTTCTGTGGCGCACATGAGTTCCATGCGCCACAGAACATTTTTTGGCTCCCCACGCAACTCCACCCCCCTGGATCGCCTTTTTGACCTCTGTAAAAAATAAAAGAAATAGATAGAAATTTCAAAAAATAAATTCCATCAAGATGCCCATGTACTATGTCATCTAGCACCACTAAAAATTAACAAACATGAATTTCAACTTTTTTTGCAAATTTGCGTTGCAAAATCATCAAACTGGATTTCTGGTTGCATACGAACTCGAAAAAAGACGCATAATATATCAAAATGTTCCCACGAAAATTCTACATCCGAATTCACCCGGGCTTGCCCGGTTGGACAATTTTTAGAATCACCAAATTCGAAAAGAGTAAAAAGTTACGGCCAGTTAAAGTTTTTTTGCTGCAAAATACCAAAAAAGAAAAAAACATTCTGTGGCGCACCAAGTGCCCATGCGCCACAGAATTAACGTCCAAAATTTGAATTTTCTGCCGCCCTCCTCCACTTCTCCTCCACTTCTCCTCCACTTCTCCTCACTTCTCCTCCACTTCTCCTCACTTCTCCTCCTTGGACTTCTCCTCCACTTCTCCTCCTCCTCCTCCTCCACCACCACCACCACCTCCTCCTCCGGCCGGCCTCCTCCACCACCCCACCTCCTCCTCCGGCGACCTCCTACTCCGGCGACCTCCTCCTCCGGCCGACCTCCTCCTCCTCCTACTCCGGCGACCTACTCCGGCGACGACCACCTTCTCCTCCTCCTCCGGTGACCACCACCACCTCCTCCACCACCTCCTCCACCACCACCACCTCCACCACCTCCACCACCTCCACCTCCACCACCTCCTCTTCCTCCACCACCTCCTCCTCCACCACCACCACCTCCACCACCTCCTCCACCACCTCCTCCACCACCACCACCTCCACCACCTCCTCCACCACCACCACCACCACTACCACCTTCTCCTCCTCCTCCGGCCGCCCTCCTCCTTTCCATGAAATATCAAAAAAAAACTAAAAAATGCGGCCCCAGATCTAGATCTAGATCTAGATCTGGCCGCCATTTTTTTGAATTTCAAAAAATTCTGTGGCGCACCACCGTCGGTGCGCCACAGAAATAAGCGTGGCGCACCACGCAGGTGCGCCACAGAAATCTTATTTCTGTGGCGCATGGGCCGGTGCGCCACGAACCTTATTTTTGTGGCGAGAATTCTGTGGCGCACCGCCCATGCGCCACAGAATCATTTTTTGGTGCGCCACTGATGAGGCTTTTCCTACTAGTGCTCTCTAAGTTCTCCAAGAACCTCAGCGGTTATAAAACCATGCTGAGGGGGATGCTTGGTAACAATGAGACTTGGGAAGAGATCCAGCGCCACTTCCCGCGGATGACGCTAGAGCAGTATAATAAATTCTTGGAAAACGAGGAGCTCGAGTACACCAAAAGACAATCGACCTGGGGGAAGGAGCTGGCGGATAAGAACATCGGTCACCACAATCTCGGTTGCCGTGGCTTCGAAGGCAAGCAGCCGGTATGGGACAAGGAGGACCAGGCCTACATAAATGCTGGCCTCGAGCCCCCTTTTGCCAAGTACAAAGACCCACTCTTCAGGGCATATCTCAGGTCCCGATACCATAGAGAATTGGCTGGGAAACGTGTCACGAAACCTGATGTGGTGGTGGGAGTTGAGTTGGTCGCCGACGCGAAGGTGATGGCACTTGAGAAAGCAGTGGTAAGCAATTTACCAGCTTATTAATTTGATACTGCTCACCAAGTCCATTACATTCTAAAATTGTTCATGTTACTTCTGGCAGTTGACGGAACAAGCAGCCGCCGAATCAGCTGGCTCCTCGTCCCAGACGTCGACTGGCAAAGTCCCGTGGGACACGCCTTTTATCAGGGGTCTGAACACCGTGAAGGCGCGGCCGCTTTTGGACAAGCCCCACCGTGTCCCCGGCGCCGGAGGAGGTCGCAAGCTTGCCGACTATGGCTTGGACGTGCCCGCAAGCACTAGGGAGTCGCGGCAGGCGCAGAAGGACCGGGAGCACGAGGCTCTTCTGAAAAAGGTGGCCGACTTGGAAACAACCATGGAGCAACGCGTCAGTGCCGAGGTTCAGCAACGCGTCACTGCCGAGGTTGCTAGCAAGGTCGATGACGCGCTGGCCAACAGGGTCAATGAAATCATCCCTGATCTTGTGCTGTCGATGAAGAATTACTTCGACGCCGGCGGTAAGGGACCGATGCCGGTTATCAGCCTAGGCGCCAGCAACTCGGACAACCGGCCTCCAACTAGACACGCTCAATGCACACCCAACTTGGTGACTCCACCCGCCGGCAATGTCGGCGCTAGAGAGGATTCGCCGGACCTGGGGGGCCCCAGTACTAGCCCCTCAGTCACCTGCACGCCTGGCCTCGGTCCTTCAACGCGAGCCGAGCTCGACGCCCTCACGGTAATTAATTTAGTCTCTCAAGCTCTACAAATTAGTTACTTTGTCGTCGCCCCTCTCTGACCTACACATGTTTTCACAGGCGAACGCGACTCCTTGCACCTTGCTACTGAATGTGGACAACAAGTTGAAGGCTGTAGCGAGCGGCAGTGTCATCCTGCCAACACAGCGGATTTTCCACTGCGTCAGGATGGATGATAGCGTGAGCCGGGTTCGCGTGAACCGGTCGTTACCGGGATGCCAAGACCTCCATCCTCCTTATCAACCCCCGGAAACGGAAACCCCGCTCACTCTCGGGGACCTCAAGAATCACATCCTTCTATGGCCGAAAGCCCTAATTCGGCTGAACACCGCCGCCTCAGGTTCGGAGGCAAGCTATGGCATGGTCACTCCTCAGGATGCGACGGATGCCCCGAGCCAAGCCAAGGTCCCAGCTCCAACGACTGCTTTGACGGCAGGCAAAGGCAGGGCCAGTCCTCCACCGGCTTATGATCATTTTGAGCCCGATAGTCAGCCCGATAGTCAGCACGAGAGTCAGCACGACAAGGCGTTGGACATCGATCAAGCTCCCATTGATACGTTCATCGCCGAGCTCGACGCCGACGCGGTTTCTCCTTACAAGCCACCCGCCGGTCATATCCTAAAGAAGAAGTTGTTCCTTTCACAAGAAACGCCCGAGCAGGAGGACACTACCGCCTTCACCGCTCCGCCCCGAGTTGGGCTTACCCCGAGGACACTCCTTGGTGCGACCACGGAGGGTATGAAACAAAACGCCACTCCCAGTTGCAGTAAGAAGAAGGGCAGGAAGCGGAAGAAGTCGGGAGATGTTGCCAAAAGCAAGATAGTGGTTAATGACAAGTTGCCGACCCCGTGGAGGAAGTTGCATCACATAGGCCAGCCGATGCTGCCGGCACACGTTGTAGACAAGTTGACGCCGGATATGAGGAACGTGCATGATACTATTCTAATGAAGGAGAAGCTACTTCTTAAAGAAAGAAATCCCTCGTACCCGATTGTGATAGCCAAGGTGCCCACTGGCTTTGGCTTTGTCAACACATACCCTGCGGACTTGATGTTCATTCGGTACGAAGACATCTTCAGGCTCTTGCACATGCAACAGCTAGACCGAAACTTGGTCCGCCTCGTATCGCTCAGTATGGCGCACGATATCGCCATGGAGAACACAGCGCACATCGCTATCATGGACCCCTTCTACATGACTCCAGCTACCACCCAGAACGAACAAGCGTTTCTCGCGAAGTATATCAAGGATTTCTTGGTGTTAAACAAGGATAAAAAATGCTTTGTCATACCATATTTCCGCGAGTAAGTATTTGGTTACTAAAGTACCCTATATTACATTCTTTCATGAATTTCCTTAATAGCTGAGTATGATGGTTTATTTCCATTTTGCGCAGACTCAAGTACTGCACCCTCCTCCTCTTTCACCCGTATCATTCCCATGTCACTTATCTCGACTCCGGGCTTGATAAGGAGAAAGACTTCACCGACGTTAAGTCTACACTTGATAAAGCCCTCAGCGGCTTCATAGCTGAGATTGGCGTCGACAAACTCAGGCATGAGAAGAAAGTTAAAGGTTGCCATGTGTGCAACCACATAACCAAGTTCCCCTGCCTCAAGCAATCGGCGGATGACAATGGGATGGAGGCATGGTTTGCCATCCTACAGATGAGGGCGGTTGTAAGGTCTCAGAACGATCTCTTGTTGCCATCTGGTCTTCAAGGGAATTTCGTCAACATGTCGGACACCACCGATGAAAACGTGAGAGCCGAGTTCCGTGCCATCCAGCGGACCATTTGCACAATACTATGGAGGGATGTCGTCATGAATGGTGGCTTGTTCAACTATGGCCCCGCACTTTCTAATTTCGAGATAGAAGGCCGATTAGAAGATGGATGTGACGAGAGAACATTCAACACGCTCGAGGGCATCCTTCCCTTCCCGCCGAAGCCGACTTGACTCAAAAACTTTTGTCCTTTGCAAATGTTAGTCATAAAATTACTTAAGTCTTTTTTATGTTTGTTCTTTTGCACACCTATATGTTATATCTCTCTCTATGGATGTACTAACAACTTACATTTCTTTTTTCTGTGTTTGCATAGATGACGTACTATGTCGTCTACCACGGCAGGGTTCCTGGAGTCTACGAGGACTGGGAAGACTGTAGGAGGCAGGTCCACCGTTTCAGCGGCAACAGCTACAAGGGGTACACCACTTTGGAGGAGGCGGAAACTCGATACGCCAACTTTCGAGCGGGACAGAGGAGGGAGATGTGGAGGACCCCTTTCATCGTGATGCTGCTTGCCGCCACCGCCTCTCTAGTTTATTATGTCATTGTTGTTTAGCTAGGTCATCGACACTGGACTTATATGTATTTCTGTAACATGTGCTACTTCGAGTCGTGATGTTTGAACCATATGGTGAACTATCTACTATCTAAACTTGTGTTATTAATGCATGCATGTTATGAACATTTGGGACTTTCTATATAACTGTGTATTCTGTGTATTCTATGTATGCTGGTGTATACTGTGTATTCTGTGTGTATTCTGGTGTATACTGTGTATTCTGCTGTATATTTCGAGTTTTATTTTTTTAATCCTGTAATCAATACCACCGGCGCCCCGAAACTGTACCCCTGGCGAAAATCAAAGCGCCAGCGCTGCAGCAGATTACCCCCGGCGAATTGGCAAACCGCCAGGGGTAAGTCCTTACCGCCGGCGATTTGGGGAAAGCGCCGGGGATAACGGCAATTACCACCAGCGATTTGGAAAACGCCGGCGATAAGACATTACCACCGGCGAGGTGGTCGCCGGCGAATGCGAAAACGCCGGCGGTAAGGCATTTTTGGACGCCGGCGGTAAGGCATTTCCTAGTAGTGTAAGATGCATAAAAGGATTAACATCACATTCAATTCATATGTGATATGATATGGCCCTTTTGTATTTGCGCCTTTGATCTTCATCTCCAAAGCACGGACATGATCCTTCATCATCAACGGGCATGATCTCCATCATCGTCGGCGTAGCACCAAGGTCAATGGCGTCGTCTTCATGATTGTCCTCCATGTAGCAACTATTACAACTACTTTGAAATACTACTCAACATGAAATTTAAAGACAACCATAAGGCTCCTGCCGGTTGCCAGAATACAATAATGATCATCTCATACATATTCATCATCACATTATGGCCATATCACATCACCAAACCCTGCAAAAACAAGTTAGACGTCTCTAATTTGGTTTGCATATTTTACGTGGTTTAGGGTTTTCGAGTAAGATCCAATCTACCTATGAACATGAACCACAACGTTGATACTAGTGTTGTCAATAGAAAGAGTAAATTGGATCTTCACTATAGTGGGAGAGACAGACACCCGCAAAGCCACTTATGCAATACAAGTTGCATGTCGAACGTGGGGCAAGTCTCATGAACGCGGTCATGTAAAGTTAGCCCGAGCCGCTTCATCCCACTATGCCGCAAGATGCAAAGTACATGAACTAAAGACAACAAAAGCATCAACGCCCACAAAACAATTGTGTTCTACTCGTGCAACCAATCTATGCATAGACACGGCTCTGATACCACTGATGGGATTCGTAGCATAGAAAACAAAAAATTTCCTACCGCAAGAACGAAAACCAAGCCAAGATCTAATCTAGTAGACGGTAGCAACGAGGAGATGATGAGACTAACCCTCGAAGATTCGCAAAGCTTAACGAGATTAGATCTCGGGGTGGATGTAGACGATCACTTGCCGCTTGCAAAAGCGCGTAGAAGATCTTGATCTTGACGGTGCCACAATCGGGCAGCACCTCCGTACTCGGTCACACGTACGGTGTTGATGAAGACGACGTCCTTCTCCCCGTTCCAGCGGGCAGCGGAAGTAGTAGCTCCTCCTTGAATCCGGCAGCACGACGGCGTGGTGGCGGTGGCGATGGAGATCTCCGGCGGAGCTTCGCTAAGCGTTGCGGGAAGGGGAGGAGTGGGGCGGCTAGGGTTTGGGGAGAGGGGGTGGCCGGCCTCCTTGGTGGTGGTGTTGTGGTGGCCGGCCCCCTCCCCTTGGCCCCTCATTATATAGGTGGAACCCACAAGTGTTGGACTACAAGTCTTCGAATAAGACCCCAACCCAAAACCTTCCATGTGTAGGGAAACCTACCCAAGGTGGGTGATGCGCGTAGATGTACACGTCCGTTGGGAACCCCAAGAGGAAGGTATGATGCGCACAGTGGCAAGTTTTCCCTCAGAAACAAACCAAGGTTTAATCGAACCAGGAGGAGCCAAGAAGCACGTTGAAGGTTGATGGTGGCGAAATGTGATGCGGCGCAACACCAGGGATTCCGGCGCCAACGTGGAACCTGCACAACACAACCCAAGTACTTTGCCCCAACGAAACAGTGAGGTTGTCAATCTCATCGGCTTGCTGTAACAAAGGATTAACTGTATTGTGTGGAAGATGATTGTTTGCGAAGAAAACAGTAAAGAACAATTGCAGTAGATTGTATGCTATGTAAAGAATAGGACCGGGGTCCACAGTTCACTAGAGGTGTCTCTCCCATAAGATAAAAGCATGTTGGGTGAACAAATTACAGTCGGGCAATTGACAAATAGAAAAGGGCATAACAATGCACATACATGATATGATAAATATAGTGAGATTTAATCAGGGCATTACGACAAAGTACATAGACCGCTATCCAGCATGCATCTATGCCTAAAAAGTCCACCTTCAGGTTATCATCCGAACCCCTTCAGTATTAAGTTGCAAGCAACAGACAATTGCATTAAGTATGGTGCGTAATGTAATCAAAAACTACATCCTTAGACATAGCATCAATGTTTTATCCCTAGTGGCAACAACACATCCACAACCTTAGAACTTTCTGTCACTGTCCCAGATTTAATGCAGGCATGAACCCACTATCGAGCATAAATACTCCCTCTTGGAGTTAAAAGCAAAAACTTGGCCAGAGCCTCTACTAATAACGGAGAGCATGCAAGATCATAAACAACACATAAGTAATAGATTGATAATCACCATAACATAGTATTCTCTATCCATCGGATCCCGACAAACACAACATATAGTATTGCAGATAGATGATCTTGATCATGTTAGGCAGCTCACAAGATCCAACAATGAAGCACAATTAGGAGAAGACGACCATCTAGCTACTGCTATGGACCCATAGTCCGGGGTGAACTACTCACTCATCACTCCGGAGGCGATCATGGCGATGAAGAGTCCTCCGGGAGATGATTCCCCTCCGGCAGGTGCCGGAGGCGATCTCCTGAATCCCCCGAGATGGGATTGGCGGCGACGGCGGCGTCTCTGGAAGGTTTTCCGTATCGTGGCTCCCGGTACAGAGGGTTTCGCGACGAAGACTTTAAGTAGGCGGAAGGGCAACGCGGGGGGCCACACGAGGGCCCCACACACTAGGGCCGCGCGGCCAGGGTGGGCCGCGCCGCCAGTGTGGCGGCGCCTCGTGGCCCCACTTCCTTTCCCCTCGGTCTTCTGGAAGCTTCGTGCAAAAATAGGACCCTGGGCGTTGATTTCGTCCAATTCCGAGAATATTTCCTTACTAGGATTTCTGAAACCAAAAACAACAGAAAACAGCAACTGGCTCTTTGGCATCTTGTTAATAGGTTAGTGCCGGAAAATGCGTAAATACGACATATAATGTGTATAAAACATGTAGATATCATCAATAATGTAGCATGGAACAAAAGAAATTATCGATACGTCGGAGACGTATCAGCATCCCCAAGCTTAGTTTCTGTCGTCCAGGTAAACGATAACAAGGATAATTTCTGGAGTGACATGCCATCATAACCTTGATCATACTATTGTAAACATATGTAATGAATGCAGCGATCAAAACAATGGTAATGACATGAGTAAACAAATGAATCATAAAGCAAAGACTTTTCATGAATAGTACTTCAAGACAAGCATCAATAAGTCTTGCATAAGAGTTAACTCATAAAGCAATAAATCAAAGTAAAGGTATTGAAGCAACACAAAGGAAGATTAAGTTTCAGCGGTTGCTTTCAACTTATAACATGTATATCTCATGGATAGTGTCAATGTAAAGTAATATAACAAGTGCAATATGCAAGTGTAGGAATCAATGCACAGTTCTGTTATCACCGGATTTTGGCCAAATCAGGAGATGGGCCGTGAGTGAAGATGGGCTTGAAAGACGTACACATGGAGCATCTTCGAAGCGGCCTCGCGCGAAGAGTTTGGGCTTAACTGCCTATGTATCTGTAATTTATTAGATCGCATTATGTTTAGAATTAACAGATAGAGTCTGGCCCGTGCATGGTTAGGTGCACGCCTCAATTAGAAAGTCCCTTGGACTATAAATATGTATCTAGGGTTATCGAGAAAGGAGGACAATCACGTTCACAACAAACAAAAATCAGGCGCATCGCCACCCCTTTCTTCGAGGGTTTCTTCCGGGTAAGCACCGTGCTGCCTAGATCGCATCTTGCGATCTAGGCAGTACACGTTTATTCGTCTACCTTGTACTGCTCGTGCTGAAGCGTTGTTGATGGCGAGCAGTACTACTTATCATTAGGTGTTTAGGGGCTTGCATTGATGCTTTCTCGTGCATATCTGCGTGGCAATGCCGTCCCTCGACACCTAGCTGCCCTTACACCTATCTAGGTGTAAGGGCAGCATCTTGCTTGTTCGTTACTTAGTAGATCCGATCCGTTATAGTTGCTCCTTGCTCCGCAGGGATTAGTTTAATATCTGCATAGTTAGGCCTTATGTTGGGGTCGGACGATCCGTAGTGCGTTAGGTGTTGTTTACCGTCCCTACAAGGGATGTTCCGGGAATCAACGTTATGTTGGTTTTTAGGCCTCTTGTAGGGGTAGTTTGCATCATCTTCCGTAGCTGCTAGGCCCGATCACACGTAGGACGTTCCGGTTATGCGGTGAAAACCCTAAGCTGTCGTAGATCGGTTTAGCTTTGTTTTGATCAAGCAGGATCCCCATGTCATTGTAAATCCAACGTGAACCATGGGGCGATCGGCTCCTTGAGCCGATCCACAGGGCAACCTGAGAGCCGATAGGGCTCGTATTTAATGTTTACGTGTCTACCATGCAGGAACAATCGAAGCACTCTAACACCTTCCTGATCGGGTCTAGGTCAGGTGGCACGCCCTAGCAACCGCCAGGACGTGGGCTGGAAGATTTGCGGGACGACGAGAGGTGCCAGGGTCCACTAAGCGGCCTTGGGAGCCTCCCGGCTCTTCGTGTTGCTTAACCATTGCCCGTCGGTGGGTTTTGGAGGGTAACACATTTTGGCACGCCCGGTGGGACATCTTCTGCAACATCCACGTCAACACCGACATCCGAGATGGCAGAGGAGCAGATCACATACGAGGATCTCCCTGCGGAGCACAAGAAGAAATACGATGAGCTGAAGGCCATCTGTGAAGCCGAGCTCATCGGCTCCTTTGAGAAGACCCGTTCTCACAACATCAAGCTCAAAGGAAACACGCGTCCGTCGCATGGCGTCAACACGGTAGATCTCAGCCACTCCATAAGGGAGCCAGGGTTCTCCTTTGGTGTCAACATGGCAGGGCTGGTGAACCGCCATAGCAAGGACAAAGCAGAGAGCAGCCACTCTCGTGGAAAAGATAAAGAAGAGGCCGTTCCACGCGACCGGCCCCAAGATGACGATAGACGATACCTAACCGAGGAGGAGGTGAGAAGCATACGGTATCAGCGCCCACTCTCCGTGCACCTCCTCAACAAATATGAACAGCAGTACGACCGACGTCGGCGCTACGACGAAGACGATGAGAAATATCGTCGGTCTGATGCAGAAGACAGGAGGTATCGTCAGCACGACAGGAACAACGACGGGTACAAACGTCACGCTAGAGGGAGGTCAAGGGAGCAAGACGACGTGGACAAGCACTGGGACTGTCCTTTCTTCAAACATTGCTGGGACTCCGGAATGAGCCGATTGCCAACAATCGAGAATTGCCCAGAATGCAAACAGCAAAGAAGGAGGACAAATGAAGTTTCAGTGTTCGAGCGTCTAGGGCCTCTCCCACCTCAGAATAAACGAGCTGAGTCATCTCAAGAAGAAGACTTTGAGGAGTCAGATGGAGAAGAAGATAGGTATCACCGACCAAGGTGGTGCCCTGATGGACTCAGCCATTCTCAGAAGCGTAGAGTGCAACGGCTGCGAAACCTGGAAGAAGCCGAGGCACAGTACCTGTACACGTTGAGAAGAGCACGGCCCGATCTGGCCGTGAAAATTCAGCAGACATTGGAGACGAAGGCGCGCCCGCCAAAGAAAGTATGGCGCCCCAAACAGGCGAAAGCCGATGCACAGGCATCGGCTGATGCCGATGCAGAGACATCGGCTGACACAAACATGGTGTTTATACTCCCGTCGGAGTTTCGCGCTCCAAGCGACGAGGAGGTTTCAGTGGCTCAATTCGACTGCGGTCCACGACCAGTTATCTTTGAGAAGCCACGAGATAGAAGCTACAGGCATTTGAAAGCCCTATACTTGAGGGGTTACATCAATGGGCAGCCTGTCAGCAAGATGTTGGTTGACACCGGAGCGGCAGTCAACATAATGCCATATTCCATGCTACGACGTTTGGGGCACTCCAGTGATGATCTGATCAAGACCAACGTCACGTTAAGCGACTTCAACGGCCAAGCGTCAGAAGCGAAAGGTGTTCTGAATGTAGAGCTTACTGTAGGCCGGAAAACCATACCTACCGCGTTCTTCATCGTCGACAGCAAAAGCAATTACGCCGTCCTATTAGGAAGGGATTGGATTCATGCTAACTGTTGCATTCCATCTACAATGCACCAATGCATCATACAATGGGATGGAGATGAAGTGGAAGTCGTTCAGGCAGATGACTCAATCGAGATATCGTTAGCTGCCATGAGTGTGTGGGAAGCAGATGACCAAGAGCCGCTCTCTGGAATCAGTTTAGAAGGCTGTGAGCGCATCGAAGCTTCGAGAAATGGGGTAAGGCTGGTTTTATCCACCGGCCTGACAGAGTAGCAACGTCCAAGGCCATGGACGTACGTGGCAAGGCCGATCCCTGCGATCGGCCCTCAAAAAATGAAAAGCAAAGGATCTTATCTCCAGCATGCCACGTAGCTACAGCGGAAATCCAAGAAGTTGCAAACCATCGTCAAGCATTGCAACGGAAAAGGAGGCCGATTCCCGCAATCGGCCAAAACTATCCTCAACATACCTTTGTCTGTGTTCAGCATTGATCCAACAGATGCCTGAAGAGCCGATACCATCAATTACTTGACAGAATCGGCTCGGGGGGCACATAGATGGATGAGACACGAGGATACGAAGCTGAGAATGCATGTCAAATGCCCAGCAGAACAGCTCAAATATGGGGGCCGATACGTAAACAAATCGGCCGTAAAAAATGGAAAATCCAAAAAATTTGAGCACAGCCGATGCGTAGACATCGACTTAAGAATGAAAAGCCGATGCACGGCCATCGACTCAAGGGATACGACTGTTACAAGCAGAAGCCTAATGGAGCAGTCACCGAGGTACGTAGCGAGGTTCTACTGAAGGAGTCCCTCAGTGGAATGGTTGGTGGCTCCGTTGGCAAATCTTCAAGATCAGCAGCGCCTGCGTAAGCATGCAGATCAGGTTAGGATCATGAGAACAGCCAATGAACATTCAATTGGCTGTGACGTTTTCTCCTGGGGCTTGACCAAGGTGGCAACTTCATCAAACAGCCTCACCAGAAGCTGCATCAGTCTGCCCGAGGTGATGAGCCAATCTGAGCAGCAAAGAATGGAGCTAGGAAGAGTTCAAGGGCCACTACGTTTGAGGCTTCTTAGTTCAAGGGAGCTGCTGATCCTTCCAGAGCCGTCCTAGTGCATTGTCTCCTTGGGCGTAAGCTTTCCTGCCCTGTTTTGATGAAGAGCTGGAGTGGCTCGGGGGGCAGCTCACCTTGAAGGTTCTCTGCTATTGAAAGCCGATTTGGTCAGGATCGGCTGACGCTGCACTACAGTTGGGAAGCCGATGATGGCCCATTTGGTTGGTCCACTTCTGTTCTCGCCTTGGCTGAGGCTCGGGGGGCAGCTGACCCTGAAGATTCTTCGCTCTGAAGAGCCGATGGTATTGAAATCGGTGATACGTCTCCAACGTATCGATAATTTCTTATGTTCCATGCTACTTTATTGATGATACCTACATGTTTTATGCACATTATATGTCGTATTTACGCATTTTCTGGAACTAACCTATTAACAAGATGCCGAAGAGCCAGTTGCTGTTTTCTGCTGTTTTTGGTTTCAGAAATCCTAGTAAGGAAATATTCTCGGAATTGGACGAAATCACCGCCCAAGGTCCTATTTTTGCACGAAGCTTCCAGAAGACCGAAGGGGAGTTGAAGTGGGGCCACGAGGTGGCCACACCATAGGGCGGCGCGGCCCAGGCCCTGGCCGCGCCCCTGTGGTGTGGGCCCCTCGCGCGCCTCTTGACCTGCCCTTCCGCCTACAAATAGCCTCCGTCGCGAAACCCCCAGTACCGAGAGCCACGATACGGAAAACCTTACTGAGACGCCGCCGCCGCGAATCCCATCTCGGGGGATTCAGGAGATCGCCTCCGGCACCCTGCCGGAGAGGGGATTCATCTCCCGGAGGACTCTACACCGCCATGGTCGCCTCCGGAGTGATGAGTGAGTAGTTCACCCCTGGACTATGGGTCCATAGCAGTAGCTAGATGGTTGTCTTCTCCTAATTGAGCTTCATTGTTGGATCTTGTGAGCTGCCTAACATGATCAAGATCATCTATCTGTAATTCTATATGTTGTGTTTGTCGGGATCCGATGGATAGAGAATGCTATGTTATGGTGATTATCAATCTATTGTTTATGTGTTGTTTATGATCTTGCATGCTCTCCGTTATTAGTAGAGGCTCTGGCCAAGTTTGTACTCTTAACTCCAAGAGGGAGTATTTATGCTCGATAGTGGGTTCATGCCTTCATTGACACCTGGGACAGTGACAGAAAGTTCTAAGGTTGTGATGTGCTGTTGCCACTAGGGATAAAACATTGATTCTATGTCTAAGGATGTAGTTGTCGATTACATTACGCACCATACTTAATGCAATTGTCTGTTGCTTAGCAACTTAATACTGAATGGGGTTCGGATGATAACCTGAAGGTGGACTTTTTAGGCATAGATGCAGTTGGATGGCGGTCTATGTACTTTGTCGTAATGCCCGGATTAAATCTCACTATATTTATCATATCATGTATATGCATTGTTATGCCCTTTTCTATTTGTAAATTGCCCGACTGTAATTTGTTCACCCAACATGCTTTTATCTTATGGGAGAGACACCTCTAGTGAACTGTGGACCCCGGTTCTATTCTTTACATAGCATACAATCTACTGCAATTGTTCTTTACTGTTTTCTTGCAAACAATCATCTTCCACTCGATACGCTTAATCCTTTGTTACGCAAGCCGGTGAGATTGACAACCTCACTGTTTCGTTGGGGCAAAGTACTTTGGTTTTGTTGTGCAGATTCCACGTTGGCGCCGGAATCCCTGTTGTTGCGCCGCATCACATTTCGCCACCATCAACCTTCAACGTGCTTCTTGGCTCCTCCTGGTTCGATTAAACCTTGGTTTCTTTCTGAGGGAAAACTTGCCACCGTGCGCATCATACCTTCCTCTTGGGGTTCCCAACGGACGTGTACATCTACGCGCATCAAGCCTGTTTTCTGGCGCCGTTGCCGGGGAGATCAAGACACGCTGCAAGGGGAGTCTCCACTTCTCAATCTCTTTACTTTGTTTTTGTCTTGCTTTATTTTATTTACTACTTTGTTTGCTGCACCTAAACAAAACACACAAAAAATTAGTTGCTAGTTTTACTTTATTTACTGTCTTGCTCTCTATATCAAAAACACAAAAAATTAGTTACTTGCATTTTCTAGTTTGTTTTATTTACTGTTGCTAAAATGAATACCCCTGAAAATACTAAGTTGTGTGACTTCACAAACGCAAATAATAATGATTTCCTATGCACACCTATTGCTCCACCTGCTACTACAGCAGAATTCTTTGAAATTAAACCTGCTTTACTGAACTTGGTTATGAGAGATCAATTTTCTGGTGCTAGTTCTGATGATGCTGTTGCCCATCTCAATAATTTTGTTGAACTTTGTGAAATGCAAAAGTATAAGGATGTAGATGCTGATATTATTAAATTGAAAGTGTTTCCTTTCTCATTAAGAGGAAGAGCTAAAGATTGGTTGCTATCTTTGCCTAAGAATAGTATTGATTCATGGACTAAATGTAAGGATGCTTTTATTGGTAGATATTATCCTCCCGCTAAAATTATATCTTTGAGAAGTAGCATAATGAATTTTAAGCAATTAGATACTGAACATGTTGCTCAAGCATGGGAGAGAATGAAAACTTTGGTAAAGAATTGCCCAACCCATGGACTGACTACTTGGATGATCATCCAAACCTTCTATGCAGGACTAAATTTTTCTTCGCGGAATTTATTGGATTCAGCTGCTGGAGGTACCTTTATGTCCATCACTTTGGGGGCGGCTACAAAACTTCTTGATGATATGTTGTGGGTATACTTTATGGGTATATCAACGACATGGCCTAGATCCGGCAAGCCCGGGTGGCCCATAGACGGTGATGGTGGCATGGGGCCCATCGGGCGGCCCAGTTGCTGTTGATCAAGAAGGATGAAGTCCAGCTCAGGAACCTGGAGCCGGATCCTAACCGACCTACGAAGGAGGCCGGATCCGTGGAGGCCCATAAAGTATCCGGATCCAGTACGGCCATAAGGAAGGCGGATCCTTGACGTACACGGCAAGATATTGTACCGTAGTTAGGCAACTTGTATTCCGGCTAGGACTCTCCATGTAAACCCTAGATCCGTGCGCCTTTATAAGCCGGATCCCGGAGCCCTAGAGGCACAACCACAACCATTGTAACAACGCGCAAGCGCCGGAACCGACAAGCAGCAGTAGGCCCCGTCATCGTGCGTGTTCCGGCTGGGTAACTCGCGTACCACCGTCCCGTGTGAACTCCGCCCTATGGCCCCTACTTCTTCTCCCCTCGTGAGGATCCCTCCTCTGAGGTATTGTCGATTAGGCAACGACAGTTGGCGCCCACCGTGGGGCCTGAGGCGTCTGGAGGCCGGAACCGGGAGGGCTCCGCCATGGGAAGCTACGACAACTCGATCGCTGTGGGGCGCGTACTTTACGCCGGGAGTTTTCCGATCGTCCCTCCGGACGAATTCTGGATTCCGGCTAGGTCAAACCCCGTCAAGCTCTCCATCGTCCCAATCGGCGGCATCCACATCTTCATCGGCGAGACCGTCGATTCCGACGGAAACGCACTGGTAAGTAACGCTGACGCGTCCGCCGCTGAGCGGGACGCCGTCGCGAAGATCCGATCTGAGTCGCAGGAGCTTCTTAAGGAAGATTCCGCCTTAGATCAGGAAAAGTCAAAACCCACCCAATCCGCCCCTGAGCAGGAGAAAACGGTGGAAGACCAATGCAGATCCGCCTGGGTCTCCCAGGTGTTAGAGAAGCAAAGGTGTCACTTCGTGCACTTCTTGGCTCATACCGCAGGAGACGCCCTCCACCAGGACGAGGCCGATCCTTTGCAGGTTGAGGAACCCGGAAACAACGTCGCTCCGGATCTGCCAGGAGCAGTCGGAGATAGCGACGCTCCGGGACAAGAGGAGGCCGGAAACCCTGAGGAATCTATCCTCGGAAACTTGAGCCCAAATTCCGATGATGCCTCTTCGATAGGCACAGAAGAATACAATCGCTTGACGAAGGAGCTCGCAATCGGGGAAGAAGACGGGGGCGATTCATCCATGAACACAGAAGAATTCAACCGCAAGCTCGAAGAACTCGGAGGCGGTGAGCAAGCTGAAGTGGAATCCGCCCAGCCGATGCAGGTTCTAGCAACCGTGGCACCGCTGGATCAGCCGGACACGGAAGACGAAGCCTCCAACTCCGACCCAGGACCATCCAACGTAAGGTCTCCGTTAGATCGGGCACGACCGCGAAACGATGTCCTGTCTCCAGAAGAGATGGTCGAACAAGCACGCATGGATTTAGTCGCAAAGTCTGATGTCCTCAACAAACCAATAACTCCCGAGGAAGCTGCAGATCCGGAGGCCTTAGAAGCCAGAAGACAGGAGATGTTAGCAACAGCTCAGAAGTTCGCCAGGACCGCAGCCGCAATGGCGGAAGAAAGAACCATAGCGGCAAATTTCGTGGACCACTTTCAGAAGAAGGACCGCGAGGTTGATGAATCTCTCGAAAAGGTCAGGCAACTCGAGAAGCACTGGGAGGCCAAGGTAAAATTTGTGCAGGAGGAAGAAGCTAGAATCAGGCGAGAGGCCATCCTTCCCCGCAAGATTACCTTCGCAACACCCACAGAGCAGCAGCCGCTCGCAACTCCAAAGGATAACATGAAGAAGGCTGCGGAGCTCCTGAAAAAGAAGGACGAGGAGATTGACATCAACTACGTCCGGAAGCTCGTTGCATCAGCAATGCAGCAACAGAGCAAGGCAGACACTTCGCGCAGGTTAGCATCCAATCCGGAGCAATGCATATCCACCGCGCAGAAGGACGCCATAGAAAGTCAGCACCGTGATGGCGAGTCGCGCACCGGATCCACGGAGCGCAGGAGGAAAGTCAGAGATCATCCAAATCCAATCCCCATACCATCGGATTCAACCCCGAAAGACCCGGCAAAGGGAAAGGATGCGATGTATACTGGCAGAGATAAGTACCGTGTCCCATCGCCACCACCCCGAGCTTCGCGTCCTCCGCTACCCCCTCGACGTCGCAGTCCCGCCGGAAACCCCAGGCCCCATGGGCCGGGAGGAATCAACATCCGCGACAGCATGCCAGCACCTAGAGACAGGAACAGGGAGCGTACGCTGGAGCAACGCAGAAGCCGGAATCAAGACCGCGAGCCTGAGCCTCGTCGGAATCAAGACCGCGAGCCTGAGCCTCGTCGGAACCAAGAACGCGACCCTGAGCCTCGCAGAAGCCAAGGACGCGATCCGGAACCAAGGAGGAGCCGGAATGAGGAGTACGCACCTGAGCCACGCAGGAGCCGGAACGACGGAGGCGACCACCACCAAGAGGAAAGGAGCCACCGAAGCCGGAGCCAGCCGAGGGAGCCACGCCACGAGTCCGAAGGCGGAAGATCATCCTACAGGCCCCCTCGCAGATCTCCCTCACCACCACCAAGTGGAGGAGGAGGTGGAGGCGGAGGCAGAGGCCGGAGATCCCGTTCCCGCTCAAAATCACCCGGCGGTGCCCCTCGTGATGCCCGGGATCGCCTCAACGAGTATAGATCCGACTACATCGGTCCAAGGTGCTTTGGCCAGATGATCCGAGAGGAACCAAAGCCAAGAAGCCTGAACCTTAAGCTACCAGGAAATCTGAAGCACTATGATGGCAGCGAGAGGCCGGATACCTGGATCGAGGATTACTACAATGCAGTAACCTTCGCCGGAGGAACCCCGAATATAGCCTGCCGCATGCTCCAGTTGTACCTTATTGGTCCAGCTCGTGTTTGGCTCAGCGACCTCGAGGAGAACACCATCTTTTGCTGGTTGGACCTGAAGAAAGCTTTCGAGAACCACTTCAGGGGTACCTACAAGAGACCGGCCACCACCAGCGATCTTCAAGCTTGCATCCAGAAGAAGGGTGAGACATCTAGGAGTTTCCTCACCCGATGGTTGGCAACCAGAAATGAGTGCGAAAACGTAGATAACCGCACAGCAATGCACGCCTTCATTGGTGGTTTGCAGCGTGGGGGGCTGCTGCGCCATAAGCTTACCTGCCTGGTGAACGCAAACAAACTCACTCTTGATGAGATGATAAACATCGCCAGCGATCATACTGCCGCCGATGACGACGCAGGCGGAGATCTCGCAGCTACAGCCATACCCCTGCACCAACAGAAGAAAAACCGTGATAACGGCGTCAGCAACAGCAACAAGCGGAAGAACCCCCTGAAGACCAGAAGGGCGGAGGATCCGACATGGTAGCCATGACGTTCCAACGCGGAGGTCCAGGAGGCGCAAGAGGCCGCGGACGTGGAGGCGGAGCAGGCAGGGGCCAACAGCGCGCTGATGAAGTCACCGCAGCCGGATCCCGCGCTCCCCAAACGTACGAAGAATACAGGGATATGCCGTGCCTGGCCCATCTGGATCCGGCTACGGGCAAATCCACACACACCAATCGCAACTGCAAGTGGGTCAATGACCTGAAGAACGACCCGGAGGCAGGTTACAAGCGAGCCCGGAAGCACCGCCCGCGTGGCAAAGGAGGCAAGGGCAAGAACAAGGACAAAGAGGAGGACAGTCCGAAGCCATGGAGGAGGATGACGCTTCGCCGGAACCCAAGGAGGGTACCGCAGCTAACAAGTCCAACCCCTTTGGTAGGAAGAGTGTCGGAACTTACCACACCTTCCTCGGAACCCCCACTGTCCGCGCGAAAAAATCGGCGCTCCGGATCTTGAACGCCACAGTTCCGGCTGTGCCGCAGTATGTCAAGTGGTCGGAGAAAGCCTGTACCTTTGACAGGTCGGATCATCCGGCCGTCATCCCCAAAGAGTGCTACGCTCTGGTTGTGAGTCCCCGCATAGACGGGTATGACTTCTCCAAGTGTCTTATGGACGGAGGAGCCAGCCTGAACATCATGTACCTGGAGACCCTGGAGAAGATGAACCTCACCAAGGACCAGCTCAAGCACAGCACCACTGAATTTCATGGTGTGGTTCCGGGTAAGAAGGCAAACTCTCTGGGCAGCATCAAACTTCCCGTGGCCTTCGGCGATGTGAACAATTACCGCGAAGAAATGATCACGTTTGAAGTGGTGCCCTTCAAAAGCTCCTACCACGTAATCTTCGGCAGGCCCACCTACCACAAGTTCCACGCCAGGGCATGCTACATCTACAACAAGCTCAAGATTCCGGGTCCTAACGGTTGGATCACCGTGTCCGGAGACTACAAGAAAGCTAGGGACTGCGAGGAAGGCGAAGCCGCCTTTGCAGAATCCGTCATATCTGGAGAGGAGCTGCAAGGCTACAGAGCCGCGGTGGATCCGACTGAGATGCAGACCACCAAGAAGCAGATCTCCGAAGAAGACCTCGTTCAAGGCCGCGATAGAAACCAAGAAGCATGACCTCGTTGAAGGGGACAACTCCAAGCAGGTTTCAGTCGGAGCCAACATGGACCCCAAATAGGAAAGCGCGCTCGTCGAGTTCCTCAGAGCCAACATGGATATCTTCGCATGGCAACCTTCTGACATGTCCGGAGTACCAAGGGAACTCGCCGAGCACTACCTCAACATAAATCCGGGTGCAAAACCGGTGAAGCAAGCTATGCGACGCTTTGGAGATAAGAAGCGCCGCGCCATAGGAATGGAATTAGCAAAGTTACTAGAGGCAGGTTTTGTAGTAGAAGTTATCCATACCGATTGGGTCGCAAACCCCGTCCTTGTACCTAAAAAGAATTCTGAAATACTAAGAATGTGCATCGATTACTCCGGCGTGAATAAGCACTGTCCGAAAGATCCGTTCCCTTTGCCGCGCATTGACCAAGTCATTGATTCGACGGCAGGGGCGGAACTTCTGTGTTTTCTTGATCCGGGTATGAAGGAGTGACCAAAAGGCGACCTCTTTCATCACACCCTTTGGCACATACTGCTATGTTACCATGCCTTTTGGTTTGAAAAACGCAGGTGCCACATACCAACGGACGATGCAGCGGTGCCTGAAGGACCAAATTGGTCGGAACGTGCACGCCTACGTCGACAACATCGCGGTCATGACCCGGAAGGGATCCGACCTGCTGAGCGACCTCAAGGAAACCTTTGATAATCTCCGACGGTACAAGATGATGTTGAATCCGCTGAAGTGCGCGTTTCGGCGTACCAGCAGGAAAACTCCTTGGCTTCATTGTTTCTCACAGGGGCATTGAAGTTAACCCGGAAAAAATCAAGGCTATCCTGAACATCAAAAGGCCAACTTGTCTCAAAGATGTGCAACGATTAACTGGTTTGTTGCGGCAATCAGTAGATTTGTTAGCCGTCTTGGCGAGAAAGCCTTACCTCTATACAAGCTGCTGAAGAAAACCGACAAGTTTGTCTGGGATGAAGCAGCAGATAAAGCACTTCAGGAGTTGAAGAACATACTCTCCTCCCCACCTATATTGGCAGCTCCAGCTGAGTCAGAGCCTATGCTCCTCTACATAGCGGCTACCAACAAAGTTATCAGCCTCGTAATCGTGGTGGTGCGAAAGGAAGAAGGATTTGAGCACGGAGTCCAAAGGCCTGTCTATTATATTAGCGAAGTCTTGACGGAATCCAAGCAGAGATACCCTCACTTTCAGAAGCTGGCATACGGAGTCTTCCTAGGAAGCCGGAAACTGAGACACTACTTCCAGGAGCACCCAATGACAGTGGTGAGCAAGGCTCCCCTGGCAACGATCATCAACAACTCCGACGCAACAGGACGCGTAGCAAAATGGGGCATCGAGTTATCTGCCTTCGACATCAACTACGAAGCCCGAACTGCAATCAAGTCTCAGGTCCTAGCGGATTTCATCGCGGATTGGACTGAAGCACCGGAGGGCACGCCTGTGCCGGAACCTGAAGCTTGGGTCATGCACTTTGACGGTCCAAGCAACATCAAGGCTCGGGGGCTGGAGTTACCCTGAAGTCACCTACCGGAGAAGAACTGCAGTACGTTCTGCAGATTCACTTCGAAGCAACCAACAACATGGCGGAATATGAGGCTCTACTACACGGTTTGCGCATCGCTAAGGAAATTGGGATCAAGCACATCATATGCTGCGGAGATTCCGACCTGGTGGCACAAGTAGCCGGAACATGGAACGCCAGAAACTCCGTCATGGCGGCTTACAGAGACGAAGTTGACGAGATCGCCAAGTGCTTCCTCGGATACGAAGTCAAGTACGTCAGGAGAGACGATAACACAGCAGCAGATATGCTGTCCAAGCTCGGATCCGGCAGGAAACCAATTCCGCCTGGAATTTTCCTTGAGCATCTGCGAGTACCCTCAGTGAAGGGTGCAAACCCGGAAAATCCTGATCTGGCAGTTTCTCCGGCTAAGGAAGTGATGGCAGTCATTCCGGCCTGGACTCAGCCGTTCTTGGATTACCTCATTGATCAAAAGTTGCCAGAGGACGAGGTCCACGCACGACAGATCATTAGACGAGCAAAATCCTACACAATCGTTGATGGACAGCTCTACAAACGAAGCGCAAACGGGGTATTTCTCAAATGCGTCTCTAGTCCAGATGGCATTGAAATCCTCAGAGAGATCCACGCAGGGGATTGCGGGCATCATGCCGCCCCCAGGTCCCTCGTTGCAAAAGCCTTTCGGTTAGGATTTTACTGGCTAACAGCTAAAGAAGATGCTGACAAGCTGGTGAAAACCTTGCGGTTGTCAGTACTACGCTACTCAACCAAACGCTCCAGCCCAAGAGCTGAAGACCATACCTATCACCTGGCCATTTGGGGGCTCGATATGGTTGGTAAGTTAAAGAAATCATCTCCTGGTGGTCATGAATACCTCCTGGTTGCTATTGATAAGTTCAGTAAGTGGATCGAGGCAAAACCAGTGAGAAAAGCCGATGGTGCTACGGCACTGAAATTTGTTTGCAGCCTCGTGACGAGATTCGGCATCCCACACAACATAATCACAGACAATGGCACAAACTTCGCGGAGAACTCAAGGATTACTGCGATGAAGTTGGGATCCGGCTTGACCTTGCATCTGTGGCTCACCCACAATCCAACGGTCAGGTCGAACGAGCCAATGGCCTTATACTAGCCGGAATCAAACCTCGCCTTGAAGAACCTGCGCCGCGCAGCGGAGCTTGGGCGATGAGCTGGACTCTGTTCTGTGGAGTTTACGAACTACCCCTAACAGGTCAACAGGATTTACTCCTTTCTTCCTGGTATACGGATCCGAAGTGTGCTCCCCACCGACATCATCCATGATTCACCGCGAGTTTCCGCCTACAATGAAGAAACTGCTGACGAGGCTCGACAGCTATCTGTGGACCTGATCGAAGAAGCTCGGAATCTAGCCGACCAACGCTCCACCATTTACCAGCAGAAACTCCGACGCTATCATAGCCGTCGAGTTCGGAACCGCTCGTTCATGGTCGGAGACTTAGTCCTCCGCCTTCGCCAGGTGAAAGATCACAAGTTGCAAACTCCATGGGAAGGACCTTTTGTCATCAGCAAAGTACTACACAACGGATCCTACTATCTCGTTGATTTCCGGGAACTAAAGGATAGACCTGCCAACTGGCATCGGAAACGAAAACGAGAAGATCCGGGTGACATATATGATGAAACAGATCGTCCCTGGAACATAGCACAGCTACGTCCTTTCCACACTTAGCACTTTACGCATTACATACCTTGTAATATCTATGATACATGATCAATGAAATAAAGCTTTTGGTTCACTCTTAGAGTCATTTACCTCCTTTAATTTTTCATTTCTGGATCGTGTATGTTTTTTCCGACTAAAACCGCAGAGCTGGATTTTTCCGCCTAGGCGTGTATGAAAGTTGTGATTTTCAAAATCGTCCCTTAGGACGTAAGCTTAAGTTTTCTGGCGGAAATTTTTTCTGTTGCGAACCCATGGATTCCTGGTAGCGACTTCCGGCACTTGGGCTGGGGGCTTGTTTCCGCGGTTATTGACGGATTGCCATTGGGCTTCGTGGCGAGCGTTTCCGGCACGGGTTTTCCGGCTCGTGGAAGGTCAAGTGGGCAAGCCGGAAATTATCAAACCAGCACTTGCTTTCAAGAAACAACACATGCACATAATATTAAAACGGATAGCAGGATAAGTATTTTCCGCCCACACATGCATGCTTGTTTCGTCCCTAACTACTTAAGAATTTAAGTTATATTACAAACCCTCGCTGGGGCCAAAATGATGCATTGTTTTATCCCGCAGGACATAAACGTTTTCACTCCGCCTTGGACGGAGAAGCATTGCCCTCTGGATCTTTTCCTTTGGCGCCCTCAGCCGGAGACGACACATCTTCATCACTCTCTTCATCCTCTTCGGAGGTTGCAGCGCTGGTCTTGGGTTCCTCTTCGGGAGCATCCTTGGAGCTGGTCCAGGTGAACTGGGTTCCGGATTCCGCAGGACGGGCCTCCGCGTCGCGCTCTTTTTGAAGTTCATCTTCAAGGGGCTCGTCCGCTGGGAGAACCACCTTGTCGTAGAATTCCTCGTGACGGATCCTCCGCGCGATGCGGGTGTCATAGCCACTCACTGCATCAAGAAGCTTTCCGACATCTGCGGTCGGAGGAACACCAGAAGTCACCCGGTTCAGATCCATCTCCGGGTTATGCGCCAAGCACATGGTTAAAGTCATAGCAGCTGCGCCTCGGGCTGAAGACGCTTGTAGATCTGTTACCAGCTCCGGAAGAATGTCCATCCGTTTGATCAGTTTGCGCAGACCGCAGGTGCGGCTCCTCTTCAGGGACAAGTTGTGGCATATCTTTCGTGAAGCGGATATAAGATCCTTGCAGTCATCGCCAGCAAGAGAAAGAACATCGTCCCGGGGGAATTTGTTCCGGCGCTTTTCAGGGTATCCGAGTGGCTCTGCACAAAAATACAAGAGTAAAACATTCAAGTTGAGCACAAGAGATTATCCATCAAGATAAGAAATTCCGAGTATACGTACCCAGGATATTTTCGGCCAGCAGGTCCCAATGGTGCTCCGCAGTCTCCATGTACTTTCGGAGTCCATTGAGCTCCTTTTGCTGCCTCTTGATAGTTTCGCTATCAGCATTACGCTTCAGCACGAATTCGCCCTTCTCCCTGATGAGCTCGGAGTTTTTCTCCGCTAGTTGCTTCTCGGCACGCTCCTTCTGCTGCTCCGCCTCTTTCAGCTTTGTCTCCAACTCTTGGTAGGAGGAGCGCAGGTTTTCCAGTTCGGAGGAGGTCGTAGCCAGGGAGGAAGATGCGCCTATAAGGATTCAAGTTAAATACAATTCAAAGTCGGAACGTGAACTGATAACAAGAAAGGTCGGAAACCAACCTTGGGCGTCCGCCAGCTGTTTGTTCAGTTCTGCATTTTTATCTTTGAGGGTCCGGATGTTTTCCGCTTGACCCAAGGTAACGCGGCGCTGCAGAGCAATGTTCTTATGCAGCTCATAGTGCAGTGCCTGCTGTTCCTGTAAAAAACAATCAGAGCAGGAGTAAAAATTCCGCCTACAACATAGTGGTGTCCTTTGAAGCATTATTGCCGGAATCTTTCCGACATCATGCTTGGGGGCTACTGTGACATTTTAAACAAATCTTCCCAAAAGTGGCTGTACTCTAAAGCATCTAAGCGCTAACTAGTACCTAGTTTCCGTCTACATGCTTGGGGGCTACTGGGGAGTACCTTTTGTTTGCAGATGAGCTTGTCGAAGAACTCGCCGACACCCTTCTTGAAGTCCTGGATTTCCGACGTACCGGCGTCCGGCTTCCCCCAGGCATTGTTCAGCATAGCATTGAGCAAGTCTTGTTCAAGCTCCCATTTTTCCGCCTCAGTGAGCTGTTTGAAAAATTTTGTAGCATATGCCTTGGGGGTGGAGGTGAGGTCAGTCGGATCTCCGAAGTTCTTTGGAAAAACGACGACATCGCCAGCACCGGCTCCGACCTTCTCGGAGGAGGTGACTTCAGCCTCTCCTTGGTCTTGAGTTTCTTCTTGGGCAGGGCCTTTGGCCTTGGGATCTTCTCCGCCCATCTTCTCGCTGCTGACCGGAATTATCTCCGGTGGAGTGTTTGCGGCAGGAGGGGGAGATTGATTCGCCTGAGGAGGGGACGGCGGAGGAGCAGTGTGGGAAGCACTTGGCGGAGCTGGGGTGGCAGGACCGACAGCCGGAGATTTCTTCATGAATTCCGTGATGGGTTTTTGGCTGGCGGTCCGAGTGGCGGTGGTAGTCGGAGTCCTGCGAACAAATAGAAGAAGATCGCATAAGTAACAGATGCATCAAAGTAAATATGTACCATGCCCGGAAACTTACGGGGCGCCGGGGATGTTGGGGCGTGAGCGTTTGCCTGCTGTTGAAAGCATTTTCAAACGTTCCCGCTCCGCTTTCCTTGAGTCTAGCGGAGGGGGCTTGACGACCTTGGGCTTCTTGGCGGAGGCCTCGCCGCTGGCTCCGGCTTCGGAGCCGGAAGCTTTGGCGCGGGGACGTTTCGTAGGTCGAGGAGCTGCCTTGCGGGGTGCAGGCTCCTCTTCCTCTTCTTCGTCTTCCGGAACCTCCTCCGCCGTGTCGCCGCTGACGGGGACGCGAAGAATGGTGCGTAAGTTTTCCTCCGCCAATGTAGCGAGCTGGAGGGAAAGATATCAAGTGTTAGTCAATATCCAAAAACTTGTGAAGTTTGAAGTAACGAAAGGATCGAAGCTTACCGGAGGACACTGGTCGTTCGTGTAAATATCTTTGATCAGTTCCGGGATCGGTTGACCCCGGCCCACCTTCACCAGCGTCTTGAATCTCCTTTTGAGAGAATCAGCCGGAAGATCGTGGCGGGTAGCTCGGAGCTGGTCGTCCGCCCCGGTGTATGCGCAGATTAATCGCGCGTTATATCGTAGAGGCTGGATCCGCCGAGTGAACCAGCTCAGTGTAAGCTGGGTTCCGGTTAGCCCGTCGTGGACTAACCAGGAGATTCTCCGCGCTGCCTTCTCCAGGATGGGAGTTAGGGAAAGCGACGGGATGAAGCTCCAGCTTGCGAGCTCTTCCGGAGGCTCGTTGTTGAATTTGGGGAGACCATCATGGATCTCCGGAACTGGCACATTCTTCTCGTAAAACCATCCGGCATTCCAGTACCGGACGGATTCGTGCGAGTCGTGTGGAGGATACATACGACCAGGTCGGAGCATGAATGTCATGCTCCCGCAGTTCAGCATAGCTTTGTCTTTTGTTTCTTTCTTCACTCGGAAGAAAAACTGCCATAACTTGACGTCTGGCCGGATTCCGAGATGCCCTTCGCAGAGAGTTGCGAAGTTGGAGAGCAGAAGGTAGGAGTTGGGGCAGATGTTGTGGGGCTGAAGCCCGTATGTTGTGAGGATGGAGAGGAAAAATTCCGAGCAAGGGAGCGATAATCCGCGTTCCACCCAAGCCTTGGTCATGACCACTTCTCCGGCTCCTGGCTTGGGGACGACGGTGTCGCGTATGAAACTCCAATGTGCGGAGATCATACCTTCGTTCTGAAGCTCTCTGAGCTCCGTATCAGTGGTTTCGCAGGGCCACCATTGACCCCGCTCTCCTTCGCGGTTCCGGGCCTTAGAGGCTTTCTTGTTCTCCGTCTCTTGCACCTTGGCAGCCATTCTAGCTTGCCCTTGAAGTTCTTCTTCGATTTCTTGTGCGGTTGGGATCCGGCTTAACTTGGTGCTGGAAGATGCGGAAAAAGGTTGAGCCAGCCGGATGTCGGAAACATATGGTGGTAGATAAGCTATGGGATCCGGACAGATAGGCTCTAATGAACTGGGATCCGGGCTGTTCGGAGAACTACCAGTACAATGTGAGTCGATTGGCATGCTTCCGGCTGCACCCATGCAAAGTGTTTGAGTAACCGGAATCTACTCTACTTCTTCTTCTACAAGTCCGGTGCACGTACCGTCAATGGCGCGGCGAACCGACGATGTTCCGGCGAGGACGAAGGTCGTCGAACTTGCTGAAAAACGGCCCGCGTGACCACGAATCGGCGGCGGGGGAGATTTCCCGATCAACCGCGGCGATCTTGGAGCGAAGGGAGGCTTGAAGCGACCGGGCGCGAAGGTCTCTGCGGCGGAGCTCGTCGGAGTTAAGATCTGGCTGGCGGCGCGGCTGGAGGAAGAAGATGAAGTGGTGAACGGGTGAAAAGAATGAGAAATCACCGCGTGTCGGGGTATTTATAGACCACGCGCGGAGATTCGCGTTCCGGATCCGACGGCGGAAACTGAACGGTCTCGCCGTTGGATGCATGACACGTGTCTTAGGTTAAAAACGGTAAAATGACGTGGAGGTGATTTAACCGTGCACTCCCGAAATTTCCGGCTAAAGATTCGCATCTCCGAAAATTTAGCGCGGGAAGATAGGAAGTTGTGCGCGGGAAAAATGCAAACTCCGTTACATTATCGATACTGAAGGACATGAGGATTTCCGATTAAATGATATCGGAAACAGGAAAGTTTGGAAGCTCTTCAAGATTCTCTTCGGTTCCGAGTTATTTGAAGACGGAAGAATGATGAATCTCGGAGAACTTCGGGGGCTACTGTTGTGGGTATACTTTATGGGTATATCAACGACATGGCCTAGATCCGGCAAGCCCGGGTGGCCCATAGACGGTGATGGTGGCATGGGGCCCATCGGGCGGCCCAGTTGCTGTTGATCAAGAAGGATGAAGTCCAGCTCAGGAACCTGGAGCCGGATCCTAACCGACCTACGAAGGAGGCCGGATCCGTGGAGGCCCATAAAGTATCCGGATCCAGTACGGCCATAAGGAAGGCGGATCCTTGACGTACACGGCAAGATATTGTACCGTAGTTAGGCAACTTGTATTCCGGCTAGGACTCTCCATGTAAACCCTAGATCCGTGCGCCTTTATAAGCCGGATCCCGGGAGCCCTAGAGGCACAACCACAACCATTGTAACAACGCGCAAGCGCCCAGATAATTCCAGACAAGCAGCAGAGGCCCTGTCATCGTGCGTGTTCCGAAGCTGGGTAACTCGCGTACCACCGTCCCGTGTGCACTCCGCCCTATGGCCCCTACTTCTTCTCCCCCTCGTGAGGATCCCTCCTCTGAGGTATTGTCGATTAGGCAACGACATGATATGATGATAAATTACTCTGAATGGCACACGGAAAGAGCTCCACAAGGTAAGAAGGTAAATTCTGTTGAAGAAACCTCTTCCTTGAGTGATAAGATTGATGTGATTATGTCTATGCTTGTGAATGGTAGATCTAATGTTGATCCAAATAATGTTCCTTTAGCTTCATTGGTTGCTCAAGAAGAAAATGTTGATGTGAATTTCATTAAAAATAATAATTTCAACAACAATGCTTATAGGAACAACTCTGGTAATAACTATAGGCCATATCCTTCTGCTAATGGTAATGGTTATGGTAATTCTTATGGGAATTCTTACAACAATAATAGGAGTGTACCCTCTTGTCTTGAAGCTATGCTTAAAGAATTTATTAGTACACAAACTGCTTTTAACAAATCTGTTGAGGAAAAGCTTGATAAAATTGATATTATCGCTTCTAGAGTTGATAGACTTGCCTCTGATGTTAATCTTTTAAAATTGAAAGTTATGCCTAATAATGATATTGATAATAAGATTACTACTACAGCAAATGCCATCCAAGTTAGAATTAATGAGAATATAAGATTAATGGCTGAATTGCGTGCTAGGTGGGATAGAGAAGAAAATGAAAAACTAGCTAAAGAGAATAATATAGCTAAAGTTTGGACTATCACCACCACTAGTAATGTTAATTCTTCACATGTTGCTGCACCTCCTACTATCAATGGTAAAATAATTGGTGTTGGCAATGTTTCTACTCCTAGTGCAAAGCGTTCAAAACTGCCTGAAATTGCTAAAACTGCTGAAACTGCTTGTGATAAAACTGCTGAAATTTTTTCCAACCTTGGGAACAATGATCCCATTGCTGTAGCTCATAATGATTTAGATTTTGATGATTGCCACATCTCTGAAGTTATAAAGTTCTTACAAAAACTTGCTAAAAGTCCCAATGCTAGTGCTATAAATTTAGCCTTTACAAAACATATTACAAATGCTCTCATAAAAGCTAGAGAAGAGAAACTAAAACTTGAAACTTCTATTCCTAGAAAGTTAGAAGATGGTTGGGAGCCCATCATTAAAATGAAATTCAATGACTTTGAATGTAATGCTTTATGTGATCTTGGTGCAAGTATTTCTGTTATGCCTAAAAAGATTTATGATATGCTTGACTTGCCACCATTGAAGAATTGTTATTTGGATGTTAATCTTGCCGATAATGTTAAAAAGAAACCTTTGGGGAGGATTGATAATGTGCGCATTACGGTTAACAATAACCTTGTCCCCGTTTATTTTGTTGTCTTGGATATCGAATGCAATGCATCTTGTCCTATTGTGTTGGGAAGACCTTTTCTTCGAACCGTTGGTGCTGTTATTGATATGAGGGAAGGTAATATTAAATATCAATTTCCTCTCAAGAAAGGTATGGAACACTTCCCTAGAAAGAGAATGAAGTTGCCTTTTGATTCTATTATTAGAACAAGCTATGATGTTGATGCTTCTACTCTCGATGTTACTTGATTTGCACTTTCTGCGCCTAGCTGAAAGGCGTTAAAGAAAAGCGCTTATGGGAGACAACCCATGTTTTTACTACAGTACTTTATTTTATATTTGAGTCTTGGAAGTTGTTTACTACTGTAGCAACCTCTCCTTATCATGTTTTTGTGCCAAGTAAAGTTTCTATGTCAAAGTTGATGTTATATTTGGGATCGCTGCGCAGAAACAGCATTGCTGTCTGTCACGAATCTGGGCACAGGTCTCTGTAGAAAATTCAAAAAAATCTGCCAATTTACGAGCATGATCCTCAGATCTGTACGCAACTTTCATTAGTTTTGAGTTTATCCATTTGAGCAAGTCTGGTGCCATCTTAAAATTCGTTTTTACGGACTGTTCTGTTTTTGACAGATTCTGCCTTTTATTTCGCATTGCCTCTTTTGCTATGTTGGATTCATTTCTTTGATCCATTAATGTCCAGTAGCTTTATGCAATGTCCAGAAGTGTAAAGAATGATTGTGCCACCTCTGAACATGTGAATTATTAATTGTGCACTAACCCTCTAATGAGTTTGCTTGAAGTTTGGTGTGAAGGAAGTTTTCAAGGGTCAAGAGAGGAGTATGATATACTATGATCAAGAGGAGTGAAAGCTCTAAGCTTGGGGATGCCCCCGTGGTTCACCCCTGCATATTTTAAGAAGACTCAAGCGTCTAAGCTTGGGGATGCCCAAGGCATCCCTTTCTTCATCGACAACATCATCAGGTTCTCCCCTGAAACTATATTTTTATTCAGTCACATCTTGTGTTCTTTACTTGGAGCGTCGGTTTGTTTTTGTTTTTGTTTTTGTTTGAATAAAATGGATCCTAGCATTCACTTTGTGGAGAGAGACACGCTCCGCTGTTGCGTATGGACAAATATGTCCTTAGGCTTTACTCATAATGTTCAAGGCGAAGTTTCTTCTTCGTTAAATTGTTATATGGTTGGAATTGGAAAATGCTACATGTAGTAATTCTAAAATGTCTTGGATAATGTGATACTTGGAAATTGTTGTGCTCATGTTTAAGCTCTTGCATCATATGCTTTGCACCCATTAATGAAGAAATACATAGAGCTTGCTAAAATTTGATTTGCATATTTGGTCTCTCTAAGGTCTAGATAATATCTAGTATTGAGTTTTGAACAACAAGGAAGACGGTGTAGAGTCTTATAATGTTTACAATATGTCTTTTATGTGAGTTTTGCTGCACCGGTTCATCCTTGAGTTTGCTTCAAATAACCTTGCTAGCCTAAACCTTGTATCGAGAGGGAATACTTCTCATGCATCCAAAATCCTTGAGCCAACCACTATGCCATTTGTGTCCACCATACCTACCTACTACATGGTATTTCTCCGCCATTCCAAAGTAAATTGCTTGAGTGCTACCTTTAAAATTCCATCATTCACCTTTGCAATATATAGCTCATGGGACAAAATAGCCTTAAAAACTATCGTAGTATTGAACATGTACTTATGCACTTTATCTTTTATTAAGTTGCTTGTTGTGCGATAACCATGCTTCTGGGGAACGCCATCAACTATTGTTGAATATCATGTGAGTTGCTATGCATGTCCGTCTTGTCTGAAGGATCTATCACCTTAATGATTGGAGCATGCAAATTGTTAGAGAAGAACATTGGGCCGCTAACTAAAGCCATGAATCATGGTGGAAGTTTCAGTTTTGGACATATATCCTCAATCTCATATGAGAATAATAATCATTGCTACATGCTTATGCATTTAAGAGGAGTCCATTATTTGTTGTCCATGTTGTCCCGGTATGGATGTCTAAGTTGAGAATAATCAAAAGCGAGAAATCCAAAATGCGAGCATTCTCCTTAGACCTTTGTACAGGCGGCATGGAGGTACCCCTTTGTGACACTTGGTTAAAACATGGCATGCAAAGATCCGGTAGTCCAAGCTAAGTAGGACAAGGTGCGGGCACTATTAGTATACTATGCATGAGGCTTGCAACTTGTAAGATATAATTTACATAACTCATATGCTTTATTACTACCGTTGACAAATAAAAGCTCTAGCACAAATACAACAATCGATGCTTTCCTCTTTGAAGGACCATTCTTTTACTTTTATGTTGAGTCAGTTTACCTATCTCCCTCCACCTTAAGAAGCAAACACTTGTGTGAACTGTGCATTGATTCCTACATACTTGCATATTGCACTTGTTATACTACTTTATGTTGACAATATCCATGAGATATACATGTTATAAGTTGAAAGCAACCGCTGAAACTTAATCTTCCTTTGTGTTGCTTCAATACCTTTACTTTGATTTATTGCTTTATGAGTTAACTCTTATGCAAGACTTATTGATGCTTGTCTTGAAGTACTATTCATGAAAAGTCTTTGCTATATGATTCACTTGTTTACTCATGTCATTACCTTTGTTTTGATCGCTGCATTCATTACATATGTTTACAAATAGTATGATCAAGATTATGATGGCACGTCACTTCAGAAATTATCTTTGTTATCGTTTTACCTGCTCGGGACGAGCAGAACTAAGCTTGGGGATGCTGATACGTCTCCAACGTATCGATAATTTCTTATGTTCCATGCTACTTTATTGATGATACCTACATGTTTTATGCACATTATATGTCGTATTTACGCATTTTTCGGAACTAACCTATTAACAAGATGCCGAAGAGCCAGTTGCTGTTTTCTGCTGTTTTTGGTTTCAGAAATCCTAGTAAGGAAATATTCTCGGAATTGGACGAAATCACCGCCCAGGGTCCTATTTTTGCACGAAGCTTCCGAAGACCGAAGGGGAGTCGAAGTGGGGCCACGAGGTGGCCACACCATAGGCGGCGCGGCCTGGCCCCGGCGCGGCCTGTGGTGGGCCCCTCGCGCCGCCTCTGACCTGCCCTTCCGCCTACAAATAGCCTCCGTCGCGAAACCCCGGTACCGAGAGCCACGATACGGAAAACCTTCCGAGACGCCGCCGCCGCGAATCCCATCTCGGGGATTCAGGAGATCGCCTCCGGCACCCTGCCGGAGAGGGGATTCATCTCCTGGAGGACTCTACACCGCCATGGTCGCCTCCGGAGTGATGAGAGAGTAGTTCACCCCTGGACTATGGGTCCATAGCAGTAGCTAGATGGTTGTCTTCTCCTAATTGTGCTTCATTGTTGGATCTTGTGAGCTGCCTAACATGATCAAGATCATCTATCTGTAATTCTATATGTTGTGTTTGTCGGGATCCGATGGATAGAGAATGCTATGTTATGGTGATTATCAATCTATTGTTTATGTGTTGTTTATGATCTTGCATGCTCTCCGTTATTAGTAGAGGCTCTGGCCAAGTTTGTACTCTTAACTCCAAGAGGGAGTATTTATGCTCGATAGTGGGTTCATGCCTTCATTGACACCTGGGACAGTGACAGAAAGTTCTAAGGTTGTGATGTGCTGTTGCCACTAGGGATAAAACATTGATTCTATGTCTAAGGATGTAGTTGTCGATTACATTACGCACAGACTTAATGCAATTGTCTGTTGCTTAGCAACTTAATACAGAATGGGGTTCGGATGATAACCTGAAGGTGGACTTTTTAGGCATAGATGCAGTTGGATGGCGGTCTATGTACTTTGTCGTAATGCCCGGATTAAATCTCACTATATTTATCATATCATGTATATGCATTGTTATGCCCTTTTCTATTTGTAAATTGCCCGACTGTAATTTGTTCACCCAACATGCTTTTATCTTATGGGAGAGACACCTCTAGTGAACTGTGGACCCCGGTCCTATTCTTTACATAGCATACAATCTACTGCAATTGTTCTTTACTGTTTTCTTGCAAACAATCATCTTCCACTCGATACGCTTAATCCTTTGTTACAGCAAGCCGGTGAGATTGACAACCTCACTGTTTCGTTGGGGCAAAGTACTTTGGTTTTGTTGTGCAGATTCCACGTTGGGCCGGAATCCCTGTTGTTGCGCCGCATCACATTTCGCCACCATCAACCTTCAACGTGCTTCTTGGCTCCTCCTGGTTCGATTAAACCTTGGTTTCTTTCTGAGGGAAAACTTGCCACTGTGCGCATCATACCTTCCTCTTGGGGTTCTGAAGAGCCGATGGTATTGAAATCGGCTGTCTCTGCATCGTAACCATGTGGAAAGGTGGCGAGCTCTTGCAGAGGAAAACCACCAGGGTTGATGGGAGGAGTTTGAAGAAGGAGCCATCATCGTTGATCAGGCTCTAGACCAGTTTGTCGCTGCAAGGAAACAGAGCATCACAAGGGAAGTTGTGAGCAAATGGTACCTGTTATACAGGTGTATCAGCTTTGACGTCAAGGTATTTCAGCCATGGTCTTAGAAGCTTTCCTGGAGGCGTTAATTCAGGAGTTTTGCCATCAGGACAAACATCACGATCGGATGATTTTGAAGTCTAAAGATCTAGGGGTCTCAAGGCTGCGCGTTGGACCCGTTCGATTGGAAGTTTGGATCTGAATTTCATGGATTGCAAGTTAACATCTGAGAAGGCGATTAGATCGGTCTGTCTTGCAATTTGTTATAAAAGCTGATGCATTACCATCGGCTCATTGAGCATCAACAAAGGGGAGAATCGGCTAATCTAATATGGAAGAGATCGACAAAGTCAAATTGGAGAAATTTCTTCATTGATAACCAGATTTCTTACATAGAAGGAGCCGATTGCTCTCAAAAGGAAATTGCTAGGGGATACATTGCCCCGTCTACTACTCCTAGCTCTACCCTATCTAGGGGCCGCTGCTGCCCTCGTCGTCATCGCCGCTGTCGGCGCTACTCCCGGCCGGCTCGTCGTCGCTGCTGTAGCGGCCGCCGGCAGGACCTTCATTGTCCTCGTCTTCTTCATCAGCGTCGTCGTCATCGCTGTCGAAGTCGCTGAGATTCCCGGGCCAGGGGCAGTGGCGTTTGGCCGGCGGCTCGTCGGAGGAGCTATCGTCCTCCTCCTCCTCCTCCTCCACCTCCTCGGAGGAGGTGACTCCCTCCCAGGGAAGGTCGTCGTCGTCGCTCTCCGTCTCCGCTGCCCCATTGACGAGGCCACGGAGGACGCTCTCCCCATCGGTCAGGGATTGGTCGTCCTCTGACCAGATGGAGAAGTTGTGGCTCGGCTCGTCCCCGGCCTCGATGGCGCGGCGGATGTTGGCCGCATGGGCCTCTTCCGGGTTCCACTCCGGCGTCGGCTCGCGGAAGGGGGAGGACTGCGTGGAAAGACCCGATGAGGAGGAAGAAGAAGACATGACGGCAGAGGAGGGTTTTTGGGAGTGCTAGTGCGAAGGGGATGGAGAAGGGAACTACAGGAAGTGGCCAAATAAAAAGGGGATATAGCGATTTAGTGCTTAAGCAGTTTCCGAGGACGCGGTGCCAGAACTGTCAAATCGTGCAGAGAAGTCGAGGAGGCAAAGACGTCATGATGAAGAATACTGCGACGGTTCTGCCACGACATGACCCTTCGAAGGAGACAGATGGTTTTGCAATTATCATTATCAAAACCAGGGGGCATGTGTTATCACCGGATTTTGGCCAAATCAGGAGATGGGCCGTGAGTGAAGATGGGCTTGAAGGACGTACACATGGAGCATCTTCGAAGCGGCCTCGCGCGAAGAGTTTGGGCTTAACTGCCTATGTATCTGTAATATATTAGATCGCATTATGTTTAGAATTAACAGATAGAGTCGCCCGTGCACGGTTAGGTGCACACCTCAATTAGAAAGTCCCTTGGACTATAAATATGTATCTAGGGTTATCGAGAAAAGAGGACAATCACGTTCACAACAAACAAAAATCAGGCGCATCGCCACCCCTTTCTTCGAGGGTTTCTTCCGGGTAAGCACCATGCTGCCTAGATCGCATCTTGCGATCTAGGCAGTACACGTTTATTCGTCTACCTTGTACTGCTCGTGCTGAAGCGTTGTTGATGGCGAGCAGTACTACTTATCATTAGGTGTTTAGGGGCTTGCATTGATACTTTCTCGTGCATATCTGCGTGGCAATGCCGTCCCTCGACACCTAGCTATCCTTACACCTATCCAGGTGTAAGGGCAGCATCTTGCTTGTTCGTTACTTAGTAGATCCGATCCGTTATAGTTGCTCCTTGCTCAGGGATTAGTTTAATATCTGCATAGTTAGGCCTTATGTTGGGGTCGGACGATCCGGTAGTGCGTTAGGTGTTGTTTACCGTCCCTACAAGGGATGTTCCGGGAATCAACGTTATGTTGGTTTTTAGGCCTCTTGTAGGGGTAGTTTGCATCATCTTCCGTAGCTGCTAGGCCCGATCACACGTAGGACGTTCCGGTTATGCGGTGAAAACCCTAAACTGTCGTAGATCGGTTTAGCTTTGTTTTGATCAAGCAGGATCCCCATGTCATTGTAAATCCAACGTGAACCATGGGGCGATCGGCTCCTTGAGCCGATCCACAGGGCAACCCGAGAGCCGATAGGGCTCGTATTTAATGTTTACGTGTCTACCATGCAGAACAATCGAAGCACTATAACACCTTCCTGATCGGGTCTAGGTCAGGTGGCACGCCCTAGCAACCGCCAGGACGTGGCTGGAAGATTTGCGGGACGACGCGAGGTGCCAGGGTCCACTAAGCGGCCTTGGGAGCCTCCCGGCTCTTCGTGTTGCTTAACCATTGCCCGTTGGTGGGTTTTGGAGGGTAACAAGTTCACACAAGTGTTTGCTTCTTGAGGTGGAGAGAGATAGGTAAACTGACTCAACAATAAAAGTAAAAGAATGGTCCTTCAAAGAGGAAAGCATCGATTGCTATATTTGTGCTAGAGCTTTTATTTTGAAAACATGAAACAATTTTGTCAACGGTAGTAATAAAGCATATGAGTTATGTAAATTATATCTTACAAGTTGCAAGCCTCATGCATAGTGTACTAATAGTGCCCGCACCTTGTCCTAATTAGCTTGGACTACCGGATCATCGCAATACACATGTTTTAACCAAGTGTCACAAAGGGGTACCTCCATGCCGCCTGTACAAAGGTCTAAGGAGAAAGCTCGCATTTTGGATTTCTCGCTTTTGATTATTCTCAACTTAGACATCCATACCGGGACAACATGGACAACAGATAATGGACTCCTCTTTAATGCATAAGCATGTGGCAACAATTAATATTCTCATATGAGATTGAGGATATATGTCCAAAACTGAAACTTCCACCATGATTCATGGCTTTAGTTAGCGGCCCAATGTTCTTCTCTAACAATATGCATGCTCCAACCATTAAGGTGGTAGATCTCTCTTACTTCAGACAAGACGGACATGCATAGCAACTCACATGATATTCAACAAAGAATAGTTGATGGCGTCCCCAGAAGCATGGTTATCGCACAACAAGCAACTTAATAAGAGATAAAGTGCATAAGTACATATTCAATACCACAATAGTTTTTAAGGCTATTTTGTCCCATGAGCTATATATTGCAAAGGTGAATGATGGAAATTTAAAGGTAGCACTCAAGCAATTTACTTTGGAATGGCGGAGAAATACCATGTAGTAGGTAGGTATGGTGGACACAAATGGCATAGTGGTTGGCTCAAGGATTTGGATGCATGAGAAGTATTCCCTCTCGATACAAGGTTTAGGCTAGCAAGGTTATTTGAAGCAAACTCAAGGATGAACCGGTGCAGCAAAACTCACATAAAAGACATATTGTAAACATTATAAGACTCTACACCATCTTCCTTGTTGTTCAAAACTCAATACTAGAAATTATCTAAACCTTAGAGAGACCAAATATGCAAACCAAATTTTAGCAAGCTCTATGTATTTCTTCATTAATGGGTGCAAAGTATATGATGCAAGAGCTTAAACATGAGCACAACAATTTCCAAGTATCACATTATCCAAGACATTTTAGAATTACTACATGTAGCATTTCCCATTCCAACCATATAACAATTTAACGAAGAAATTTCAACCTTCGCCTTGAACATTATGAGTAAAGCCTAAGGACATATTTTTCCATATGCAACAGCGGAGCGTGTCTCTCTCCCATACAGTGAATGCTAGGATCCATTTTATTCAAACAAAAACAAAAACAAAACAAACCGACGCTCCAAGTAAAGAACATAAGATGTGACTGAATAAAAATATAGTTCCAGGGGAGGAACCTGATGATGTTGTTGATGAAGAAGGGGATGCCTTGGGCATCCCCAAGCTTAGACGCTTGAGTCTTCTTAAATATGCAGGGGTGAACCACGGGGCATCCCCAAGCTTAGAGCTTTCACTCCTCTTGATCATAGTATATCATACTCCTCTCTTGACCCTTGAAAACTTCCTTCACACCAAACTTCAAGCAAACTCATTAGAGGGTTAGTGCACAATTAAAATTCACATATTCAGAGGTGACACAATCATTCTTAACACTTCTGGACATTGCACAAAGCTACTGGACATTAATGGATCAAAGGAATTCATCCAACATAGCAAATACGGCAATGCGAAATAAAAGGCAGAATCTGTCAAAAACAGAACAGTCCGTAAAGATGAACCTGAAAGGGGCACTAGACTTGCTCAAATGGAAAAACTCAAAACTAATGAAAGTTGCGTACATATCTGAGGATCACGCTCGTAAATTTGCATATTTTTTCGAATTTTTTACAGAGACTTATGCCAGAATTCGTGACAGACAGCAATGCTGTTTCTGCGCAGCGATCCCAAATATAACATCAACTTTAACATAGAAACTTTACTTGGCACAAAAACATGATAAGGAGAGGTTGCTACAGTAGTAAACAACTTCCAAGACTCAACAAAACAAAAATTGCTGTAGTAAAATAAACACATGGGTTATCTCCCAAGAAGTGCTTTTCTTTAACGCCTTTCAGCTAGGCGCAGAAAGTGCAAATCAAGAAACATCAAGAGATGGAGCATCAACATTATTACCTTGGGAGTTGGGAGTTTCCTCTACAATGCATGTTATCTTATCTATGTAAGTTTCAGAGGCTCCCTTTTCATTACTCTTAGGCTTGCTATTCTCATCAAATAAATTTTCGGGAACAATCCAATCATAATTCTTTTCTAGTGCCTCGAACATTCCTACAAGCTTGCAAGGTATTGATGTCTTAATGTCCCCTCCATCATTAACATTATTAGTGTACTTCATCCTATCAATATCCATTTTTTCAAGGGTGCTAGCAAAGTTGGTGTAAGAACCAAGCATTTTATATTTAGTAAAGACTTTTCTAGCCTCTCTTGCTACACCACCAAATTCTTTTAGAAGAGTTTCTAAGACAAAATCTTTCTTTTCTCCTTCCTCCATATCAGAGAGTGTAAGAAACATATGCTGAATTATAGGATTAAGATTAACAAATTTAATTTCCAACATGTGTACTAAAGAAGCAACAACAATTTCATAAGTACGAGCAAGTTCTACCAAATGTCTATCTTCAAAATCCTCAGCTATACTAACATGAGTGAAAAAATCTTCTATATTATCTCTTCCAATTATAGACCCTCGGCCTACCGGTATGTCTTTTAGAGTGTGCTTAGGAGGAAACATGATGAAATAAGCAAAGAGTAAACTAAGCAAATAAAGTAAAGACAAGTAACTAATTTTTTGTGTGTTTTTGATATTGAGAGCAAGACAGTAAATAAAGTAAAACTAGCAACTAATTTTTTGTGTGTTTTGTTTAGGTGCAGCAAACAAAGTAGTAAATAAAATAAAGCAATACAAAAACAAAGTAAAGAGATTGGGAAGTGGAGACTCCCCTTGCAGCGTGTCTTGATCTCCCGCAACGGCGCCGAAAAAGGCTTGATGCGCGTAGATGTACACGTCCGTTGGGAACCCCAAGAGGAAGGTATGATGCACAGTGGCAAGTTTTCCCTCAGAAAGAAACCAAGGTTTAATCGAACCAGGAGGAGCCAAGAAGCACGTTGAAGGTTGATGGTGGCGAAATGTGATGCGGCGCAACACCAGGGATTCCGGCGCCAACGTGGAACCTGCACAACACAACCAAAGTACTTTGCCCCAACGAAACAGTGAGGTTGTCAATCTCACCGGCTTGCTGTAATAAAGGATTAACCGTATTGTGTGGAAGATGATTGTTTACAAAGAAAACAGTAAAGAACAATTGCAGTAGATTGTATGCTATGTAAAGAATAGGACCGGGGTCCACAGTTCACTAGAGGTGTCTCTCCCATAAGATAAAAGCATGTTGGGTGAACAAATTACAGGCAATTGACAAATAGAAAATGGCATAACAATGCACATACATGATATGATAAATATAGTGAGATTTAATCGGGCATTACGACAAAGTACATAGACCGCTATCCAACATGCATCTATGCCTAAAAAGTCCACCTTCAGGTTATCATCCGAACCCCTTCCAGTATTAAGTTGCAAGCAACAGACAATTGCATTAAGTATGGTGCGTAATGTAATCAAAAACTACATCCTTAGACATAGCATCAATGTTTTATCCCTAGTGGCAACAGCACATCCACAACCTTAGAACTTTCTGTCACTGTCCCAGATTTAATGGAGGCATGAACCCACTATCGAGCATAAATACTCCCTCTTGGAGTTAAAAGCAAAAACTTGGCCAGAGCCTCTACTAATAATGGAGAGCATGCAAGATCATAAACAACACATAAGTAATAGATTGATAATCACCATAACATAGTATTCTCTATCCATCGGATCCCGACAAACACAACATATAGTACTACAGATAGATGATCTTGATCATGTTAGGCAGCTCACAAGATCCAACAATGAAGCATAATTAGGAGAAGACGACCATCTAGCTACTGCTATGGACCCATAGTCCAGGGGTGAACTACTCACTCATCACTCCGGACGCGATCATGGCGATGAAGAGTCCTCCGGGAGATGATTCCCCTCCGGCAGGGTGCCGGAGGCGATCTCCTGAATCCCCCGAGATGGGATTGGCGGCGGCGGCGTCTCTCGGAAGGTTTTCCGTATCGTGGCTCCGGCACAGAGGGTTTCGCGACGAAGACTTTAAGTAGGCGGAAGGGAACGCGGGGGCCACACGAGGGCCCCACACACTAGGGCCGCGCGGCCGGGCCGGGCCGCGCCGCCCTAGTGTGGCGGCGCCTCGTGGCCCCACTTTCTTTCCCCCTCTCTGGAAGCTTCGTGCAAAAATAGGACCCTGGGCATTGATTTCGTCCAATTCCGAGAATATTTCCTTACTAGGATTTCTGAAACCAAAAGCAGAAAACAGCAACTGGCTCTTCGGCATCTTGTTAATAGGTTAGTGCCGGAAAATGCGTAAATACGACATATAATGTGTATAAAACATGTAGATATCATCAATAATGTAGCATGGAACATAAGAAATTATCGATACGTCGGAGACGTATCAGTGGGATTCCCACCTCAAGTGGGATTCCCACCCTTCCATGAGGGGGGGTGGCCGGCCCCTTGGTGGAGTACACTTGGGACTCCACCCCTCTAGGGTTGGCCGGCAATGGGTGGTGGAGTCCCTTCGGGACTCCGCCTTCCAAAGTGATTTCTTCCGGACTTTTCTAGAACCTTCTAGAACCTTCCATAAATGCACCGGATCATTTTCAAACTTATAAAATGACTTTCTATATATGAATCTTATTCTCCGGACCATTCCGGAACTCCTCGTGATGTCCGGGATCCCATCGAGACTTCGAACAAAACTTCGAACTCCATTCCATATTCAAGTTCTACTAATACGACATCAAACCTTAAGTGTGTCACCCTACGGTTCGCGAACTATGCAGACATGGTTGAGACTTCTCTCCGACCAATAACCAATAGCGGGATCTGGAGATCCATAATGGCTCCCGCATATTCAACGATGACTTAGTGATCGAATGAACTATTTACATATGATATCGATTCCCTTTGTCTCGCGATATATTACTTGTCCGAGGTTTGATCATCGGTATCACGATACCTTGGTCAACCTCGTCTCCTGACAAGTACTCTTTACTCGTACCGCGGTATGTGGTCTCTTATGAACTATTCATATGCTTGCAAGCTATTTAGACGACATTCCACCGAGAGGGCCCAGAGTATATCTCTCCGTCATCGGGATGGACAAATCCCACTGTTGATCCATATGCCTCAAGCTCATACTTTCCGGATACCTAATCCCACCTTTATAACCACCCATTTACGCAGTGGCGTTTGATGTAATCAAAGTACCCTTCCGGCATAAGTGATTTACATGATCTCATGGTCGAAAGGACTTGGTAACTATGTATCAAAAGCTTATAGAAAATGAACTTAATGACGTGATCTTATGCTACGCTTAATTGGGTGTGTCCATTACATCATTCACATAATGATATAACCTTGTCATTAATAACATCCAATGTTCATGATCACGAAACGATGATCATCTATTAATCAACAAGCTAGTTATACAAGAGGCTTTACTAGGGACTTGTTGTTGTTTACATAACACACATGTATCAATGTTTCGGTTAATACAATTATAGCATGGTATATAAACATTCATCAGAAACACAAAGATATATAATAACCAATTTATTATTGCCTCTTGGGCATATCTCCAACAGTCTTTCTCCAAAACAAATATGCCAGGATACAACATATGCTATAGCAAACAAAACAAAAAAAACTAAACTAAAAACAAAAAGAAAGACGCTCCAAGAACAACACATGGCGTATGAAGCAATAAAAATATAGCGCATAGAAAGATGACATGTTGCTTTGTTGATGAAGAGGGGATGCCTTGGGAATCCCCAAGCTTTGATGCTTGTACCTCTTGAATATTTTTTAGGGTGCAGGGGCATCCCCAAGCTTGAGCTTTTGTCCATTCTTCATTTCATCAAATCATTCTTCTCTCCCTACAATTGAAAACTTCCTCCATACAAAACTTCACACAATTCTTTATTAGCAGCATTAGTACAATCAAAATAAACAAATGCACTTGGGTTCGGTGTTAACATATATCAAGCATCTATTAAAGCATTAGATACTGTAGAAAATCTTCAAAAATCTCTTTGATCGAAAGAACTCAAAAAGAAAGAGATTTAAGAGGCAAATGCAAATAGTGCAAAATCAAAATAGAATAGCAGATAAAGATTGATTTTTCCGAAAATCCTCGGTTGCTCATCTCGAAAAGTGATCAACTAAGGAAAGTTAGATAATAACCTCGTTCATATGCATAAAAATTATAGCTCAAAATTACGCTCTGGCTATGTTTACGAATTTTTATGTTAACCGGACATGATCTATTTTCAGGACAACAACTTCCCCAAATCTTACTTTCTTCCAATTAGAGGCTATTCTTGCACAAAAACGAAATAAAAATGATAAGGAGAGGTTATTACAGTGGTAATAACTTCCAATACTCAACAAAAAGAAAAATTACAGAAAATAAACATGGGTTATCTCCCAAGAGTGCTTTTGTTTAACGCCTTTCAGCTAGGCGAAAAAGAGCTAGCATCAAGTATTATCAAGTGAAGAACATCAACATCATAATTTGTTCTAATAATAGAGCCATAAGGTGACTTCTTTATTTTCCGAGGGAAGTGTTACATATCTTTCTTGAGTGGGAATTGATATTTAATAATCTCATCTCTCATATCAATAGCAGCATCAACAGTTCTAAGAAACGGTCTTCCCGAAATAATTGGACAAGAAGCATTGTATTCAATATCCAAAACAAAAAAAATCAACGGGGACAAGGTTATTGTTAACCATAATAGGAACATTATCAACTCTCCTCAAAGGTTTCTTTGCAGCAATATCAACAAGATGAACATCCAAATAACATTGTTCCAACGGTGGCAAATCAAGCATATCATACATTTTTCTAGGCATAACAGAAATACTTGAACCAATATCACATAAAGCATTGCAATTAAAGTCATCTATTTTCATCTTAATGATGGGCTCCCAGCCATCTTCTAATTTTGTAAGAATAGAGGCTTCGTGTTTTAATTTCTCATCTCTAATTTGGATAATAGCATTTGTAATATGCTTCGTGAAAGCTATATTTATAGCACTAGCATTAGGACTTCTAGCAAGCTTTTGGAAGAGCTTAATTAGTTTAGAGATATTGCAATCATCAAAATCAAAGTCATTTTTATCAAAGGTAAAAGGACTCTTGTCTCCCATACTTCGAAAAATTTCAGCACACTTATCAGGAGCAGTTTCAGTGGTTCTAGGAAATTTTGTAGAAGGAGCGGGGACTTTTTCTACACTATTTATTGTACCATTAATAGCAGGAGAGTGGCTAGAATTTGAAACTTCATTAATACTGGTGGTGGTGATGGTTCAAATTTTAGTCAAATTATTACTTCTAGCAATTTCATCTTCTCTTTCCCACCTAGCGTGCAATTCCGCCAACATCCTAACATTTTCATCAATTCTAACTTGAATCGCTTTCAAAGTTTTACTTTCTTTAAAATCATGGGGAAACACTTTTAATTTAATAAAATCAACATCATGAGCAAGACTATCAACTTCAGAAGCAAGAATATCAACTTTGCCAAGTTTTTTCTCAACATTTTTATTGAAAGATGTTTGTTTACTAATAAAATCCTTAAGCATGACTTCAAGATCAGAGGGTGCTCTTTTATTGTTGTTGTAGGAATTACCATAAGAATTGCCATAAGCATTACCATTATTAGAAGGATATGGCAACGAGGCGGTTCCTCGGCAATGCCCACCATGAGGGGCTTGGGTTTTAGAGAAAGGCGACGACGGAAGTTCCGGGAGCGAGGCGGTACACGACGTACCCAGGTTCACGCCCCCGCGGTGGAGGGTCGCTACGTCCTGCTAGCAATCCACTATATGAATATATATATATATATGTATACAGGGGGCCGCCTATGATCTAGTCTAGTTCTAATCTGCGGGTTGCGGTGTCTAGGCGTGTTACCTCTAAAATTATGTTTCTGATTGTGTGTCCCTAAGGGGTGCCCCTGCCTGGCTTTATATATCAGCCAAGTTAGGGTTTACAAGATTCCTAGTAGGATTTGTATTGGAGTCTTCTTTCCTTGTTGTCCAAGTTGATTTTCCTTGCGGGTCTAGCTCGTCGAGTCCTTGTGCTGGTCCAGCTTCATAGTTTGCACCGGGTATGGCAATGTCGAGTACCCGAAGGGTTATGCCCACGTCAGTAGCCCCCGAGTGTCTGGCCGAAGTGAAGCTTCGGGCAGGGACTAAAGTTGTCTTCGCCGAATGTCTTGATCATCTGTTGAATCTTGTGCTTGATGTAGAGTTGGTTGCTTTCTGTCGGGTGCGCGAAGCGCTCCCGATGGGAGTAGCCCCCGAGTCTATGGGCGGGTGCTTGCAGCCACGCATAGACTCAAGTTGTACTACTCGAAGATCTTGATTGTTGATGCCGATGTCTTCAACTTTATTCTTCTTTGTTGACGAGGTTGCCGTATTTTTTATCGGGTGCGCGGCAAGCGCTCCCGATGGGAGTAGCCCCCGAGCCTGTAGATAAATATGAAATAGTTATGTACAGGGTGTAAAAAATGCTAAGTCAAACACCGTAAACTTTTTCAAGTTCCGAGAACTTGATGCCGATGACTCTGATGATGCCATAGATAGAGGAGTTGATGATTCAGATGATATCCCAGAAGAGCCGATGATTGAGATGATGGCCTAGTGGAGCTGATGATTTGGATGATGGCCCAGTGGAGCTGATGATTTGGATGATGGCCCAGAAGAGCCGATGATTGAGATGATGGCCCTGAGAAGACGATGATTGAGATGATGTCCCGATGGAAGTAGTTCCCGAGTCTGGGCACTGATGCTTGCAACCGTGAGTAGACTCAAATCGAGCAACCCGACGTTTACAGTTTCCTTCAGGTGCCGTTGACACATTGTTGTTTATCTGAAGGGGCAATCCTCAATGCACCTTTGAGCATCGTTGATGTCATTGTTTGTAAGTTTTTCGGTAGGTACATATATATGCACTTTTACCGTGTTAATGCCGTTGGAAAATTTTGAAGGAGCAAATCTTAATTGCCCGTTTAAGCGTATGTGTATTTGTTGGTCAGCAAATTGTTTGAGTGATCAGCTCGTGTTGCAGGTCTTGCTAAACCCGTTGTATGTGCAACTTTGCTTTCAACCGATGTATGTTCTGACAACAGCTCCCGAATGTATCGGAAGCACTAGCTCTGCCGATGACTCTATTGCTCTTTGATACTTCCATAAGTAAAGTACCGAACGTGGGTCATTTTTGTACGTGTTTCATGATCCTTGCTATCTGCAGCACTCTTTGAGGCATCTATAGCAAAGGAAAAGAGCAAGGTCCCCGTTGCTTCATGATCCTTGCTATTTGCGGCACTCTTTGAGGCATCTATAGCAAAGGAAAAGAGCAAGGTCCCCGTTGCTTCATGATCCTTGCTATTTGCGGCACTCTTTGAGGCATCTATAGCAAAGGAAAAGAGCAAGGTCTTCGTTGCTTCATGATCCTTGCTATTTGCGGCACTCTTTGAGGCATCTATAGCAAAGGAAAAGAGCAAGGTCTTCGTTGCTTCATGATCCTTGCTATTTGCGGCACTCTTTGAGGCATCTATAGCAAAGGAAAAGAGCAAGGTCTTCGTTGCTTCATGATCCTTGCTATTTGCGGCACTCTTTGAGGCATCTATAGCAAAGGAAAAGAGCAATGTCCCCGTTGATTACCATCCATTGCAGCACTCGTATTTTCAGAGGCTTTTAGATGATAACTTCAGGTATAAGAAGTCTTCATATCCTCTTGAATTCCAATACACCGGCGCTCCCGATGGGAGTAATAATTCCAATACACCGGCGCTCCCGATGGGAGTAACCGCAATAGCTCGAAGATATTCTAGGAGCGCCCGAGTAATTCTGACGCTCCCGATGGGATCGCATCGGGTCGATATTAAATAAGATGATATCCATTGAATATTCCAGATGATGAATCCACCAATCCGAGAGTGCATCGGGAGGAGATATATCCAGAGCCGAAGAAGATAAGTCCATCGAGTAATCATAGATGATGGAGAAAATAAATCCACTGATTCGGGGAAAATAAATCCACCGAGTAATCGAGAGTACTGGAGGTAACGATGTAATGGCGCCTCCCCAATCATCGGGTGTGGCGAAAGAAAGAGGAACACTTAGTTCTGCAGGCGCAGTCGAAATAGTTGCACGGCCAAAGATAGTCCGTGCGGCGGGCGCAGCCGAAATAATTCCGCGGACAGAGACAGTCCATGCGGCAGGCGCAGCCGAAATAATTCCGCGGACAGAGACAGTCCATGCGGTGGGCGCAGCCGAAATAATTCCGCAGAGAGAGACAGTCCATGCGGCGGGCGCAGCCGAAATAGTTGCGCCACCATAGATAATTCATGCAGCAGGTGCCAGGCAAACGCGGTCGATGAAGAAGATGCAGCTGATACGGCCGATCCGCGGCGGGTGAGCATCCGAATATATTGAGTCCGTAATATCGGGTCTGTGACAGATAATACGCAAGTGCAACCAGTGCGCGATGGAGGGCGCAGTCGACCGGGCAGAGCAGTCGAAGATTATTCCCGATCTGCAGACATATTACGGCACAAAAACTGCATGCAAATAGTACGAGCCGAAAAAGTATTTGGCGAAATAAATTTAACGTAATTGAAAACATAGCACCTGATAATTTTTTGTATCGGATGTAGGCTGTAGCTTCCGATCTATCACATCAATATGCTCTTCTTGAGAAACCAAAGAAGCTAACTGAATATTATTTGGATCAACACGAGCTTTACCATTAACAAGCATAGACATAATAGTATCTTATCACTCAAGGAGGGGGATTCTTCAACAGAATTTACCTTCTTACCTTGTGGAGCTCTCTCGGTGTGCCATTCAGAATAATTTATCATCATATCATCAGTAGATTGTTGGAGGCCCCAAAGTAATGCACATAAAGGTACCTCCAGCAGCTGAATCTAGGAGATTTCTTGAAGCAAAATTTATTCATGCATAAAAAGTCTGGATGATCATCCAAGTAGTCAGTCCATGAGTGGGACAATTCTAAGATTTCATTCTTTCCCAAACTTGAGCAACATGTTCATTATAAAATTGTCTAAATTGCATTATGTCGCTTCTCAAAGATATAATCTTAACATGATGATAATATTTTCCAATAAAAACATCTTTGCATTTAACCCAAAAATCAATACTATTTCTAGGCAAAGATAGCAACCAATCTTTAGCTCTCCCTCTCAAAGAGAAAGGAAACAATTTCAATTTAATAATGTCACCATCTATATTCTTATATTTTTGCATCTCACAAAGTTCAACAAAATTATTAAGGTGAGAAACGGCATCTTCAGTACTAACACCAGAAAATTGCTCTTTCATAACAAGATTTAATAAAGGAGGTTTAATTTCATAGAAGGCTGCTTCGGGAGCAGGTGGAGCAATAGGTGTACAAATAAAATCATTGTTGTTGGTGCTAGTAAAGTCACACAACTTAGTATTTTCAACAGAACCCATGTTAGCAAAATTAAAACTAAGCAACCGAAATAATAGCTATAATAGAAACTAATTTTTTTTTGTATTTTTGATATAAAGACAACTATAAAAGAAACTAATTTTTTGTGTTTTTTATATAATGACGCAAAAAAACAAAAAGTAAACTAAGCAAAACAATAACAAAGTAAAGAGATTGGAGATGAGAGACTCCCTTGCAGAAATCCTCTTTCTCCCAGGCAACGCCGCCAGAAAAAGAGCTTGATGGTGCTTATCGTAACACCGCCTTCACGCGATTGGGGAACCCCAAGAGGAGGGTATGATGAGCACAGTAGAAAGTTTTCCCTCAGTAAGAAACCAAGGTTTAATCGACCAGTAGAAGAAAGACGTGACTTCTAAAAATGTTGCTAGCTGACTAGTGGCAGGGTGCACTATCGGCGTCAGCAACAACGTGGAGCCTGCACACGACACAACCAAAATACTTTGCCTCAACTTACAGTTAGGTTGCCAATCTCATCGGTTTTCCTGAACATAAAGGATTAAATGTATCGAGTGGAAGGAGATGTTTGCAGTAATTAAAGAGAACAGTGCTTGCAGAAAGTAAACATAACATGATTGCAGTAGATAAATTTATCAGTATCTAAAGGTATGAACGGTGAGACCTCATGGAGCCTTCCGAGGCTATCCACGCAAGCCACCCGGCACGCACGGGCTGGGCAGTGGCCTTTTTTTCGTCTGCCCTGTTGGTCCACGTGGCGCTATCTGGTTGGCTCAAAGGAGGAAAGGTGAGACAAAACCAGCCCAAACGAAACCCTACCCAATCGTCGCAGCCGCCGGTCTCTTCCCCAATCCCACCTCTCTCCCTCGTCTCTTTGACCGAGAGCGCTGCTTCGGCGCGAGCGGGGGCTCCGGCTTTGGGCGTGGGCGCCGCATACGGCACGCCCCGTCTGCCCTGCTCACCGCCGCCACGGACCAGAGGAGGTCCGGCGGCGCGCCGCCACGGGGAGCTCGTCGACCACCACCTGGAGCTTCAGATCCCCTTGTCCGACGGTGGCGGGAACTCCCTCTTGCTCGTGCGCCCCTCCCCGTGCCATCCTCTCTCGCCCCGGTCGATCCGGCGGCGCAGCCGACGCTTTTTCTCCGAGTTGTGGCACGCACTGCAAGCGGAGCAGCAGCTGAGCGCTGCAACCCCACTCGAGCCACCGTCGACCTCCGCCGCGCCCTCCTACCCGGAGCGGAATACAAGGTTTGTGGGATGCTGCTGCCCTCCTCCTCTTCATCTTGCTCGGTTCTCAGCAGGATGAGGACATGTGTTGGACCGAGGTCGGTGATGACAGGTGCAGACGAGCTAGGCAAGACCCGAGTGACGCCAGCCTAGGGCCCTTCTCCCAACAAAGTTTCTTGTCCCAATCCCAAATGCATCTCTAGGTAGAGAGCCATGTCACACAGATGAAGATTCATTTCATTTTTCTATGATTTCTTCTCTACAAGGCGTGGTTCATCTGCCAATATTCTTGCAGGAAAGAAACAAAGGAAACCATGCTCAAGGAGACCAGCAGTTTTAGTCCGATGATGTTCAAGGTAAATAACCTCAAAAACTTTAGTGCCTCTAGATGTGTTCCAGCTACATGATACTAATTTATGAGATTTAAGATCCTACATTAATCTGCTGACATGGCCCACATGCGATGGTGTGTGTATCATAATGTAAGTCGAATCTTCTTTTGAAGATAAAGTTCATGTTGATCTGATTTCACTCTCTGTCTATTTTCGCTCAGGCCTGTTTCTAGGAAAAAGATGAATTTCATATTGTTTGGTATCTAATATATTTGGGGCTAGTTGCACATCTCTGCCGCTGCTCCTCCCCAAGGTATTGTCCACCTTGACTGCAGACACAAATAGGACGTCTCTCTCACCATTCCCCTCATCTCAGGTTATTTTCAGTCCTGATTTACCTGGTTGTTACCTAGATATGATTACTGCTTGCCAAAATCATTGATTGTTTGTGTTCTAGATCATCATACATAAATGTGGTTCTATCAACTGGATAATATTGAACTTGATGGGTCTTCCCTTCCTCTATCATTTTAGGTGATTTTATTAATCTCTGAAACTGAAAGTATGGTGCTTATTCTTATTAGTCTTTCTTTTCACGGTCAGCTGCCACACACTTTGGACTCCATCGTCTCAACAAATGTAGCTCCAATGGCCCACTCTTGCCTCATGTGTTGCATCTCTTGTTTTGTAGCTTTGCTCCACTCTTGCCTCATGTGTGTATTTGATGATGGTTTTGATTTCTGCATACTTGAATAGTTTGCGTAGATTTCCAGTGTTAAGACTTAACCTTGAACAATATGAGTAGTTGCCTCGACGGTGTTCTACTGAATGAACAGCATGAGTAGTTGCCTCTACGGTGCTCTTAACCCTGTAGTGAACTGGTTGTACCTCTTTTTATTATTTATTCATATATTCTACAAAATTTAGCAGAAAGTTCTTGTGGAACTGAATTTAACTTTGGTTTACCTATGGATCTTCCTCTAGCCCTCGGATAGAGGATTCAGTTTCTTACTCCACCTAAAATTTGCTAGATGTCTAGTGCCGCCGTGTTGAAGCTCTGTTTCGGTGATGTCTTGATTTAATCATAGCTGCATAAATTTGCTAAAGCTTTAGTTAATTGATGAATTCCCAAGTTGAAATTTTCTAAAGCTTTAGTTAAAGGGACGAGTTCAATACTGACTGGCTATTTGATAAAATGCAGGTATGTTTGTCCATATATTTCTGATGCTTTCCCTTGATGTATTCTCGGTTTTCTGATTGGCTGCGGCTGCTTTCGCCATGATCCCTCCTCCCACACACACACGCCAAATCACCATGCAGATTTGGTCTTTGGTTTGATAAGCAAAGGTATCATTTGGGGAGTGACTTATTTGGTCGTGATTCATCCTCATATTTCCCCATATGGTCCTTTCACATCTTGAATTTTGATACGGTGTTCTTTCAGTTCTTATTACCATGAATTCTCGCTAGGGCATGCATAACAGAAAAGCTTGTACTTACAGTTTGCTGTAGCAATTGCGTGCTTTTGCATTGTCTCACCAAGCAAAGAGTTGCTAACTGGAATGTTAAGTCAATGCTGCAACCATTTTGGCAGCAAATCTGTACATGGAAATGTTATGCTTGGTGAATTCCCGAGGGGCCGGTCGCAGCCTCTGCTCCCAGGAGCTGTGCCCTACTCCACATGCAACCTACATCCAATTCTTCTAAAACCAAATAAATGCAGCCTTTGAGCGTGGATTTCTGGATTAATGCAGTCAGTTGTGTTCATCATCTTTATTTGGGTTCTATCACATACAGAGGTGGTCCATTACCTCATGCAATAGTCCACTATACCATCATTTTTAATTGCACGGCATCTTGATAAAATTCCCAGTTTTTGCTATTTTTGTAGGTCTGTGTGATTGAATAGTTGACTGGCTTAGACGGGGTGTGATTGATTATTGATGCCTCTTTATCTTTTGAAAAACGCCCTTTCTTTGGTCTTGAATGGTACGTGCATGCATTCCAGAAGTTTCTATGCGCTCTTGCCTTCTTGTTATAGAGCATTGGAAACTCTTATGCATATAATGCCATGTGTTTGGTCTATTTTTTAAGTTAAGCTAATTTATTTTTTTCGTGCATTATTTTTTTCAAAGAAATGTGAACCTGGGACTGAACACTAGCAAATGGACTGGGCATAGATGAAGAAACATGCAGTAGTTTTCATATCCATATTTGTGGTTGTTGAATGTGAATTCGAACCAAACCTTCGAATGAGTTAGAACTACAATGTTATACTAGGTATAACTATTACAATTACATATTTTAATTTCTTGGATCGGCACTAGCTGTGAATTGGCCACGGTGATTTAAACTTCAGACCACAAGCAAAGTTCAGTTAACTCTGAAATGCTGCAGTCCGACAACTTCAGAGATCAATGGATTTTAAGGTTGAGAGCATTTTTGTCAAGTTCAATCCATCTCGTGTGACATGCATGATAATCTAAGTCCTAGATTTAGGAGATGGATACTAGGCTGCCTGTACACAACAGGAAGCAATGGAGAAAAATCAGTAGTCTGTGATATCCGTTCTACTCAGTAAATTTATTTTCTGAACTTTAGCTAAAACATGTGACTTTTCTTTTCTTTTATAACTTCCAGTCACCTGAGCTCATCTATCCAGATTTAGGACCTACCCATTATTTAAGATTACATATTTTTTCACACAGCTTGTAGTTTATTCGGAACCTACCAATGTGCCTCCATATCTACCAATTGACAAAAGGTATATAGTACCAAATTAAGCTCTTATGTAGCCTAAAATCTCAAGCTTGATTTAATAATATATGTGAGGCTTTCTTAGGCATTATTGCTAATATGATTACGATCGATGCATAGATTCACAAACGACTGAAATACCTGCAAAATGTTGCTAATATTATTTGGGGAGATCATTTTGCATATTATATTCACTGCCTCACTGTTTTGAGATTTGAAATATCTGTTAGCATCCATCTTGCGAAATAAGAACGCTGAGATATATGTATCAACTGGGTTCATTACTTTTCTTTTATTTCTATAATTGAATGTTTACCAGTGAACTTATAGTTTGACCATTCGGCTTCTTACAGATCCATTATCAAATGTGTTTCTCCATCTTTCCTCACGTTTCCTCCTTCCCCTAAATTTAGCATGTCTTTCCCTTTGCTTATTTTATTTTTTCCTTTCAGTTAAGCCAGGCTAGGACATCACTGGTCGTGTCAGGAAATCAGTTTGGAAGTCCCCGTGTAAGGCGACCGATGCGCGAGCGTTGCTGCAAAGAAGGTAGTCCATAAGTACGTCATGGCCGCTGCCAGCACGTGATGCTGGAACCAACGCGGACGTGCGGGAGCTTCATGCGGAGGTCATCGATCGAGCGTGGGGATGTCAGCTCTCCTTAGTCTTGGTCATCGAAGCATGCCCGTCAAATGAGCAGTCATTTAATTGTGCAACAGGGTTGGTGAAGGACAACCTTGCCCGCCACCCCTTCTCATCATGAATCATTCATATCTCAGACATTGCTCAATTTACTGTTAACTTCTTATAATTTGGTGACAATTGGTTGTAAGTTGGTGTAACAACTGAACCAAACTTGAAGTATATCTCTGCTACACTATAGGCACCAGAAAAAGGAAAACAACTACTAGAAGTATAGATAAGGAGAAATAGAAGGTGATCCAATCTGGCGCGTCTTCGAAATCTTTAGAGTATATGCTATAAGGTTTTGCAAATTTATCCAGTACAAATATACAGTTAGGCTAAACAATTAATCATGTGGGTAGGACCAATCAACCAAAAGCCTTTATCTAAAGTGAGAGGGGTAATTAGTTTGCTATCTGCAGTTCTATCTTTTGTGCGCGGGCTCGAGAGAAAAAATATGAAAATGGGTCATGATATGCTTTTGCTGTTTTGGAGCTGGTAATTGAGAAATGAGTAGTTGATTAAATTAGTAAGCGGGAAGTGCATCTGTTTGTAATAGTTAGATAACATAGGAAGTGCCTCTGTTTGGATAATCAGATAAATCACACTTATAACTTATAAGGATAAACCTCACCCATTTTTTTCGATTTTCCCCATTTATTCACATCTTGCTGGCCATAGAACTTGAACTTTTGTGCTACTATTCATGTTTCTGCTTAAAAGTACCTCTACTATACGTTTCATATCTTCAGAAATTGGATTCTAACAGAAGTGGAAATTATATTTGAACATTCAGGCTGAAGGATCAGGCATGTTGCTCACTGCCTGATTAATGAAGTGGTACCATCTTAAATACAAAATTACAAGTATTTGTATGTGTGTTGATAGGCAGTTGTTCTGGCAAGAGATGTTTGCGGAGGAATCTAGGGTTGACTGGGATACTGACACAACAAGCCTAGAACAACGGCTGGAAAATCTGGTATGTTTCCTCTTATGTTGTAATATGTTTGGAACAAGTTGAATGTTAGCCCTCGACATTTATTTTTTCTGTTATAATTTGTACACACATTTTTCTTGGTGTAGGCGATGGATGTGTACAAAAGTGCTAAAATCAAGATTAATGATTTACTTGAGTGAAAATAAAAGACCAATTTTTTTATCTACATGCTAAAATCAAGCCATCAGTAGATCAATAGGAAGGTGTGCACTTGAACTTTGTCATGACTTACTTCCAGGTAGGGCTTCTCTCATGTGTCCTGGTGCCTGTCGGTTGTTTTCCTTTTCTATATGTTCCTACGAGAAGAGCTTCTCTTCTTTCGCTTTTTATTGGGTGTTCCCTGCGGCCACTGCCTTGCCCAGTAATTTTCCCAACACAACAGCTGCCTAGAACACAAATCGGTAAGTTAGTTAACATTCTATGCTAGCTTTGCCAAAAAGAAAAGTACAAACTTGTTTTAAAAAACCTTACTATTTTGTAGAATAAATACGTATCGTTTTGTAGAATCAAACATACCCAATATGTATAATCAAGAAACAATTTGTTTGAACAATTTCTTGAACTGAACTTACTTTCAATCATAGTTTAAGCTTTATTAAGGTTAAAATAACAAGAAATCATTACTACATGAAAAGGTTATAGACACTCTTTTATGTTCTGTTACTATCTTTGAACCTTGAAATCAGTATTTATGTTTTCTCACATTTTCTTTCAACAGCGATCTGTTATATTGTCATGAAGTTTGGTTGTTTATAGTTCAAAATAACTGATTGACATGCAGAATCTGGTAAAAAAGAGTGGAATTTTACAGAAAATTATGAAGAATAATAAAAAAGCTAGCTTGTTTCTTTAAATTTATTCCTTTGCATTGTTGGCTGCTTGATCATGTTGCAGTGATTTTTCTCAGGTCTCAGCATCTCTGCATAAAGATACTGAACAAATTGCATGCTGAAGAGAGAAGAAACTCGGCAACAAATTCCAGAATATGCAAAATTAGATAGGGAGATAGGTACAAGTGAAGAAAAAACCTTTTGGTGTTGTCAAAAAAGGAGAGGCAGCACATCAAGAGTGGAAATGTGGCCATGGTCACGGCTGCTGTCCTCAAGAATACGACGGTGGCGCATCCAGCTCCGGTTACCGGAGATTCACTGCCGCCCGCGGATGTTCGCCCGAGCAGCGGTGGATGCCTGTGTATCCTCAGCATCTACTGCTTCGTGGCTCTCCGATGCGTGACTGCTTTCCCCAAGAAATGGCTGCAGGTTGGACAAGGCTCACTGACTACGCGAGCTAGGCACAAGGACATATCGGATGTGATGAATCGCGTACAGGCCATGGGGAGCATTGTAGTGTGCTCGATCTGCTTCAGTTGATACTCCAGCAGCTTGAATTGGGAAGAGTTGGTGGCAGTAATGTCACGGGAGAGAAAGCAAAAGCCAAAAGGGGATCATCCAAAAGTAATGTCACGGAAGAGTTGGTGGCAGTAGTGTCACGGATGTCCGTGTGAGAGAAAAGTATCAGGAATAAGTGGTCAGGACATGTGTCTTGTCACTTATATGTACATTGTGTGTATGTTATTGCTATTTTCTTAATTAAATATAGAAGAAATTACTCGTGGCTTATTTTGTAGTAGCTTTGGGTTCTCCTACAATAAATTTGGAAAACAAAGTACTTCACTTTTATTCGAAAAAATATTACTATCTTCTTAGTAATTTTTTGATGGTTATTTCTTCTACAATAATTTTTCACGGTGCAAAAATAGTGATTCTTCTGTAGTAATTATTTGGCAGTGCTTCTTCAGTGGCGACTGTTTTCTTCTACCGTATTCGTACCGCGACATTGAGGAAAAAATACTTAACTCTTTAGGGCCTCTTTTATTTCAGAAAAATATCACTATATTTTTTTATCGATTTCCTCATGGTGGTCCTACGGGAATACTACTACATGGTCCCACAACATTTTTGAAAAATGTTTTCATTAGTTCTCATAAAAATACTTTATTATTCACCACCTCTTTTGTGCTCTATATACTATATTTTTTATACATACAATATACTAGGGCTGAAGGATTATACACACACTATCTTCTTTTTTGATCTGCTCATACCATTTTTATTGATTGCCTCATACCTTCTTTTATTAATCGCCTTACGGTCATCCTAAGGTTACTTTGAAAAAAATTACTCTGTTATTTGTTACCTTTTTCATTCAAGAAAAATATTACTACCTTTTTTATTCATCGTCTCACATCTTTTATTTAGAAAAAAACATGTTACTACCTTCTCTTTTTAATCTTCATGATCACTATATTGTCGTACTCCACTATTTGTCTCCTCCTTTATTCGAGAAAATATTACCATTTTTTCTACTGATCGTATCAATATCTTATTTTATTGATCATAAACTAACTATATACACCAAGAAGTCAACACCACATACGCATAAATTATGTTGTATCACGCTGCTTTTTCTTCCGTTTGATGTATGAAACACAAAACATTACACCATAATTGCAAACTTAGAGTACCAATATGTAATATATTTCCCTTTATTTCGAAGGTTGTCTCTTTCTTGGCTCCATAGCACCTTAACTGTCGTGGTGGTTGATATAAGGGTATTATGGACTGTTTAACAAGCTGCAACTCAAAATTTGAACATTTGCTTAATTAGCCGCCACGTTATTGGTGTTTACCATAAAGTTTTATCACTGCGAAGCCATGGTAGATTACTGCGATTTACATGAGTTAGTCTTCTACTTAATGTTTATCTTATTTGTTTTCTCATTTGCAGTGGTGTTAACTTTGGGGGTGCAAGCACCTATTAGAACTAGGGACTATCTATTGCACATTCGGTTGTTTTTCTTTTCACCAACACTCGAAAAAAATAGAACAATAAGATTGTTTCCCTCCTTCCACCACTTCTGTCATTCCCTTTATTAATTCCGAACGGGAATCTGCAAGTCTTTTCTTCCATGTCCCTATCTACATCTCCCGTGAGAAAACGCACATATGTGGTACCTGCAAATAACCAATACGAAGAGGAAAATTAGTCTTACTCCCCTAGAAACTAACGTACTTACACTGGATTTACATGTGATTTACGGAAAACCTGATGTATTTACAATGGTATCTTACGGGAAAACTCATGTTTTATAGTGGATTTACATGAGATTGACGAAAAAACTCATGTATTTACAGCGCGGGAAAACTCATGATTTGTGGTTTTACAGTGGTTCATACAGTGGTATTTCTGAAAAACCCCATGTATTTTCATTTGTATTTACAGTAGAACTTACAGTGACATTTTGGGAAAACTCATGTATTTACAGTGGTATTTACGAGAAAACTCATGTATTTACGTTAGAACTGACAGTGGAATTTACAAAAAAAAAATGATGTATTTACAGTGGTTTTATAGTGGTACATGCAGTGGTACTTATGGAGATAAACTCATGTATTTTCATTTGTATTTACGTAGCATTTACAGTGGTATTTACAAAAAAACCTCATGTATTTACAATTGTATTTACGAATAAAACTCATGTAAATACCATAGTAAAAAAATGAACATTTCTTTAAAAGCAGCGACTCATAATCAAAATGACTTCCCTATGGTTTGGAATTGCAAAATGAACATTTCATTAAAATTTAAAAAAGAAAAAGAGAAAAGGTTTGGAGACACACGCCATGCAAAATCACTGAATCATCATTCATTAAGCAAAACTTCCGTACATGAATATGGCAACATGGGAGGTTCCAGTGATGCGAGTCCTAGTGCTACTGATCTGTTCTTGCTTAGCCTGAACAGAGAAGAATGGTCTCGCCCAAACCTCATGACACCGAACGGAAAAGAAACTGGAGACTGACCGAACGCACAAAGAATTTGATTGTTGCCGAATTGAAAAACACTCGGTTGTTAAATAGCAAAAGTGTAGAACTATGTTTTCTGTGTGCCGTGGTGCCACAACAAGCTTATGTAGATGTTGTTTTTGCTATATCTTCCTTACTTCTAATATAATAAGGTGTTTTGTAGATTGTCAGGTATTATAGAATATATACTCCCTCTAATCATATTACTTGATGCTAATATAGACGTATGTAGACACATTTTAATTGTAGGTACGTCCATTTTAGCATCAAGTTATATATAACAGAGGGAGCACTGATTTTAAATTTAGATTATAGCCCCTGATGTTAGTTGATATGTGACAATCATGAACGTAAGTAAACTATTTCTCGAATATAAAAGAAAAATCTGATTTTAGCAGAGAAAGTATGAACATGTCACACATACAACGGTCGAGAAATGACAATTTCATGCCCATCAAAGATGGTATGATAAGCTACTAGAGGTCGAGAAACGTTGATCATACGACTAATATAACTATCAGGGATTTAAGCTATGATCGGCTACTAGCGGACGTATGTCTTCATTCTCGGGACAATTGCATAATATCATGTATCTTAACTGTTTTGGTAGACAAGACCATGTCGACACAATTTGGAACAATCTTCTTCAAGATGAGAAAGGTTATTTCTCTTAAATGTGTCACCAAGGTACATGAGTGTAACTCTATTGTGTTGAACATGAATTAATCTTCTACTTTTGTCGACCCTTTCATTTAACTCCAATTAATGTTGGTTAATTTATCTTTTCGTTTGCATTGGTGCTAGCTCTTGGTGATGCAAGCCCTAATGAGATTTACACTTCCTTTGTATTGTGACTTTTAAAGACCATGATGCGACAATGTCTTGCCTATGTAGATAATGAGTTTAGCGGTCCTTCCTTTCTTTTATTACTCTCGGCGGCATCAACAAACGTTATTTGCTATAATATATTTTCCTCATGTTTCTTTGGTTCTATATAAACATTTGTTTCTTTGTTTTTAATTTATTGTTGTTCACAATGATTTGTAAAACCTAAAAAAGTATTAGTATTTTTTCACCTATATATGAGTCTCACGGGATCGTGCGCCAAGGCGCACCCCAAATCTAGTAAAGGAAAGGACTAGGGTCCACAGTTCACTAGAGGTGTCTCTCCATAAAGATAAATAGCATGTTGGGTAAACAAATTACAGCTAGGCAATTGACAGAATATTGACCATACATGACAAGATGATTACTATGAGATTTGTTTGGGCATTACAACATAATACATAGACCGTAATCCAATTGCGTCTATGACTAATAATCCACCTTCTAGTTATCGTTCGAACCCCTTTCAGTATTAAGTTGCAAGCAACATATTATTGCATTAAGCAATGTGTCTAAAGTAAACAATATAATTACCCTTGTATAAAACATTGTTGTTTTCTCCTAGTAGCAACAACACATCTACAATCTTAGAAGTTATTGTCACTCTCCCAGATTACTAGAGGCATAAACCTACTATCGAGCATAAATACCCCCTCTTGTAGTCACAAGCATCTACTTGGCCAGATTATCTACTAGCAACGGAAAGCATGCACGATCACAAATAACATATGAAATGAATATATAATCAACCTCAACATAGTATATAATATTCATCGGATCCCAGCAAACACAACATGTAGGATTACATAAGGATGATCTTGATCATGTAGGGCAACTCACAAGATCTAAACTCGAAGCACAAATTGGAGAAGACAACCATCTAGCTACTGATATGGACCCATAGTCCAGGGATGAACTACTCACGCATCACTTCGGCGATGATTTCCCCCTCCAGTAGGGTGCCGGGAAGAGCTTTAGAACCCCCGAGATGGGTTCTGCGATGGCGGCCGCGATGGAACTTTTCGTGGATGGAGGCTTGTGTATTCAGGGTTTTCCCGAGACCGTGATTAAATAGGCGGAGGGGCGATGTCGGCGGAGGCCAGGGTGGCCCACACCACCCCTAGGCTCAGGCCACGCCTAGGGCAGGTGTGGCCACCCTGCTGCGCCCCTTCGACTCCCCTTTGGACTCTGTCTTCGTTACGGTAAAATATTGACTTCGGCTTTTGTTTCGTCCAATTCCAAGAATATTTCCTGTACAACTTTTCTGAGATACAAAAACAGCAGAAAACATGGAACTGACACTATGGTATCTTGTTAATAGGTTAGTACCGGAAAATGTATAAAATTTCAACGAAGTATGAGCAAAAAGTATGTGAATTGGTGTAAAACAAGCATGGAGCATCAAAAATTATAGATACGTTTGAGAGGTATCAAACATCCCCAAGCTTAACTCCTGCTCGTCCTCGAGTAGGTAAGTGATAACAAAATAATTTTTGAGGTGACATGAAGCCAACACAATCTTGATCTAGCATGTAAAGCATAGTGAGCTAGGATCAAAGTACTCTAAACATAGGCATGATAGATATAATTCAATAGAACTTAGCAACTATGTTATAACATGAAGAGTAACTCAAACAAAGGATCGTGAATAATAGTGCATTGAAAGCAACCGTTCGATTATGAGCATAGAGAAAACATAACAAAGTGGTACTCAGCATGTCCTTTATGAAGTAGCAAAACATAAACGCTAGAACACCTTCAAAATTCAGGGGTGACTAGATACAAATAATTTGAGAACAAGCAATAGTCATAATCATGAATCAATCAATAATAGTTCTGGGACTATGCACATTGCACTAAGAATGACAACTATGCTCTTTTAATTGGTGCATAAAGAAGAAGATGAAGACTCAACATAAAAGTAAAAGAGAGAAATATGCTACCTTGACCAAATAAGATCACCCCTTTTGTCACGTGACGAACATAGCACATGATTCACTTTATCCCTAGTGAGGTAGCAAAAGAAAAGGCAAAGCCATAATAGATCATGAATTTGTTGATTCAATCAATAAAACCATCATACTCCATCTAATACACACATCACCCCATACACGCTCTTGCATAGATGTCGGATCAGAACAAATACTTAAGAGCATGTCTAACAGAGTCCGAAAAAGTGCAAACCGAAAAAGTGGTTTTCAGTCTTCCGAAAACGATAGTTCGTTCGAATTTGGCAGTGGCGCGGGTAAAAATGGAACTGAAAAGCGGAATTTGAAATGGCGCGGGTAAATTAGGCGATGATCATAGTTCGACATCAAATTGATGCTCCGATTGAGCATCAAAACATACATTGTTCATAAAATTAAACCTACATTACTGGTACACCGGCGGGCGCTAGTTAGCTAAAGCAAAATGCGGCCAATATAGTGACCTAGGCGCGCGGCGATGCCGGTGGTGGCGCAGCGATTCGGCGGCAGAGGGCGCCGACGCTGTCGTCGATGAGCTTCACGCGTCGTCGCCGTCAAGCTCGACTATTTCGAGCTTGACGCGGCGGACGCGGGCCTCCCGGCGGGCCGCCTTGTATTCACAGATGAGGCGGACGACTTCCGCCTCCTCCTGGCAGAAGCACGCGCGAGCCTCCGCCTCGCTGATGGCCTTGGTCTGCGCGAGGATGGCGTCCTCCTCGTCGCTGCCGTGGACATAGTCCACGGCGGAGAAAGTGGGCGACCGCGTGGGGATGAGCTCCTCGTCGTCGCTGCTGTCCGCGACAGGAAGCCGCGGTGCGCGGCTTGACTGGCCGGACGACGAGCCCTCACCAGGGTTGCCGTACCTGGCGAGCTTCCCGGGGGCGACGTGAGCCCGGTTCGTCCACCGGCGGGTGGCTGCGCGCGCCCTCCGACCGATTCCATTTGCGGCGCTCCGCGGTGCGGAAGACGGGCGGGCGTGGCGGTGAGTCGCCGCCGCCCAATCCGGCGCCACGGCCTTGGGAGCCTCCACGGGACGACATCGCGTGGCGGCGGGTTGTGGATCGGTGACTGGGGTGAGCTGGATTGCTCGCCAAAAATGGTGAGTGGTGGCGGCAGAGGGAGAGGAACGACGGATGGGAGTAGGGTTTGCGACCCGAACTCCCCTCCGCGAACCCTTTTAATAGGGGTCATTCGGGGACTTTTTTGGGCCCCTGAACTTATTTTACAGGCCGGCCCATCTTTTCGGTCACTGATCTGCGACACATTCGGCCCGAACCCGTAAATCCACTGGAAAAGTTCGGTTCCGGCGGGATTTACGGGTTCTAATAGAGATGCTCTAAGAACGAGTTACATAATATGCATCTATCAATACATCTTACAGATAATACGATCAGATTTCATAACACAATATCAATAAATAAGGATCCACCACATATGTATTACAAATATGGCCATAATCATGTGAGGCATGTCATATGGCACTAAGAACTATGAAGACCACGAGAGAAATAGATCAAGATACTGCCACAAACCCGTAATCCAGTGGTGGAGTACTCTCCATTGATCATGGTGATGATGATGAAGATGTTGGAGAACGTGGAGATCCCTCCGGTGGTGATCCGGACGGAGTTTCCCCCTCCAATCATCTCTATTGCAGGCCTCCGTTTTTGTGTTTCTGTCTTCTGCGGCGCTCTCCTTCCGAGAACTCTTCGGGGCCATATATATATAGTGATTTATAGGTCAAAATACGTTGGTGGGAGAAAGAATCAGGTTAATTGGACGATCGACGGTTGAAAGAGCATGGGTGGCGTGCCCTACATGTTTGGGCACGCCACTTGTACTCTTTTGGGCCTCAGGCCCATCCAGGCCTACTCCAAAGCTCTAGGGTGCTTCTCCCGATGAAATAGTGAGGCTCCAAAAATTTCAGATCAATTTGACTCCGTATAGGTCCCTGAAAGTGGAAAATATGCGGAGTTATAAACCAAATAAAGGAAATCATTGGTAAATCCCCATAAATCAATGTAAACCATGTTATTAACATCATATATGTTGCAAATATATGAGAATTTAATATGATAAAGGACAAAATTCGTGTATGCATTTTACATGCATGAGTAGTGCAAGCGGGGGAAAAGTTCCCCAGCTCGGGGATTAGGTAAAGCAATTGATCCCCCACCGCTCAAGGTGTATTCCGATAAGAACTTATGTCTGGCTGATATAGCGGGACAACAAGGTCTTACTGTTGGTCAATTGCTGGGCCTTGAAGAAATGCCCAAGCCTGATGAACTAGCATGGAAATATGTCTGCGGGAAGCCTCTGGTCAGACCTCAGCATATCACACTCTTACTAACACAAATGAGAAAGTTGCATGAGTGGTATGAGGAAATCACGAAGGGAGATAAAATTATCTCATGGTGGCAGTACGATATAAGCATTACTAACATGAAGATTCCATAGCTATTGAACTTGAAGAATTGTATCAGTTCTTCAATCTAGACGCCTCGACAAATCTGTCGTCGGTTCCTATTGTTTGTAAGTGATCTAATTCTGTAATTAAGTTTCTAGCTCACCTCGTTCATTGCATTTATTCTCACTTTATTCTTTTGCAGATGGAAAATTCTCGAATGTAGCACAAAAGGAATCTATGACATTGGGTTCATTGACCCATATGTCGTTAATTTTGCTATGATTGATGGTTATCCCAAGGACACAGAGAAGAACTTCCTAAAAAATTTAGTGAAACATAATACCCTTGGGTACATATTATTTCCTTACAACTTCAAATGAGTGTTACTGTCCTATACACATATTCTATTTTGCTTCCTCGATGTTAAGTGTAATTGATGAGTTATGCAGATACCACTATATTCTGCTAATCATTAGAGTTGACTCTCAAAAAATTTATATCATGAACTCATTAGATAAAGACCCTAAGGAGTACAACACCCCGATTTACATGCTTGATAGGTAATTTCAATCATTATCGCACCATATCGGCCTCTTTCATTCATTTCGTGATAAAATCATTATCACATATGTCGGAAAGTGTTCATCACAAAGGTGACCGGTCAATGGGCACCGGAGCTGCGTTATATAAGGCTCAAGGTAAGTAGCTAGTACTAGTTTCAATATATATATATCATTATCATACTTGATTTTTTTTGATTAATTCTATTCTCGTACAGCGCTAGAGGCGGCCACTAGGAACCAATTTATGTGCATTTTACGTTTTCGAGTTCATCAACATGGTGATTGAGCGACGCCCAGATTACAAAAAAAAAAATCGAGTACGTGAAAAATATTCACAATTTTTTTAATGATGATTTGCTATACACACAGCTCATATATTCACATTTGATCTTATTCTTTATAGACCGAAAGCATGTGGGGGAACGTCCTGCCACAAGCCCGTTTACGACAAATTCAAGAGGAGATGTCGGAATTTTTGCTTACGGAGGTCATATATGAAGCCGGCGAATACTATTACCCCCATGCCTTCTTGTAATTTAATGATCTCCATGTAATAAAATAGATTCATCAACATGTATGATTGTCAAGCTCCCATGGCTTCCAATTGTATATACATGTGTGATTGTAAGAGAAGAAATGTGTTATATATATTCATCAACGTGTGCATCACCGTGTACAATATATATGTATTAGCGTAGAATATGTATACATGAAAAATAATTGAATGAAAATGAAAAACAAAAAAATACAGGAGCAGAACCCTAAACCCTGACGCGGACTTTAGTCTCGGTTGATGTTACCAACCGGGACTAAAGGTCCCCCAGCCCAAACATTCCACAGCGCCCACGTAGATGGCCTTTAGTCCGATTTATAAGCCCACCGGGACTACAAGTGGGGACTTCAATCCCGTTTTTGTAGTCCTGGTTCTCACTTAGAAATATTGCGTGGAGTCGGATGGAAAACCGACTGCGGACATACGGATACGTCTACATGTGTGTAATTTTTTCGGAAATGAAACATTACATTCGCAAAAAAGAATTATGGGAAACTAAAAAAACTGCTGCCCTATTTTTTTGTAGATCACATCTGAAAAGACATTTCGATGAAAATTAGGGCGTACATTCTATACGTGTATATGTGGTCATATATTTTATTTAGAACTTCAAAATTTTAAAATGAAGTTTTTGAAAACGAGCTCCCTAGAGCTCGAGATCTAAAACGATTATTCCACCACCTAGCTAAGTGCAAGCTGCAGGGCAAGATCACAAACAATTTAACATAGCTAATTCCAAAGCATAGGAGCAGAAATGAGGTCATCTCGAGCGACACCGAGAAGTGAAATTCTTTCTGGTTCCATCTCTAAACAATTTGAACGATCGACGTTAGCAAAGCCAGGCGGTGAAATCGATCTGCTGTTTATTCCTAGGGAGTACGTACAGCTAGCCGGCGCGCACTGAAACAAGCTAGCTAGGGACAAGCGAATAGAAACACCGAAAAGGAGACGTTTCTCACGAGGCCGATCGTACGTAAGTGGCAACGAATGAGCGAGCCCTCTTCGCTATTCTCGGCCTACATATACGCACCCAATCAAACCGAGAAAAGGCAAGGCAAACACGCGCCATAACCTTAACCGCATCGATCGTAGCTAAGCAAGCTTTCAAGGGAGCCGAGATGGAGGGAAGCAAGGGGGTCGTCCTGCTCAATTGCTTCGTCAGCCCCTTCGGCAACCGCGTGCGCATCGCCTTGACGAAGAAGGGCGTGGAGCACGAGGTGACCGCAGAGAACATGGCCCAGAAGAGCGCGCTGCTGCTGGCCTCCAACCCCATCCACGGCAAGGTCCCGGTACTCCTCGTCGCCGGCAAGCCCATCTGCGAGTCGCAGGTCATTTTGGAGTTCATCGACGAGGCCTTCTCCACCACCGGCGAGCAGCTCCTGCCCACCGACCCCTACGCCCGAGCCCAGGCTCGCTTCTGGGTCGCCTACGTCGATGCAAAGGTGCGCACTCCATCAATATACACACTCGATCAACAGGGATACACTCCATTGCTCCCGCGTGCGAAGGTTTTCATGATTAAGTCATAACTCGTCCGTGTGCAGATTCCGGCCTGCGCCCCGAAGATATGGCAGTCGCCCAAGGGAGCGCCGGCGGTAGAGGAAGGGAAGAAGGAGATGCTGGTCGCGCTCAAGACGCTGGAGGCGGAGCTGGGCGAGAAGCCCTACTTCGCCGGGGAGTCGCTCGGGTATGCGGACGTGGCGCTGGTGACCTTCGCGCCATGGTTCCTCACGTACGAGCGGCTCGCCGGGTTCAGTATCGCGGAGGAGTGCCCGGTGCTGACTGCCTGGGCGGCGCGGTGCGCCGACGAGAACGAGTGCGTCGCCAAGTCGCTGCCGGACCCCGAGGCGGTCTTCCAGTTCGTCGGAGGAATGAGGAAGCACTTCGGCCTCGAGTAGCTTTGCTCGGCTACCTACGAAGCGCGTCACTCTATTATATGAATGTATGATCCATGCAAAATAAGTTAAGCTCATACGCATTGTCTCGTGCGTATGTGTATGCGCATCATACGGATAATGTTTCCTCGCCGTCCGAGTCGTCTGTGCTTTTTTATTTGGAGAGGCTTTGCGTTTTCCGAATTGATGGTGATCGATTTAAACTTTCTTGGTCGCGTCGTTGATGAACTGTACTCTGCTTGAAGAGCTGTGTCTTTTCTTGTTGATTATATATGTACGTCTGAGATTGCTTACCACGCTTGCTTTTGGATGTTTGGAGTAGTATATGGAGTATTCGAGTGTTGGCAGAGAATAAATGTTTCCTATCTGTAAGAGCATCTCCAGTCGCGTCCCCCAAAGCGTCCCCCAAACCGTGTCGGATTGTTTAGTGTTCAGCGTTTGGGGGACGCACCCCAGCCGCGTCCCCCAAACGCGCCCGAAACATTAAAAATACTTTTTTAACACATAATAACCATTTATCAAATGTAGCATATGCATAAAAATGTTTGCGAGGATTGTTTTCAAATTAAATTACAACAAACAATAAACCGAGCTTGAAGTAGGGGTCGAACTCTCGAATGCCGTGGAGGATATTCATGAACAGACCCTTGCTCATCCTGTACCGGCGCCGAAAATTATCGGCATGTGTTGCATCGTCGGCGAAGTAGTCGTTGTGCAGCATGGCATGCCCCTTCATCCTCTGCCGGGGCTTCGACTTCCTTCTTCCCGGCCTTGATCCTCCGCGGCGCGGCCTCTTTCTCTTCTCCGCCTCAGCGTCAAGCATGTCTTGGAGGGACGCGGTGATCAGCAAATGCTCCCGCAGGTCGTCGTCGAAGGCTTGCTCGTCCTCCAGCAGCAGGGCAAGCATCTCATCATCGTTGTCCATGGCTAAAGCAAAATCAATGGTTAAAATTACGCCGAGGCAGACGACGCAACAAATAGCGGCCAATCGCGCCTACCTGGCAAGTCGTCGAGCACCTTGTGTGCGCGGAGGTGGGGCGGATTTGACGGCGCGTTCTGGGACGCGCTGGCGACGCGGCGGCGGCGGCACGACCGGCGGGAGCCCCAGCCGCGTCGACGGTGCCGACTCTCAGCAGAGATCAGACGCCCAAACGACCGGGAAATCCAGCGGCGGCGGTGGGGTGGGAGGCGCGGGAAGGAAGGAGCGACGAGAAAAGAGGCGCGAACCAACGGTTTATGCAAATAGTCGCCGACATGTGGGAGCCCGCCTCGCTTTTCGGTGTGTCCGGCGTCCCCTGTGGGACGGGGACGGGCTCGGGGCGCCGGACACCGTATCGGGCCGCGCCGGACAAAAATGGGCTTTGGGGGACAAGGCTGGAACGCATTTTCTGTCCGGCGCGCCCCAAATCCCTTTGGGGACGCGACTGGAGGTGCTCTAAGCGTGTCACTCTGGGTACTACCTTCTTTTTTTCATGAAATACTTTCCCCTCATTTCTATTGCAAGGTTCAGTTCTCTAATTCTCACCAAATTAATAATGTGTTCTTTGGTATACTAGAATTTTTTTTTTGGAAATATCTTCTTTTTTTCCTTATGTTGAGATCAATCAGCTGGTTCGCTTTTTTTTTCTTACGTTGAACGGAGTACATACCTGTAGGCCGTATTTTTTTGTTTGTTTGTGAGCAATCACATATTTCATTCATAAAAAGTTAAGTTACATGAGTAAATAATCATGAAAATTAACAGATAGATCAAGAAAAAACATGTGTCATGAAAACTTTGCAAAAAACTATCCCTAGTGCTTCCTGCACTCGCCGAAGGCAGCAGCCGCTGCCAAACTTCAACACCGTCTAGATGCACATTGTAAGAGACACATAACCTCCACCGTTACCAAATCAAAAGGAGCATCATAACCAACGAGGCTTTGTGAGTCGATGAATAGGACTGCTCGATGTGGCACGTCGACCGAGGGATGTCCCAATGCTACGTTGGACCAAGATCCACCCCATTCCATCGATGAAGTCGAGGAATAACGACAAATGCACCACCTCCAGACCAATATCTTTGCTCCAGAGCATCCACCCCCCTCGTGTTGCCGTGGATAACGATCAATGTCAGCGACACATCGAGAAACATATCTTGGCATATCTAAAGAAAAGCAAGAAGATGAAGCCGCCGATCTGAAGGATCGACATGCACACGATGCCATCAACTCCGAGACGCTACCGTAAAGGTCAGCGCTGGTGTGGGAGTAGAGTTGAGACAGATTTATTCGCCCGACCGCTGCTCCCACCACCCCAATAACGCACCACAACAGAAAGCCCTAACCCTAAAAACTAGACCAGGATAGAGGAGAGAGGTTCCCTTCCCTCATGTCGTCGGACCGGCAAGCGGAGGGAGAGGAGACCAGCCCTCATGCTAGCGAAGATATGGGGGCGGGAGGTGTGTCTCCTTTCCGAGTTAGTTGCACCTTGTCTCGTATAATAATAAATCGATCGACTATTTTTGTGTGCTTATTGGATATAGAGACTCCATAATTATTGCTCCAAAAAGACTATAATTATGCGGCTGGACCACTGGGCACAGATATTTGTATCCTAGTCTTTTGTTAAATCATATCCATCACTTAAGACTAGTCCAAGAACTAACTACAAAATTAAGGGTTTGTTAGACAATAGTTAGATGATGCTTACATGTAATTCTGAAGATGCATCGACAATTTACATTTGTGACTTTAAGAAGATTTTAAAATCTATTAGGTTCAATTATGATATTCTTTGGGGTACAATTTATTTTTTGAGAAACTTGATATTATTAGTTGAAATGCAATATCAAATTTCTACCTGTTGTGTCCATTTAGGTACAATTCTTGTTGTGGTCTACAAACAAAATCAACATATACCAGCTCCAGGATGGTTCACCTTTCAGTGAGATTTTTGAGCTTATCCCTCTTTTGCATAAAGATCATATGTTTAATCTAAGAGAACAATTTATTGTTTATTTTCCAATAAACATTGGATATGTAAAGATTGTTATTATCTATTTTGCATTATTAATGCGCAAATTTCAAGATCTTCTCTCCTGAAAATAGGGCACACAAAGAAAATAGAAGACATTGGATACATGGCTAAAACGCCATGGTTACACCAATAGGGTGATTCGGCTAACCGTATTGGCATGACACTATCTTAACCATCATGATTTTATAACTAAAAATACAAGGGTCTAATAAGGAATATACCTAAACTACACACTAGAGGTTGATCCATAGTTACCCTCCCTCTCACACCCCAGCAGAGATGATCAAGGTGAGAGAAGCCGGCGAAGATCAAAACGGTGTACTATTGATATAAAATACATCTTCAATTGATGAGTTAAGTAGTTAGAATAACACTGAAGTGAGCAAGTAAAAAACTTTACAATTTGAATAGAATGTCCTATTATCTGTTTAAATTAGATTAAGAGTCTAGATACATACTTAACACATTGCAATCTATTAGAGACAATATATATAGATTACAACATAAACTACAATCCTAAAGTTCTAACTTCTATCTGCCTACTTTCTATTATTCTCTTTAATGAAAAGTTTCATTTTGACAAATTAAAGAGGATACCCTCCATTTGCGAGGGCCACACAACTAATTTTCTAAATAAATTAATCCACATAAATATCATGACTTACATTCCAGCCTATATAATCATGTGCAACATACTAGACATGCAAATACAAAGTACTCCCTCCGATCCATAATAAAACTGGCGTGGCTTTAATTGAAATTATGGATCGGAGGGAATGGCATATATACGAGTTAACATGATCAACTGGCGGTTGTAGAATAAACGTCATCATTAAGGTGATCAGTGCGTATGGGGTGATCGATACTGGCAGATGTTTAGTCCTAGCCACTAGCACCGAATAAAAGAGAAGGACAAATAGACACATAGGAAAATGAGACGACTCTTACGAGGAAGGGGAACACTGGTAATAAACGAGCAAGCTCTCGTTCGTATCCCTATATATACACGGCGACCAAATTCAATCACACAATCAAATTAAGCAGAACACACAGCCGCGTCAGCTAATTAAGCAGCTAAGTTCGCAGAGCCTAAGGGAGACGATAATGGAGGGAAGCAAGGGCGTAGTGCTGCTCAACTGCTTCGTGAGCCCGTTCGGCAACCGCGTGCGCATCGCACTGACGAAGAAGGGCGTGGAGCACGAAGTGACGTCCGAGAACATGGTCAACAAGAGCGCTCTGCTGCTGGCCTCCAACCCCGTCCACGCCAAGGTCCCGGTGCTCCTCGTCGCCGGCAAGCCCGTCTGCGAGTCCCTCGTCATTCTCGAGTTCATCGACGAGGCCTTTGCTACCTCCGGCGAGCAGCTCCTCCCCGCCGACGCCTATGCCCGCGCCCAGGCTCGCTTCTGGGCCGCCTACGTCGATGCCAAGGTGGGCACTCCACCATATATATGGACACTCGATCGATCCCGTGCGCGAAGCTATTCAGTCATAACTCCTGTGCGTGCATGTTCTCGCAGGTGCCGGCCTGCGCCGGGAAGATATGGCTGTCGCCGGCGGGTGCCCCGGCCGTAGAGGATGGAAAGAAGGAGATGGTGGATGTGCTTAAGACGCTCGAGGCGGAGCTCGGCGAGAAGGCCTACTTCGCCGGGGAGTCGCTCGGCTTCGCCGACGTGGCGCTGGTGACCTTCGCGCCCTGGTTCCTCACGTACGAGCGTCTCGCCGGGTTCAGCATCGCCGAGGAGTGCCCGGTGCTGACTGCCTGGGCGGCGCGGTGCGCCAAGGAGAACGAGTGCGTCTCCAAGTCGCTGCCGGACCCCGAGGCTGTGTTCCAGTTCGTCGGAGGAATGAGGAAGCACTTCGGCCTCGAGTAGCTTTACGTCGTCAGTACATCCGCGCAAATAAGCTAAGCCAGCTAGGTCTCTGGCTAGCCGGCCAGCAACCACACTTGTACGTGCGTGTGTTCAAGACTTCAAGTGCAGTCGTCGTCTTGTTGTCGATTGGCAGGGCTGTAATGTTTTCTCCGTCGGAGTCGTCGTTTGCGCTTTTGTTTGGAGAGTACTGTGCTACTGTGTTATGTACTACTGTGTTATGTGTTATGGTTGCCCAGGATATTTTCTATCAGGCTATTTGGCGGCTTGTTAGGAGATTACATGATGCAGAATCTGCTTAGCAGACTTCTCTTTTGTTACGATGGTTGATTTTTTGTATCGATCCTCATTGATCTTTTGAATTGTAAACTTTAAATATTTAGTTTTATTAGTAAAAGGATGTGTGCATCAACCGATGCAGAGGCGGGGGTACACCCCATTTCAAAAAAAAAAGTGCATAGTTACCGATTTATAATCTTGAAGAGTTGTGCTTGTTGATTGTATTAGAGAACTGAGTGCTAGCTAAATGTCAAGACTTGCGAGTGCATAGCTCGCCCACACGGGTTCGAGTCCAACGAAACCGAATTAAACGGAGTGTTATCTAGCGCGTATATATCCGCTAGTGGAGAGAGGTCTCATCATCTGTCTAACAACATATAGCTGATGAAGCAAATCTTTCCCCGTTGGTCAACTTTTTTGCTAATTATATTGGTCTAAGTTGCTTACCACGCATGATTTTGGAAGTTCGCAATCATTATGTACAAAATAGTCTTACTATATGAAGTGTCCCGGAGAATAAATCTTGCCAAGCTGCAAGAACTTCGTGTCATTAGGTGTACTTTTTTTACATAAATAGTTTATGCTGATTTCTATTGCAAGAGTTCTGCTCTTCGATTCTCTCCAATAAGTAGTTATGTGGTTTATTTTAGGGAAATACCATTTTAGTGTGGAGGTCCGCATCATGGTTCAACTGAATTTGCTCCCACTTGAAGGATAGCAATTGATCCAAAAGTTCTTCTGGATTTCAAATAACCCACCCCAGTTAACAATTTTTACCTATTTTTAGAGCTAGCTTGAATATGTCATGGAGTTAGGTTTACAAAAATTGAGTACCCACTCGAGTTATGGAAATTTTGAAAATTTGTTTGCTTCTCATGCTAACTTGCTAAAATACTACCGCACATATGAGTCAACAATGTGCTTAACTCTAAAAGGTTGCATGGCTCCCCTCTCTCTTGTCGCCGTCTTCCTCACCACCTAGTGCCCTACTCATTGTCGCTTTCTGCCTTGTTTGGACACGGTCACCTTGCACCGTGTTCATAACATGTCTATTATGTTGGGTCTTGCATAACTTTCATTTCCCGCGTAACTCTTGGTTGGGAACCTGCTAATCTTGCAATTTGCAGTCACGGACAATGCGGCCAATGAGGGAACACATCAAACATGTCCACCCGCATCATGATTTTGTCGTGTTTTGCAGAATGTACAGTCTAAGACACGATTTAATATTGTCTGATGCAACGTGGCATTGTCAGCATCATGTGTTTTTATTTGTGGGTGATGAAACATGACACTAACATTTTCTGCCGTATTTTTCAGGCTGGGGTTTAACCCTTTTTCCATTAAGCAACGGAAATACCTATTCAACAAATCCTATAACAAAAGATGGGAAATGGAAAAACATGTTGGAGCATAACAGGAAACCCACCGTGCCACTCCCGTCCTCAAATGCCCATAAAGGGACAAAAACCTGTTAACGCCACAACATAGAGGGGAACCGACAATTTCCTATCCACGTGTCATCTCTAGTTGGCGCTTCATTTTGAAACAATTGGCACATTCGATCTTGATTTCAAGAGAATTTTTGCTTTCCAGATCCATTTATAATGAGACCTAGGTAAGTCTTTCTTAAATCACGTATACATATATTTGGTAGAGAATTTTGCATAATTTATGCCACACGCTGACCAGGCAGGCGAGCAGAGCACATGTTGCACCCATACAACCTACCTGCTCGTCGTTCATTCCCGCTATGTCAACGAGGGGCTCCAGCAAGTTGAGGTTGTTGACTAATAGTTTGGCGGTGCATCTCGAATTAGGAAGGGAAAACGTTCCACACCAACGTCGTGTCCATCCAAACTCAGGATGTAGAGTCGCAAGAAAAAAAACTCTAGATTGGCTCGTCTTTTAGCTCAACTCGTGATCGTCTCGAAAAGAAAGTAACCGAATATGCATATCTTATATAGTTTGATTGAAGCTGATCTTCAGCCAATACTAACTCGCTCAATCTGTTAGTCAACGTAGTCCAAACTTCCTCGAGTTTTAGTATGCCTTCGTCCTGAATTCGGATGCATCTACGGTAGTATGAGTGCGCGTACGCTCGGGCTCTCTTTCCCGTATGGAACTGCAGCTCACTATAGCAGCCATGCCAAACGCGTCACACGAGCAAGGCTAAAGGAGTCGAGTTCCTACGAGTTAGACTAGGATCACATTAACTTATACTCTTTTCGTTAGGTAGTATAAGCATACATCCAAAGGGGGTTTTTGCGAGCTTGAAGAGGCTGCACCCTAATCCTAAGGAAATACGCCGTGATTTGGATACCCGATAATTCTTGTCCACGAGTATTCTGGAGCTCATGGATGCGAGTCATCAGGGCCTCTGTCGCCGCTTTTTCTGCGTCGGTAGCCTCTGCATCCCAGGATCGGCGGCGACAAATTTTCTCGGCACCGTCAAAAGGAGGAATATTGTCTTCAACAGAGCCATGATTCTCTTCACGGATGTATAACCATTTCTTGCGCCACCCTTGAACTGAATCAGGGAATTTGACGTCGAAATATTCGACGTCAGGGCGAACGCATCACAACGCCGCCTATGTTGTAGGCTGATACGTCTCCAACGTATCGATAATTTCTTATGTTCCATGCTACATTATTGATTATACTACATGTTTTATACACATTATATGTCGTATTTACGCATTTTCTGGAACTAACCTATTAACAAGATGCCGAAGAGCCAGTTGCTGCTGTTTTTGGTTTCAGAAATCCTAGTAAGGAAATATTCTCGAATTGGACGAAATCAACGCCAGGTTCCTATTTTGCCCGGAAGCATCCAGAACACCCGAGAGCCGTCAGAGAGGGGCCACGTGGGGCCCACACATGGTGGCGGCGCGGCCCAGGCCATGGCCGCGCTGCCCTAGTGTCTGGCCCTACCAGACCCCCTCCGAGGCTGCCCTTTCGCCTACTTAAAGCCTCCGTCGCGAAACCCCCAGGAATAAGCCACGTTCGACGAAACCCGAGAAAACCTTCCAGAGCCGCCGCCATCGCGAAATCAAGATTCGGGGGACAGAAGTCTCTGTTTCGGCACGCCGCCGGGACGGGGAATTGCCCCCGAGCCATCTCCACCGCCTTCACCGCCATCTTCACCGCCATCGCTGTCCCATGATGAGGAGGGAGTAATTCTCCCTGGCTGAGGGCTCTACCGTAGCTATGTGGTTAATCTCTCTCCTATGTACTTCAATACAATGATCTCATGAGCTGCTTTACATGATTGAGATCCATATGATGAGTTTTGTATCACAATTTATCTATGTGCTACTCTAGTGATGTTATTAAAGTAGTTTTATTCCTCCCGCACGGTGTAATGGTGACAGTGTGTATCCGTGTTAGTACTTGTGGGCTATGATTATGATCTCTTGTAGATTATGAAGTTAATTATTGCTATGATGGTATTGATGTGATCTATTCCTCCTACATGGTGTGAAGGTGACAGTGTGCATACTATGTTATTACTTGGTTTAGTTGTGTCGATCTTTCATGCACTCTAAGGTTATTTAAATATGAACATTGAATTGTGGAGCTTGTTAACTCCGGCATTGAGGGTTCGTGTAATCCTACGCAATGTGTTCATCATCCAACAAAAGAGTGTAGAGTATGCATTTATCTATTCTGTTATGTGATCAATGTTGAGAGTGTCCACTAGTGAAAGTATGATCCCTAGGCCTTGCTTCCAAGCATCGAATCTCCGTTTGTTTACTGTTTTGTTGCATGTTTACTCGCTGCCATATTTTATTCAGATTGCTATTACCACTCATATACATCCATATTACTTGTATTTCACTATCTCTTCGCCGAACTAGTGCACCTATACATCTGACAAGTGTATTTGGTGTGTTGGGGACACAAGAGACTTCTTGCTTTGTGGTTGCAGGGTTGCTTGAGAGGGATATCTTTGACCTCTTCCTCCCTGAGTTCGATAAACCTTGGGTGATCCACTTAAGGGAAAACTTGCTGTTGTTCTACAAACCTCTGCTCTTGGAGGCCCAACACTGTCTACAAGAATAGAAGCACCCGTAGACATCAAGCTTATTTTCTGGCGCCGTTGCCGGGGAGGAAAGGTAAAATGTACTCACACTCCGGATCTCGGCTACTAAGCTATTTTCCGGCGCCGTTGTAAGTACAAGCTATTTCCTTTAGACTGCAATTGCGACATTTGGTCTCTTTTTTACACTAGTTAGGCATAATGGACAACAATGACCTTCTTATTCTATTTCCTGATTTAAGACATGGATGGTTTGATGCGAAAATTAAAAAACCCATGGAACATATTAATATGAATACTTTGAACACTATTGTTGCTAATGCTATGGAAAATTCTAAGCTTGGGGAAGCTGGCTTTGATGAGCATGATATTTTTAGTCCCCCAAGCATGGAGGAGAAAATTTACTTTAATGATACTTTACCTCCTATATATGATGCTTGCAATGATGAATATGATATTTTCAGTCCACCTACTATTGAGGAGAAAATTAATTATGATTACAATATGCCTCCTATGTATGATGATTATGGTGATGAGAATAATAATGATTGCTATTTTATTGAATTTGCTCCCACTACAACTAATAAAATTGATTATGCTTATGTGGAGAGTAATAATTTTATGCATGTAGCTCATGACAAGAATGTTGTATGTGATAGTTATATTGTTGAGTTTGCTCATGTTGCTACTGAAAGTTATTATGAGAGAGGAAAATATGGTTGTAGAAATTTTCATGTTACTAAAACACTTCTCTATATGCTGAAATTTTTGAAGTTACTCTTGTTTATTCTTCCTATGCTTGTTACTTTGCTCCTCATGAATTTACTTGTGTACAAGATTCCTTTTCATAGGAAGCATGTTAGGCTTAAATTTGTTTTGAATTTGCTTTTTGATGCTCTCTTTTGCTTCAACTACTATCTCTTGGGAGTGCATCATTGAAATTACTGAGCCCATCTTAATGGCTATAAAGAAAGAACTTCTTGGGAGATAACCCATGTGTTTTTTTTACTACAGTACTTTGTTTTATATTTGAGTCTTGGAAGTTGGTACTACTGTAGCAACCTCTCCTTATCTTAGTTTTGTTGCATTGTTGTGCCAAGTAAAGTCTCTATAGTAAGGTTCATACTAGATTTGGATTACTGCGCAGGGACAGATTTCTTTGCTGTCACGAATCTGGGCCTAATTCTCTGTAGGAAACTCAGAAAATTATGCCAATTTACGTGAGTGATCCTCAGATATGTACGCAACTTTCATTAGTTTTGAGTTTTTCCATTTGAGCAAGTCTGGTGCCATTTTAAAATTCGTCTTTACGAACTGTTCTGTTTTGACAGATTCTGCCTTTTATTTCGCATTGCCTCTTTTGCTATGTTGGATGAATTTCTTTGATCCATTAATGTACAGTAGCTTTATGCAATATCTAGAAGTGTAAATAATGATTGTGTCACCTCTGAACATGTAAATTTTTATTATGCACTAACCCTCTAATGAGTTTGCTTGAAGTTTGGTGTGAAGGAAATTTTCAAGGGTCAAGAGAGGAGTATGATATACTATGATCAAGAGGAGTGAAAGCTCTAAGCTTGGGGATGCCCCCGTGGTTCACCCCTGCATATTCTAAGAAGACTCAAGTCTAAGCTTGGGGATGCCCAAGGCATCCCCTTCTTCATCGACAAAGTATCAGGTTCCTTCTCTTGCAACTATATTTTTATTCGGTCACATCTTATGTATTTTACTTGGAGCGTCTGTATGTTTTTGTTTTTGTTTTTGTTTGAATAAATGATTGTTTGGGAGAGAGACACGCTCCGCTGGTTCGTATGAACACATGTGTTCTTAGCTTTTAATTTTCATGGCGAAGGTTGAAACTGCTTCGTTAATTGTTATATGGTTGGAAACAGAAAATGCTACATGTAGTAATTGGTAAAATGTCTTGGATAATGTGATACTTGGAAATTGTTGTGCTCATGTTTAAGCTCTTGCATCATATACTTTGCACCCATTAATGAAGAAATGCATAGAGCTTGCTAAAATTTGGTTTGCATAATTGGTCTCTCTAAAGTCTAGATAATTTCTAGTATTGGGTTGAACAACAAGGAAGACGGTGTAAAGTCTTATAATGTTTACAATATGTCTTTTATGTGAGTTTTGTTGCACCGGTTCATCCTTGTGTTTGTTTCAAATAACCTTGCTAGCCTAAGCCTTGTATCGAGAGGGAATACTTCTCATGCATCCAAAATCCTTGAGCCAACCACTATGCCATTTGTGTCCACCATACCTACCTACTACATGGTATTTCTCCGCCATTCCAAAGTAAATTGCTTGAGTGCTACCTTTAAACAATTCAAAAGTTATTACCTCTTATTTGTGTCAATGTTTTATAGCTCATGAGGAAGTATGTGGTGTTTATCTTTCAATCTTGTTGGGCAACTTTCACCAATGGACTAGTGGCTTCATCCGCTTATCCAATAATTTTGCAAAAAGAGCTGGCAATGGGATTCCCAGTCCCAAATTAATTAACAAAAATAGACACTCCTCCATGGTATGTGATTGTTGGACGGCACCCGAGGATTCGGTTAGCCATGGCTTGAGAAAGCAAAGGTGGGGAGGAGTGTCATCATAATAAAACTAAAATAAAAAGGCACTCCTTCATGGTATGAGATTGTTGGCAGGCACCCGAGGATTCGGTTAGCCATGGTTTGTGAAAGAAAGGTTGGAAGGAGTGCCACCAAAAAATAAAATAAAATGGGAGCCGCTCTTTGAAGGTTTGTCTGGCAAGGGGGTTAGAGTACCCGCTACCATTCGTTGACAACAACAAACATCTCTCAAAACTTTATTTTTATGCTCTCTTTATGTTTTCAAAATAAAAGCTCTAGCACAAATATAGCAATCGATGCTTCCTCTGCGAAGGGCCATTCTTTTACTTTTATGTTGAGTTAGTTCACCTATTTCTCTCCACCCCAAGAAGCAAACACTTGTGTGAACTGTGCATTGATTCCTACATACTTGCATATTGCACTTGTTATATTACTTTACATTGACACTATCCATGAGATATACATGTTATAAGTTGAAAGCAACCGCTGAAACTTAATCTTCCTTTGTGTTGCTTCAATACCTTTACTTTGATTTATTGCTTTATGAGTTAACTCTTATGCAAGACTTATTGATGCTTGTCTTGAAGTACTATTCATGAAAAGTCTTTGCTTTATGATTCATTTGTTTACTCATGTCATTACCATTGCTTTGATCGCTGCATTCATTACATATGTTTACAATAGTATGATCAAGATTATGATGGCATGTCACTTCAGAAATTATCTTTGTTATCGTTTTACCTGCTCGGGACGAGCAGAACTAAGCTTGGGGATGCTGATACGTCTCCAACGTATCGATAATTTCTTATGTTCCATGCTACATTATTGATTATATCTACATGTTTTATACACATTATATGTCGTATTTAAGCATTTTTTGGAACTAACCTATTAACAAGATGCTGAAGAGCCAGTTGCTGTTTTTGTTTTTTCAGAAATCCTAGTAAGGAAATATTCTCGGAATTGGACGAAATCAACGCCCAGGTTCCTATTTTGCCCGGAAGCATCCAGAACACCGAGAGTCCGAGAGGGGCCATGTGGGGCCCACACATGGTGGCGGCGCGCCTGGCCCTGGCCGCGCCGCCCTAGTGTCCTGGCCCCACCAGCACCCTCCGAGGCTGCCCTTTCGCCTGCTTAAAGCCTCCGTCGCGAAACCCCCAGGAATAAGCCACGTTCGACGAAACCCGAGAAAACCTTCTAGAGCCGCCGCCATCGCGAAATCAAGATTCGGGGACGAAGTCTCCTGTTCCGCACGCCGCCGGACGGGGAATTGCCCCGGAGCCATCTCCACCGTCTTCACCGCCATCTTCACCGCCATCGCTGTTCCCATGACGAGGAGGGAGTAATTCTCCCCGGGCTGAGGGCTCTACCGTAGCTATGTGGTTAATCTCTCCTATGTACTTCAATACAATGATCTCATGAGCTGCTTTACATGATTGAGATCCATATGATGAGTTTTGTATCACAATTTATCTATGTGCTACTCTAGTGATGTTATTAAAGTAGTTTTATTCCTCCTGCACGGTGTAATGGTGACAGTGTGTGCATCCGTGTTAGTACTTGGCGTGGGCTATGATTATGATCTCTTGTAGATTATGAAGTTAATTATTGCTATGATGGTATTGATGTGATCTATTCCTCCTACATGGTGTGAAGGTGACAGTGTGCATACTATGTTAGTACTTGGTTTAGTTGTGTCGATCTTTCATGCACTCTAAGGTTATTTAAATATGAACATTGAATTGTGGAGCTTGTTAACTCCGGCATTGAGGGTTCGTGTAATCCTACGCAATGTGTTCATCATCCAACAAAAGAGTGTAGAGTATGCATTTATCTATTCTGTTATGTGATCAATGTTGAGAGTGTCCACTAGTGAAAGTATGATCCCTAGGCCTTGCTTCCAAGCATCGAATCTCGTTTGTTTACTGTTTTGTTGCATGTTTACTCGCTGCCATATTTTATTCAGATTGCTATTACCACTCATATACATCCATATTACTTGTATTTCACTATCTCTTCGCCGAACTAGTGCACCTATACATCTGACAAGTGTATTTGGTGTGTTGGGGACACAAGAGACTTCTTGCTTTGTGGTTGCAGGGTTGCTTGAGAGGGATATCTTTGACCTCTTCCTCCCTGAGTTCGATAAACCTTGGGTGATCCACTTAAGGGAAAACTTTGCTGTTCTAAAACCTCGTTGGAGGGCCAACACAGATAGAACGCCGCCTATGACATAGGCGACGCTGGAAGAGCCATTACGGCGACAGATGAAGATACGTTTCCATAGGGACCAGTTAGGCTGGATCCCCAGGAAAGACTCGCACAATGTGATAAAAATAGAAATGTGGAGGATGGAATTGGGAGTAAGATGGTGAAGTTGCAGTCCATACATGAACAGCAACCCACGAAGGAAGTCATGGATAGGAGTGGAAAGACCACGGATGAGGTGGTCGATGAAACTAACCCGATATTGCATCGGCGGAGCTGGGTAGCTTTCTTCCTTGGGGAAGCGAATTGCATCTTGCTTCCCGCTGATGCCAAGCTTCTTCAGCATGTTGATATCCTGCTGGGAGATCTTGGATCTCTCCCACTCCAAGTTTCCCAGATCTTCGGCTGCCATCTTTGCTTTGGGCGCGCTGTGCTTGGTGAGTTTGCGCGGTGGCATCAACTAGAGTGGAAGCAACGAGCGCGCGAGCGGGGGAGCACAAGAAATTTTGGGGCGCGTTGGAAAGCTTTTGCAGAGGAAGAGCAGATGGGCGGCGCGAGCGAAAGTGATAGAGGAAGAAGACGATGGACTTAAATAGAGGTGCGGTGAAACGGCACAACCGTTGGATAGGAACGATATGAAGCAGATGGAGTACACGTGGACAAAGGGTAAAATTGGATTTTCACTGAGAAAAGAAATGACAGAGGGCACAGTGCGTGCGCCAGAAAAAGTGGAGGACGTGTGTCCCCCACTTGCACGACGTGTCAATCAGATGGGGAATTTGGGCCCACAAGGCAGTGAGAGGAGCGGTTTTCGCATATTTCCAACACAGAAATCGTGGTTATCATCAGCAATGACGTCATTATGGTAAGAGAAAAACTCGACTAAGAAGCCGGGCGAGAATATCGACAACACAAGATTATTTCGAGAGCCTTTGATCAAATAACAAGTTTTTGCCCAAACGCTCGGGGGCTACTTTGGAAAAATAGAAAACTTCGAATATGACAAGATAGAAATGGCGAGAGCCTATGATCAAATGCAAGAATTTGTTCATAGCCTCGGGGGCTATGATACGCGTAGATGCACACGTCCGTTGGGAACCCCAAGTGGAAGGTATGATGCGTATAGAAGCAAGTTTCCCTCAGTATGAAACCAAGGTTTAATCGAACCAAGAGGAGCCAAGAAGCACGTTGAAGGTTGATGGTGGCGAAATGTGATGCGGCGCAACAATGGGATTCCGGCGCCAACGTGGAACCCGCACAACACAACCCAAGTACTTTGCCCCAACGAAACAGTGAGGTTGTCAATCTCACCGGCTTGCTGTAACAAAGGATTAAACGTATTGTGTGGAAGATGATTGTTTGCAAGAAAACAGTAAAACAAGTATTGCAGTAGATTGTATGCGATGTAAAGAATAGGACCGGGGTCCACAGTTCACTAGAGGTGTCTCTCCCATAAGATAAAAGCATGTTGGGTGAACAAATTACAGTCGGGCAATTGACAAATAGAGAGGGCATAACAATGCATATACATGATATGATAAATATAGTGAGATTTAATCCGGGAATTACGACAAAGTACATAGACCGCCATCCAACTACATCTATGCCTAAAAAGTCCACCTTCAGGTTATCATCCGAACCCCATTCAGTATTAAGTTGCAAAGTGATGTCTACGGGTGCTTCTATTCTTGTAGACAGTGTTGGGCCTCCAAGAGCAGAGGTTTGTAGAACAGCAGCAAGTTTCCCTTAAGTGGATTACCCAAGGTTTATCGAACTCAGGAGGAAGAGGTCAAAGATATCCCTCTCATGCAACCCTGCAACCACAAAGCAAGAAGTCTCTTGTGTCCCCAACACACCTAATATGTGCACTAGTTCGGCGAAGAGATAGTGAAATACAAGTGGTATGAATGAATATGAGCAGTAGTATGGCGCAGAAAATAGCTGGCCGGCAGTTGATGGTAGTAATATTGCAGGAAGTAAACATGCAGTAGTAACGCAGCAGTAGTAATTCAAGAAAAACAAACAAGCTGATAGCAGTATTTAGGAACAAGGCCTAGGGAATAGACTTTCACTAGTGGACACTCTCAACATTGATCACATAACAGAATAGATAAATGCATACTCTACACTCTTGTTGGATGAGGAACACATTGCGTAGGATTACACGAACCCTCAATGCCGGAGTTAACAAGCTCCACAATTCAATGTTCATATTTAAGTAACCTTAGAGTGTAAGATAGATCAATACGACTAAACCAAGTACTAACGTAGCATGCACACTGTCACCTTCATGCTTATGTAGGAGGAATAATACACATCAATACTATCATAGCAATAGTTAACTTCGCAATCTACAAGAGATCATGATCATAGCATAAACCAAGTACTAACACGGATGCACACACTGTCACCATTACATCGTGCAGGAGAAATAAAACTACTTTAATAACATCACTAGAGTAGCACATAGATAAATCGTGATACAAAACACATTGCAATTATAAAGAGATATAAATAAGCACTTCACTACGCCATTCATAACAGTGAATAAGTATTCTGTGAAATATAGCCTAAGAGACCCACACGGTGCACACACTGTCACCTTTACACACGTGGGACAAGGAGTCTCCGGAGATCACATAAGTAAAACTCACTTGACTAGCATAATGACATCTAGATTACAAGCATCATCATATGAATCTCAATCATGTAAGGCAGCTCATGAGATTATTGTATTGAAGTACATAGGAGAGAGATGAACCACATAGCTACCGGTACAGCCCCGAGCCTCGATGGAGAACTACTCCCTCTTCATGGGAGCAGCAGCGGTGATGAAGATGGCGGTGGAGATGGCAGCGGTGTCGATGGAGAAGCCTTCCGGGGCACTTCCCCGTCCCGGTGCCGGAACAGAGACTCCTGTCCCCCAGTTCTTGGCTTCGCGATGGCGGCGGCTCGAAGGTTTCGCGTATCGTGGCTTCTTCCGTAAGGGTTTTCGACGCAGGGGCTTTATATAGGCGAAAGGGCAGCAGAGGGTCGAAGAGGCGGCACACCATAGGCTGGCGCGACAGGGCCAGGCCGCGCCACCCTATCATCTGGCCCACAGGCCCTCCTCCGCGGCTCGGGTGTTCTGGATGCTTCCGGGCAAAATAGGAACCTGGGCGTTGATTTCGTCCAATTCCGAGAATATTTCGTTACTAGGATTTCTGAAACCAAAAAAGCAAAAACAGAACGGCACTTCGGCATCTTGTTAATAGGTTAGTTCCGAAAATGCACGAATATGACATAAAGTGTGCATAAAACATGTAGGTATCATCAATAAAGTAGCATGGAACATAAGAAATTATCGATACGTCGGAGACGTATCAGCATCCCCAAGCTTAGTTCTGCTCGTCCCGAGCAGGTAAAACGATAACAAAGATAATTTCTGAAGTGACATGCCATCATAATCTTGATCATACTATTTGTAAACATATGTAATGAATGCAGCGATCAAAACAATGGTAATGACATGAGTAAACAACTGAATCATAAAGCAAAGACTTTTCATGAATAGTACTTCAAGACAAGCATCAATAAGTCTTGCATAAGAGTTAATTCATAAAGCAATAAATCAAAGTAAAGGTATTGAAGCAACACAAAGGAAGATGAAGTTTCAGCGGTTGCTTTCAACTTATAACATGTATATCTCATGGATATTGTCAACATAAAGTAATATAACAAGTGCAATATGCAAGTATGTAGGAATCAATGCACAGTTCACACAAGTGTTTGCTTCTTAAGGTGGAGGGAGATAGGTAAACTGACTCAACAATAAAAGTAAAAGAATGGTCCTTCAAAGAGGAAAGCATCGATTGCTGTATTTGTGCTAGAGCTTTTATTTTGAAAACATGAATTTTGTCAATGGTAGTAATAAAGCATATGAGTTATGTAAATTATATCTTACAAGTTGCAAGCCTCATGCATAGTGTACTAATAGTGCCCGCACCTTGTCCTACTTAGCTTGGACTACCGGATCTTTGCAATGCCATGTTTCAACCAAGTGTCACAAAGGGGTACCTCCATGCCGCCTGTACAAAGGTCTAAGGAGAAAGCTCGCATTTTGGATTTCTCGCTTTTGATTATTCTCAACTTAGACATCCATACCGGGACAACATGGACAACAGATAATGGACTCCTCTTTAATGCATAAGCATGTAGCAACAATTATTATTCTCATATGAGATTGAGGATATATGTCCAAACTGAAACTTCCACCATGATTCATGGCTTTAGTTAGCGGCCCAATGTTCTTCTCTAACAATTTGCATGCTCCAATCATTAAGGTGATAGATCCTTCACAAGACGGACATGCATAGCAACTCACATGATATTCAACAATAGTTGATGGCGTTCCCCAGAAGCATGGTTATCGCACAACAAGCAACTTAATAAAAGATAAAGTGCATAAGTACATATTCAATACTACGATAGTTTTTAAGGCTATTTTGTCCAATGAGCTATATATTGCAAAGGTAAATGATGGAATTTTAAAGGTAGCACTCAAGCAATTTACTTTGGAATGGCGGAGAAATACCATGTAGTAGGTAGGTATAGTGGACACAAATGGCATAGTAGTTGGCTCAAGAATTTTGGATGCATGAGAAGTATTCCCTCTCGATACAAGGTTTAGGCTAGCAAGGTTATTTGAAGCAAACTAAAGGATGAACCGTGCAGCAAAACTCACATAAAAGACATATTGTAAACATTATAAGACTCTACACCGTCTTCCTTGTTGTTCAAAACTCAATACTAGATATTATCTAGACCTTAGAGAGACCAAATATGCAAATCAAATTTTAGCAAGCTCTATGTATTTCTTCATTAATGGGTGCAAAGCATATGATGCAAGAGCTTAAACATGAGCACAACAATTGCCAAGTATCAAATTATCCAAGACATTCTACCAATTACTACATGTAGCATTTTCTGTTTCCAACCATATAACAACAAGTGAAGCGATCAACTTTCGCCCTTGAACATTAAAAGCACGAATGAAGAACACTAGTGTTCATATGAAAAAGCGGAGCGTGTCACTCTCCCACACAAGGATGAACTTATTCAGAGAATGAAAATAACAAAACAAAAATAAAAGCACACACCGACGCTCCAAGTAAAGTACATAAGATGTGACCGAATAAAAATATAGTTTCAAGAGAAGGAACCTGATACTTTGTCGATGAAGAAGGGGATGCCTTGGGCATCCCCAAGCTTAGACGCTTGAGTCTTCTTGAAATATGCAGGGATGAACCACCGGGGCATCCCCAAGCTTAGACCTTTCACTCCTCTTGATCATAGTATATCATACTCCTCTCGACCCTTGAAAACTTCCTTCACACCAAACTTCAAGCAAACTCATTAGAGGGTTAGTGCACAATAAAAATTTACATGTTCAGAGGTGACACAATCATTCTTTACACTTCTGGACATTGCATAAAGCTACTGGACATTAATGGATCAAAGAAATTCATCCAACATAGCAAAAGAGGCAATGCGAAATAAAAGGCAGAATCTGTCAAAACAGAACAGTTCGTAAAGACGAATTTTAAAATGGCACCAGACTTGCTCAAATGGAAAAACTCAAAACTAATGAAAGTTGCGTACATATCTGGGGATCACGCTCGTAAATTGGCAGATTTTTTCGAATTTTCTACAGAGACTTGTGCCAGAATTCGTGACAGACAGCAATGCTGTTTCTGCGCAGCGATCCCAAATATAACATCAACTTTAACATAGAAACTTTACTTGGCACAAAAACATGATAAGGAGAGGTTGCTACAGTAGTAAACAACTTCCAAGACTCAACAAAACAAAAATTGCTGTAGTAAAATAAACACATGGGTTATCTCCCAAGAAGTTCTTTCTTTATAGCCATTAAGATGGGCTCAGCAGTTTTAATGATGCACTCGCAAGAAATAGAAGTTGAAGCAAAAGAGAGCATCAAGAGGCAAATTCAAAACACATTTAAGTCTAACATGCTTCCTATTCATAGGAATCTTGTAAATAAACAAGTTCATGAAGAGAAAAGTAACAAGCATAGGAAGATAAAACAAGTGTAGCTTCAAAAATTTCAGCACATAGAGAGGTGTTTTAGTAACATGAAAATTTTTACAACCATATTTTCCTCTCTCATAATAACTTTCAGTAGCATCATGAGCAAACTCAACAATATAACTATCACATAAAGCATTCTTATCATGAGTCTCATGCATAAAATAATTACTACTCCCAACATAAGCATAGTCCTTCTTATTAATTGTAGTGGGAGCAAATTCAACAAAGTAGCTATCAAATATAGGAGGTATATTATAATCATAATCAAATTTATCCTCCATAACAGGTGGTAACAAAAGACTAGTATCATTATAATCATCATAAATGGGAGGCAAAGTATCATCAAAGTAAATTTTCTCCTCAATGCTTGGGGGACTAAAAATATCATGCTCATCAAAGCCAGCTTCCCCAAGCTTAGAATTTTCCATAGCATTAGCAACAATAGTGTTCAAAGCATTCATATTAATATGTTCCATGGGTTTTTTAATTTTCGCATCAAACCATCCATGTCTTAAATCAGGAAATAGAATAAGAAGCTCTTTGTTGTCCATTATGCCTAACTAGTGTAAACAAGAAACCAAATGTCGCAATTGCAGAGTCTAAAGGAAATAACTTCGAGCACACACACAATGGCGCCAGAAAAGTACTGTTACCTGGGACCGAAGTATGAGTGCCTTTTACCTTTCCTCCCGGCAACGGCGCCAGAAAAGTGCTTGATGTCTACGGGTGCTTCTATTCTTGTAGACAGTGTTGGGCCTCCAAGAGCAGAGGTTTGTAGAACAGCAGCAAGTTTCCCTTAAGTGGATTACCCAAGGTTTATCGAACTCAGGGAGGAAGAGGTCAAAGATATCCCTCTCATGCAACCCTGCAACCACAAAGCAAGAAGTCTCTTGTGTCCCCAACACACCTAATATGTGCACTAGTTCGGCGAAGAGATAGTGAAATACAAGTGGTATGAATGAATATGAGCAGTAGTACGGCCGTAAAATAGCTCGCTGGCGTGCAGATTGTAGTAATATTGCAGGAAGTAAACATGCAGTAGTAACGCAGCAGTAGTAATTCAGTAAAACAACAAGCAGTGATAGCAGTATTTAGGAACAAGGCCTAGGGAATAGACTTTCACTAGTGGACACTCTCAACATTGATCACATAACAGAATAGATAAATGCATACTCTACACTCTTGTTGGATGAGGAACACATTGCGTAGGATTACACGAACCTCAATGCCGGAGTTAACAAGCTCCACAATTCAATGTTCATATTTAAGTAACCTTAGAGTGTAAGATAGATCAATACGACTAAACCAAGTACTAACGTAGCATGCACACTGTCACCTTCATGCTTATGTAGGAGGAATAATACACATCAATTCTATCATAGCAATAGTTAACTTCGCAATCTACAAGAGATCATGATCATAGCATAAACCAAGTACTAACACGGATGCACACACTGTCACCATTACATCGTGCAGGAGAAATAAAACTACTTTAATAACATCACTAGAGTAGCACATAGATAAATCGTGATACAAAACACATTGCAATTATAAAGAGATATAAATAATAAGCACTTCACTACGCCATTCATAACAGTGAATAAGTATTCTGTGAAATATAGCCTAAGAGACCCACACGGTGCACACACTGTCACCTTTACACACGTGGAACAAGGAGTCTCCGGAGATCACATAAGTAAAACTCACTTGACTAGCATAATGACATCTAGATTACAAGCATCATCATATGAATCTCAATCATGTAAGGCAGCTCATGAGATTATTGTATTGAAGTACATAGGAGAGAGATGAACCACATAGCTACCGGTACAGCCCCGAGCCTCGATGGAGAACTACTCCCTCTTCATGGGAGCAGCAGCGGTGATGAAGATGGCGGTGGAGATGGCAGCGGTGTCGATGGAGAAGCCTTCCGGGGGCACTTCCCCGTCCGGCAGGGTGCCGGAACAGGACTCTGTCCCCCGATCTTTCGCGATGGCGGCGGCTCGGAAGGTTTCGTACCGTGGCTTCTTCCGTAAGGGTTTTCGACGCAGGGGCTTTATATAGGCGAAAGGGCAGCGCGGAGGGTCGAAGAGGCGACGACCATAGGCGCGCAGGGCCCAGCCGCGCCACCCTATCATCTGGGGCCCACAGGGCCCCCCGCTCTCTGGGTGTCCGGATGCTTCCGGCAAAATAGGAACCCGGGCGTTGATTTCGTCCAATTCCGAGAATATTTCGTTACTAGGATTTCTGAAACCAAAAACAAGAAACAGGAACTGCACTTCGGTTAATAGGTTAGTTCCGAAAATGCACGAATATGACATAAAGTGTGCATAAAACATGTAGGTATCATCAATAAAGTAGCATGGAACATAAGAAATTATCGATACGTCGGAGAAGTTGCAAAGCAACAGACAATTGCATTAAGTATGGTGCGTAATGTAATCGACAACTACATCCTTAGACATAGAATCAATGTTTTATCCCTAATGGCAACAGCACATCACAACCTTAGAACTTTCTGTCACTGTCCCAGGTGTCAATGAAGGCATGAACCCACTATCGAGCATAAATACTCCCTCTTGGAGTTAAGAGTAAAAACTTGGCCAGAGCCTCTACTAATAACGGAGAGCATGCAAGATCATAAACAACACATAAACAATAGATTGATAATCACCATAACATAGTATTCTCTATCCATCGGATCCCGACAAACACAACATATAGTATTACAGATAGATGATCTTGATCATGTTAGGCAGCTCACAAGATCCAACAATGAAGCACAATTAGGAGAAGACGACCATCTAGCTACTGCTATGGACCCATAGTCCAGGGGTGAACTACTCACTCATCACTCCGGAGGCGATCATGGCGATGAAGAGTCCTCCGGGAGATGAACCCTCTCCGGCAGGGTGCCGGAGGCGATCTCCCGAATCCCCCGAGATGGGATTCGCGGCGGCGCGTCTCGGGAAAGTTTTCCGTATCGTGGCTCTCTGTACGGGGGTTTCGCGACGGAGGCTATTTGTAGGCGGAAGGGCAGGTCAAGAGGCGGCACGAGGCCCAGGGACAGGTGGCACGGGCCTGGGCCGCGCCGCCTATCACCCGGCCACCTCGTGGCCCCACTTCGACTCCCTTTGGTCTTCTGGAAGCTTCGTGCAAAAATAGGACCCTGGGCGGTGATTTCGTCCAATTCCGAGAATATTTCCTTACTAGGATTTCTGAAACCAAAAACAGCAGAAAAAAAGAATGGCTCTTCGGCATCTTGTTAATAGGTTAGTTCCAGAAAATGCGTAAATACGACATATAATGTGCATAAAACATGTAGGTATCATCAATAAAGTAGCATGGAACATAAGAAATTATCGATACGTTGGAGACGTATCAGCATCCCCAAGCTTAGTTCTGCTCGTCCCGAGCAGGTAAAACGATAACAAAGATAATTTCTGAAGTGACATGCCATCATAATCTTGATCATACTATTTGTAAACATATGTAATGAATGCAGCGATCAAAACAATGGTAATGACATGAGTAAACAAGTGAATCATAAAGCAAAGACTTTTCATGAATAGTAATTCAAGACAAGCATCAATAAGTCTTGCATAAGAGTTAACTCATAAAGCAATAAATCAAAGTAAAGGTATTGAAGCAACACAAAGGAAGATTAAGTTTCAGCGGTTGCTTTCAACTTATAACATGTATATCTCATGGATATTGTGAACATAAAGTAATATAACAAGTGCAATATGCAAGTATGTAGGAATCAATGCACAGTTCACACAAGTGTTTGCTTCTTAAGGTGGAGGGAGATAGGTAAACTGACTCAACAATAAAAGTAAAAGAAAGGTCCTTCAAGGAGGAAAGCATCGATTGCTGTATTTGTGCTAGAGCTTTTATTTTGAAAACATGAAACAATTTTGTCAACGGTAGTAATAAAGCATATGAGTTATGTAAATTATATCTTACAAGTTGCAAGCCTCATGCATAGTATACTAATAGTGCCCGCACCTTGTCCTACTTAGCTTGGACTACCGGATCTTCGCAATGCCATGTTTCAACCAAGTGTCACAAAGGGGTACCTCCATGCCGCCTGTACAAAGGTCTAAGGAGAAAGCTCGCATTTTGGATTTCTCGCTTTTGATTATTCTCAACTTAGACATCCATACGGGACAACATGGACAACAGATAATGGACTCCTCTTAAATGCATAAGCATGTAGCAACAATTATTATTCTCATGAGATTGAGGATATATGTCCAAAACTGAAACTTCAACCATGATTCATGGCTTTAGTTAGCGGCCCAATGTTCTTCTCTAACAATTTGCATGCTCCAATCATTAAGGTGATAGATCCTTCAGACAAGACGGACATGCATAGCAACTCACATGATATTCAATAAAGAGTAATTGATGGCGTTCCCCAGAAGCATGGTTATCGCACAACAAGCAACTTAATAAGAGATAAAGTGCATAAGTACATATTCAATACTACGATAGTTTTTAAGGCTATTTTGTCCCATGAGCTATATATTGCAAAGGTGAATGATGGAATTTTAAAGGTAGCACTCAAGCAATTTACTTTGGAATGGCGAGAAATACCATGTAGTAGGTAGGTATAGTGGACACAAATGGCATAGTAGTTGGCTCAAGGATTTTGGATGCATGAGAAGTATTCCCTCTCGATACAAGGTTTAGGCTAGCAAGGTTATTTGAAGCAAACTCAAGGATGAACCGGTGCAGCAAAACTCACATAAAAGACATATTGTAAACATTATAAGACTTTACACCGTCTTCCTTGTTGTTCAAAACTCAATACTAGAAATTATCTAGACCTTAGAGAGACCAATTATGCAAACCAAATTTTAGAATGCTCTATGTATTTCTTCACTAATAGGTGCAAAGTATATGATGCAAGAGCTTAAACATGAGCACAACAATTGCCAAGTATCACATTATCCAAGATATTTTACCAATTACTACATGTAGCATTTTTCAATTCCAACCATATAACAATTTAACGAAGAAGAAACTTCGCCTTGAACATTATGAGTAAAGCCTAAGGACATATTTGTCCATATGCAACAGCGGAGCGTGTCTCTCTCCCACAAAGTGAATGCTAGGATCCATTTTATTCAAACAAAAACAAAAACAAAAACAAACCGACGCTCCAAGTAAAGAACACAAGATGTGACTGAATAAAAATATAGTTTCAGGGAGGAACCTGATGATGTTGTCGATGAAGAAGGGGATGCCTTGGGCATCCCCAAGCTTAGACGCTTGAGTCTTCTTAAAATATGCAGGGATGAACCACGGGGGCATCCCCAAGCTTAGAGCTTTCACTCCTCTTGATCATAGTATATCATACTCCTCTCTTGACCCTTGAAAACTTCCTTCACACCAAACTTCAAGCAAACTCATTAGAGGGTTAGTGCACAATTAATAATTCACACATTAAGAGGTGACACAAACATTCTTTTCACTTCTGGACATTGCATAAAGCTACTGGACATTAATGGATCAAAGAAATTCATCCAACATAGCAAAAGAGGCAATGCGAAATAAAAGGCAGAATCTGTCAAAAACAGAACAGTCCGTAAAGACGAATTTTAAAATGGCACCAGACTTTCAAATGGAAAACTCAAAACTAATGAAAGTTGCGTACATATCTGAGGATCACGCTCGTAAATTGGCAGATTTTTTCGAATTTTCTACAGAGACTTGTGCCCAGATTCGTGACAGACAGCAATGCTGTTTCTGCGCAGCGATCCCAAATATAACCTCAACTTTGACATAGAAACTTTACTTGGCACAAAAACATGATAAGGAGAGGTTGCTACAGTAGTAAACAACTTCCAAGACTCAAATATAAAACAAAGTACTGTAGTAAAAACATGGGTTGTCTCCCATAAGCGCTTTTTTTAACGCCTTTCAGCTAGGCGCAGAAAGTGCAAATCAAGTATTATCAAGAGTAGAAGCATCAACATTACCTTGGGTGTTGGGAGTTTTCTCAACAATGCATGTTATCTCGTCTATGTAAGTTTCAGAGGCTCCTTTTTCATTATTCTTAGGCTTGCTATTCTCATCAAACAAATTTTCAGGAACAAGCCAACCATAGTTATTTTCTAGAGCTTCATGCATTCCTAGGAGTTTACAAGGTATTGTTGTCTTAACCTCCCCACCATCATTAATATCATTAGTGTACTTTACTCTCTCCATGTCCATCTTTTCAAGGAGACTAACAAAATTGGTGTAAGAACCAAGCATTTTATATTTAGCAAAGACTTTTCTAGCCTCTCTTGCTACACCACCAAATTCTTTAAGAAGGGTTTCTAAAACAAAGTCTTTCTTCTCTCCTTCCTCCATATCACCAAGTGTGAGAAACATGTGTTGGATTATAGGATTGAGATTAACAAATTTAGTTTCCAACATGTGTACTAAAGAAGCAACAGCAATTTCATAAGTAGGAGCAAGTTCTACCAAGTGTCTATCTTCAAAATCTTCAGCTGTACTAACATGAGTGAAAAATTCTTCTATATTATCTCTTCCAATTATAGACCCTCGGCCTACCGGTATGTCTTTTAGAGTGTACTTAGGAGGAAACATGATGCAATAAGCAAAAAGTAAACTAGGCAAACAAAGTAAAGACGAGTAACTAATTTTTTGTGTGTTTTTAATATAGAGAGCAAGACGGTAAATAAAGTAAAACTAGCAACTAATTTTTTTGTGTTTTGTTTAGGTGCAGCAAACAAAGTAGTAAATAAAATAAAGCAAGACAAAAACAAAGTAAAGAGATTGAGAAGTGGAGACTCCCCTTGCAGCGTGTCTTGATCTCCCCGGCAACGGCGCCAGAAATTTAGCTTGATACGCGTAGATGCACACGTCCGTTGGGAACCCCAAGTGGAAGGAAGCGTATAGAAGCAAGTTTCCAGTATGAAACTAAGGTTTAATCGAACCAGTAGGAGCCAAGAAGCACGTTGAAGGTTGATGGTGGCGAAATGTGATGCGGCGCAACAACAGGGATTCCGGCGCCAACGTGAACCTGCACAACACAACCCAAGTACTTTGCCCCAACGAAACAGTGAGGTTGTCAATCTCACCGGCTTGCTGTAACAAAGGATTAAACGTATTGTGTGGAAGATGATTGTTTGCAAGAAAACAATAAAACAAGTATTGCAGTAGATTGTATGCGATGTAAAGAATAGGACCGGGGTCCACAGCTCACTAGAGGTGTCTCTCCCATAAGATAAAAGCATGTTGGGTGAACAAATTACAGTCGGGCAATTGACAAATAGAGAGGGCATAACAATGCATATACATGATATGATAAATATAGTGAGATTTAATCCGGGCATTACGACAAAGTACATAGACCGCCATCCAACTGCATCTATGCCTAAAAAGTCCACCTTCAGGTTATCATCCGAACCCCATTCAGTATTAAGTTGCAAAGCAACAGATAATTGCATTAAGTATGGTGCGTAATGTAATCGACAACTACATCCTTAGACATAGAATCAATGTTTTATCCCTAATGGCAACAGCACATTAGAACTTTCTGTCACTGTCCCAAGTGTCAATGAAGGCATGAACCCACTATCGAGCATAAATACTCCCTCTTAAGAGTAAAAACTTAGCCAGAGCCTCTACTAATAACGGAGAGCATGCAAGATCATAAACAACACATAAACAATAGATTGATAATCACCATAACATAGTATTCTCTATCCATCGGATCCCGACAAACACAACATATAGTATTACAGATAGATGATCTTGATCATGTTAGGCAGCTCACAAGATCCAACAATGAAGCACAATTAGAGAAGACGACCATCTAGCTACCGCTATGGACCCATAGTCCAGGGGTGAACTACTCACTCATCACTCCGAGGCGATCATGGCGATGAAGAGTCTTCCGGGAGATGAATCCCCTCCGGCAGGGTGCCGGAGGCGATCTCCTGAATCCCCCGAGATGGGACCCGCGGCGGCGGCGTCTCGCAAGGTTTTCCGACGTGGCCTTGCACTGGGGGTTTCGCGACGGAGGCTGTTTGTAGGCGGAAGGGGCAGGCCAGACGCACGAGCCCAGGACAGGTGGCGCGGCCTGGGCCGCGCCGCCCTATCACCTCGGCCACCTCGTGGCCCCACTTCGACTCCCCTTCGGTCTTCTGGAAGCTTCGCAAAAATAGGACCCGGGGCGGTGATTTCGTCCAATTCCGAGAATATTTCTTACTAGGATTTCTGAAACCAAAAACAGCGTAAAACAAGAACTGGCTCTTCGGCATCTTGTTAATAGGTTAGTTCCAAAATGCGTAAATATGACATATAATGTGCATAAAACATGTAGGTATCATCAATAAAGTAGCATGGAACATAAGAAATTATCGATACGTTGGAGACGTATCAGGCTACTCCCATCGGGAGCGCTGGTCGCGCACCCGATAGATATAAAAATTTATCGAGAAGGATTACAAATATAGCGGCAGAGGATACTAATCTGTGGAGCCTACACCCAAGCACAAGTTCTTGGCTGTAGCCTCGGGGGCTACTCCCATCGGGAACGCTGTTCGCGTGCCCGATGAATTTTGATCAAAATAAAGAAACATAAGTGAGTATATTTCGAGTTACACAGTTAACTCTGCATATACTCCCATCGGGAAGACAAAATAAGTCATCAAATATGACTCGATAAAATGTGCTTTTCCAACAGCCAAAAAGCACTCGACAATATATTCTCAGAGCGCTATAAGTCGCGAATAAATATCTGAATGCCGCAAAACTTTGCGAAGGTAAGACCCCAGATCCGTTCCGAGCGGCGTAGCACCGTCTCCGACGACGGATGGTTACTTTTTTCCGTATCAACAGACACGAAGAAAATCCTAACGGACGCGTTAGGTACCCGATAAATATGACCGGGACTCACAGAATGGTAAGACCTTAAGCGGCACTTGTCGAAGTTTACACCAGTATTCCGAGATCATGTCCAGGGACATGATCTTGAAGTAGGTTTTTGCGGATTGCCACTAGAGCAGTTAACTAGTACCTGATCCGTCAGATGAACTAGCCCCAACTACCGATATCCCTGTACAAAATAATATTTGCATATCGAAAGATTATGTAATGAGTAAAATTGGAGATTTTCCCTGATTCTTTGATTCAAGAAAAATCTCGGGGGCTACTGACATAGGCATCCCCAATGGGCCTGCCAAAGATGGTACCCGGGGTTTACTAAAGGCCCAGGACTCGAAGAATAAGAAGACTCGGAAGCCCATTTAGCGTTAAGGAAAGATAGGTTGTATTAGGAAAGATAGAGATTTGTAATCTTACGGGTTGGGTACGAAATCCTCCCGAACTCTGTAACTTGTGTACGAAACCCTCGGCCCATCCTCTATATAAGGGGGAGTCGGGACTGAGAAAGGATCGAATCTACCGTCAACAAACCCTAGTTTTCATAATCGGCGAGTACTTTTCGGCTGAAACCTTCGAAATCTACTTGCCCTCTACTTCTAGCAAAACCCTAGTCTACAATCTGTAGGCATTGACAAATTAATCCTTTGTCACTGGGATAGCGAGTGTCCCGGCGGCACGTGCACTCATACTCAAGGTTATGTGTACCGGTTTGATGAAAACCTTGGAAGGGACCAAAGATTTCCGGTAACCGGTCAAATACCGGACGGAACTTTTAAAAAAAAATTGAATTTCGAACTCGAAATGTCTAGATATTTAAAAAAAATAATGTTTAGAGTAAGGGGAAGCGAAAGATTCAGACAAATGAGGTGATGCATAAATTTAGGCCTCATTAATAGGATAGGAAAATTGTAGGAATAGAAAAAAAACATAGGGTTGAGATGTTGTGGCTAGTTGAATCACATGTAAAGATGAGTGTCAAAGAGATTTTTCCATGAGGTATGACCTAATGTTTTATTTATATAAGATTTGCACTACAAAATTCTTATAGGAAGTTCCTATAGAATATGTACCTATGAATCAAACAACTAGTACGTGTAGGAAAATTTTGATAGTATCTAAATCCTACACAATTTTTATATGAATTCTATAAATCAAAGAAACCTTTACAGGGAACCCCTATGGTATAGGTTGGACTAACCAGCTAGCACAAATTTAAACTAAATTTATTTCACTCGATATCCAAATCCTGCTCATTACTTTCCTAAACGGAAACGGCAGCACTGGACGGATAACTCTGTTCTCTCCATCGAGACGACGTGAGCAACTTTAATTCCGCATCCCAGCGCAGGAAGCAACCGCGATCCACAAAGCCTAGCCCAGCACTGCACGGACGACTGAAGTGGCACGCAAAGGCTCAACACTTTTACGCCCACCGCACCGCAGCACAGCACAGCACAGCGAGTGAAACGCGCCGGCGCGGCGGGAAGGTGGGGAGATGATGGCGGCGGCGATAGCGCGGAGGGGCGCGGCGCTGGCTATGGCGCTGGCGCGGAGGGGGATGTGCTCCGCCTCGGCGCCCGCGGCGGCGGCGGCGGCGCTGTCGTCGGAGGAGCTCATTCGGATGGAGCATGACTGCAGCGCGCACAAGTACGGTGACTGACTGCTTCTCCATCGCCTCCCCTCTATACTCTCACCTCAATCGTGTCGCACGCCCTCGCGCACCTCGTGTTCGTGTAAATGCCTGTCTGAAAAATTGCGTCCCCCGAATGGGACTATTCCCCGGATCGCGCGCGTAGCGGGCTTCCGCGCTCTGGGTTTGGTTCTTGTGAGTCGCGACGAAAGGCTGGGATCATCTCCGCGGGCTCCATTTCGATGAACCCCTTTTCATTCTCCTTCGACGCTTGTTCATCTCGAGATAGTGCCGTGGCTAACCGCTCCCCAAATTGAGCTCGCGGAAACATTTTCTACTGTAACATATATTGGAGCAGTGTGGACAGTAAACCAGGGGTGTTTGTTTAGTACTAGTAGTACCGACCGTGGAAACATTTACTCCAATTTCTGTATTTCCTAGACGTAGTTGTGACAGCGACTCCACTGTTTCCCCTTCGTTCGAACTAGTCCCAAACTCGCACATGTGTGGCTTCTGATACCTTGGATTGCTTGTTGCTGCATTGTGTTTGGATGCCCACAGTTCTTAGCACTTGCTCTGTTTGATCTGTAGGAAGAATTGAGATTCTGATATTTACTCGAGACATCAATCTTTCTATCTTGATGATGCCATTACCCAATCTTCTATTCTGGAACTCTTGCTGTGCTCTAAACATCTCACTACGTGCAGCTACCACCCGATTCCAATGGTGTTCTCCAAAGGGGAAGGTTCGCGCATAGTGGACCCCGAAGGCAACAAATATATCGATTTCCTATCTGCTTACTCTGCAGTCAATCAGGTTATGTTCTCTGCAGTTACACATTTGAAGTGAATGTTATTTGTCTGTCACAGGTCGGAAGGCGTGACTGTTCAGTTGTTAAATAATCTTCCAGATATCTTACTTGTACGCACATAAATGACGTAGTTTTTTTCTCGATTCTTTGTTGTAGGGTCATTGCCATCCAAAAGTACTGAAGGCGTTGATAGAGCAAGCAGAGAGGCTCACACTTAGTTCCAGAGCTTTCTACAATGACAAATTCCCGGTCTTCGCTGAGTATTTGACAAGCATGTTTGGGTATGATATGATGCTGCCAATGAACACTGGAGCTGAAGGAGTGGAAACAGCTATTAAATTGGCAAGGAAATGGGGCTACGAGAAGAAAAAGATACCAAAAGACGAGGTAGGACTTCATGAAAGGTTACAGGTTTCATTTGATCATGTTAGGTATGAGTCCATGCGATTCTGACCTATAAATGCTAACGTGCTTAGCTTTCAGGTCCGCTCTGACTAGATGAGGTTGCATCTGTCTTGCATATGCTGGTTCCTTGATAGCCTGTTAACTCTTTAAGTATTCCATGCAAAAACATAATAAAATAATAAACAAACAAATAGTTAACGCTCTGTTTGGCACTATCCTGGATATTATCTTAGTTGTTTCTTTTTTCTATTCAACCAAGTAAATATATCATGTTTTACTACTTCTATCGCACATAGGATGGATTATGAGAGGAAACCATTGCATGACACTAAACCATACAGAATAATTTACTTCTCACAAGTCAAAAGTTGCCTTTCTCACAGCATCTACTACAATAAGCACGCCATAGTCACAGCCTAAGCCTATGTGTGGTGATAGGTCATATACCTCGCTTTCGTACAATGGTGTTGCTCTCTCATGTGTTCGCTTGCTCATTTTATCTGGATAACCTGGAAAAAATATAGATATCATATCATTCCATAAAATAAATGTAAAACAAACTTAGTGAGAGGTACAAAAAGCTGTCTTAGCACGGTCTCTGTTCCTACTTGTTCCTAAGTGTTCGTTTGCTCTGCGATAAAACTGAAGCAAAATCATTATATTTTATGTCTTGGCAAACACATTGGGAGAAGCTGGAAGTCCATTGGTACCTAATTCTGTCAAATGTTTGGAGTTCTGCAGGCTTTAATTGTCTCTTGCTGTGGATGTTTCCATGGTCGGACTTTGGGTGTCATCTCTATGAGCTGTGACAATGATGCAACTCGTGGGTTTGGTCCTTTAGTCCCTGGCCATTTAAAAGTTGATTTTGGGGACATCACTGGGTTGGAGAAAATCTTTAAAGGTACTGAACCCATTGACCTCTGTAAAGTGTCAACTATACGAGACTGTTATTAGTGGGTATAAACATTCTGACACCTGACAAACACTATTTTGTCCAGAGCACGGGGATCGCATATGCGGTTTTTTGTTTGAACCAATCCAAGGAGAAGCTGGGGTATGAATCTATGAGTTACTTGCCTTTTGTTTTAAAATTTCTACATCTCCTCCATTGCGAGTTATTTCCTATGTGGATGGAAACTTCCCTAATTGGCATTGCATAGTGGTACTGTGTCGATAACTCAATATCTAACTCAAGTTTAGAATTTCTGGAAGAGCTTGCTAACTCTGCATGATATGCTCTTTTTTGGTACATCTAAGGGTACAAATAACAAATTGTGGATGTGCTTGAGCATATTTTCCAGCTTAAATATTAAGATGCACTAGATGTGGTAGCAGTAAAATAATCAACCGTAGAAATAGTCCTAGAAAAAGGAAAACAAAGAACAAGAGGGTACTTTTTTGTATGGATGGATATAGGACACTAGGGGGATCCTTTCATTGCAACGTCCTGGCTTTGGAATTGCATCTGATCAGATTCAAGCATTGCTGCGCAATCCTGATATTTTATATCATCTGCCAATATTTAGGTAACTTGATTACTTCATTCACAAAACTAATAACATACGTGTATTTACTCCATTTGCCTAATAAAGTGCTAAACAAACCGTAGCTAGTTTTTACTAGAGAAATATGTTGCATTTATGGTGACTATAGTCATGTTCTACTGTTATTATGATTTTTCTGTGGCGCTGCCATTATAATTGTTTGATATCCAGATGCTTGTATTTTTATAACTATATCGGTTATGCTATTGCAATTTTTTGTAGGTAATACTCCCACCAGATGGCTATTTGAAATCTGTTAGAGACCTGTGTTCTCAGTACAACATTTTGATGATTGATGATGAGATTCAAACAGGCATAGCTCGAACAGGCAAAATGTTGGCATGTGACTGGGAAGACGTACGGCCTGATATGGTGGTAAGTATATTTCTGTTTATCTCCTTTTCTAACTATATGACTACCTGGTGGGTGAGATTTTCATTTGCTCTTGGGTAGCAATTGATATTTGACAATGTATATTAATTCTCCAGATTCTTGGCAAGGCACTCGGTGCGGGAGTAGTTCCAGTAAGTGCAGTTCTCGCGGATAAGGATATTATGCTGTGTATCAAACCAGGAGAACATGGAAGGTGTGAACCATTATTAATCTTTTTTTGTTTGTTTTTGTTTTTGTTTTTGTTCATTGCAAAGAGAAGTAAAATGTAAGCGGAGTCAATTTTGTCTTAATTGAGCATAAATGTCTACATACTGTCATCTAGTTTGCCCCGCCATACTAGGAAATTATATTCCATGTGCAGCTGTTAGAAAATTATCTCCTTATGACTTCAATGCTTATGTTGTGTATGTCTTGTTCCTGAAATAGTTTTATACAGTTGTATTTGATCAATTGCAGTACATTTGGTGGAAACCCATTGGCAAGTGCTGTGGCAGTCGCATCACTGAAAGTGATCAAAGATGAAGGTCTTGTTCAAAGGTACCCTAATTTGTTACATGAAACTCCAGTAACTTGCTAATTTCTTTTTCTTTCAAGATACAGTTTTATGACCTTTTCTTCTTCTGACCATTTACTGAACTGCAGAGCTGCGGAGTTAGGTCAGGAGTTCAGAAATCAGTTACAAAAGGTTCAACAGAAATTTCCGCATATTATCAGGGAAATACGTGGGAGAGGTTTGCTCAATGCAGTGGACCTAAGCAACAAAGCTCTATACCCTGCTTCTGCATATGATATTTGCATCAAGCTTAAGGAGAGAGGCATTCTAGCAAAGCCTACGCATGACACCATAATTCGATTGGCCCCTCCTCTTTCAATTAGGTATGACCCCTTCACCTATGTGTTGTCATGCTTTGGTATCTCATTATTCAAAAGTCTACATGTCAGACATTGTATTATGTGACAATGTTTGCTTGCTAATCTCCAAAACCTATGGTTTTCAGTTGTGAAGAGCTCGCAGAAGCATCAAAAGCACTTAGCGATGTGCTCGAGCATGACTTGCCACAGATGCAGAAGCAGATCAAGAAACCAGAGTCAGAGGCAAAGACACTAGTCTGTGATAGATGCGGCCGGGATTTGTAAGGGGACTGAGTATCGGAGCAGAGATGAGGTATCCACAATTTCAGGGCAGCACCCCTGAGAATAACAAACATGGAGTTCTCACTGTGCCTAACTCACTGTAGTATACCACTCCTTGTTTTGTTCTCTATCACTGTGTCATTGTTAGACTGGTTGGAAATAAATGGAATACATTTGCCCTGAAATCTGTCGGTTGAGTAAGTTGTAATTATGTTCCATCATGCTCAGCAACGAGGTAGTATTGTAGTGAGCAACGAAATATACCATATAGTATATACATACATCTGAATTTAGAAAAATCTAAGGCAACCTTTTTATGGACAGAGGTAGTATGGTTGCCCCGCTTGGTTAAACGAAATGCTGATGCGGAATAATCTTGGGATTAGAGCATCTCCAACAGGCGCGCTAAAACGGCCGCGCGGCATAAAAATCGCCAGTATGCAGCGCGCGGGAGGAAAATAGGCGCTCTAGCAGGCGCTGTAACTTTTTTTTGGGCGCGGGCGTGTTTGCACCATTGCGTGCGCTATACTTTGTGCGCCGGTTACAGCGCGCGGCATCGCTCATTCACACGCGAAGAAACCCCCGCGCTGAATTTTCCCCTTCCGCCTCGCCGCCCGACCGCGCAATCCCTCGTCTTCGCGCGGCTGCCGGTGCAATCCGACGATGGACGGGCCCTCCGGCAACCCAGCCGACCCTCCCTACTCCGTCCCGCCTCCACCGCCGCGCCGCTCGCAGCGCTGCCGCCCACGGCAAACCCTAGCGGTGGCGGCGACGCCGGCAACACAATGGCTGCTGCTCGTGCGCTGTTCGTTCCGCCGCGCGGGACGCTGCACACAGGCGTCGCCGCCGCGCAGATGGCAGCCGCGCAGGCCGCCGGCAACGCCGCTGGCGGCGCCGAGAGGAAGGCGCCGTCGAACAAACGGCGTACATCGCCGCCGCCTCCGTCGCGCCGCCGAAGAAACCGAAGGCGCCCACCTCCCGCCGGCCGCAGCCTCCGCGCTCCTCCACCGACGAACCAGACGCCGCCCGCGCCTCCGTCCGGCAACCCGCGGGCGCACATACGGTGCATGATGAAATGCCCGAGAGGTAAAAAACACTACTTTTCATCCAAATTTTAGTTTAGATGCATACATAGCCGGAGAATAATGAATTTCATTGCAATGTAGAGTCGATGATGACACATTCATGGAGACAATGAATGTTGGATCTTCGTTTATGCATGATGAGGCCGTTGAGGGATATGAGGAATATGAGGATGTAGATGAGGAAGGAGAAGGGTTGATCGAACCTCGCCATCCCGGTCGGTCGGTGACATAGGCATCCCCAATGGGCCTGCCGAAGATGGTACCCGGGGTTTATTGAAGGCCCACAAGTCGAAGAATATGAAGTTCGGAAGCCCAGTTAGTATTAAGGAAAGCTAGAGTTGTATTAGGAAATATAGAGACTTGTAATTTTACGGGACGGGTTAGAAACCCTCCCGGACTCTGTAACTTGTGTATTACGAATCCCTCGGCTCCGCCTCCTATATAAGGGGAAGTCGAAGGACAAAGAGAGGATCGAATCTATTGTCAACATAACCCTAGTTTCTTAATCGTCGAGTACTTTTCGGCTGAAACCTTCGAGATCTACTTGCCCTCTACTTCCAACCAAACCCTAGTCTACAATACGTAGGCATTGACAAATTAATACCTTGTCAATTGGCGCCGTCTGTGGGGATTAGAGGAGACAAGGAGCTGATCTCGATGGCACGTTCAAGATCGTCGACTTCGTCGGTAGCAAGCAACGCGATGGATCGAGGTAAACAGATCGAAACTGGTCTAGTTGATTTTGTTCCTCACCCGCCCTCCCGTTTGGATGCATATGCGTATCTGGAGGAGCCCATGGAGATGACGTTCGGAGAGTTCCAATTCTGTGTCAACAAAGAAGGATCGTATCGTCTCGAAGTTCCGATCTCGTCGGGATTATCAGCGGTCGATTCCGACTTTTCGTCAGGCGAAGAGGAGATTTCGTCGCCACGCTTCATCAACACCATGGCAAGCGAAAAGCTCGCCAAGATCTTCAGCAACATGTCCTTCGAGTCCTCTGCGGACTCTGATATAAGCAGTGACTCAGACAGTGTCGACAGCTTCAATTTCATCGACAGATCTATTGTTCTTGGAAAGGTCTTCACCAATCTATACGATGGTGTCACCAATCCTGACAAAAATCAAAATTTAAAATATCATCAGATCTATGCAATTGAAGAAACAAATCGAGCAGAGCCGGAGACGTCAGAGGCTTTCGACGCTGCGGGAAACCCATATGTCGATCCCGCTGATCTCAGGCGAGGTTTAGGCACCAAATATGTCGGGCCTACACCGCGTTTAAGTGTTCAAATCCCGCAAGAAGCATGGACAGAGACGCAAGAGCCATGGATGGTACAGAACCAATGACCACAATCGCTACAAAGAAGAATTGCAAGCTTACCAATATAGTCTCGCTCGTGTTAAGAGAGTTAGAAAATAGACAAGCTGAACTAAATAGAAGAAGGAGGCGCTTCGCATCAAGCAGGCGCAGGGCAGACCTAAGTCGACAATCAGGAAATTCGGGAGATAGTCATAGAGAAGCTCGAAGGAGAGCAATATCTCGGCTGCAAAATATACCCGCAGAGAGGGAGAATCTAGTTCAAAACCTCGACATGTCTTTTATGTCAATCGACACAAGGGGAAATATTATCCCTAAAACACCGGAAGCTGGGTACATGGCAACGCAAGCTTTCATTCTCGCGTCCAGACCACCTCCTGGAGATCCGAGAGAAGCGTTGTATAACATGGCAATGGCAGGAGTTGGAGCCATGGGAACAGCGTTCGCAGCTACACCTCCCGAAGGAGCTGCAAGGCAAAATAGTCCGCGACCTACCGCAGCTGGATCCACCGAGAACAAGTGGAGCAAGAGATTCAGCGACTCAAGCAAGGGTAGATAGAGGAGAACATCGGCGATCACCAGAAGTGGACGAGGAAGATATGTGTGGACTTCCGTGTTTCACGAGACGAGTTCGAAAAACTCGAGTCCCGTCAGGGTTTAAGTTACCCGAAAATTTCAAAAAAATTGATGGTCTACAGGATCCCGAGGATTGGCTCGTTGATTACCTCGAGACGGTGAAGTTGATAGGCGGAACCAGGACAACAGCTATGCAGAGCATCCAAGTGCATTTGAGTGGAGCAGCACGATCATGGATAAAGAAGTTACCTTCAGGGTCCATCGACAGTTGGGATAGTTTCGAGGACGTTTTTGTGAAGAATTTCAAGTCGACATGCAAAAAACCCGCGTCACTCGAAGAGTTGAGGTCGTGTAGACAAAAACATGACGAGTCAATGAGAAAATACATACAGAGGTGGAACATCATTAAAAACTCGGCAGAGAACATATCTGACGAGAGAGCAATAGATGCGTTCGTGGCAGGAATTCGACGAGGATATTTCGTCGAAGACTTGGGGAGAACCAACCCAAAGACAGTATCAACATTGATGGAAATAGCAAACAAGTGGGCAGATGGAGAAGATGCTATACACAACAAGCGACATAGATCGCCAGAGGAGGACCGTAGTCGAAATTTCCAAAATAGACGACGATTCTCTCGACAGTTCTCGAGTTATGATGCTCCTGGCCAAATAGCGGCCGGTTTCCGAGGAAACACTGGAGGAAACAGTCGAGATGATTATCAAAGTAGCGAGCAGCAAGGCGACAACAGAGGTGATTCCCGTAATAATAGACAAAATAGTGGACCAAGGTTCCTGAGACCATATGTGTCTCCCGAGGATATGATGAATGGACCGTGTGATGCGTGCAATTAACACACGTCCATTGGGAACCCCAAGAGGAAGGTGTGATGCGTACAGTAGCAAGTTTTCCCTCAGAAAGAAACCAAGGTTTATCGAACTAGGAGGAGCCAAGAAGCACGTTGAAGGTTGATGGTGGCGAAGTGTAGTGCGGCGCAACACCAGGATTCCGGCGCCAACGTGGAACCTGCACAACACAATCAAAGTACTTTGCCCCAACGTAACAGTGAGGTTGTCAATCTCACCGGCTTGCTGAAAACAAAGGATTAAACGTATTGTGTGGAAGATGATGATTGTTTGCGAAGAACAAGTAAAGAACAATTGCAAGATTGTATTTCAGATGTAAAGAATAGGACCGGGGTCCACAGCACTAGTGGTGTCTCTCCCATAAGATAAATAGATGTTGGGTGAACAAATTACAGTTGGGCAATTGACAAATAAAGAAGGCATAACAATGCACATACATATATCATGATGAGTACTATGAGATTTAATCAGGGCATTACGACAAAGTACATAGACCGCCATCCAGCATGCATCTATGCCTAAAAAGTCCACTTTCAGGTTATCATCCGAACCCCTTCCGGTATTAAGTTGCAAGCAACACACAATTGCATTAAGTATGGTGCGTAATGTAATCAACACAAATATCCTTAGACATAGCATCGATGTTTTATCCCTAGTGGCAACAACACATCCACAACCTTAGAACTTTCTGTCACTGTCCCAGATTTAATGGAGGCATGAACCCACTATCGAGCATAAATACTCCCTCTTGGAGTCACAAGTATCAACTTGGCCAGAGCCTCTACTAGCAACGGAGAGCATGCAAGAACATAAACAACTCATATATGATAGATTGATAATCAACTTGACATAGTATTCAATATCCATCGGATCCCAACAAACACAACATGTAGGATTACAAATAGATGATCTTGATCATGATAGGCAGCTCACAAGATCTAACATGATAGCACAATTAGGAGAAGACGACCATCTAGCTACTGCTATGGACCCATAGTCCAGGGGTGAACTACTCACACATCAATCCGGAGGCGATCATGGCGATGAAGAGTCCTCCGGGAGATGATTCCCCTCTCGCAGGGTGCCGGAGGCGATCTCCTGAATCCCCCGAGATGGGATTGGCCGCGGCGGCGTCACGAAGGTTTTCCGTATCGTGGCTCTCGGTCGGGGGTTTCGCGACGAAGACTTTAAGTAGCGGAAGGGCAAAGGGCATCACGAGGGGCCCACACAACAGGCCGGCGCGGCCCGGGCTGGGCCGCGCCGCCCTAGTGTGGCGTCGTCGTGGCCCCACTTCGTATCTCCTCGGTCTTTGGAAGCTTCGTGGAAAAATAAGCCCCGGGCGTTGATTTCGTCCAATTCCGAGAATATTTCCTTACTAGGATTTCTGAAACCAAAAACAGCAGAAAACAACAACTGGCTCTTTGGCATCTCGTCAATAGGTTAGTGCCGGAAAATGCATAATAATGACATATAATGTGTATAAAACATGTGAGTATCATCATAAGAGTAGCATGGAACATAAGAAATTATAGATACGTTTGAGACGTATCAAGCATCCCCAAGCTTAGTTCCTACTCGTCCCGAGTAGATAACAATGATAATTTCTGAAGTGACATGCTATCATAATCTTGATCAATACTATTGTAAAGCATATGTAGTGAATGAAGTGATTCGAAGCAATGGTAAAGACAATGATTAAACAACTGAATCATATAGCAAAGACTTTTCATGAATAGTACTTTCAAGACAAGCATCGATAAGACTTGCATAGGAGTTAACTCATAAGGCAATAAATTCTTAGTAGAAAGCTTTGAAGCAACACAAAGGAAGATTTAAGTTTCAGCAGTTGCTTTCAACTTCAACATGTATATCTCATGGATAATTGTCAACACAAAGTAATATGATGAATGCAAATAAGCAAATATGTAGGAATCAATGCACACAGTTAACACAAGTGTTTGCTTCTAAGGTGGAAGGAAATAGGTAAACTGACTCAACAATAAAGTAAAAGAATGGCCCTTCGCAGAGGGAAGCAGGGATTAAATCATGTGCTAGAGCTTTTCAAGTTTTGAAATCATATAGAGAGCATAAAAGTAAAGTTTTGAGAGGTGTTTGTTGTTGTCAACGAATGGTAATGGGTACTCTAACTACCTTATCAACCAGACTTTCAAGAGCGGCTCCCATGAAGGACGTTATTTCTACCACCATGGTAGATCATCCCTCTTCTCTTTTGTTTACACATGCATTTATTATTTATGGATGACACTCCTCCCCACCTTTCCTTTCTCAAGCCATGGCTAACCGAATCCTCGGGTGCCTTCCAACAATCTCATACCATGGAGGAGTGTCTATATTTTTTTTCTTTTCTTTTTCTTTTTGCAAAATTAAGTTGCTCACTGATTGATCAGGGCAAAGCATGTGAAGAGAATTATTAATGCAAGTTAATTAATCGGGGCTGGGAACCCCATTGCCAGCTCTTTTTGCAAAATTATTGGATAAGCGGATGAGCCACTAGTCCATTGGTGAAAGTCTGTCCGAAGTAAATGACAAGATCGAAAGATAAAACACCACATACTTCCTCATGAGCTATAAAACATTGACACAAATAAGAGCTAATAAATTTTGAATTGTTTAAAGGTAGCACATGAAGTATTTACTTGGAATGGCAGAAAATACCATGTAGTAGGTAGTTATGGTGGACACAAATGGCATAGGTGTTGGCTCAAGGGTTTGGATGCACGAGAAGTATTTCCTCTCAGTACAAGGCTTTGGCTAGCAAGGTTGTTTGAAGCAAACACAAGTATGAAACGGTACAGCAAAACTTACATAAGAACATATTGCAAGCATTATAAGACTCTACACTTCCTTGTTGTTCAAACACCTTAACTAGAAAATATCTAGACCTTAGAGAGACCAATCATGCAAACAAAATTTCAACAAGCTCTATGTAGTTCTTCATTAATAGGTGCAAAGTACATGATGCAAGAGCTTAAACATGATCTATATGAGCATAACAATTGCCAAGTATCAAATTATTCAAGACATTATACCAATTACCACATGCGGCATTTTCCGTTTCCAACCATATATCAATGAATGAAGTAGTTCAACATTCGCAATGAACATTAAGAATAAAGCTAAGAACATATGTGTTCATACGAAACAGCGGAGCGTAATATCTCCAATATAAAGAATGCTAGGATCCGATTTTATTGAAACAAAAACAAAAACAAAAGCAAACAGACGCTCCAAGTAAAGTGCATATGACGTGACGGAATAAAAATATAGTTTCACTAGAAGAACCTGATAAGTTGTCGATGAAGAAGGCAAGCTTAGATGCTTGAGTCTTCTTAAAATATGCAGGGATGAACCACGGGGGCATCCCCAAGCTTAGACTTTTCACTCTTCTTGATCATATTGTATCATCCTCCTCTCTTGACCCTTGAAAACTTCCTCCACACCAAACTCGAAACAAACTCATTAGAGGGTTAGTGCATAATTGAAAATTCATACATTCAGAGGTGACATAATCATTCTTAACACTTATGAACATTGCACAAAGCTACTGAAAGTTAATGGAACAAAGAAATCCATCAAACATAGCAAAACAGGCAATGAGAAATAAAAGGCAGAATCTGTCAAAACAGAACAGTCAGAAGACGAATTTTCCGGGCACTTAACTTGCTCAGATGAAAATTCTCAAATTGAATGAAAGTTGCGTATATATCTGAGGATCACGCACGTAAATTTGCAGATTTTTCTGAGTTACCTACAGAGAACCCTGCCCAGATTCGTGACAGCAAGAAATCTGTTTCTGCGCAGTAATCCAAATCTAGTATTGACTTTACTATCAAAGACTTTACTTGGCACAACAATGCAATAAAATAAAGATAAGAAGAGGTTGCTACAGTAGTAACAACTTCCAAGACTCAAATATAAAACAAAAGTGCTGTAGTAAAATCATGGGTTGTCTCCCATAAGCGCTTTTCTTTAACGCCTTTCAGTTAGGCGCAGAAAGTGTGAATCAAGTGTTATCAAGAGAAGAAGCATTAACATCAAAAAATTTCTCACAAACAAAACTTGTTGCAGAGGGTATCTTAGATGCTTCATTATCTAAATTCTCCATAGTGGTACCAAGGGTTTTATCAATTTTAGGCCTATAATAATTCTTTGGTTTAGGCACCTTAGAGACATACATGAATTTTTGCTCTTTACCCACATAAGCTTTCTCCTTAAATTTAAGAGAAGAAAAAGTTGAACCCAATGTTCCCATAGCTTCTTCAAGTTTGCCAATCCTATGAGTTTGATTATCATGGATAGCACAAGTTTCTAAAACAGCAATTCTTTCATCAAGTCCTCCTAGGGATTTATCAAGTTTATCAATATTATCAAGTAATATACCCAATTTAGTCTCAACACTTGGAAGATTTTTCTCTATGGCTTCCAACTTTTTCATAACATCCTCAAGAGAGATTTCAATTTTAGTTTCATTAACAGGTGGTATTCCAACTAGGCTCTCAATGATGCAACTAGCTTCTAAAGCTGGAGTACCTAGGAAATTACCCCCCGAAAGAGTATCAAGAACATACCTATTCCAGCTAGATATACCAACATAAAAGTTCCTAAGTAGGATAATAGTGGAGTGTTTCTTAGTGCACCTATGATGAGCATCACTAATTCTATACCAAGCATCTTTAAAACTTTCTCCACCTTGTTGCTTAAACGAACGAACTTCAACTTCAGGATTACTCATTTTAGCAGTAGTAAATAAAGCAAACTAAATAAAGTAAATGCAAGTAACTAATTTTTTTTGTGTTTTTGATATAGAGAACAAGACAGTAAATAAAGTAAAGCTAGCAACTAATTTTTTTGTGTTTTGTTTTAGTGCAGCAAACAAAGTAGTAAATAAAGTAAAGCAAGACAAAAACAAAGTAAAGAGATTGGAAGTGGAGACTCCCCTTGCAGCGTGTCTTGATCTCCCCGCAACGGCGCGGAAAATATGCTTGATGCGTGCAATTAACACACGTCCGTTGGGAACCCCAAGAGGAAGGTGTGATGCGTACGTAGCAAGTTTTCCCTCAGAAAGAAACCAAGGTTTATCGAACCAGGAGGAGCCAAGAAGCACGTTGAAGGTTGATGGCGGTGAAGTGTAGTGCGGCGCAACACCAGGGATTCCGGCGCCAACGTGGAACCTGCACAACACAATCAAAGTACTTTGCCCCAACGTAACAGTGAGGTTGTCAATCTCACCGGCTTGCTGAAAACAAAGGATTAAACGTATTGTGTGGAAGATGATGATTGTTTGCGAAGAACAGTAAAGAACAATTGCAGTAGATTGTATTTCAGATGTAAAGAATATGACCGGGGTCCACAGTTAGTGGTGTCTCTCCCATAAGATAAATAGATGTTGGGTGAACAAATTACGGTTGGGCAATTGACAAATAAAGAAGGCATAACAATGCACATACATATATCATGATGAGTACTATGAGATTTAATCAGGGCATTACGACAAAGTACATAGACCGCCATCCAGCATGCATCTATGCCTAAAAAGTCCACTTTCAGGTTATCATCCGAACCCCTTCCGGTATTAAGTTGCAAGCAACAGACAATTGCATTAAGTATGGTGCGTAATGTAATCAACACAAATATCCTTAGACATAGCATCGATGTTTTATCCCTAGTGGCAACAACACATCCACAACCTTAGAACTTTCTGTCACTGTCCCAGATTTAATGGAGGCATGAACCCACTATCGAGCATAAATACTCCCTCTTGGAGTCACAAGTATCAACTTGTCCAGAGCCTCTACTAGAAACGGAGAGCATGCAAGAACATAAACAACTCATATATGATAGATTGATAATCAACTTGACATGGTATTCAATATCCATCGGATCCCAACAAACACAACATGTAGGATTACAAATAGACGATCTTGATCATGATAGGCAGCTCACAAGATCTAACATGATAGCACAATTAGGAGAAGACGACCATCTAGCTACTGCTATGGACCCATAGTCCAGGGGTGAACTACTCACACATCAATCCGGAGGCGATCATGGCGATGAAGAGTCCTCCGGGAGATGATTCCCCTCTCCGGCAGGGTGCCGGAGGCGATCTCCTGAATCCCCGAGATGGGATTGGCGGCGGCGGCATCACAGAAGGTTTTCCGTATCGTGGCTCTCGGTACTGGGGGTTTCGCGACGAAGACTTTAAGTAGGCGGAAGGGCAAGTCAGAGGGCGTCACGAGGGGCCCACACAACAGGCCGGCGCGGCCAGGGCTTGGGCCGCGCCGCCCTAGTGTGGCGTCGCCTCGTGGCCCCACTTCGTATCTCCCTCGGTCTTCTAGAAGCTTCGTGGAAAAATAAGCCCCTGGGCGTTGATTTCGTCCAATTCCGAGAATATTTCCTTACTAGGATTTCTGAAACCAAAAACAGCAGAAAACTGGCTCTTCGGCATCTCGTCAATAGGTTAGTGCCGGAAAATGCATAATAATGACATATAATGTGTATAAAACATGTGAGTATCATCATAAGAGTAGCATGGAACATAAGAAATTATAGATACGTTTGAGACGTATCACCGTGTCAGATGCATTTTTATCTTGATAACAATGAGAAGAGACAGTCAGGGCATCTGCAGAAGGACTGTCGAAATTTTCAAGCAATGTTGAGATTTGCAGGGCAAGCTAATGCTCAAGCAGCGAATAGAAACCCCCAGGGGCCAAGGAGTGAGATCCACCTTCCACCTCCTCCCGCAATTACGGACGAAAATCGGCACCAGCTCAGAATAGCGGCAGCACCACACCCACCTCCATATATCGACCCCAACGCCAACGGCGCGGTTCAGAAGGCCAGGCCATCCAATAGAGCTCAGAAAGTGATTTCACGGCAGGTTTTTATGGCAGAGAAAATGCCGCCACCTACAATAGAGTATCTAAACTGGTCGGGACAGGACATTGGTTTCACTATAGCGGATCACCGCAGCAAGTTCCTCGACCAGGGCAGTCAGCCTTAATCTTACCTGCAGTGATCGCAGGATTCGACGTGTCAAGAGTCTTTATAGATGGCGGCAGCAGTTTAACCTTATGTACGCAGATACATTGAGGAAGATGAATATATCCCTTGCGAATTTAAAACCAACGGATACGCGTTTCCATGGTATTACACCAGACAAGCCGATTAATCCATTGGGAAAGATCAGTCTTGACGTTCAGTTCGGGACCCGAGAGAATTACAGGATCGAGAGGCTGGAATTCAAGGTCGTGGATTTTCCATCACAGTACCATGCTTTATTGGGGCGACCCGCGTATGCGAGATTCATGGCAGTACCCCATTACACGTACTTGTTGTGGAGGATACCTGGACCCAAGGAACCAATCACGGTGAAGGGAAGTTTTGCGCTAGCAGACAAGTGTGACAAGGATTTCCATCGACTGTCCGAAACTTTCGGGATGCAAGCGGAGTATATGGCATCAAAGCTGACATTACGACATATTACCAGACGTCGGGAGGCCGCTCAAGGAACCAACCTTTGATACCACCAAGAACTCGAAGGAAGTGCAGATACACCCGACAGATCCCAAAAAGACGACAGCTATCGCCACCAATATGGACCTCGCATAGGAAAGCGCGCTCGTCGAGTTCCTCCGTGAGCGCTGGGAAATCTTCGCATGGTGTCCAGCTGACATGCCAGGAGTACCCAGGGAACTTGCCGAGCACCCTCTAAACTTGGATCCATTGGCTAGGCCAATCAGACAACCTTTGCGGCGTTTCTCGGAACCTAACCGCAAAGCTATGCTATCGGAAATAAATCGACTCAGAGAAGCTGGGTTCATTAAAGAGATACACACAGAAGCCACATGGGTAGCAAACCCAGTGTTGGTCCCGAAGAAACACATGGAGGTCCTTCGCATGTGCGTCGACTTCACGTGTCTAAATAAACATTGTCCAAAAGATCACTTTCCCCTCCCAAGGATCGATCAAATCATCGACTCCACGGCAGGTTGTGAACATCTTTCTTTCTTGGACGCCTATTCTGGTTATAACCAGATTCGACTGAAGGAGGAAGATGAAGTCAAAACAGCTTTCATCACCCCTTATGGCGTGTTTTGCTACAAAACAATGCATTTTGGGTTGAAAAACGCGGGTGCAACATACCAACGGATGATGCAGAAGTGTTTGGCAACACAGATTGGTAAAAATGTGCAAGTATACATTGACGATGTTGTCATAACAACAAAGAAGGGGGCAACTCTGATCGAGGATCTGAAGGAAACTTTCAAAAACCTTGACAAGTTCTGTCTTAAGTTGAACCCGACAAAGTGCTCCTTTGGTGTTCCTGCGGGAGAACTTCTCGGGTTCCTAGTTTCAGCAAGAGGGATCGAGGCCAATCTAGAGAAAATGCAAGCCATCGTAACAATGAGGAAGCCAACAAAGTTGAAAGAAATTGTAATATCCCAGTTTTAGAGGTTACAAAATGAGAGAACACCAAAGTGTGCATTGCATTCATGCATAGAAAATCCGGGGAATTTTCTCGCTTTCAAATAAAACTTACCACAGTAACTGAAGTTTCACTTGACTTGCTGGAATTGAAGTAGATCATCAAGTCAAGCGCTATAAACTTCACTGTGATCTTTGCTAAAACCTTGTTTTGGGTAGAGATGATTTGATCTATGTTCTAGAACAAATGGGATTACTTTACTATCACAACACCTTAAGTGAGGATTAAATACCAGATCCTATAAAGGATCATAACATGGTATTCCTTACAACAACACATTCTCTAAGAATCAAACCCTAACTTAATAACACTTAAAAGTTAGCAACTACCTTTGTGTGTAATTTAATTCACTTTTAAATAAGGTAAACCAAATTGTCTAAAGTGCATAAAGGCCACATATTCTTATTTAAATCATAACTTAGTAAATATATGGAATATCATAAAACTAAATCCATTTACATTACAAGTTATAGTTCAAACTATTTAAATAAAACCAACTATGGGTATTTTGAAACTCATATGATCATGCCCTGGTGAAATCAAACACCAACTATCCAAAATTAAGGAATAACCCTCAACCTTGACCTTTTGACCAATATTATAATGTAAATCAAATCAAATATGATATAGTGACTCATCCACAAGATATTTAGTAACAAATGCCACTTGGCTATCCAAAGATAAATCATATGAGAGGATAAGGATCATGCCACATAGGATGAAAATATCTACATGACTTGCACTCCAAGCTTTGCCACCTCATGCTCAAAGGATTGCTATGGATGAGGGCATGACAACCAAGCACCTTACTCATCAAACCAAAACAAGAGTCACCCACTTATGTGTCATGATACTAGAGCTTGCACAAGCCTATAAAAGGGAGCCACACCCTTCATCCATTTGATCATCTTGTAGCATGATACAAGGAAACAAACACATAGAGCCACTCCATGCATTAGTTAGGATCAAGATGAAGAAGCTAGGAGGTGGAGGCATACCACAAGATGCAGGTTTATCAGATTTCCAGAAGAACAAGCTACATAAGATACCAAGGTAGAATTCTTAGGCAAACCATATATTTAGAGGATCATATCATCATCTCTTAAGTAGGACCTTAGAATATTCCAAGACATTGAGAAATGAGAGAAGTTATAATACTAACTATAGCCATGTCCATACAAGAGTACGAGAGAAGTACTAATCCTAGTTGTTCAAGTCAATATTTGATCTTGGAGGTGAGAACCCTATTCCAATAACAATACCTTAGGAAACCAATTCCATAATCATCACAACTTGGTATTAATTATAAACCCTAAGAATCTAGGATGAGTGTGATGGGAGGAATAATAAAGAGAGATTAGAGAGGAATAAGTTTATCTTGTCTAATGCATGACCATGCTTTGTAGATTTACATGATAAGATAAACCTATGTGATAAGTAAATACCATCCATCATATGAAATGATAGGTAGATCATTAGAAGTTAACCCTAGATCATTCCTCATATTTTGAGTGGAGGAGTAAAGGCTTTGTACTTAAACCTTGTTTATCCAAATACTTGGGACAACCCTAGTATTGCCTTGATGCATGAATCCTAACCAAGTGAGGAGAGTAACCCTAGCCAATAAAATATGACCAAAGCTTATGCTCATATCCTAATCCTAGTTGTGTATCACTTGGTAATCACCACTAAAACCCTAGACCATATTTGAATTTCAATCCAAGTACCACTTGGGATGATAAGTAGAACCCTACCATGCCTCATGCCTATTTTATACTTCAATTAGTGAAGCATCACCAAAACCCTAAACCTTTCACATAGGATCTACCCTAAATTCAAGCTAGAATTGCTAAAAGATTAGTAATCATAGAGTTTATCCAAACCATCTTCTTAAACCTAAGAAACCATCATCCACATAAAATCATGAACCAATTCCATTCTCTTTACTATTTGTTAAACCCTAGCCATGATTAAATTGTATATGAGTAATCACTATGGTTAAGCACTAGAAAAATATAATATGTTCACCATGCACATGTTCTAAATTTTAAAACATTTAAACAAATTTGATTTCTAAATTTAAAGGCAATTGAATTGAACCCTAAAATTTATATCTATTTTTAATTTTAACTTGTGCATCATAAGAACCCCAAATTAATCAATTATAAAATGGTTGTTTATAAACAAAACAATACAGTAGGTAGCATTATCAAATTGTTATGATATTCAAATATTTTATAACCTGTAAAACAAAACATAATTCAAATTTGAATTCAAACAACAAAATAGAAAACAGAAAAGAAAACAGAAATTGAAAAAAGGAAAAGAGAGGAGCTTACCTGGTGGACCGCAGCAGCCCACCAGACCAGCCCATGTCGAAGCCCAGCCCACGAAGCAAAACGACCCATACCAGCATACCGTTTTGCTTGTTCCAAAAATCGCGTGAAGCGAGACGCTTCGTCCTTCTTCTTCCCCGGCGTCGACAGCACGTCTGCGCCAGTAGGCCACGACCACGACGGTGATAAGCATGATCCTGGACGTCGCAAACGATCTCTGAATTCCGTACAATCGTCTTCGCGTCCGTCCTATCCAACTACGTCAAGATTCGCGCCCAGAACTAGCGTCGCCATTGCCGTGCATCTCGGCCGGACGCCGCCGTTGTGCCGTCAATTCTGATCGCTTCGAGCTCTATAAAACGACGGGGAGGATCACCGAGGAACCCTAATCCTTCCCCAAGCCTTCTCTAGCCCTCTCTGGCTCTCAAACTCACACACTCATCCGCGCCAGTTCACCGGCGTTGAGCATGGTGCCGTCGACTGGAGCCACCCCGGAGGCTGTCGCATGGCCGTGGAGAAGCGCATCGTCGAGGAGAGCATCTGGGAGGAGCCCAGCATCAAGGGGAGGTCCCTATCGCCGGAATCAAGCCGTTCCCTTTCCGTCGGGTTCGTCGGAAAACGATCTATCGCCATCGTCTCCGACCATCACCGCCTCCGTTGAGCACACCATCATCCTCAGGGTGAGCCAATGCATCTTTAGAGCCTACTGGAGCATCCTAGGTCCTTCTGTAGCTCGGATCTTGCCGGAGCAGACCGCCGCAGAAGCATGTCGCCGGCGATGCTCCGCTGCTCCTTTTGGAAAAGTGTCATCACCATTAGCTTTACCTTGTTGTTCTCGTTCGATTAAGCCTAGTCGTGTGTCCCCGGGGTGTCGGCGGCGCCGTCTCTCGCCGGCGTCCGCCGGCGAGTGAGTGACGTGGCCGTGGGACCCGGGAGCACTTTGACTTGGTCGTTGCCCCGTGGCAGCTGACCTGGTCAAGGCCCCACCTGTCTGCGTGTATGGGTAGGGTTAGCTCGGTACATTTAGTATTTAAGTTTAATTTTAAAAACCAGTAAATAGCTAGAAACTTTGCAAAACCATATAAAATTCATTTCAACTCTGAAAAATATGAATAATATATCAAAATGCTCACAAAAATAAACTCTATTCAACTAAAATATAAAATAAAAATGTGTGTCAAAATAAAATTCACTTATTTTTAACTTTACTAGTTAGGCCTTTTCATTTGTTTAAAACACAACTTGAATTCAATAAATTAGATAAGTTCAAAATTAAATATTAGTTATTCAGTAACTAAATAAAATATTAAGATTAGTTTCATTTATCATATTGGCATTAACTTAAATAGTAGTGGTAATTCATAAACCCTAATTTGCAAAACTATCATTTACTATTTTCTTTAAATAATAATAAAGCAATAAAATACTAAAGGCTAATATTATTTTGGTAATTCAAAATTTATTCACTTAAACATTTTTAGTTAACAAGTTAAATATTCTAAAACCTAATAACAATTATTAAACCCTGATTTCTAAATTAAATCTAAATAGGAGTTACCCTAATTATTAATTCTTGTGAAAATTAATAAAATGCTAAAACCATTATTAATTTGTTTCAAAGTAATTAGTGACCACATCTCTATTGTCAATTATCATTTTAAGAGTTGTACCATAATTTAGAAACCTAGTTCTGATATAAGTAAGACCTTGCACCCATTATTTTATGTGTTCATCATAAATTGTTTCAATTCTAAAACCCTAGGGGTTTAGCCATATGATCATATAAACTTCACTTTACTTATAGTACTTGCTAAGCAATAAATATATACATGCTCATGATCCACTAAAATAAAATCAATTCACATGATTAGTACCATTGATCACCACTCCTATATACCAAACCATTGGAATCAACCTCAACCATCAAACCCTAGTAGAATCCTAGTGATGAACCCTAACACCAATTTTGTGTAGTAATGCACATAACATGCTCCTATTCCACTAAACCCTACTTGGAAAGTAATAAACCACTTAACTTAGAAACCATTAATGATTACTTAGTGAAGCAAATGTGAAGCCATAGTAAACCCTAACTCATAGCAACACCTTGACCATCATTCTTTGATATGATACCCATAATCAACCATAGTAATAAACCTGCTAATACTTGCTACATATAGACCAATTCTATTTAAGAACCCAACTAGTTCCTATTAAAGAACTAAATGAATCCAATAGTAAACTCTAGAAGCCCATAGCTCCTATGTATAGTTGTTCTTGTTCTAATAGAACCTGTTCTTCAAAAGTTATTCTTTTGAAGTACAGATGTCAATCAAACCATCAAAACCCATAGTTCTTATTTGAAATACTTATTATTTCTTAATCAACATGTTCTTCAAAAGTTATTCTTTTGAAGTATAATATAAGTAATCATCAACCATGTACTATAGAACTTAAAAATGACAACTGCTCTTTACATATTGTTCAACTACAAATCCTTTATGTGTGTGCTTGTTATGATGTCTTATATCACTTGATTATGATGCTCTGTTAACCAAACCCTAATAAGAACCTTGTTTGAGAACCATTCTAAAAGTGCAACACACCCTAAAGAAATCTTTACAATTCAATCAAACCTAAATCATTGAGGTTAGGTTACGCTCGGGACGATTGCATCTCATACTATGCATTATAGCATCTTTGCCAGTTCTTTAAACATTGTCCTTACCGGACAATGATGGTATTTCAGAATTTGGAGTTCTCACGTATCGAAGCTTTTGCCTGCATAATCTTGCAGTCAAGAAAGGCAAGTTCATCGCTTGCTCATGTCATTTGATTATTTTTATCAAATTATATGCAAAGTACTATACTTATCACTCTTGCATTGAAAAGCAAATATTATTTTACAATTATGAATATGACTATGTGGTGGGCAATGGAACCATGGTATGTGTTGATTGGTGGAGGTTCCATTGCACGGGTACTATTCATCTAGGATTAAGTACCAATGCCGTCCAGTGATTCTAGCGCCGTACATATCGCGTTAACCATAAGATCTATAATGGCTCTGGGGAAGTCAGCTGTATCTTTTCCCTCTCGCATGCCAACGGACTAGTGATAAGGGTTGCCTGGATCGGTCTATCTTTGGTAAAGGTGGGGACATGTGGTCCATCACGGTCTACCATTAGATACAGGGGAGGGCAGACTTATTATTGGTCTATGAAGGATTGTAAGGGTTGTCCGGATCGGTCTATCTATGGTGTATAGGACAGGGCACATAAGTTGTTCGGATCGGTCTACCTTAACGGTATAGGGGAGAACAAGTGCCTGTGTTGGTCTACCCATAGATATAGGGGAGGACAGACTTACAAAAGGGTGGGTCTGCGAGGTCGCGGAGAAGGCAGTGATTGGCTTGGATCTTACACCTGGCCTCACACCAAGGAAGTGTGGACGGGTGTGGCCGCCCGGTTGGCAACAAGGATAAGTTCTCTTATGGGAAAAGTAACGCACCTCTGCAGAGTGTATCAAATTGTGGCTGTCACTCCCTGTTCCGGGAAGGGAACTGCGAACGCGGCAGAAAGGAACTCCATGAAGTTCTAGTCAACCTGTGAAGACTGATGGGCATAGTTTTCAGAATAAAATAAACCTTTTGAAGAAATGTTTATGAAAACTTGCATTCGCCTATGACTTTCTGGTCTATGGCTGTAGTTAGTGCATGATACACCTATTTCCTAATATGAACTTGTTGAGTACGCTTGATGTCTACGGGAGCTTCTATTCTTGTAGACAGTGTTGGGCCTCCAAGAGCAGAGGAGTAGAACAGAGCAAGTTTCCCTTAAGTGGATTACCCAAGGTTTATCGAACTCGGGGAGGAAGAGGTCAAAGATATCCCTCTCATGCAACCCTGCAACCACAAAGCAAGAAGTCTCTTGTGTCCCCAACACACCTAATAGGTGCACTAGTTCGGCGAAGAGATAGTGAAATACAGGTGGTATGAATAAGTATGAGCAGTAGTACGGCGCCGAAAAGTGCTTGCTGGCGTGCGTTGATGGTAGTAATATTGCGGGAAGTAAACATGCAGAAGAAAGAAACAAGCAGCGACTTCAGTATTTAGGAACAAGGCCTAGGGATCATACTTTCAGTAGTGGACACTCTCAACATTGATCGCATAATAAATAACTCTTTTCATATGTGCTACATACACTCTTGTTTGATAATGAACATCATTCGTTGCGTAGGATTACACGAACCCTCAATGCCGGAGTTAACAAGCTCCACAACATTCGATATTCATGTTTAAGTAACCTTAGAGCATAATAGATCATTGCAAAATAAACCAAGAACTAACATAGCGCACGCACTGTCCACATTACACTATGAAGGAGGAATAGATCACATCAATACTATCATAATGACAATTAACTCCACGATCTACAAGAGATCATGATCATAGCCTACGACAAGAACCACACGGTGCACACACTAATCACCTTTACACCATGCAGGAGGAATAAACTACTTTAATAACATCACATGAGTAGCACATAACTAGTAGCGATACAAAGCTCATCATATGGATCTCAATCATGTAAAGCAGCTCATGAGATCATTGTATTGATGTACATAGGAGAGAGATTAACCACATAGCTACCGGTACAGCCCCGAGCTTCGATGGAGAACTACTCCCTCTTCATGGGAGCAACAGGTGATGAAGATGGCGGTGGAGATGGCAGCGATGTCGATGGAGAAGCCTTCCGGGCACACCCGTCCCGGCGGCGTGCCGGAACAGAGACTCCTGTCCCCCAGATCTTGGCTTCGCGATGGCGGCGGCTGGAACTTTTCTCGTATCGTGGCTTCCTCCCTAAGGGTTTTCGATGCAGGGGCTTTATATAGGCGAAGAGGCGGCGCAGGAGGGTCGAAGGGGCGACCACACCAAAGGGTGGCGCGGGCCCAGCCCTGGCCGCGCCACCCTATCATCTGGGCCCACAGGGCCCCCCTCTGTCGGCTCTCGGGTGTTCTGGATGCTTCCGGGCAAAATAGGAACCCTGGACGTTGATTTCGTCCAATTCCGAGAATATTTCGTTACTAGGATTTCTGAAACCAAAAACAGCAGAAAACAGGAACTGGCACTTCGCATCTTGTTAATAGGTTAGTTCCAGAAAATGCACAAATATGACATAAAGTGTGCATAAAACATGTAGGTATCATCAATAAAGTAGCATGGAACATAAGAAATTATCGATACGTTGGAGACGTATCAGCATCCCAAGCTTAGTTCTGCTCGTCCCGAGCAGGTAAAACGATAACAAAGATAATTTCTTAAGTGACATGCCATCATAACCTTGATCATACTATTTGTAAACATATGTAATGAATGCAGCGATCAAAACAATGGTAATGACATGAGTAAACAAGTGAATCATAAAGCAAAGACTTTTCATGAATAGTACTTCAAGACAAGCATCAATAAGTCTTGCATAAGAGTTAACTCATAAAGCAATAATTCAAAGTAAAGGTATTGAAGCAACACAAAGGAAGATTAAGTTTCAGCGGTTGCTTTCAACTTATAACATGTATATCTCATGGATATTGTCAACATAAAGTAATATAACAAGTGCAATATGCAAGTATGTAGGAATCAATGCACAGTTCACACAAGTATTTGCTTCTTGAGGTGGAGAGAGATAGGTGAACTGACTCAACATAAAAGTAAAAGAAAGGTCCTTCAAAGAGGAAAGCATCGATTGATGTATTTGTGCTAGAGCTTTTATTTTGAAAACATGAAACAATTTTGTCAACGGTAGTAATAAAGCATATGAGTTATGTAAATTATATCTTACAAGTTGCAAGCCTCATGCATAGTGTACTAATAGTGCCCGCACCTTGTCCTACTTAGCTTGGACTACCGGATCTTCGCAATGCCATGTTTCAACCAAGTGTCACAAAGGGGTACCTCCATGCCGCCTGTACAAAGGTCTAAGGAGAAAGCTCGCATTTTGGATTTCTCGCTTTTGATTATTCTCAACTTAGACATCCATACCGGGACAACATGGACAACAGATAATGGACTCCTCTTTAATGCATAAGCATGTAGCAACAATTATTATTCTCATATGAGATTGAGGATATATGTCCAAAACTGAAACTTCAACCATGATTCATGGCTTTAGTTAGCGGCCCAATGTTCTTCTCTAACAATTTGCATGCTCCAATCATTAAGGTGATAGATCCTTCAGACAAGACGGACATGCATAGCAACTCACATGATATTCAACAATAGTTGATGGCGTTCCCCAGAAGCATGGTTATCGCACAACAAGCAACTTAATAAGAGATAAAGTGCATAAGTACATATTCAATACTACGATAGTTTTTAAGGCTATTTTGTCCCATGAGCTATATATTGCAAAGGTGAATGATGGAATTTTAAAGGTAGCACTCAAGCAATTTACTTTGGAATGGCGGAGAAATACCATGTAGTAGGTAGGTTTGGTGGACACAAATGGCATAGTGGTTGGCTCAAGGATTTTGGATGCATGAGAAGTATTCCCTCTCGATACAAGGTTTAGGCTAGCAAGGTTATTTGAAACAAACACAAGGATGAACAGGTGCAGCAAAACTCACATAAAAGACATATTGTAAACATTATAAGACTTTACACCGTCTTCCTTGTTGTTCAAAACTCAATACTAGAAATTATCTAGACCTTAGAGAGACCAATTATGCAAACCAAATTTTAGCATGCTCTATGTATTTCTTCACTAATAGGTGCAAAGTATATGATGCAAGAGCTTAAACATGAGCACAACAATTGCCAAGTATCACATTATCCAAGACATTTTACCAATTACTACATGTAGCATTTTCCAATTCCAACCATATAACAATATAACGAAGAGGAAACTTCGCCATGAATATTATGAGCTAAGAACACATGTGTTCATACGAACCAGCGGAGCGTGTCTCTCTCCCACACAAGGATGAACTTATTCAGAGAACTAAGATAACAAAACAAAAACAAAAATAAAAGCACACACAGACGCTCCAAGTAAAGTACATAAGATGTGACCGAATAAAAATATAGTTTCAAGAGAAGGAACCTGATACTTTGTCGATGAAGAAGGGGATGCCTTGGGCATCCCCAAGCTTAGATACTTGAGTCTTCTTGAAATATGCAGGGATGAACCACCGGGGCATCCCCAAGCTTAGACCTTTCACTCTTCTCGATCACATTATATCACCCTCTTCTATTGACCCTTGAAAACTTCTGCCACACCAAACTTCAAGCAAACTCATTAGAGGGTTAGTGCATAATCAAAATTCACATGTTCAGAGGTGACACAATCATTCTTAACACTTCTGGACATTGCACAAAACTTCTGAAAGTTAATGGAACAAAGAAACTCATTCAACTTAACAAAAGCGGCAATGCGAAATAAAAGGCAGAATCTGTCAAAAACAGAACAGTCCGTAAAGACGAATTTAAAGATGGCACCAGACTTGCTCAAACGGAAAAACTCAAAACTAATGAAAGTTGCGTACATATCTGAGGATCACGCCCGTAAATTGGCAGATTTTTTCGAATTTTCTACAGAGAACTGTGCCCAGATTCGTGACAGACAGCAATGCTGTTTCTGCGCAGCGATCCCAAATATAACATCAACTTTGACATAGAAACTTTACTTGGCACAAAAACATGATAAGGAGAGGTTGCTACAGTAGTAAACAACTTCCAAGACTCAACAAAACAAAAATTGCTGTAGTAAAATAAACACATGGGTTATCTCCCAAGAAGTTCTTTCTTTATAGCCATTAAGATGGGCTCAGCAGTTTTAATGATGCACTTGCAAGAAATAGAAGTTGAAGCAAAAGAGAGCATCAAGAGGCAAATTCAAAACACATTTAAGTCTAACATGCTTCCTATGCATAGGAATCTTGTAAATAAACAAGTTCATGAAGAGCAAAGTAACAAGCATAGGAAGATAAAACAAGTATAGCTTCAAAAATTTCAGCACATAGAGAGGTGTTTTAGTAACATGAAAATTTTCACAACCATATTTTCCTCTCTCATAATAACTTTCAGTAGCAACATGAGCAAACTCAACAATATAACTATCACATAAAGCATTCTTATAATGAGTCTCATGCATAAAATAATTACTACTCCCAATATAAGCATAATCAATTTTATTAGTTGTAGTGGGAGCAAATTCAACAAAGTAGCTATCAAATATAGGAGGTATATTGTAATCATAATCAAATTTATCCTCCATAACAGGTGGTAACAAAAGACTACTATCATTATAATCATCATAAATGGGAGGCAAAGTATCATCAAAGTAAATTTTCTCCTCAATGCTTGGGGGACTAAAAATATCATGCTCATCAAAACCAGCTTCCCCAAGCTTAGAATTTTCCATAGCATTAGCAACAATGGTGTTCAAAGCATTCATAGTAATAACATTCCCATTAGCATGCATATAAAGTTCCATGGGTTTCTTAATTCTTTCTTCAAACACATCATGTCCTAATTCAAGATAAAGTTCATAAAGATCTCTCATATTTTTGTTGTTTTCCATTATGCCTAACTAGTGTAAACAAGAAACAAAAAGATGCAATTGCAGGATCTAAAGGAAATAGCTTCGAGCACACACACAATGGCGCCAGAAAAGTAGTTACCTGGAACCGGAGTATGAGTGCCTTTTACCTTTCCTCCCGGCAACGGCGCCAGAAAAGTGCTTGATGTCTACGGGATTCTTCTAGAGTGTTGGGCCTCCAAGAGCAGAGGTTTGTAGAACAACAGCAAGTTTCCCTTAAGTGGATTACCCAAGGTTTATCGAACTCAGGGAGGAAGAGGTCAAAGATATCCCTCTCATGCAACCCTGCAACCACAAAGCAAGAAGTCTCTTGTGTCCCCAACACACCTAATAGGTGCACTAGTTCGGCGAAGAGATAGTGAAATACAGGTGGTATGAATAAGTATGAGCAGTAGTACGGCGCCAGAAAAGTGCTTGCTGGCGTGCAGTTGATGGTAGTAATATTGCGGGAAGTAAACATGCAGTAGAACAAAAAAGCAGCGACTTCAGTATTTAGGAACAAGGCCTAGGGATCATACTTTAGTGGACACTCTCAACATTGATCGCATAATAAATAACTCTTTTCATATGTGCTACATACACTCTTGTTTGATAATGAACATCATTCGTTGCGTAGGATTACACGAACCCTCAATGCCGGAGTTAACAAGCTCCACAACATTCGATATTCATGTTTAAGTAACCTTAGAGCATAATAGATCATTGCAAAATAAACCAAGAACTAACATAGCGCACGCACTGTCCACATTACACTATGAAGGAGGAATAGATCACATCAATACTATCATAATGACAATTAACTCCACGATCTACAAGAGATCATGATCATAGCCTACGACAAGAACCACACGGTGCACACACTAATCACCTTTACACCATGCAGGAGGAATAAACTACTTTAATAACATCACATGAGTAGCACATAACTAGTAGCGATACAAAGCTCATCATATGGATCTCAATCATGTAAAGCAGCTCATGAGATCATTGTATTGATGTACATAGGAGAGAGATTAACCACATAGCTACCGGTACAGCCCCGAGCTTCGATGGAGAACTACTCCCTCTTCATGGGAGCAACAGCGGTGATGAAGATGGCGGTGGAGATGGCAGCGATGTCGATGGAGAAGCCTTCCGGGGGCACTTCCCCGTCCCGGCGGCGTGCCGGACAGAGACTCTGTCCCCCAGATCTTGGCTTCGCGATGGCGGCGGCTCTGGAACTTTTCTCGTATCGTGGCTTCCTCCCTAAGGGTTTTCGATGCGGGGCTTTATATAGGCGAAGAGGCGGCGCGGAGGGTCGAAGGGGCGACCACACCAAAGGGTGGCGCGGGCCCAGCCCTGGCCGCGCCACCCTATCATCTCTGGGCCCACAGGGCCCTCCTGTCGGCTCTCGGGTGTTCTGGATGCTTCGGGCAAAATAGGAACCCGGACGTTGATTTCGTCCAATTCCGAGAATATTTCGTTACTAGGATTTCTGAAACCAAAAACAGCAGAAACAGGAACGGCACTTCGGCATCTTGTTAATAGGTTAGTCCGGAAAATGCACAAATATGACATAAAGTGTGCATAAAACATGTAGGTATCATCAATAAAGTAGCATGGAACATAAGAAATTATCGATACGTTGGAGACGTATCAACGCTCGTACTCATCCCACTCTTAAATCCCCTACTTAGCTATGGAGGCACCGGAGGAGGAACTACCGTGGAACTCGAAGACAAAGAAGTCAACTGCAACAAGATGAAGAATACAATCAAAGAAGTCAATGGAGTCAACTTCTGCATCAGCTAGAGTGGAAACTTAGACTAGTAATAGAAGGGAGCCTTTCCCTAATCCTAGCACCTAAGTAGCTAGATTTCTATAGCAAGCCTAGTAGCTCTTAAGCTTGAGTTAGCAATAAGTTAGACTACGAGTCGTTCTTCTGGAGCTTTATTTGAAGTTTTACCTCACTGTAAAGTAGGAGGCTGTGTTGATCTTCTGTAAACAGCTTGTGTATCCTTCTATAGACATACCTTGGACTCGCATATGTTTTTGTTGTACCACTCTGAGAGATGTAATATGAGTGGAACGGTGTTTCACTTGTGTTATGTCAACGACTTGTGTACTACACCATGCAGTGGTACGCTGGGTCATCACAGAAATACAACAGTTGACTGGGCGAGTCGCAGCTTTGAGCAGATTCGTCGCCAGGCTAGGAGAAAAGGCATTGCCGTTCTACGCGTTGATCAAGCAAGGAGAGAAGTTCCAATGGAACAAAGAAGCGAACAGAGCTTTCGAGGATCTCAAGCGCACAATCTCGACACCACCAATCTTGGTGGCGCCAAAGGAGAAGGAACCTCTCCTGTTATATATCGCAGCCACACCTCAGGTGGTTAGCACAGTGCTCGTAGTCGAAAGAGAAGAAGAAGGAAAACTCCATGGAGTGCAACGGCCGGTATATTTCGTCAGCGAAGTTTTATCGCCTTCCAAACAACGGTACCCGCAGTACCAGAAGCTAGCATATGGGGTGTTTACAACAGCAAGAAAATTGCGACACTATTTCTCGGCGCATCCGATAATAGTGGTTAATGAGGCGCCTTTGTCCAATATATTAAACAATCCAGAGGCTACGGGTCGTGTCTCCCTTTGGGGAATAGAGCTTTCCCCTCGGGACATCACATATGAAAAAAGAAAGGCAATAAAGTAGCAAATATTACCAGATTTTATTGCAGAATGGATGGAGCTACAAAATACGGGACCCCCGGATTTATCGAGAACTTGGACTATGAACTTCGACGGGTCCAAGAGATTGGAGGGGGCTGGAGCAGGCGTGATACTGATATCACCACAAGGCGATAAATTGAAGTATGTTTTACGGATGACGTTTCCAAATGCGTCTAATAACGAGGCAGAATATGAGGCTCTTATACATGGAATGAAGATGGCGAAGGCTTGTGGCGCAACTCGATTAAAAATCTTTGGTGACTCGCAATTGGTGGCTCAACAAGTCATGAATCAATGCGACGCAGTCAATGACAGCATGATAGCATACAAGGAGGTGTATAATGAGCTCGAGAAGCTGTTTGATGGGTGCGAGGTAAATCACATCAGCAGGCTAAGTAATGACGAAGCCGATGTTCTTGCAAACATCGGGTCGCAATGTCTCGCAATACCACCTGGTGTGTTTTGGGAAGAGATATCTGAGAGATCCACCAAGCCGAAGAAACAGCAGAAGAAGGAGAAGGAAGAGAAACCCTCGGGGGCTAAAGAAATACCATCAGGAGAAGAACATGAACCAGAGGTAGTGATAATGATACAGATTCCGTGGATGCAGATGTATATAACATATATTATGAGACAGGAACTACTCGATGATCCAGTTGAAGCAAGACGAGTTATTAGGCGATCCAAAGCTTTTACTGTGAAAAAAGGAGAGTTGTATAAACGAAGTATCTCGGGAGTATTACAAAGATGCGTCACACCTGAGCAGGGGAGGTTAATTCTGAAGGATGTACACGAGGGAGTGTGCGGACACCACGCAAGCAGTCAAGCTATAGCAGCCAAGATTTTCAGAGCAGGGTTCAATTAGCTAACGGCAATGGAGGATGCAAAGGACATAGTACGCACTTGTGATGCGTGCCAAAGGTTTGCCGCAAAACCTCACTCTCCGGCAACAGAGCTTATGCCAATACCGCTGTCATGGCCTTTCGCTCAATGGGGTCTTGATATGGTGGGAAAATTGCACAAGGCTTCGCCAGGAGGATATGAGTATATGCTCGTAGCTGTCGACAAATTGACGAAGTGGATAGAAGCAAAGCCGATAAATTCACCAGATGCAGCATCAGCAGTCAAGTTCGTGGAAAGTATCGTCTTTCGATTTGGAGTCCCTAACAGCATCGTCACGGACAATGGTAGATATTTCACATCCAATGAATTCAAGGCATACTGCGCAGAGGTAGGCATCAAATTACACTTTGCTTCCGTTGCGCATCCGCAGACCAATGGACAAGTCGAGAAAGCCAACGGTACCATATGCAATGGCATCAAGAAACGTCTGCTAGCACCATTGGAAAAAACTCGACACACCTGGCCAGAAGAATTACCCAGTGTGTTATGGAGTATTCGAACAACACCAAATACAGCGACACAGGAAACTCCGTTCTTTCTGGTCCATGGAGTATTCGAACAACACCAAATACAGCGACACATAGAAATAGAGCATAACTCTCCAAGAGTAGCGGAATATGAGGAAGAAGCTTCAAGACAAGCTTTGGAGGACGATGTCGACGCACTCGATGAAGCTCGCGACGAAGTACTATCACGAGTCACGAAGTACCAGCAGGACCTGAAAAATTACCACAGTCGACGTTTGCGACCACGATCCTTCCAAGTAGGTGACTTAGTTCTTTGGCTGACACAAAAAAGCCATGAAAAACTCGAGTCGCCGTGGCTTGGCCCTTATATCGTCACAGAAGTAATCGAAGGAGGCTCATACAGAATCAAGGACAAGAAGATAGGAGTTGCCGAGCCAAACCCCTGGAACGTGGCGCAGCTCAGGCGTTTCTACGCCTAGAAGCCGAAAGATAGTCTTCCTTGTAAACATACAATGTACTGAAATGCCCGCGAGCTTCCAGACGCACTCTTTTCCTTTTCAGGGCACCGAGTGGGGCTGGAAAGGTTTTTAATGAGGCGGGCTCGCGGTGCTGCAATATAATAAAGATATTGATGACCTACATTTTTATCGTCGACAGGCCCGGGGGCTCATAAACAAAATATATAACTCTTTGCGCAATATAGTTATTTTCCTCGGCAGAAAAATAGTTCGCCAAACAAAAGATAACTACAGGTCAACAATACGCTCGGGGGCTATCACCCGCAAATACAGTATACATTTATTTGCTTTGGTTTAAAAACCTCGCAAACCCAAATAAAAATATAGACATTAGCTACCGAAACGCTCGGGGGCTTGACGAGAAAAAATAAGAAAAATATATCCAGCGGCTTTACAATATAGATTATGTTCACAACATACAAGATGCAACTACTGAGAAAATTCGACAAGATAAAGGAAAAACTCTCAATTGCTGCCTAGTATATCATCTATGGTTATTCGCTCATTATTTGCAGCACGAGTACTATGTTCAGCATAGCTACCCTTCACGAAGAACTCAGCGTCCATCCGAAGAAGTTCATCCATCATCTCTTCTGCTACAGGGGTCACAACATCATCAATTTTGCCAACGTTCCTTTTCCTTTTCGACATCTTGGCCAGGCACTTGGCGACAATTCGACTCATGTTTAACTTCGGATAGCAGATTTGTATCATAATCATAGCAAATCTCGCGCCAGCAGATAATTGGGCCCGCACAAAGCCATGGATTCGAGGGGCATCCCGAAACTTGTCCATCAGAGCAGGAAGGGTTTCCGGCATCTTGTTGCGCGGGAACATGGTGCTATAAACTAAGGACAAGGTCCTTGTGCAGAAGTCGAGAAAATCACGGACCTGACTCGCGCGATCTTGAAATCTAACGATTTGGCGGGTACGTTCAGGCGTACCCCAAAAATTAGAACCATGCTCCAATGCAAGTTTGAGAAGCGCATTGGATCGAGCCTCAACACGTTGATCTTCGGCAGCAGTGTCCAAAAAAGAACCTGTTTTAGTAGAGGAATCAACAGGGAAGGAGAAACAGCAAGAATGAAATCAAGTGCAATCAAGTGAACAAAATACCTGTCATATCCAAGCTGGAGTCATTCATCATTGAAGCATGTAATTGTAATTCTGCTCTGAAGCTCAGCAACCGCGGCTTCTTCAAGCTATAGCTTCTTGAGTGGTGCAGTGGTCAAAGTTCTCTTCTTCTTCTTCAAAGTAGACCTCCTCCTGGTACTCCTCGGTACTATGTCTATAAAGGAATACGAGGTATACAATCACCAAACAAATCTTAAGGGCTAGACTAAACACACAAATGGTTCACACAAGCTATTCTAGCATCACATTCTTATTCACATGGTGATTGACTTTGTTTCCCTTTTAAGGAAAATAATTTCCTCTCATTGAGGTATTTATTAATGTTTCTATTTGTTTTCTTTTAGAAGTAATTTCCTTTCATTGAATCTTCTTAAGATTTAATCTCCTCAAATAATAAAGTATGAGTATGTGTTGACCAAGGTCAACACTTCATATGTACCATTGGTGGAAAATGATTTAAATGAGATACTTCATCTCATGCAATTTAAATACTACTATGGAACAATTTAATATCATTAAGTAATTAAATATGAGGTGCTATAGACTAAGGTCATTACCTCATAATGGATTACTTAAGACAATGATTTAAATGAGGGAGTACCTCTCATACTATTAAATAAATTAATTGGAATACTTTAAATGGACTAGAAATAGCCACATGGCCATTATTTATTCTAGCCCATGATCATATGAAGCAACTATGTCATATTTTACATATTCAGATAGACTATATGAACTGTGATTTTTGAGAGTTGGAATCAACACAAAATCATTCATGATTAATTTTTAATAAATGTTTGAAAAGTTTGAAAAGGCTCTGCCTTGTTATTTTTACTACATTATTTCTACAAGGAATCTATGGTTGAGACCAGTGTAGTTGTTTAGAGAATTTCCTAAGCTTTCCAACAATATCAAATTCACAAAATTTCGCGCAGTAGATCTGCCTATTTTTAAATTTGAAGTTGGCATCTGAACTGAAATTTAATTAAAATTGAAAATCCAAATTTGAATGGATGGGCTTGGCGGGAAAAGCTTAACGGGCCGAAGAGAAGGAAAAAGAGAAAACCAGCCCAACAACGTGTCTCGCACGCGTGGGCTGCCTGACAAGGTGGGCTCCACCTGTCAGCGACACTTAAACCGCGAAACGGTATCGATCAATATGGTGCGCATGATTAGAACAAGATCTGACGGCTGGCGTGCGTCGTCGTCTGCGACGAGCGCAGCTCACTGGCGCGGCGAGGGCAGGGAGTTGGCGAGCTCACCGGCGGTCGGCGAACATCGGCGTTGACGCGAGGCGACATTGCGGAGGATGAGGAGGCTCCTGGTACTGGCGGCATCGCTCGAGGTGGCGCAAATCGACGCTTCTGCGGCGGTTCCGCGGGCTCCGCGTGCAATTGGAGCTGCTCCGGGCTAATGTGGATGGGAGAGGGTTCGAGGAGAGCAAGTGAAGGGAGAGGAGCAAGCTGGTGTGGAGAAGAGGCGCGGGGGTCCTCCTTTATAGCGTCGAAGGGGTCTGCGGGGTGCGCTTTGGGTCGTCCATGGCGCGGCTGCTCTGGTGCGTGAAGAGGCAAGGCGAGGACGGCATGGGATGGCTGGCATCATGGCGATGCTAGCGTGCTTGCTGGCGCGGCGAAAGGGGGACGGGACGGCATGGGATGGCTGGCATCATGGCGATGCTAGCGTGCTTGCTGGCGCGGCGAAAGGGGGACGGGACGGGCTCGGGATGATGCAATGTCTGCGGCGGTACTGGCGGCAAAGCTGGGAAGGGGACGACGACGACAGGGCGTCCGCGTGCAGGTCTAGGCGCTAGCTGGTGCGTGGGCGCTTGTGTGTGTGAAAGGAGAAGGCGAGGGGAGTGCTGACGCGACGACACGAGCGTGCGCACTAGCGCGTCCAGTGACAGGTCTGGGCGCGCTCTGGCGTGGCCTGGCTTGTCTGGGCGCTTCGAGTGCTGGCCAATGCTGTGCTTGTCTCCGGCCAGGGATGGTACAAGCGTGTTCAGAAGGGTGTGGTGAGCCTTGTTGACATGGTGAAAGGGACCAGGGAAGAATGGAGAGGAGGAGTGGCATGGTGATGCCAACGTGCTTGGCATGGCAATGTTGTGATCATTTCACTCACTTTTACCATGGCTGCAAAGCATGGCTTGATCCAGAGGAGGTACTAGGACCACAATGATCACAAACCAGCTCTGGTTTAGTCCAAAATCTGATGGGTAATAGAGTGTATTCACTTTACAGATTATTGCACACCAGGTGCTCGACCAAATGGCCGCATGAGAATTTTATTTGAATTTTTCAAAGATTTTGGTGGAGTTGATTCAAATATAATTTGACACACAATGGTGGTGGTGGGGTGCAAAATGGAATTGATTTGTGAAAATCCAACTATTGCATAATCTAGAATCTGATTTAATGTCACCACTTTGCATCCTTATATCAAAGAATTGGGAAAGAATTAGACAAGGTGGTCAACACCAAAGTTGTTCACCTTGATGAGGTCTTGGATGAGGTGCAAAGTCTTGAGAATGTTTAGTTTAGAAATCTCTTAATACAAGGGCTCAAAGTGGGTATCATGATATAAATGGCACAAGTGACCATTATCACATGTCACTTGAATTTGATTTTTTCCTTTGATTTAATTTGGGTTTTCTTGATTCAAAAGTGATTGTTATTAGTTTAGTAACATTTCCAAACCATTGACACAATTCAAAATGGCCTAGTTTAAAGATTTACAAAAATGGCCATAGCCTCATATGAGGTGATATTCTTATTTTCTTTTTCTTCTATTTTGTTTCACTTGATTTACTTGGGCATAGTTTAGGGTCCATTTAGGGTTAGATTGGGTTTAGTAATGGTTTCAAACCATTTGGGTAAGGTATGAGGGCATAAGTCAAGATTTGCCATTATGGCTATATGCCACATATACCTCTATGTATATTTTCCTTTTCTTTTTGTTTCACATTTGATTTAGTTGGTGATGCGCGTAGATGTACACGTCCGTTGGGAACCCCAAGAGGAAGGTATGATGCGCACAGTGGCAAGTTTTCCCTCAGAAAGAAACCAAGGTTTATCGAACCAGGAGGAGCCAAGAAACACGTTGAAGGTTGATGGTGGCGAAATGTGATGCGGCGCAACACCAGGGATTCCGGCGCCAACGTGGAACCTGCACAACATAACCAAAGTACTTTGCCCCAACGAAACAGTGAGGTTGTCAATCTCACCGGCTTGCTGTAACAAAGGATTAACCGTATTGTGTGGAAGATGATTGTTTGCAAGAAAACAGTAAAACAAGTATTGCAGTAGATTGTATGCGATGTAAAGAATAGGACCGGGGTCCACAGTTCACTAGAGGTGTCTCTCCCATAAGATAAAAGAATGTTGGGTGAACAAATTACAGTCGGGCAATTGACAAATAGAGAAGGGCATAACAATGCATATACATGATATGATAAATATAGTGAGATTTAATTGGGCATTACGACAAAGTACATAGACCGCCATCCAACTACATCTATGCCTAAAAAGTCCACCTTCAGGTTATCATCCGAACCCCATTCAGTATTAAGTTGCAAAGCAATAGACAATTGCATTAAGTATGGTGCGTAATGTAATCGACAACTACATCCTTAGACATAGAATCAATGTTTTATCCCTAGTGGCAACAGCACATCACAACCTTAGAACTTTCTGTCACTGTCCCAGTGTCAATGAAGGCATGAACCCACTATCGAGCATAAATACTCCCTCTTGGAGTTAAGAGCAAAAACTTGGCCAGAGCCTCTACTAATAACGGAGAGCATGCAAGATCATAAACAACACATAAACAATAGATTGATAATTACCATAACATAGTATTCTCTATCCATCGGATCCCGACAAACACAACATATAGTATTACAGATAGATGATCTTGATCAGGTTAGGCAGCTCACAAGATCCAACAATGAAGCACATGAGGAGACGACGACCATCTAGCTACTGCTATGGACCCATAGTCCAGGGGTGAACTACTCACTCATCACTCCGGAGCGACCATGGCGGTGTAGAGTCCTCCGGGAGATGAATCCCCTCTCCGGCAGGGTGCCGGAGGCGATCTCCTGAATCCCCCGAGATGGGATTCGCGGCGGCGGTGTCTCTAGAAGGTTTTCCGTATCATGGCTCTCGGTACTGGGGTTTCGCGACGGAGGCTATTTGTAGGCGGAAGGACAGGTGGAGGCGGCACGAGGGCCCATGACAGGCCGGCGCGGCCGGGCCTGGCCGCGCCGCCCTATTGTCTGGCCACCTCGTGGCCCCACTTCGACTCCTCTTCGGTCTTCGGAAGCTTCGTGCAAAAATAGGACCCTGGGCGTTGATTTCGTCCAATTCCGAGAATATTTCGTTACTAGGATTTCTGAAACCAAAAACAGCAGAAAACAGCAACTGGCTCTTCGGCATCTTGTTAATAGGTTAGCTCCAGAAAATGCGTAAATACGACATATAATGTGCATAAAACATGTAGATATCATCAATAATGTAGCATGGAACATAAGAAATTATCGATACGTTGGAGACGTATCAGCATCCCCAAGCTTAGTTCTGCTCGTCCCGAGCAGGTAAAACGATAACAAAGATAATTTCTGAAGTGACATGCCATCATAATCTTGATCATACTATTTGTAAACATATGTAATGAATGCAGCGATCGAAACAATGGTAATGACATGAGTAAACAAGTGAATCATAAAGCAAAGACTTTTCATGAATAGTACTTCAAGACAAGCATAAATAAGTCTTGCATAAGAGTTAACTCATAAAGCAATAAATCAAAGTAAAGGTGTTGAAGCAACACAAAGGAAGATTAAGTTTCAGCGGTTGCTTTCAACTTATAACATGTATATCTCATGGATATTGTCAACATAAAGTAATATAACAAGTGCAATATGCAAGTATGTAGGAATCAATGCACAGTTCACACAAGTGTTTGCTTCTTAAGGTGGAGGGAGATAGGTAAACTGACTCAACAATAAAAGTAAAAGAATGGTCCTTCAAAGAGGAAAGTATCGATTGCTATATTTGTGCTAGAGCTTTTATTTTGAAAACATGAAACAATTTTGTCAACGGTAGTAATAAAGCATATGAGTTATGTAAATTATATCTTACAAGTTGCAAGCCTCATGCATAGTATACTAATAGTGCCCGCACCTTGTCCTACTTAGCTTGGACTACCGGATCTTCGCAATGCCATGTTTCAACCAAGTGTCACAAAGGGGTGCCGCCTGTACAAAGGTCTAAGGAGAAAGCTCGCATTTTGGATTTCTCGCTTTTGATTATTCTCAACTTAGACATCCATACCGGGACAACATGGACAACAGATAATGGACTCCTCTTTAATGCATAAGCATGTGGCAACAATTATTATTCTCATATGAGATTGAGGATATATGTCCAAAACTGAAACTTCAACCATGATTCATGGCTTTAGTTAGCGGCCCAATGTTCTTCTCTAACAATATGCATGCTCCAACCATTAAGGTGGTAGATCTCTCTTACTTCAGACAAGACGGACATGCATAGCAACTCACATGATATTCAATAAAGAGTAATTGATGGCGTCCCCAGAAGCATGGTTATCGCACAACAAGCAACTTAATAAGAGATAAAGTGCATAAGTACATATTCAATACTACGATAGTTTTTAAGGCTATTTTGTCCCATGAGCTATATATTGCAAAGGTAAATGATGGAATTTTAAAGGTAGCACTCAAGCAATTTACTTTGGAATGGCGGAGAAATACCATGTAGTAGGTAGGTATGGTGGACACAAATGGCATAGTAGTTGGCTCAAGGATTTTGGATGCATGAGAAGTATTCCCTCTCGATACAAGGTTTAGGCTAGCAAGGTTATTTGAAGCAAACTCAAGGATGAACCGGTGCAGTAAAACTCACATAAAAGACATATTGTAAACATTATAAGACTCTACACCGTCTTCCTTGTTGTTCAAAACTCAATACTAGATACTATCTAGACCTTAGAGAGACCAAATATGCAAATCAAATTTTAGCAAGATCTATGTATTTCTTCATTAATAGGTGCAAAGTATATGATGCAAGAGCTTAAACATGAGCACAACAATTGCCAAGTATCACATTATCCAAGACATTTTAGAATTACTACATGTAGCATTTTCCAATTCCAACCATATAAGAATTTAACGAAGAAGAAACTTCGCCAAGAATATTATGAGTAAAGCCTAAGGACATATTTGTCCATATGCAACAGCGGAGCGTGTCTCTCTCCCACAAAGTGAATGCTAGGATCCATTTTATTCAAACAAAAACAAAAACAAAAACAAACCGACGCTCCAAGTAAAGAACACAAGATGTGACTGAATAAAAATATAGTTTCAGGGGAGGAACCTGATGATGTTGTCGATGAAGAAGGGGATGCCTTGGGCATCCCCAAGCTTAGAAGCTTGAGTCTTCTTAAAATATGCAGGGGTGAACCACGGGGCATCCCCAAGCTTAGAACTTTCACTCCTCTTGATCATAGTATATCATACTCCTCTCTTGACCCTTGAAAACTTCCTTCACACCAAACTTCAAGCAAACTCATTAGAGGGTTAGTGCACAATTAATAATTCACATATTCAGAGGTGACACAAACATTCTTTTCACTTCTGGACATTGCATAAAGCTACTGGACATTAATGGATCAAAGAAATTCATCCAACATAACAAAAGAGGCAATGCGAAATAAAAGGCAGAATCTGTCAAAACAGAACAGTTCGTAAAGACGAATTTTAAAGTGGCACCAGACTTGCTCAAATGGAAAAACTCAAAACGAATGAAAGTTGCGTACATATCTGAGGATCACGCTCGTAAATTGGCAGATTTTTCGAATTTTCTACAGAGACTTGTGCCCAGATTCGTGACAGACAGCAATGCTGTTTCTGCGCAGCGATCCCAAATATAACATCAACTATAACATAGAAACTTTACTTGGCACAAAAACATGATAAGGAGAGGTTGCTACAGTAGTAAACAACTTCCAAGACTCAACAAAACAAAAATTTCTGTAGTAAAATAAACACATGGGTTATCTCCCAAGAAGTGCTTTTCTTTAACGCCTTTCAGCTAGGCGCAGAAAGTGCAAATCAAGTAACATCAAGAGTAGAAGCATCAACATTATTTTTCTTGCAAACACAACTTGTTGCAGAGGGTACTTTAGGTGCTCCATTATCTAAATTTTCTATGGTGGTGCTAGGGGTTTTAGCAATTTTAGGCCTATAATAATTCTTTTGTTTAGGCACTTTAGAGGCATACATAAATTTTTGCTCTTTACCCACATAAGCTTTCTTATTATACTTGAGAGAAGAAAAGGTTGAACCCAAGGTTCCCATAGCTTTTTCAAGTTCATCAATCCTGTTGGTTTGATTATCGTGAACAACACAAGTTCCTAGGACACTAATTCTTTCATCAATTCCTCCTAGGGATTTATCAAGTTCATCAGTTTTATCCAATAACATTTCCAATTTAGTTTCAATACTTGGAAATTTTTTCTCTATGGTTTCCAATTTTTTCATAACATCCTCAAGAGAGATTTCAATTTTAACTTCATTAACAGGTGGTATTCCAACTAGACTCTCAATGATGCAACTAGCTTCTAAAGCGGGAGTACCTAGGAAATTACCTCCCGAAAGAGTATCAAGAACATACCTATTCCAACTAGATAAACCAACATAAAAGTTCCTAAGAAGGATAGTAGTGGAGTGTTTCTTAATGCACCTATGATGAGCATTACTAATTCTGTACCAAGCATCTTTAAAACTTTCTCCACCTTGTTGCTTAAAAGAACGAACTTCAACTTCAGGATTACTCATTTTAGTAGCAATAAAGTAAACTAGGCAAATAAAGTAAAGACAAGTAACTAATTTTTTTGTGTTTTTGATATTGAGAGCAAGACAGTAAATAAAGTAAAGCTAGCAACTAATTTTTTTGTGTTTTGTTTAGGTGCAACAAACAAAGTAGTAAATAAAATAAAGCAAGACAAAAACAAAGTAAAGAGATTGAGAAGTGGAGACTCCCCTTGCAGCGTGTCTTGATCTCCCGGCAACGGCGCCAGAAAAAGTGCTTGATGCGCGTAGATGTACACGTCCGTTGGGAACCCCAAGAGGAAGGTATGATGCGCACAGTGGCAAGTTTTCCCTCAGAAAGAAACCAAGGTTTATCGAACCAGGAGGAGCCAAGAAGCACGTTGAAGGTTGATGGTGGCGAAATGTGATGCGGCGCAACACCAGGGATTCCGGCGCCAACGTGGAACCTGCACAACATAACCAAAGTACTTTGCCCCAACGAAAAGTGAGGTTGTCAATCTCACCGGCTTGCTGTAACAAAGGATTAATCGTATTGTGTGGAAGATGATTGTTTGCAAGAAAACAGTAAAACAAGTATTGCAGTAGATTGTATGCGATGTAAAGAATAGGACCGGGGTCCACAGTTCACTAGAGGTGTCTCTCCCATAAGATAAAAGAATGTTGGGTGAACAAATTACGGTCGGGCAATTGACAAATAGAGAAGGGCATAACAATGCATATACATGATATGATAAATATAGTGAGATTTAATTGGGCATTACGACAAAGTACATAGACCGCCATCCAACTGCATCTATGCCTAAAAAGTCCATCATCCGAACATCCGTATTAAATTGCAAAGCAACAGACAATTGCATTAAGTATGGTGCGTAATGTAATCGACAACTACATCCTTAGACATAGAATCAATGTTTTATCCCTAGTGGCAACAACACATCACAACCTTAGAACTTTCTGTCACTGTCCCAGGTGTCAATGAAGGCATGAACCCACTATCGAGCATAAATACTCCCTCTTGGAGTTAAGAGCAAAAACTTGGCCAGAGCCTCTACTAATAACGAGAGCATGCAAGATCATAAACAACACATAAACAATAGATTGATAATCACCATAACATAGTATTCTCTATCCATCGGATCCCGACAAACACAACATATAGTATTACAGATAGATGATCTTGATCATGTTAGGCAGCTCACAAGATCCAACAATGAAGCACATGAGGAGAAGACGACCATCTAGCTACTGCTATGGACCCATAGTCCAGGGGTGAACTACTCACTCATCACTCCGGAGGCGACCATGGCGGTGTAGAGTCCTCCGGGAGATGAATCCCCTCTCCGGCAGGGTGCCGGAGGCGATCTCCCGAATCCCCCGAGATGGGATTCGCGGCGGCGGCGTCTCTGGAAGGTTTTCCGTATCGTGGCTCTCGGTACTGGGGGTTTCGCGACGGAGGCTATTTGTAGGCGGAAGGACAGGTCAAGAGGCGGCACGAGGGCCCAGATGACAGCCGGCGCGGCCGGGCCGCCGCGCCGCCGTTGTCCGGCCACCTCGTGGCCCCACTTCGACTCCTCTTCGGTCTTCCGGAAGCTTCGTGCAAAAATAGGACCCTGGACGTTGATTTCGTCCAATTCCGAGAATATTTCGTTACTAGGATTTCTGAAACCAAAAACAGCAGAAAACAGCAACTGGCTCTTCGGCATCTTGTTAATAGGTTAGTTCCAGAAAATGCGTAAATACGACATATAATGTGCATAAAACATGTAGATATCATCAATAATGTAGCATGGAACATAAGAAATTATCGATACGTTGGAGACGTATCAGCATAACTGATAGGTTGCGTTTGTTGAGGTTTTTCAAACCATCTAAACAAGATAGAACATGGCATAGTTTATTATTTGCAAGAATAGCCATAGGCTTATATGAACTTTTTATTTTATTTTATTTTATTTTTATTTTGTTTCTTGTTGACTTCAAAGAGCAAGGTTTAGGGTTTTAGAGACATTTCAAAGTACTTCACATAAGCATCATGGCAACAACATTATTGGCATGAGCCATTCACCTTAAATCATTGCTTTGTTGGTTCTAGGGAATGAAGAAAAGTGGAAGACCCGCGGCAAGTTGGATGCGGCAACTATGGCGGCCAATGCTACCGGTGATGCAACAATCATCGATGATGATGATTCAAGTGACGAAGGCAAGAAGAGAAGCTCCACTCCTCACTCGGTCAACAATGGGCGGAGGAATGTGCTTGGTAGGAAGACCGCCAAAGATATGAAGGGAAAGAAGGCCGGAGATGATGACATTGCAATGGCTATGGAAAGGATTGCAAATGCACGGTTGCAAGCAAATGAAGATAGGAAGATGGCAAGAAACTTGGAGAAAGAGGCTATGGATGCTATTGAAGCTAGGAGAGCCGCTTTGGAGGAGAGGATTGCCGCCAACGAGGAGAGGAAGTTGGCTTTGGAGGAGAAGAGGCAAGCCACCGAGGAGCATCTACGCCTAGCGGAGGAGGAGAGGAAGCTTTTCTTGATGGATACTTCCCAAATGGATGAGAGGCAAAAGGAGTACATCAACCTTGCTCGCGACGAAGTGTTGGCCAAGAAGAGATTGTTGATAGCCAACATGAACACACCCACGGCCGGCATGTTTGGAGGAGGCATGCCGACGTTTGGAGGAGGCATGGGAGGCATGACCGGCATGGGAGGCATGGCCGGCATGGGAAGCATGCCCATGCCCGCCATGGGAGGCATGGCCGGCATGGGAGGCTATGGAGCCATGGCCGGCATGGGAGGACCAAGCTATGGAGGAGTGTTTGGAGGGACTATGGGAGGCTCGGTGAGTGGTGTGTATGGGACTATGGGAGCACCACCGGGAGGCTTCGTGTCTTCCATGAATGCTACTATTCCTCCTTCAACCCAAGATGATGAGGAAGAAGAAGAAGGTGTTGACTTGGAAAATGCGCAAGTGTGATATGCATTTGTCATATGCAAATTGTGTGTTCCACTTTGTCCATTTGAATCATATGTCGTGTATCGTTGTTGAACTATGTCATTTTGTGTGTCGTTCTTGAACTATGTGATGTGTGTTGCATTTTGTGTCCATTTATTCATGATTTATATCTGAGTGTTTGATCTTGTGAGATGCATAGTAGTGTAGAAAGCTGTTTTCCGCGCCCGCACGCGCTGTATTTTGGCGCGCCCGGCGGAGGACCATTTTTACCGCTCGCGCAGGCGCTGCATTTTAGCGCGTCCGGCGGGGCAAAATCCGGCCCTGCGCGCGCCATGCGTTTACCGCGTGGCGAAACGGAGGTATAGCGCGCCTGTTGGACATGCTCTTATGGTTGCCTGCTTGGTTATACTGTTGATTGTCCCCAGCTGCCTGAATTTTTCATAGTCCAGCCAAGAGGGCATTAATATTTAGCTCAGAAATTGTCCAAGGAACATCAATATTCTTCTAAGGAATATGTATATAATGATCTTCAGTTATTCGTATTGTTGATATTTACTCATTGAGGCCCACTTAGAGTTGATATGGAGGTGTTTGTCTGAGTGCTTGGAATAATTAAATTTCTCAGGCAAGTGCAAAACCTCCTGATCGTCAGTCACGCCTAGGTGCGAGGCTTTAGTGAAGATAGATAGAATTTATATTTACTCGAGTCGAACCAAAATATTTTTTATGTTAAGAGATATGGATTACGTTGCCATAGCGTCTAAAATCGACAAAAGGTGCTCTCATTTCCAATTTTGTTTTCTTCCGAAGGAAATATACCTCTAGGTAATGTTATTTTAGGTTTTTGGATATACCGGCCATATATCATCCGAGATTTATTAAAACCATTTTACAGATTTGTTCAAATTTGTAAATACTCATTAAACTTGAGAAAGTTATTTCAAATTTGGTAAATTTTGTTTGATAATATTTTTCCTGGGTGGTGACCGGAAAAAGCAGTTTCTACCGAGATATCGGAAATACCAATCGAGAAGAAAAAAACCCCTGCTCATGCCTCTACAAAATTGCTTTTGTGCCAACGTATAGGAATAGTCTTTGTGTATTGTAATATGTGAGTGTGGACCTCGAGCAGAGTTGCATGCAACCATCTCACTATCCTTTGAACTAATCTTTTGTTTTAACGGATATAGCTAGTGTCATTTTGTTAAATGGACGTGGCCCTGTTTTCTTTTCCGTGGACTCTTTTTCTTTTGGCATGGCCTGCCGGAAGACTTCTTTTGTTGTAGCTGATCGTACATGTTTTTTTTCTTTTTGATTAAAAAACAGATATAGCCTCGCCCTTTTTTAAATGGACTCTTCCTTCTTTGTAGCCGGCGAGCCGGAGATGCAACAGATTGTCTATATGATTTTTTTTTGTTTCACGTTGGACCAATATAGCAGTTTTTTTTGTAATTCATCGTGTTAATTGGACAAATTGGACAGCTTTTTAGTTACATAACTATTAATATTTTATTAAATCCTAGCCATATATTTCAGATTTAACAATCAAAATAAATTTAGATCATGTGGATTACGTGGTGGCTCTATTATACACAACAGCGGAGCCAGAATTTTTTTATGAGGGGGCCCGACCAAACAAAACAACTCTAGTGCTGAAAATTAGCAGAAATTTTGGAAAGCAGGTGGCACGAAAATGTAGATTTTCACTAAATTTACCTAGGTTTCCGTCAAAAATTGAGGAAGTACAGAAAACGGTTCGCTGCATGCATAGAAAAATTGGCCCTGTCACTGCATGGCCGTGCATTCATTTTGAGGGGAATACTAGGAGGTGAAAAGATTCTCTGCATTTAGGATCCCATGTGAACATCTATCTCCTTATATCTAAGAGCATCTTCAGTCGTTGGGGCTCCCAGGCCGAAATCCGGCGCTATTTAGCGTTGGATTGGACGAAAGTTTGGTCCGAGAAGCGCCGAAGTTTCAGCCGTCTCCTAGGTAGACACCCGGGGTTCGGCGTTTTTTAGAGAAAAACGTCACTGGATGTCAACTTTCCTGCATAATTCGGTAAATTTGACCAGTTTTGCCAACATTTGACTTATTTTTACAAATAAACGTTACAGTTCAACAAAACAAGACAAGTTTTCAAACAAATCAAATGGAAACTAGTTGATGTTGCCTCGAAGCGTCCATATGTGCTCCACCAGATCATCCTGCAGTTGTTGATGCATTGTGGAGTCTCGAATCTCCTGACGCATAGCGATGAACGCAGCCCACGATGCCGACACCTGGTGGTTAGGTTGTGCAATAGGACCCTCTCTATCATATGGTGCAGCTTGTTCGCTTAGAGGAACTGGATGCTTCCGCTCATCCTCGATAATCATGTTGTGTAAGCACACACAACAGTTCATCACCTCCCACATCTGATCTTTGGACCAAGTCAAAGCGGGGAACCGGACTACAACAAATCTCTGCTGGAGGACACCAAATGCATGCTCGACGTCCTTTCGGCAACCTTCTTGTTCCTTGACAAACTCCACCTCCTTCGGGAGGACGGCGCCTGAGATAGTCTTCACAAATGTTGCCCACTTTGGATAGATACCGTCTGCAAGATAGTATCCCTTGTTGTACTGCCGGCCATTGATCACAAAGTTAACCGGGGGAGCATGACCCTCAACAAGCTTGGAGAAGATCGGCGAGCACTGCAAGACGTTGATGTCGTTGTTGGATCCCGGCATACCAAAGAAGGAGTGCCAAATCCAGAGATCATGGGTAGCCACTGCCTCAAGTATCACAGTGCAACCTTTTTTGTGACCCTTGTACATTCCCTGCCAGGCAAACGGACAGTTCTTCCATTTTCAATGCATGCAGTCAATGCTTCCAAGCATCCCTAGAAATCCTCGAGCTTCATTGACAGCGAGGATCTTAGCAGTGTCTTCGACAGTCGGTGATCTCAAGTAGATGTCCCCGAACACTGCTATCACCGCCCTGCAGAACCGGTAGAAACAATCAAGGGCGGTGGACTCCGCCATCCGAAGATAGTCATCGGTAGAATCACCAGGAGCTCCATATGCCAGCATCCGCATAGCCACCGTGCACTTTTGGAGGGCGGAAAACCCTGCCATGCCGGTGCAATCCAACTTGCATCTGAAATAGGAGTCGTACTCTCGAAGGGCATACACAATTTTCAGGAAGAGCTTCCGGCTCATCCTGAAACGACGCCTAAAAACAGCCTCACCGTGCAATGGATCGTCGGCGAAGTAGTCGGCGTAGAGCATGCAGTAGCCCTCCATTCGCTGCCTCGGCTTGCACTTCCGGCGACCTGGTGCCGACCCACCACGGCGACCAATGGCCGACTCGGCGTACAAGCCGGACATGCAAGCTAGGATCAGCAGGTGCTCCTCGTCTTGGGCGGCGGCTGCCGTTTCTTCTTCAAGAAGCTCGGCGAACATCTGCTCCTCCTCCTCGTCGGAGTCCATGTCCGGCCAGGCAATTGGACGAACACCTGTCGGGTGTGTCGACGAGGAGCGACGCGAGGGAGCTGCCCGGCGGCGGAAAATAGGCAGAGGGCACGACGGGCGGCGGAATATAGGCTGCTGGGTGGAGGAACGGCGGAGTTGAGGCAACCGGCCGGCGGATTGGCGAGGGGTGGTGCCGGCGGCGACAGAGCAACGGGAGGGGAGGAGGGATTTGCGTCGACAAAGTGGTGGGGTTCGTCTGTTCTCTCGCCGACAGAGCGGGCCCGTCCCCGCTTTTCTCTCGTCCGGAGTCCCCGAGCGCTCCCGGGGGGGGGATGGTCTGGGCTCTCCGGACGGATGAAAGGCCTAATCCGGACGAAACGAGGATCCGAGGGGCAACTGGACCGTTTTTGTTCATCCAGATGAAAAAAAAAGCGTCCTGAGGGCCTTGTCGAGGAGACGGCTGAAGATGCTCTAAGAGCAGCATTTCACAGTTTTAGAGGTAATAAATCAGGATGTAGTCAGGGTATAGCAACAGGGGGAGGGGGCGTATATAATAATAGATTGATAAATTGCATGAACCTAATATGTGTGATATAACTTCCTCCACCTACTGAGGAACACGTGTGGTTGAAACTAACCATTTTTTTACAGAGTGGGTGGAAGTAACAATTGTAACATTGGGCCACATCATTCTTGATGAGAGAAAATAAACAATTGTATCAGTCAGTTTCGTCTCTATATATATACATCTTCCCTTTGTTGCCTCTTCTTTTATAGTCGTACTCTTGGGACAAAATTACCCGAGCTCTTGCGAGAGATGAGCAACGTCCACAAAAAGTACCCAAAAGGAGTGTTAGGAATGGAAGGAATCAGAAGCAACGGCTCTAGGGTATGGTAACCCACAAGTAGATCCTGAGCACCTGATCGCCGAGTTAGCTGACATCATTGTCTTGTGGATCTCTGACCAGTGAGACTACTCATAATGGTAGTATTATAAGTAATATCATGCACTACATGTATGCAAAATGCTGGTGTGTCATATCAATTAATGATGAAAGAGACAATATTGGTATCATAGGTAGATACCGTATCATAGCACGTAGAACTAGAAAAATTAATGTCAAACAAATCTTGTACACACTTTTGTATTGAGATTCTACAAATCATTAAATACATGTAACATATGATACTACTACATGATACTATGCATTATGAAGATAATATCGTACACTAGTATCATATGCATGATACTATTATATGATACTCCCCATTGTGACTAGTCTTATAGAGCAGTTTGCGAAGTCATTGGTTGTTCTTAGACCTATAATGAAGTAGGGGTGCTGTGAGGGCAATGAAATCTAGGATTTTTTTGATCGAGAGCAGGTCAAAGATGTGCCTTACCTTTATAGAAGGCTGAATTTTAAATACAAGACGACTAAAACTCGTTGCGAATAATAAGCGTGCTACAGACTTCACTCGGCTAGTCCAAAGACCGCCACCACCAACAACATGATTACAAATAAAAAAAAGCATGTCCTAAACTAATCACCAACGCCGGTCACCTCCGAAAAACAACAGCTCCCACTGGCTTTCCTTGTCAATGCACCATCCACCCTTGATGCTAAAAAGGAGGTGGCAAATGAATGGAGGGACTTGGCTAGACCCGACGAAGGCACCTTCTTGGACTCACCGGCGACGACGTACATTGCGCCGCTGAGGAAAAGCCATGTACAACGCGATCGCCGGAGGAGTGTAACAAAAGACCTCCAAGCCGTGTCTCCAAACACGATACTCCCAACAGAGGAACGATGTCGATGACGCAACCTTCGTACCGATGCAACTCCGAATCTAGGATTTCGCTCGAAGACAACTTTCAATACCACGAGGGAGCGAGAGACACTACTCAGAGACGCCTCCAAGAAGGAAAACAACACCCACAGGCGCCATCGCCGCTGGCCCGACAAAAGTGGAGCTGCACTTTCATTTTTTATGTCACCGTCACCGTGCCTTCGAGTATTGGGACATCACTGTCCTTGTAGCCTCGCACCGCCGCCATGCCCGCCACCGTAGATCTTTGTCTTCGTAGTCGCGAGGTCGTGGTCTCCAACGACGCGCACGGACTACCCACATCCTTCTTCCACCTACTACAGAGCTGAGAAGATGCATCTTGGACCTTCTTGTTGGAGATATGCCCAAGAGGCAATAATAAAATGGTTATTATAATATATGTTTGTGTTTATGATAATGTTTGCATACCATGCTAAAATTGTATTAACCGAAACATTGATACATGTGTGTTATGTAAACAACAAGGAGTCCCTAGTAAGCCTCTTGTATAACTAGCTTGTTGATTAATAGATGATCATGGTTTCGTGATCATGAACATCGGATGTTATTAATAACAAGGTTATGTCATTGAGTGAATGATATAATGGACACACACCCAAATAAGCGTAGCATAAGATCACGTCATTAAGTTTAGTTTGCTATAAGCTTTTGACACATAGTTACCTAGTCCTTCGACCATGAGATCATGTAGATCACTTATAACGGAAGGGTACTTTGATTACATCAAAAGCCACTGCGTAAATGGGTGGTTATAAAGGTGGGATTAAGTATTCGGAAAGTATGAGTTGAGGCATATGGATCAATAGTGGGATATTGTCCATCCCGATGACGGATAGATATACTCTGGGCCCTCTCGGTGGAATGTCGTCTGATTAGCTTGCAAGCATATAAATGGTTCATAAGAGATGACATACCACGGTACGAGTAAAGACTACTTGTCGGAGACGAGGTTGAACAAGGTATAGAGATACCGATGATCAAACCTCGGACAAGTAAAATATCGTGTGACAAAGGGAATCGATATCGTATGTAAATGGTTCAATCGATCACTATGTCATCGTTGAATATGTGGGAGCCATTATGGATCTCCAGATCCCGCTATTGGTTATTGGCCGGAGAGAAGTCTCAACCATGTCTACATAGTTCACGAACCGTAGGGTGACACACTTAAGGTTTGATGTCGTTTAAGTAGATATGGAATATGGAATGGAGTTCGAAGTTTTGTTCGGAGTCTCGGATAGGATCCAGGACATCACGAGGAGGTCCGGAATGGTCCGGAGAATAAGATTCATATATAGAAAGTCACTTTCAAAGTTTGGAAATGATCCGGTGCATTTATGGAAGGTTCTAAAAGGTTCTAGAAAAGTCCGGAAGAAATCACCATGGAAAGTGGAGTCCCGGAGGGACTCCACCTTGCATGGCCGGCCAACCCTAAGGGGGAGGAGTCCCAGGTGGACTCCACCAAGGTGGCCGGCCACACCCCCCAAGGAAGGGTGGGAGTCCCACCTTGAGTAGGAGTCCCACCTTGGGTAGGTTTCGTCCCTTTGGTAGGTTTTGGTTTCGGGTCTTATTCGAAGACTTGGATACCAACTCTTGGGGATTTCCACCTATATAATGAGGAGCAAGGGGAGGGGGCCGGCCACACCAAGCCATGAGTTGGCCGCACCACCCCCTCTCCCCAAACCCTAGCCTCTCCTCCTCCACATACTACTCCCGCAGCGCATAGGCGAAGCCCTGCCGGAGTTCTCCACCACCACCGCCACCACGCCGTCGTGCTGCCGGGATTCCCAGGAGGATCTACTACTTCCGCTGCCCGCTGGAACGGGGAGGAGGACGTCGTCATCAACACCGAACGTGTGACCGAGTACGGAGATGCTACCCGACTGTGACACCGTCAAGATCTTCTACGCGTTTTTGCAAGCGGAAAGTGATCGACTACACCAACAACGAGATCTAATCTCGTAAGGCTTTGGAAATCTTCAAGGGTTAGTCTCATGATCTCCTCGTTGCTACCGTCTACTAGATTAGATCTTGGCTTGTGTTTCGTTCTTGCGGTAGGAAATTTTTTGTTTTCTATGCTACGAATCCCATCACTTCTCCCACCTTCAGCGTAGTCGACGGGTGCGCCAAACTGTCACTGTCACGCCAGCTCTAGACGGACAGCGCTCCACGGTCGCGGCCCAATGAGCCAGATCGGGCCTAGATGGTGTAAACACCCGGATTTTTAAGTCCGGATGCCCTATTACATCATACATCGCAATCCCAGGAAGATTGTTTTTGCGAGACATAATAGTAAGTAGTTCAGAGTCATCATTTATTACAACACATAAGGTCTTACATCAAGGGATCACATGATCCAATATTACACAAATAGATTGTTCAACATCACAAATAAGTAGCGGAAGCGTAGTAGTAGTGGACTATATATTCCACAGGCAACGCTTGACGTTAGAAGACGATCCTAGTTATCGTAGACCTCCTGTTGTCCGTCATCCTGATACTGTTGCTCCTCTTCAAAGTCTGGCATTTGAATAGCCAGGGCAAAGCCATGAGTACTTTTAAAGTACTCGCAAACTAATACTAAGGTAAAACATATTAAGTGTAGTAAGGGGTACTAAGCTCTAGGTTTATTTGCATAAAGCCAAGTTTTTCATTTGATAAACATTTAGTAAACACCCATTATTTGCTAGACTAACTCAAGTGGGAACATTAGTGTCATTCCCACCATTCATTTGGGATCCAAGTCAATTCACCATTCACCATCATCATTTCAACATAAATTCTGATAACGGAAATAGTATGGCCTTTCCAATCGTCCGTAACCGCGGACACGGCTATTCGAATAGGTTTAACACTCTGCAGAGGTTGTACTCTTGTGCCACAACTTTTGATTACATCCGTCGAGGATAACCCCGAATCATCGTAACTCAGTACGCGGATCATCAACCATAACCTTTCACTTATATGTCCTAGTATAGGCACCTCTCCCCATGAGCTTGGCCCCCGGTGAGAACCAACTGTTAACCCGGGAACTGCACAGGGCTTGGGTCGTTCATTCACCTCATATTCACATCATTTCTCATATACGGAGGCAGCCTCGGCGTAACCCCTATGATGCTTGTTTAGAGGGAACCCATACTAAAATACACAAGTTTCTAGTTAAGCCCTACCCATAATCAGGTATTGTGGGGGTACTTGTATAATTGGAAAGGTATCGCATTCAAAACCATATCAGTTTTATATCAAAAATCACCATCTTCTCTTGGTCATATTCACCTTCAAAGTCATTCAATGGAATGAACCATCATTCCAAGGTTTCAACTTCATTTCAAAGTCACATGTTCCCATCTAGAGTAGTCCAATTTTAATTGATTAGCACTAGCCACTATTTCATGAGGGGTGCTATCTAGCTTTGGAATGGTGCTAAGATAACCTTTGATCTTGTTCTACTCTATACCAAGTAAAATCATAAATTCAAAAGTACTTTGAAATAAATAAGCAAAAGTAATTGCAAGATAAAAACATGGGATAGGTAAAACATAAATTTAAAGGGGTGATGGTGCATTGCTCTTGTAGAGCTTGCATCATGGTGGTTAGCAAGATTATTAGCTTGCCTTGAGCTGAGTAGTGATCAAAGTTCTCCTCTTCTTCTTGGGAGTAGGCTTCCTCCTCTTGATACTCCTCGTTACTAGCGTCTATATACGAATACGAGGTATAAATACTAAACCAAGCTCACATACTATACTAGAAACACTTAAAAGAATTTTCACACTAATCTTATCATCAATCAACATGGCATGGTGGATTGTTGTATGATTTCTTATAAATTCTTCTTATTATTATTATTTCTTAACTTTGGTATGTAGCTCCTTAGAGGAATTTAGTTCCTCTTATTACCTTATATTAAGATTTAATCTCTTCATATAATAATCAGGTATGAAATATAGGTTGACCCAAGGTCAACATTTCATATCTATTATATGTGAGTGTATAATATTTGAAGTACTATACTTCACATGGTTTTAATACTTATCATTTAATTGAATTAAAATCTCTAAGTAATAGCTATCAGAGGTTCATTATTCTAAGTCATTCCCTCTGGTTGTATTACTTAGGATCAAGATTTAAATGAGAAGATATCTCTCATATTAATTATTAAATTTGAATTCAAGTTGAGAAAGCACTAGAATTGACTACATAGCTATTTTATTTCATCTAGTCCATGATCATGCAAATAACCTGTCTATATTATTGCATAATCAATTAGAGGACATCATTTGTGATTTATTGAAATTGGAATCAACTCAAAATCAGTTATGGTTAAATTTTAAATTAAGTTTCAAGTTGCAAAAGTCCATGACTTGTTATTTTTAACATTTAAATTCTACTACGAATTTGGATATGAGACCAGTGGCATTGGTTAGATAATTTCATGGGCTTTCCAATGGTATAAAGTTTGCTAAATTTGGTTTGGCAGATTTTAAACTATTCAATTTTTACTAAACCATCTGCAGCACAATTTGAAAATAAGTTTAAACCTAAATTCAAATCGTGGGCTTGGGCGGGAAGCCTTAACGGGCCGAAACGGTATTTAAAATCACTGCGCAGCCCAACAAGCCACGGGTGCGAGTGGGCTGCCTGACGAGCGGGGGCCACCCGTCAGTGACTCTTTACACGCGAAGCGGTACGATCAATTTAGGCCGTAGGATCTGAGCAGCGATCAACGGCGTGTGAGCGTCGTCGTCCCCGGCGGGATTCCGGCGAGCTCACGGTGTCAGTAGGGGGTCGGAGAGCCTACCAGGCCGTTGCAGGTGTCTGGCAGTAGGCGCGAGGAAGTGGTGCTCGTCGAGGAAGCTCCTGGTGCAGCGGTGGCGCTCGGGGAGGCTCCAGGCGTCGCAGAGCTTCTGCGAGCTCCGGCGGACTCGAGCTCGCGATTCGAGCTGCTCCGACGGCTACTGGTGAAATTGATCGGGGGGTGTTGCTCAGTGAAGGGAGGGGAGTGTTTGGTGTGAAGAAAGGAGGAGCCGATCGCCCCTATTTATAGTGTTGATCGGTGGCCGTGAGGTGCTGCAAGGGAGCGGCCATGGCGTGGCGTTTCCGGCGAGCGAAAGGGCAAGGCGAGGACGGCATCTTGTAGGCGTTGTCCTGGCGATGCTCTCTAGCTGGCGCAGCGAGGGGACGACGGAACCACTCGAGCGCGTGCGGTGATCATCATAGTACCCGCGGTACTTCGCCGGCGAGGACGACGGTGACAAGGCCTCCGCAGCTAATCGAGTGTGTCTAGGTGTTAGAGGGTGTGGAGTGGATGCTCGACGCGGCGCTAGCCTTTGCAGGGGTGGTGTAGGGCGCTCGAGCGCACGGCGTCCTGGCGCGCCCAGAGCGTGATCACCACGCTGGCTGGCATGCTCTGGCACGTTTTGGACGCGCTGGTTCTGGCCAATGCCAAGCCTTGGCGAGCTGGGGCTGGGTACCGTTGGTGTCCTTGAGCTGTAGGGATACTCCAGGACATGGAGAAAAGTCGAGAGAGAGGCCAGAGAGAAGGATGCCCAAAGGTGGCCGGCATGGCCACGGCATGCATAGTTTAGGGTTTCTTTCACCCCTTCTCTCACTTTAATCGACCAAGGCAGGTACTGGGATGATGCAGGGGCTGTAGAAGTGTGTAATGATCACAGGTTTAAAGGGGTTTAGTGAAGAACCCAGAGGATAATAGTGTGTAACACAATTGGAAATGATGCCCCAGTGTTCGACACAATGGCCGCAAGAGAATTTTATTTAAATTTTGAAATTCTTTTTGGTGAATCTCTTTTATATACTTAAAGTGAAGTATTGGTGGTGGTGGCACTCAATTTGGAATTGATTTGCAAAATATCAAAAGTGACATGATCTTTACTTTATTTCAGCATCCCTACTTGTCACTTTTATTCTGGTCAACCTAGTCAACTCTAGCCATGGTGGTCAACATCAAAGTTACTCACCTTGACATGGTCTTGGATGACATGGCTTTGGTTGACCAAGTTTAGTTCAAGAAATGAGAAAACCAGAGGGGTAAAGTAGTGAAGAAAATATTTTTGTGACAAGTGACCATTATCATATGTATGTGAGAATTTCGAATTTCTTGTGTTTGATTCTTGATCCAATGATGCAATTGTGTTAGTTTATCATATTGAAGTATTTTAGAAGCAAGGGAGCAAGCAATTATGGCCTTGGTTGAGGATTTGCAATTTTGCATATTGTGTATGTAAGTGAAGAATGGGTTTTTCCCATTTTCTCCATTTCCCCTCAAATTAGGGTTTGGTGATCTTGGTTAGGGTTCACATAGCAATAGTTAAACATGCTAACACTCATCATGGCAATAGCACATAGATAACACACTCAAATGCACAAAACTATATGTGGCACTATATGCATGTAAAAAGTTTTTGTTTGTTGCAATTTTTGAATAATTGAAACTCTCTCTTGATTTTATTATTGTTGAAACTTGGGATGTTACAAACCCTTCCCCCTTACAAAAGATCTCGTCCCGAGATCTTAAAGAAAACTAGGTACTAAAGAGATCTGGGTACTCAGTCTTCATGAAATCTTCTCTCTCCCAAGTGGCTTCTTCTTCGGTGTGATTACTCCATTGGATTTTCAGAAACTTGATACTCCGGGTACGGGTGGTTCTGAATGCTTCTTCCAGGATGCGAATAGGTACTTCGCGATATGTCAAATCTGAATTGATATCGATAGCTCGATGATCAATGTTCTTGAAGACCTCGGTCTTCTCAGGTACCTCTAAGCATTTCCGGAGTAACGAGATGTGAAACACATTGTGCACCGCTGACATTTCTTCTGGTAACTCCAGCTGATAAGACACTTCTCCTCGGCGGCTCAGGACTTTGAAAGGTCCGACATAACGGGGTGCAAGCTTTCCTCTAAGCTGGAATCTCTGCATTCCTTTAAGGGGGGACACTTTGAGATACACGAAATCTCCGATCTCGAAGGTCATCTCTCGGCGTCTCTTGTCGGCGTAGCTCTTCTGCCTTGATTGAGCGGTCTTGAGGTACTCGCGGATCTTGTGAACCTTCTCTTCAGCTTCCCGAAGAATATCTGGTCCAAAGACTTGACTCTCTCCAACTTCCGACCAATTCAGAGGGGTACGGCACTTCCTTCCGTACAGGGCTTCAAAGGGGGCCATTTGTAAACTGGCTTGATAGCTGTTGTTGTATGAGAATTCTGCGTATGGCAAGCAGTCTTCCCACTTGGATCCATACTCTAACACACATGCTCTCAGCATATCTTCCAATATCTGGTTGACTCGTTCAGTCTGTCCATCCGTCTGCGGGTGATAGGCTGTGCTGAAATTCAGTCGGGTTCCGAGTCCTTTATGTACCTTCTGCCAAAATCTGGAGGTGAATTGGGATCCTCTATCGGATACTATTGACTTCGGGGTTCCGTGCAGGCTGACTATCCGTGAGATATACAACTCTGCAAGTCTTGGTCCTTGGTAGGTGGTCTTGACGGGGATAAAATGGGCGACCTTGGTCAATCTGTCGACCACTACCCAGATAGAATCGTTTCCTTTACTAGATTTGGGCAATCCGGTGATGAAGTCCATTCCTACCGAATCCCACTTCCATTCGGGAATCTGCAGGGGCTGTAGCAGTCCCGCGGGTCGTTGATGTTCTGCCTTGACTCTCTGACAGATGTCACACTTGGCGACATAGCTCCCGATGTCTCGCTTCATTCCATGCCACCAGAACTGTTCCTTCAGGTCCTGGTACATCTTGGTACCTCCGGGGTGAATAGAATACAAGGTGTCATGTGCTTCCGTCAGAATAACTTGTTTCAACTCCGAATCTGACGGCACGCACAAGCGTCCGTTGTACCAAAGCACTCCTTCTTCATCTACGGTGAATCCTGGTGCCTTTCCCGCAGTTATTTGGCTTTTGACTCCATCAATGCTAGCATTTCCCTTTGGGCTTCCTTGATCTGACTAATCAAGGTGGGTTGGAGTTTAATGCTGGCGAGAAAACCTTCGCTAACTACTCCATCCTAAACTGTTCAAACTCGTGGTGCAGGCTAGGTTGCTCTTCGGCGATCATGGAGTTCAACTGACACGGCAGTCTACTCAAAGCATCTGCTACCACATTGGCCTTGCCCGGGTGATAGTGAATTTCCATATCATAATCCTTGATTAACTCTAACCATCTTCTCTGCCTCATGTTTAGCTCCTTCTGAGTGAAGATATACTTCAAGCTCTTGTGATCCGAATAGATCTCGCATCGATTACCCATGAGGTAATGACGCCATACTTTCAAGGCTAACACGACGGCTGCTAGCTCTAAGTCATGGGTCGGATAGTTCTGTTCATGCTGCTTCAGTTGCCTTGACAGGTACGAGATCACTTTGCCTTCTTGCATCAACACACATCCAAGACCAATCTTGGAGGCGTCACAATACACATCAAATGGTTTGGTGATGTCCGGCATGATCAGTATTGGGGCTGAAGTCAGTCGGCTCTTGAGCTGTTGGAAACTCTCTTCACACTTGTCCGTCCATTCGAACTTCTTGTCTTTCTTCAATAATTGGGTCATGGGTCTGGCTATGCTTGAGAATCCTTCAACGAATCGGCGGTAATATCCTGCCAATCCGAGAAATGCACGGACCTCGGTCTGGGTGGTTGGGGCTTTCCATTCTGCAACGGTCTTTATTTTGGCGGGATCAACGGCAATTCCTCCTGCTGACAAGATGTGTCCCAGGAATCCTACTTCCTTCAACCAAAACTCACACTTGCTGAACTTGGCGTACAGCTGGTGTTCCCGAAGGGTATCTAAGACCACCTCCAGGTGTTGCTCATGTTCTTCTTCGGTTTTTGAGTAGATAAGGATGTCGTCGATGAAGACAACGACGAACTTATCCAGGAAGTTCATGAAGATCTTATTCATGAGATTCATGAAATAAGCGGGGGCGTTGGTCAATCCAAATGACATGACATTGTACTCATACAATCCATATCTGGTGGTGAAGGCAGTTTTGGGGATGTCCGTTGCACGGATTTTCAGCTGATGGTAACCTGTCCTAAGATCAATCTTAGAGAACACGGTGGCACCGGTCAACTGGTCAAACAGGTCTTCTATCTTGGGCAAGGGATACTTGTTCTTGATGGTGACGTCATTGAGCTTGCGGTAATCCGTACATAAACGGATCGTACCATCCTTCTTGTCCACAAACAATACTGGTGATCTCCAGGGTGATGCACTTGGTCTAATCAAACCTTTGGCTAACATATCATCCAGTTGTTTCTTTAGTTCTACTAATTCTGTCGGGTTCATACTGTAAGCTCTCTGGGCTATGGGTCCGGTTCCGGGGATTAGCTCAATGATAAACTCGATATCCCGGTCCGGGGGCATACCGGGTAGGTCATCTGGAAACACATCAGAGTATCTACAGACGACTCTGATTTGATCCAAGGTAGGTTTGGCTAAACTCTGGTTGCAGGTAAATTTTCTGGGCAGTTTTTCTGAGATGTGCTCTACTAACACTCCGGTGTCACTAGTCATGGTGATGGCCTTCTTGGCACAATCAATCAGTCCATGATGTTTGGACATCCAGTCCATACCCAGTACTACTTCCAAACCTTTTGTTCCCAGAACAATCAGATTGGCATAAAAGTCTATTTCATGAATTCTGATAGGGACATCTTTGCAAATTTTTCTAGCTTTAGTGGTTGATCCAGGTATTTGCACTACCATGACATGCTTCAAACTGATGGGTTGAATCTTACTAGTGCATGCAAAATCTTCCGTAACAAATGAATGCGATGCTCCAGAATCAAACAGCACTCTTGCAGGTATTGAGTTAACAGAGAACATACCCAGCACGATGATGGCGTGTAACTCACACGTTCGTTGGGAACCCCAAGAGGAAGGTATGATGCGCACAGTAGCAAGTTTTCCCTCAGAAAGAAACCAAGGTTTAATCGAACCAGGAGGAGCCAAGAAGCACGTTGAAGGTTGATGGTCGCGAAATGTGATGCGGCGCAACACCAGGGATTCCGGCGCCAACTAGGAACCTGCACAACACAACCCAAGTACTTTGTCCCAACGAAAAGTGAGGTTGTCAATCTCACCGGCTTGCTGTAACAAAGGATTAAACGTATCGAGTGGAAGATGTTTGCAAAGAAAACAGTAAACACAATTGCAGTAGATTGTATGCTATGTAAAGAATAGGACCGGGGTCCACAGTTCACTAGAGGTGTCTCTCCCATAAGATAAAAGCATGTTGGGTGAACAAATTACAGTCGGGCAATTAACAAATAGAGAAAGGCATAACAATGCATATACATGACATGATAAATATAGTGAGATTTAATTGGGCATTACGACAAAGAACATAGACCGCCATCCAACTGCATCTATGCCTAAAAAGTCCACCTTCAGGTTATCGTCCGAACCCCCTCCAGTATTAAGTTGCAAAGCAACAGACAATTGCATTAAGTATGGTGCGTAATGTAATCAACAACTACATCCTTAGACATAGCATCAATGTTTTATCCCTAGTGGCAACAGCACATCCACAACCTTAGAACTTTCTGTCACTGTCCCAGATTCAATGGAGGCATGAACCCACTATCGAGCATAAATACTCCCTCTTGGAGTTAAGAGTAAAAACTTGGCCAGAGCCTCTACTAGTAACGGAGAGCATGCAAGATCATAAACAACACATGAACAATAGATTGATAATCACCATAATCATAGTACTCTCTATCCATCGGATCCCGACAAACACAACATATAGAATTACATATAGATGATCTTGATCATGTTAGGCAGCTCACAAGATCTAACAATGAAGCACAACAAGGAGAAGACGACCATCTAGCTACTGCTATGGACCCATGGTCCAGGGGTGGACTACTCACTCATCACTCCGAGGCGACCATGGCGGTGTAGAGTCCTCCGGGAGATGAATCCCCTCTCCGGCAGGGTGCCGGAGGCGATCTCCTGAATCCCCCGAGATGGGATTCGCGGCGGCGGCGTCTCTGTAAGGTTTTCCGTATCGTGGCTCTCGTGGGGGTTTCGCGACGGAAGCTTTAAGTAGGCGGAGGGTCAACGCGGGGGGCCACACGAGGGGCCCAGGGGATAGGGCCGCGCGCCGGGCTGCCGCGCCGGCCACCCCCTGGCTGCCTCGTGGCCCCACTTCGTTAGGTCTTCGGTCTTCTGGAAGCTTCGTGCAAAAATAGGACCCTGGGCGAAAGTTTCGTCCAATTCCGAGAATATTTCTTTACTAGGATTTCTGAAACCAAAAATAGCAGAAAACTGGCTCTTCGGCATCTTGTTAATAGGTTAGTTCCGAAAATGCATAAATATGACATATAATGTGCATAAAACATGTAGGTATCATCAATAAAGTAGCATGGAACATAAGAAATTATCGATACGTTGGAGACGTATCAGCATCCCCAAGCTTAGTTCTGCTCGTCCCGAGCAGGTAAAACGATAACAAAGATAATTTCTGAAGTGACATGCCATCATAATCTTGATCATACTATTTGTAAACATATGTAATGAATGCAGCGATCAAAGCAAAGGTAATGACATGAGTAAACAACTGAATCATAAAGCAAAGACTTTTCATGAATAGTACTTCAAGACAAGCATCAATAAGTCTTGCATAAGAGTTAACTCATAAAGCAATAAATCAAAGTAAAGGTGTTGAAGCAACACATAGGAAGATTAAGTTTCAGCGGTTGCTTTCAACTTATAACATGTATATCTCATGGATATTGTCAACATAAAGTAATATAATAAGTGCAATATGCAAGTATGTAGGAATCAATGCACAGTTCACACAAGTGTTTGCTTCTTAAGTGGAAGGAGATAGGTAAACTGACTCAACAATAAAAGTAAAAGAATGGTCCTTCAAAGAGGAAAGCATCGATTGCTGTATTTGTGCTAGAGCTTTTATTTTGAAAACATGAAACAATTTTGTCAACGGTAGTAATAAAGCATATGAGTTATGAAAATTATATCTTACAAGTTGCAAGCCTCACGCATAGTATACTAATAGTGCCCGCACCTCGTCCTACTTAACTTGGACTACCGGGTCTTTGCATGCCATGTTTCAACCAAGTGTCACAAAGGGGTACCTCCATGCCGCCTGTACAAAGGTCTAAGGAGAATGCTCGCATTTCGGATTTCTCGCTTTTGATTATTCTCAACTTAGACATCCATACCGGGACAACATGGACAACAGATAATGGACTCCTCTTAAATGCATAAGCATCTAGCAAAGTTATTATTCTCATATGAGATTGAGGATATATGTCCAAAACTGAAACTTCCACCATGATTCATGGCTTTAGTTAGCGGCCCAATGTTCTTCTCTAACAATTTTGCATGCTCCAACCACTAAAATGATAGACCTTCAGACAAGACGGACATGCATAGCAACTCACATGATATTCAACAATAGTTGATGGCGTCCCCAGAAGCATGGTTATCGCACAACAGCAACTTAATAAAATATAAAGTGCATAAGTACATATTCAATACTACGATAGTTTTTAAGGCTATTTTGTCCCATGAGCTATATATTGCAAAGGTGAATGATGGAATTTTAAAGGTAGCACTCAAGCAATTTACTTTGGAATGGCGGATAAATACCATGTAGTAGGTAGGTATGGTGGACACAAATGGCATAGTAGTTGGCTCAAGGATTTTGGATGCATGAGAAGTATTCCCTCTCGATACAAGGTTTAGGCTAGCAAGGTTATTTGAAGCAAACTCAAGGATGAACAAGTGCAGCAAAACTCACATAAAAGACATATTGTAAACATTATAAGACTCTACACTGTCTTCCTTGTTGTTCAAAACTCAATACTAGATATTATCTAGACCTTAGAGAAACCAAATATGCAAATCAAATTTTAGCAAGCTCTATGTATTTCTTCATTAATGGGTGCAAAGCATATGATGCAAGAGCTTAAACATGAGCACAACAATTGCCAAGTATCACATTATCCAAGACATTTTAGAATTACTACATGTAGCATTTTCCAATTCCAACCATATAACAATTTAACGAAGAAGAAACTTCGCCTTGAACATTATGAGTAAAGCCTAAGGACACATGTGTCCATATGCAACAGCGGAGCGTGTCTCTCTCCCACAAAGTGAATGCTAGGATCCATTTTATTCAAACAAAAACAAAAACAAAAACAAACCGACGCTCCAAGTAAAGAACACAAGATGTGACTGAATAAAAATATAGTTTCAGGGGAGGAACCTGATGATGTTGTCGATGAAGAAGGGGATGCCTTGGGCATCCCCAAGCTTAGACGCTTGAGTCTTCTTAGAATATGCAGGGGTGAACCACGGGGCATCCCCAAGCTTAGAGCTTTCACTCCTCTTGATCATAGTATATCATTCTCCTCTCTTGACCCTTGAAAACTTCCTTCACACCAAACTTCAAGCAAACTCATTAGAGGGTTAGTGCATCATTAATAATTCACTCATTCAGAGGTGACACAATCATTATTTTCACTTCTGGACATTGCATAATGCTACTGGACATTAGTGGATCAAAGAAATAAATCCAACATAGCAAAAGAGGCAATGCGAAATAAAAGGCAGAATCTGTCAAAAACAGAACAGTCCGTAAAGACGAATTTAGAAATGGCACCAGACTTGCTCAAATGGAAAAACTCAAAACTAATGAAAGTTGCATACATATCTGAGGATCACGCTCGTAAATTGGCAGATTTTTTCGAATTTTCTACAGAGAATTGTGCCCAGATTCGTGACAGACAGCAATGCTGTTTCTGCGCAGCGATCCCAAATACAACATCAACTTTGACATAGAAACTTTACTTGGCACAAAAACATGATAAGGAGAGGTTGCTACAGTAGTAAACAACTTCCAAGACTCAACAAAACAAAAAATTGCTGTAGGTAAAAACATGGGGTTTTTCTTTAACGCCTTTCAGCTAGGCGCAGAAAGTGCAAATCAAGTAACATCGAGAGTAGAAGCATCAACATCATAGCTTGTTCTAATAATAGAATCAAAAGGCAACTTCATTCTCTTTCTAGGGAAGTGTTCCATACCTTTCTTGAGAGGAAATTGATATTTAATATTACCTTCCCTCATATCAATAACAGCACCAACAGTTCGAAGAAAAGGTCTTCCCAACACAATTGGACAAGATGCATTGCATTCGATATCCAAGACAACAAAATCAACGGGGACAAGGTTATTGTTAACCGTAATATGCACATTATCAATCCTCCCCAAAGGTTTCTTTTTAACATTATCAGCAAGATTAACATCCAAATAACAATTCTTCAATGGTGGCAAGTCAAGCATATCATAAATCTTTTTAGGCATAACAGAAATACTTGCACCAAGATCACATAAAGCATTACATTCAAAGTCATTGAATTTCATTTTAATGATGGGCTCCCAACCATCCTCTAACTTTCTAGGAATAGAAGTTTCAAGTTTTAGTTTCTCTTCTCTAGCTTTTATGAGAGCATTTGTAATATGTTTTGTAAAGGCTAAATTTATAGCACTAGCATTAGGACTTTTAGCAAGTTTTTGTAAGAACTTTATAACTTCAGAGATGTGGCAATCATCAAAATCTAAATCATTATGAGCTACAGCAATGGGATCATTATTCCCAAGGTTGGAAAAAATTTCAGCAGTTTTATCACAAGCAGTTTTAGCAATTTCAGGCAGTTTTGTACGCTTTGCACTAGGAGTAGAAACATTGCCAACACCAATTATTTTACCATTGATAGTAGGAGGTGCAGCAACATGTGAAGAATTAGCATTACTAGTGGTGGTAATAGTCCAAACTTTAGCTACATTATTCTCTTTAGCTAGTTTTTCATTTTCTTCTCTATCCCACCTAGCACGCAACTCAGCCATTAATCTTATATTCTCATTAATTCTAACTTGGATGGCATTTGCTGTAGTGGTAATCTTATTATCAATATCATTATTAGGCATAACTTTCAATTTTAAAAGATTAACATCAGAGGCAAGCCTATCAACTCTAGAAGCGATAATATCAATTTTATCAAGCTTTTCCTCAACAGATTTGTTAAAAGCAGTTTGTGTACTAATAAATTCTTTAAGCATGGCTTCAAGACCAGAGGGTACACTCCTATTATTATTGTAAGAATTCCCATAAGAATTACCATAACCATTACCATTAGCAGAAGGATATGGCCTATAGTTATTACCAGAGTTGTTCCTATAAGCATTGTTGTTGAAATTATTATTTTTAATGAAATTCACATCAACATTTTCTTCTTGAGCAACCAATGAAGCTAAAGGAACATTATTTGGATCAACATTAGATCTACCATTCACAAGCATAGACATAATCACATCAATCTTATCACTCAAGGAAGAGGTTTCTTCAACAGAATTTACCTTCTTACCTTGTGGAGCTCTTTCCGTGTGCCATTCAGAGTAATTAATCATCATATCATCAAGAAGTTTTGTAGCCGCCCCCAATGTGATGGACATAAAGGTACCTCCAGCAGCTGAATCCAATAAATTCCGCGAAGAAAAATTTAGTCCTGCATAGAAGGTTTGGATGATCATCCAAGTAGTCAGTCCATGGGTTGGGCAATTCTTTACCAAAGTTTTCATTCTCTCCCATGCTTGAGCAACATGTTCAGTATCTAATTGCTTAAAATTCATTATGCTACTTCTCAAAGATATAATTTTAGCGGGAGGATAATATCTACCAATAAAAGCATCCTTGCATTTAGTCCATGAATCAATACTATTCTTAGGCAAAGATAGCAACCAATCTTTAGCTCTTCCTCTTAATGAGAAAGGAAACACTTTCAATTTAATAATATCACCATCTACATCTTTATACTTTTGCATTTCACAAAGTTCAACAAAATTATTGAGATGGGCAGCAGCATCATCAGAACTAGCACCAGAAAATTGATCTCTCATGACAAGATTTAGTAAAGCAGGTTTAATTTCAAAGAATTCTGCTGTAGTAGCAGGTGGAGCAATAGGTGTGCATAGGAAATCATTATTATTTGCATTTGTGAAGTCACACAATTTAGTATTTTCATGGTTGGCCATTTTAGCAACGGTAAATAAAACAAACTAGATAAAGTAAATGCAAGTAACTAAATTTTTTTTTTGTGTTTTCAATATAGAGAGCAAGACAGTAAATAAAGTAAAACTAGCAACTAATTTTTTTGTGTTTTGATTTAGTGCAGCAAACAAAGTAGTAAATAAAATAAAGCAAGACAAAAACAAAGTAAAGAGATTGAGAAGTGGAGACTCCCCTTGCAGCGTGTCTTGATCTCCCCGGCAACGGCGCCAGAAAAAGAGCTTGATGGGGTGTAACTCACACGTTCGTTGGGAACCCCAAGAGGAAGGTATGATGCGCACAGTAGCAAGTTTTCCCTCAGAAAGAAACCAAGGTTTAATCGAACCAGGAGGAGCCAAGAAGCACGTTGAAGGTTGATGGTCGCGAAATGTGATGCGGCGCAACACCAGGGATTCCGGCGCCAACTAGGAACCTGCACAACACAACCCAAGTACTTTGTCCCAACGAAACAGTGAGGTTGTCAATCTCACCGGCTTGCTGTAACAAAGGATTAAACGTATCGAGTGGAAGATGTTTGCAAAGAAACAGTAAACACAATTGCAGTAGATTGTATGCTATGTAAAGAATAGGACCGGGGTCCACAGTTCACTAGAGGTGTCTCTCCCATAAGATAAAAGCATGTTGGGTGAACAAATTACAGTCGGGCAATTAACAAATAGAGAAAGGCATAACAATGCATATACATGACATGATAAATATAGTGATATTTAATTGGGCATTACGACAAAGAACATAGACCGCCATCCAACTGCATCTATGCCTAAAAAGTCCACCTTCAGGTTATCGTCCGAACCCCCTCCAGTATTAAGTTGCAAAGCAACAGACAATTGCATTAAGTATGGTGCGTAATGTAATCAACAACTACATCCTTAGACATAGCATCAATGTTTTATCCCTAGTGGCAACAGCACATCCACAACCTTAGAACTTTCTGTCACTGTCCCAGATTCAATGGAGGCATGAACCCACTATCGAGCATAAATACTCCCTCTTGGAGTTAAGAGTAAAAACTTGGCCAGAGCCTCTACTAGTAACGGAGAGCATGCAAGATCATAAACAACACATGAACAATAGATTGATAATCACCATAATCATAGTACTCTCTATCCATCGGATCCCGACAAACACAACATATAGAATTACATATAGATGATCTTGATCATGTTAGGCAGCTCACAAGATCTAACAATGAAGCACAACAAGGAGAAGACGACCATCTAGCTACTGCTATGGACCCATGGTCCAGGGGTGCACTACTCACTCATCACTCCGGAGGCGACCATGGCGGTGTAGAGTCCTCCGGGAGATGAATCCCCTCTCCGGCAGGGTGCCGGAGGCGATCTCCAGAATCCCCCGAGATGGGATTCGCGGCGGCGGCGTCTGAGGTTTTCCGTATCGTGGCTCTGGGGGTTTCGCGACGGAAGCTTTAAGTAGGCGGAGGGTCAACGCGGGGGCCACACGAGGGCCCGGGGATAGGGCCGCGGCCGAGCTGGGCCGCGCCGGCCACCCCCTGGCTGCCTCGTGGCCCCACTTCGTTAGGTCTTCGGTCTTGGAAGCTTCGTGCAAAAATAGGACCCTGGGCGAAAGTTTCGTCCAATTCCGAGAATATTTCTTTACTAGGATTTCTGAAACCAAAAACAGCAGCAGCAACTGGCTCTTCGGCATCTTGTTAATAGGTTAGTTCCAGAAAATGCATAAATATGACATATAATGTGCATAAAACATGTAGGTATCATCAATAAAGTAGCATGGAACATAAGAAATTATCGATACGTTGGAGACGTATCACACGACATCTGGGGCTTCCTGAGCTTCTTCCGCACTCATGTGAAAGAGGCGGCCGCTACGGTTGTTCGGGTTGTTGGGGGTGAACTTCTTGCCGGTGGCGACACGGCGTTGCTGCTGAGCAGGGCCAGTGGTGTTGGCGGCCATCTTGGCGAGTCTCTTGGGACACTCGTTGGAGTAGTGCCCCACCACGCCACACTCATAGCAGTTGATGGTGGACTTGTCCTTGGGGGCGACAGGGACATTGCTCCCAGTCCTCGGAGCAGTGTTGGTGTTGGGGTTGGCAGGGGCTCTTGTCGGAGCGCGGTTGAAGTTGTTGTTGTGGTGGACGAAGTTGTTGCTGTTGTGATGCTGTCCTCCCGTCCTGGGGTTTCCTCCACTCCGGTTCTGATAACCGGGGCGCGGCATCTGTGCCGGTGGCCTGTTGTTTCGGGGTGAATCCTCCGCTTGAGCTAGGGCGAAACTTGGAGGTGTTGCTGGGCCCACTCTGGTGCATCATGCGGCGCTTGCGGTTTTCATTGGCTTGGTTCAACTTGCCCTCCATCTGGATGGCGGAGTCAACAAGGGCTTCGAGGTCAGCAAAAGGGATGTTGACCAACACGTCTGCATCTCATCGTGCAGTCCGTTCAGGAACCTCTCCTTCCTCTTCTCGGTGGTGTCGGTCTCATCCGGGGCGTACCTTGACAGGGTGAGGAACCTGTCGCGGTATTCTACCACGGTTAGACGGCCTTGCTTAACTCGCGAAACTCATCCCGCATCTTCTTGATGAGACCCGGTGGCACATGATACTTGCTAAACTTGAGCTTGAAATCTGCCCAAGTCATTAGTTGCCCCGCATTTAATGCGCGAGCACTTGTCCACCAGGCACGTGCAGGTCCTGCCAGATAGTGGGTGGCAAACAGCACCTTGTCATTATCTTCCACTCCGGCAACCTCAAGATTGTTCTCCATTGTTTGGAGCCAATCGTCAGCATCAAGGGGTTCCTCTGTTTTGCTAAACACCGGTGGGTTGGTGTTCTGAAAGTTCTTCAGCTTGGAGCCCGGGTGGTCATGGTTCCCGTGGCCTTGGTTGTTCTGTGCCAGCTGTTGCAGAGCAGTGATATTGGCCTGCCTTTCAGCGCGTTCAGCCTCTCTGTCCTCCATCATGAGCTGCAGCATCTGCATCAGCGCATCCTGATTTGCGTTGCGATTTGGGGGTGCCATCTGAACAGAGATATGGATCATGAGATGAGAGGGAAATTTCTATGGCTCATTTTGGGGGTAAAATCACATAATTTAAAACTTGATTCATAAGATGATAATATTACACACCACATAGTCATGAAGGTAGCACTTATTACAAGCTAACAAACCGGAGGGTTTGAAGAACCCTTTCAACAATCTACGATACATGGGGCGGATACAAAGGACCGATACATCTCATACTACGCGGTGCTCAGAGAGGGATGGAAGCTATCCATCGATGCGGAGCGGGAAGGTGGTGTCCATCCCGGCAGGCAGGTGCTGGTAGAAGTCCTGGTCTCCTCTTCCTCCTCCTCGTAGTCATTGTCGTTGCTGACATAGGAGTAGCCATCCCCTTGGATGTCTTCCCCCTCGCCTTCTCCCTCCAGGATCTGGAGCTGCTCCGCCTGAGTGGAGATGGTCTCCTTCAGGACGGAGATCTTGGTCTTGAGGCGGTGGATGGTGGAGTCCCTCTTCGCGACCAGCTGGCGAAGAGTTCTGCGCTCCTTTGCGATGACCTTGATGGTCTCCGCATACTGGTTCAGCTGCTGCTGAGTGTGGTTGGCGGCGGCGCGGGAGTTATCCAGCGCAGACCGAGTCTCGAACAACATGTAGTCGAGATGATCCACATGGTGCCTCAGCACGGGGTGGTATGGCAGGCTGAGGGGCAGCCCAACAGAGGAGTGCCTTGCAAAGTGTGCAAAGCGTTCCCCTTCAATAGCCACCGAGTTTTGCCCGCACAGACGAGCGAGAGCCTCCTGGAGCGCACGGGCGAGTCCATCCACCCAGGTGTTGTCTCGGAGAGAGAACTGAATCTGGCGGAACATGGGTGACTCCGGCTTCCCAGGAAGGTTAGCCATGATGAGCCACTGGAGCTGGCCGTTGGCTTGGTCAGTGATCTGGCCTCCGTAAAACACGGGAGGCGAGCGTCCGAGGAACTCGGTGAGGGCAAACAGATCCCTTTCAAAGATCAGATCCCCACCGTTCGCCAAGTCGTACACTTGGGTTTGGATGAAGGGCTCCGTCGGGATGATAGGCTCCATCTGTAGAGGGAGTGACAAGCTAGTTAATAAGGTGCAAGTGTTCAAAATTTTAAGTAGTAATAACATGAATTGGTTATTTTTGAAAAAGATCTCCAAGGTAAGGGTATGATTGTATTTTCATAACTATTTCTTTAAAAACTAAGTTTACCGGACGTCCATTCTAACTAGGGTCTCCTAAGGTCAAACAATGGCTCTGATACCAACTTGTAAACACCCGGATTTTTAAGTCCGGATGCCCTATTACATCATACATCGCAATCCCAGGAAGATTGTTTTTGCGAGACATAATAGTAAGTAGTTCAGAGTCATCATTTATTACAACACATAAGGTCTTACATCAAGGGATCACATGATCCAATATTACACAAATAGATTGTTCAACATCACAAATAAGTAGCGGAAGCGTAGTAGTAGTGGACTATATATTCCACAGGCAACGCTTGACGTTAGAAGACGATCCTAGTTATCGTAGACGTCCTGCTGTCCGTCATCCTGATATTGTTGCTCCTCTTCAAAGTCTGGCATTTGAATAGCCAGGGCAAAGCCATGAGTACTTTTAAAGTACTCGCAAACTAATACTAAGGTAAAACATATTAAGTGTAGTAAGGGGTACTAAGCTCTAGGTTTATTTGCATAAAGCCAAGTTTTTCATTTGATAAACATTTAGTAAACACCCATTATTTGCTAGACTAACTCAAGTGGGAACATTAGTGTCATTCCCACCATTCATTTGGGATCCAAGTCAATTCACCATTCACCATCATCATTTCAACATAAATTCTGATAACGGAAATAGTATGGCCTTTCCAATCGTCCGTAACCGCGGACACGGCTATTCGAATAGGTTTAACACTCTGCAGAGGTTGTACTCTTGTGCCACAACTTTTGATTACATCCGTCGAGGATAACCCCGAATCATCGTAACTCAGTACGCGGATCATCAACCATAACCTTTCACTTATATGTCCTAGTATAGGCACCTCTCCCCATGAGCTTGGCCCCCCGGTGAGAACCAACTGTTAACCCGGGAACTGCACAGGGCTTGGGTCGTACATTCACCTCATATTCACATCATTTCTCATATACGGAGGCAGCCTCGGCGTAACCCCTATGATGCTTGTTTAGAGGGAACCCATACTAAAATACACAAGTTTCTAGTTAAGCCCTACCCATAATCAGGTATTGTGGGGGTACTTGTATAATTGGAAAGGTATCGCATTCAAAACCATATCAGTTTTATATCAAAAATCACCATCTTCTCTTGGTCATATTCACCTTCAAAGTCATTCAATGGAATGAACCATCATTCCAAGGTTTCAACTTCATTTCAAAGTCACATGTTCCCATCTAGAGTAGTCCAATTTTAATTGATTAGCACTAGCCACTATTTCATGAGGGGTGCTATCTAGCTTTGGAATGGTGCTAAGATAACCTTTGATCTTGTTCTACTCTATACCAAGTAAAATCATAAATTCAAAAGTACTTTGAAATAAATAAGCAAAAGTAATTGCAAGATAAAAACATGGGATAGGTAAAACATAAATTTAAAGGGGTGATGGTGCATTGCTCTTGTAGAGCTTGCATCATGGTGGTTAGCAAGATTATTAGCTTGCCTTGAGCTGAGTAGTGATCAAAGTTCTCCTCTTCTTCTTGGGAGTAGGCTTCCTCCTCTTGATACTCCTCGTTACTAGCGTCTATATACGAATACGAGGTATAAATACTAAACCAAGCTCACATACTATACTAGAAACACTTAAAAGAATTTTCACACTAATCTTATCATCAATCAACATGGCATGGTGGATTGTTGTATGATTTCTTATAAATTCTTCTTATTATTATTATTTCTTAACTTTGGTATGTAGCTCCTTAGAGGAATTTAGTTCCTCTTATTACCTTATATTAAGATTTAATCTCTTCATATAATAATCAGGTATGAAATATAGGTTGACCCAAGGTCAACATTTCATATCTATTATATGTGAGTGTATAATATTTGAAGTACTATACTTCACATGGTTTTAATACTTATCATTTAATTGAATTAAAATCTCTAAGTAATAGCTATCAGAGGTTCATTATTCTAAGTCATTCCCTCTGGTTGTATTACTTAGGATCAAGATTTAAATGAGAAGATATCTCTCATATTAATTATTAAATTTGAATTCAAGTTGAGAAAGCACTAGAATTGACTACATAGCTATTTTATTTCATCTAGTCCATGATCATGCAAATAACCTGTCTATATTATTGCATAATCAATTAGAGGACATCATTTGTGATTTATTGAAATTGGAATCAACTCAAAATCAGTTATGGTTAAATTTTAAATTAAGTTTCAAGTTGCAAAAGTCCATGACTTGTTATTTTTAACATTTAAATTCTACTACGAATTTGGATATGAGACCAGTGGCATTGGTTAGAGAATTTCATGGGCTTTCCAATGGTATAAAGTTTGCTAAATTTGGTTTGGCAGATTTTAAACTATTCAATTTTTACTAAACCATCTGCAGCACAATTTGAAAATAAGTTTAAACCTAAATTCAAATCGTGGGCTTGGGCGGGAAGCCTTAACGGGCCGAAACGGTATTTAATTTCACTGCGCAGCCCAACAAGCCACGGGTGCGAGTGGGCTGCTCTGACGAGGTGGGGGCCACCCGTCAGTGACTCTTACACGCCGAAGCGGTACGATCAATTTAGGCCGTAGGATCGAGCAGCGATCAACGGCGTGTGAGCGTCGTCGTCCCCGGCGGGATTCCGGCGAGCTCACGGTGTCAGTAGGGGGTCGGAGAGCCTACCAGGCCGTTGCAGGTGTCTGGCAAGTGGTGCTCGTCGAGGAAGCTCCTGGTGCAGCGGTGGCGCTCGGGGAGGCTCCAGGCGTCGCAGAGCTTCCGCGAGCTCCGGCGGACTCGAGCTCGCGATTCGAGCTGCTCCGACGGCTACTGGTGAAATTGATCGGGGGGTGTTGCAGTGAAGGGAGGGAGTGAAGAATGTGTTACCCTCCAAAACCCCCCGACGGGCTTTGGCTAGTAACACGAAGAGCCGGGAGGCTCCTAGGGCCGCTTAGTGGATCCCTGGCACCTCGCGTCGTCCCGCAAATCTTCTGGCGCGCGTCCTGGCGGTTGCTGGGCGTGCCACCTGACCTAGACCTGGTCAGGAAGGTGTTAGTGCTTCGATTGTTCCTGCATGGTAGACACGTGCACATTAAATACGAGCCTTATCGGCTCTCAGGTTTCCCTGTGGATCGGCTCAAAGAGCCGATCGCCCCATGGTCCTTGATGGATTAGCAATGGCATGGGGATCCTGCTTGATCAGGACAAAGCTAAAACGACGACGGTTTAGGGTTTTCACCGCATAATCGGAACGTCCTACGTGCGATCGGGCCTAGCAGCTACGAGAGACGGTGCAAACTACCCCTACGAGAGGCCTAAAAACCAACATAACGTTGATCCCCGGAACATCCCTCGCAGGGACGGTAAACAGCATCTAACGCACCACCGGATCCTCCGACCCCAGCATAAAGCCTAACTATGCAGATATTAAACTAATCCCTGCAGATGCAGGGAGCAACTATAACGGATCGGATCTACTAAGCATGATCAAGCAAGATGCTGCCCTTACGTCTGGATAGACGTAAGGGCAGCTAGATATGCAAGGGTTGCACTACGATAGCATATTACGTGAAGAACAATGCTAACCCTAACACATCTAATGATAACCACGTTGCTCGCCATCAAAAAGGCTTCAGTACGAGCAACGCATGAACAATACTAAGCTTACGCTGCCTAGATCGCGAGATGCGATCTAGGCAGCATGATGCTTACCGGTAAGAACCCTCGTAGGAAAGGGGTGGCGATGCGCCGAGATTGGTTTGTTTTGGTTGAACGGTGATTGTCCTCCTTTCCGATAACCCTAGATACATATTTATAGTCCAAGGGACTTTCTAATTGAGGCGTGCACCTAACCGTGCACGGGCCAGACTCTATCTCTTTAATCTAGATTACAACACGATCTAATATGTTACAGATACACGGGCAATTAAGCCCAAACTCTTAGCGCGAGGCCGCTTCGAAGATGTTCCACGTGTACGTCCTTCAAGTCCATCTTCACTTACGGCCCAACTCCTGATTTGGCCAAAATCGGGTGGTAACACATGCCCCCTGGTTTTGATAATGATAATGGCAAAACCATCTGTCTCCTTCGAAGGGTCATGTCGTGGCAGAACCGTCGCAGTTTCCTTCATGATGACGTCTTGCCTCCTCGCCTTCTCTGCACGACTTGACGGTTCTGGCACCACGTCCTCGGGAACTGCTTAGGTATTAAACCACATATTCCCCCTTTTATTCGGCCACTTCCTGTAGTCTTCTTCCTCATCCTCTTGGCACTAGCACTTCCAAAGAGAAAAACCCTCCTTCGCCACCATGTCCTCCTCTTCGTCGGATCTTTCTGCGCAGTCCTCCCCCTTCCGCGAGCCGACGCCGGAGTGGAACCCGGAGGAAGCCCATGCGGCCAACATTCGCCGCGCCATCGAGGCTGGGGACGAGCCGAGCCACGACTTCTCTACCTGGTCAGAGGACGACCAGTCCCTGACCGACGGGGAGAGCGACCTCCGCTTCCTCGCCAATGAGGAAGCGGTGGAGGAAAGCGACGACGACCACCTTCCCTGGGACGGGGCCCCCTCCTCCGAAGAGGAGGAGCAGGAGGAGGAGGAAGAAGATGACAGCTCCTCCGACGAGCCGCCGGCCAAGCGCCACTGCCCCTGGCCCGGCAATCTCAGCGATTTCGACAGCGACGACGACGACGCTGATGAAGAAGACGAGGACAACGAAGGTCCTGCCGGTGGTCGCTACAGCAGCGACGATGAGCCGGCTGGGAGCAGCGCCGACGACGGCGATGATGGCGACGATGACGAGGGCAGCAACGGCCCCTAGATAGGATCTTAGCTTAGGGCCAGCAGTAGTAGACGGGGCAATGTACCCCCTAGGACCTCCTTTTGAGAGCAATCAGCTATGTAAGAAATCTAGTTTATCAATGAAGAATTTCCCCAACTTGATTCTGTCGATTTCCTTTGTAATGATTTAGCCGATTGCCCTTTGTACTGAATCTGCCGATCGTCGATTCGGCCGACGCTCAATGAGCCGATTTCCATGCCTTGGTTCCTCATGATAACTGAAACCTTGGAAATCCGATCCCCTGCGCTTAACGCTAGTCTCTAACCGGCCAGACTCCAGAACCGATGCTTTCAGGATAACTTCTTGGACCATTGCTGAAAATTTCGATCGCCTACACCCTTCTTCGCGATGCTTTGCTTATTTGCAGCAACAAACCGGCCCCAAAGCCTATCCTTCTTCAAACTTTCCTCATCAGCCCCAGCAATTCCCTCTGCAATAGTTCACCATCTCTCAACAAGTTGTGATGCAGAGTAAGCCGATTTCAACCAAATCGGCTCAATAGAACAAGGAACCTTAAGAGCGGGCTGCCCCCCGAGCCTTAGTCCAGGCGAGGATAAAAGCAGACCAGCCGATTGAGCCACCATCGGCTTCCCAACTGTAGCGCTGTGTTAGCTGAACTCCACAAAATCGGCTCTCCAGATCATCGATGCTTCAGAGCTAGCTGCCCCCCGAGCCACTCCAGCTTAAAAACAAGGCAAGAACGCTTACGCTCAAGGAGCCAGCACCTGGCAGATTTTGGAAAGGTCAGCAGCTCCCTTGAATCAAGGAACCTCAATGTAGTGGCCTTTCAGCCCCTCCCAGCTCCATTCATGCACCTTGCTGTTTTGAGTGGTTCATCATCTCGGGCAAACTGATGCAGCTTCTGGTGCGAATGGCTCGGCTCTAGGAGACCATCGGATGATCATCGGTTGTTCTCATGATCCTAACCTGATCCGCAGGCTTGCGCAAACACTGCCGATTTGGTGATGGCTGCTCCATAAGACCTCTGCTTGTAACGCTACGCGTCGGCTTTGCCCCATGAGACCTCAAACAAGATCATGACTCTTACCAGCCAACCCAGCGGGCTGGCCATCTGGTTCCGGGCAGGTGCCTACAACAGAGCCCTGTGCGTGTCACTCAAATGACTTGTATGTGGAAACTGATATTTTTGGCGACATCAGCACCGTTCCTCAGACAAGCTGTGATGCAGGGCCAGCCGATTCCGACAAAATCGGCTTCCTATAGCAAAGGCTTCTTCCGTTCAAGTCCCGCGTCTCGCCGATCATATTGGCTCATCATCTTTGGCAGGCTGATGCAGCTCCCGGTGAGGACGTTTCCCTGATGCTCTCCCCCATTTTGGTCGTGACATGCCGTAGCCGATCGCCTCATCATCGACTATCCTCCTGGTCTCAGAAGAGACATGCTGCTTCGTCGGGCTCGCCCTTAACCTGAACTGCGTGTTTGTGCTGCTCCTGCTATTGATCAGGGCCGCGACCCGATATTGCCAACACAATGATCCGCTTGGGGGTTTGCTAACGGAGCCATCAACAATTCTACTGAGGAGAGCCGCCGGCATGTTTGCCCTTCAGTGGAGCCTCGCTGCCTGATGACGTGTGACGGTCGCAGAAAAAATGTTTTCGATTTTTTGTGGCCGATTTGTTTATGTATCGGCCCCCATACTTGAGCTGCTCTGCTGGAAATTTGACATCCGTTCCCAGCTCCGTATCCTCGTATATCATCCATCTATGTGCCCCCCGAGCCGATTCTGTCAAGTAATTGATGGTATCGGCTCTTCAGGCATCCATTGGATCAATGCTGAACACAGACGAAGGTATGTTGAGGATAATTTCGGCCGATTGCCAGAATCGGCCTCCTTTTTTGTTGCAATGCTTGACGATGGTTTGCAACCTCTTGGATTTCCACTGTGGCATGTTGGAGATAAGATCCTTTACTTTTCATTTTTTGAGGGCCGATCGCAGGGATCGGCCTTGCCACGTATGTCCAAAGTCTTGGACGTGCTATTCCGTTAGGCCGGTGGATAAAACCAGCCTTACCCCATTCTTCGAGGCTTCGATGCGCTCACAACCCTCTAAACTGATCCCAGAGAGCGGCTCTTGGTCATCTGCTTCCCACACGCTCATGGCAGCTAATGATATCTCGATTGAGTCATCCGCTTGAACGACTTCCACTTCATCTCCGTCCCACTGTATGATGCATTGATGCATTGTAGACGGGATACAACAGTTAGCATGAATCCAGTCCCTTCCCAATAGGACGGCATAATTGCTTTTGCTGTCAACGATGAAGAACGCGGTAGGTATGGTTTTCCGGCCTACAGTAAGCTCTACATTCAGAACACCTTTTGCTTCTGACGCCTGGCCGTTGAAGTCGCTTAATGTGATGTTGGTCTTGATCAGATCGTCGCTGGAATGCCCTAAACGACGTAGCATGGAATACGGCATTATGTTGACTGCCGCTCCGGTATCAACCAACATCTTGCTGATAGGCTGCCCATTGATGTAACCCTTCAAGTATAGGGCTTTCAGATGCCTGTAGCTTCTATCTTGTGGCTTTTCAAAAATAACTGGTCGTGGACCGCAGTCGAATTGAGCCACTGAAACTTCCTCGTCGCTTGGAGCGCGAAACTCTGACGGGAGTATGAATACCATGTTTGTACCAGCCGATGCATCTGCATCGGTATCAGCCGATGCCTGTGCATCGGCTTTCGCCTGTTTGGGCGCCATACTTTCTTTGGCGGGCGCGCCTTCGTCTCCACTATTTGCTGGATTTTCGCGGCCAGATCGGGCCGCGCTCTTCTCAACGTGTACAGGTACTGTGCCTCGGCTTCTTCCAGGTTTCGCAGCCGCTGCACCCGACGCTTCTGAGAATGGCTGAGTCCATCGGGCACCACCTTGGTCGGTGATACCTATCTTCTTCTCCATCTGACTCCTCGAAGTCTTCTTCTTGAGATGACTCAGCTCGTTTATTCTGAGGTGGGAGAGGTCCTAGACGTTTGAACACTGAAACTTCGCTTGCCCCCCTTCTTCCTTGCTGTTTGCATTCTGGGCAGTTCTCGATTGTTGGCAATCGGCTCATTCCTGAGTCCCAGCAATGTTTGAAGAAGGGACAGCTCCAGTGCTTATCCACGTTGTCTTGCTCCTTAGACCTCCCTCTGGCGCGACGTTCGTACCCGTCGTCGTTCCTGCTGACGATACCTCCTGTTTGCATCAGACCGACGATATCCTTCATCGTCGTTGTCGTAGCGGCGACGTCGGTCGTATGCTGTTCATATTTGCTGAGGAGATGCACGGATAATGGGCGTGGATACCGTATGTTTCTCGCCCCCTCCTCGGTCAGGTATCGTCTATCGTCGTCTTGGGGCCGGTCGCGCGGAACGGCCTCCTCTTTATCCTCGCCACGGGAGTGGCTGCTCTCTGCTTTGTCCGCGCCATGGCGAATCACGAACCCTGCCATATTGGCATCGAAAGAGAACCCTGGTTCTCTTATGGAGTGGCTTAGGTCCACCGTACTGACGCCATGCGACAGACACGTGTTTCCTCTGAGCTTGATGTTGCGAGAACGGGTTGTCTCAGAGGAGCCGATGAGTTCGGCTTCACAGATGGCCTTCAGCTCATCGTATTTCTTCTTGTGCTCCGCAGGGAGATCCTTGTATGTGATCTGCTCCTCTGCCATCTCGTATGTCGGTGTTGACGTGGATGTTGCAGAAGAGGTCCCACCGGGCGTGCCAGAATGTGTTACCCTCCAAAACCCCCCGACGGGCTTTGGCTAAGTAACACGAAGAGCCGGGAGGCTCCTAGGGCCGCTTAGTGGATCCCTGGCACCTCGCGTCGTCCCGCAAATCTTCTGGCGCGCGTCCTGGCGGTTGCTGGGCGTGCCACCTGACCTAGACCAGGAAGGTGTTAGTGCTTCGATTGTTCCTGCATGGTAGACACGTGCACATTAAATACGAGCCTTATCGGCTCTCAGGTTTCCCTATGGATCGGCTCAAAGAGCCGATCGCCCCATGGTCCTTGATGGATTAGCAATGGCATGGGGATCCTGCTTGATCAGGACAAAGCTAAAACGATCCACGACAGTTTAGGGTTTTCACCGCATAATCGGAACGTCCTACGTGCGATCGGGCCTAGCAGCTACGAGAGACGGTGCAAACTACCCCTACGAGAGGCCTAAAAACCAACATAACGTTGATCCCCGGAACATCCCTCGCAGGGACGGTAAACAGCATCTAACGCACCACCGGATCCTCCGACCCCAGCATAAAGCCTAACTATGCAGATATTAAACTAATCCCTGCGGAGCAAGGAGCAACTATAAGCATGATCAAGCAAGATGCTGCCCTTACGTCTGGATAGACGTAAGGGCAGCTAGATATGCAAGGGTTGCACTACGATAGCATATTACGTGAAGAACAATGCTAACCCTAACACATCTAATGATAACCACGTTGCTCGCCATCAAAAAGGCTTCAGTACGAGCAACGCATGAACAATACTAAGCTTTACGCTGCCTAGATCGCGAGATGCGATCTAGGCAGCATGATGCTTACCGGTAAGAACCCTCGTAGGAAAGGGGTGGCGATGCGCCGAGATTGGTTTGTTTTGGTTGAACGGTGATTGTCCTCCTTTCTCGATAACCCTAGATACATATTTATAGTCCAAGGGACTTTCTAATTGAGGCGTGCACCTAACCGTGCACGGGCCGGACTCTATCTCTTTAATCTAGATTACAACACGATCTAATATGTTACAGATACACGGGCAATTAAGCCCAAACTCTTAGCGCGAGGCCGCTTCGAAGATGTTCCACGTGTACGTCCTTCAAGTCCATCTTCACTTACGGCCCAACTCCTGATTTGGCCAAAATCGGGTGGTAACAGTGTGAAGAAAGGAGGAGCCGATCGCCCCTATTTATAGTGTTGATCGGTGGCCGTGAGGTGCTGCAAGGGAGCGGCCATGGCGTGGCGTTTCCGGCGAGCGAAAGGGCAAGGCGAGGACGGCATCTTGTAGGCGTTGTCCTGGCGATGCTCTAGGGCTAGCTGGCGCAGCGAGGGGACGACGGAATCACTCGAGCGCGTGCGGTGATCATCACAGTACCCGCGGTACTTCGCCGGCGAGGACGACGGTGACAAGGCCTCCGCGCTAATCGAGTGTGTCTAGGTGTAGAGGGTGTGGAGTGGATGCTCGACGCGGCGCTAGCCTTTGCAGGGGTGGTGTAGGGCGCTCGAGCTCACGGCGTCCTGGCGCGCCCAGAGCGTGATCACCACGGCTGGCATGCTCTGGCACGTTTTGGACGGCCGTTCTGGCCAATGCCAAGCCTTGGCGAGCTGGGGCTGTGTACCGTTGGTGTCCTTGAGCTGCAGGGATACTCCAGGACATGGAGAAAAGTCGAGAGAGAGGCCAGAGAGGGATGGCCAAAGGTGGCCGGCATGGCCACGGCATGCTTTTCTTTCACTTTTCCACTTTAATCGACCAAGGCAGGTACTGGGATGATGCAGGGGCTGTAGAAGTGTGTAATGATCACAGGTTTAAAGGGGTTTAGTGAAGAACCCAGAGGATAATAGTGTGTAACACAAATTGGAAATGATGCCTGCCACCTGTTCGACACAATGGCCGCAAGAGAATTTTATTTAAATTTTGAAATTCTTTTTGGTGAATCTCTTTTATATACTTAAAGTGAAGTATTGGTGGTGGTGGCACTCAATTTGGAATTGATTTGCAAAATATCAAAAGTGACATGATCTTTACTTTATTTCAGCATCCCTACTTGTCACTTTTATTCTGGTCAACCTAGTCAACTCTAGCCATGGTGGTCAACATCAAAGTTACTCACCTTGACATGGTCTTGGATGACATGGCTTTGGTTGACCAAGTTTAGTTCAAGAAATGAGAAAACCAGAGGGGTAAAGTAGTGAAGAAAATATTTTTGTGACAAGTGACCATTATCATATGTATGTGAGAATTTCGAATTTCTTGTGTTTGATTCTTGATCCAATGATGCAATTGTGTTAGTTTATCATATTGAAGTATTTTAGAAGCAAGGGAGCAAGCAATTATGGCCTTGGTTGAGGATTTGCAATTTTGCATATTGTGTATGTAAGTGAAGAATGGGTTTTTCCCATTTTCTCCAATTCCCCTCAAATTTGGGTTTGGTGGTCTTGGTTAGGGTTCACATAGCAATAGTTAAACATGCTAACACTCATCATGGCAATAGCACATATATAATACACTCAAATGCACAGAACTATATGTGGCACTATATGCATGTAAAAAGTTTTTGTTTGTTTCAATTTTTGAATAATTAAAACTCTCTCTTGATTTTATTATTGTTGAAACTTGGGATGTTACAGATGGTCCCAGATCTGGCCCACAATGCCATCTCCTAGGCCAGCCGCGCCAGCACCTATACAACCTCCACGACGCCTCTAGGAGCACAGCGCGACAGACCCCTCGTGGCGCCTCCATCTTCTACTCCATGGCCCAGGTCGGCCCGCGCTATCGCCGCAGGCACCGATGCCTCCAGACCCCATGCCACACGCGGACCCTCCGTTGCACCACCCGGCAGCTGCTCGTGCATCTCTCGCCCGCCGTGCGCCGCCGTTTTCCCTCCATTGGGGCGCACCCTCCTCGCCTTCTGCCTTCGAGAGCCAGGCGCCACCAGCACCACCAGCGTCGACACGGCGGCGGCAGCGCGAGCACATGATGTGGCCTGTGTGAGCTAGGGTTTGGTCCTCCGGAGTCGCACGCGCGTATGACCCGGGAGGCTGTTGTTGGTTAAAATATATGATTCTTGCTATGAATTCTTATAAATAATGATGATGTTCAGATAACTCTATGCAGAGTTATCATTGTCTGCTTGCATTTGCCTCCTTTGACCAGGTAAGTAGAATTTCCTACATTTAGGCACATAGGTCAGTAACATGAATAGTAATTAATGGAGACGTTTTATCCTCTAAAGTTCGATTAATAAACGCATGAAATACCTATTTACCAGACATACTAGTGTGCCAACCAAAACTCACACCCCAGCAGGTGCTGATGGAATTAGAGGCTTTTTACGGTAGGGATGAATAAACGTCAACCGTTCAGCCCGGCGGATCAGATGGTCCAGATTGACAAATACTTATTGACTCAAGGACTAGTATTTTTTCCACCAAGGATTAAATTTGGTAGATACACACGGTCAAGTCTTCTCACCCAGGAACCTTCCATATACTAGCTAGTTTCCTTAGCTTAACCATCCTTTAATTTTTAAAGTTTCTTATACCAGTTTCGTACAAAAGAAATTCGTGCATCAATAACTTAGGAATAGTAGAGAATGAAAATAAAATATTTTTCTATAAGTCTGTGATTAGTACCTTTCTGATCTCTAACAAACAACAACAAATAAAGTTTATAAGAGGTTGATGTCTACGGGTGCTTCTATTCTTGTAGACAGTGTTGGGCCTCCAAGAGCAGAGGTTTGTAGAACAGCAGCAAGTTTCCCTTAAGTGGATCACCCAAGGTTTATCGAACTCAGGGAGGAAGAAGTCAAAGATATCCCTCTCAAGCAACCCTGCAATCACGATACAAGAAGTCTCTTGTGTCCCCAACACACCTAATACACTTTTCAGATGTATAGGTGCACTAGTTCGGCGAAGAGATAGTAAAATACAAGTAGTATGAATGAATATGAGCAGTACTAACGGCGCTAGAAAAGTGCTTGCTGGCGTGCAGTTGATGGTGGTAATATTGCAGGAAGTAAACATGCAGCAGAACAGTAAACAAGCGGTGTTTGCAGTATTGGAAACAAGGCCTAGGGATCATACTTTCACTAGTGGACACTCTCAACATTGATCACATAACTGAATAAACAAATACTACTTTCTCTACACTCTCTTGTTGGATGACAAACACCATTCATTGTGTAGGGCTACAAGAGCACCTCAATGCCGGAGTTAACAAGCTCCACAACATTCGATGTTCATATTTAAATAACCTTAGAGTGCATGATAGACCAACGCAATTATACCGAGTACTAACATAGCATGCACCTGTCAACATTAGCTATGAAAGGGGGAATAGATCACATCAATACCATCATAGTAATAGTTAACTTCACAATCTACAAGAGATCACAATCATAACCTACGCCAAGTACTACATGATGCACACACTGTCCACATTACATCATGAAGGAGGAATAGACTACTTTAATAACATCACTAGAGTAGCACATAGATGATATTCAACTAGATCACAAAGCTCATGATCACATAAAGATCACATGGGAGAGAGAGATGAACCACATAGCTACCGGTACAGCCCTTAGCCTCGAGGGAGAACTACTCCCTCCTCATGGGAGACATCAGCGTTGATGAAGATGGCGGTGGTGTCGATGGAGGAGCCTTCCGGGGGCACTTCCCCGTCCCGGCGGCGTGCCGGAACAGAGACTCCTGTCCCCAGATCTTGGCTTCGCGATGGCGGCGGCTCTGGAAGGTTTTCTCTGGTTTCGTCCAACGTGGTAGGGTTTTCGCGACGGAGACTTTAAGTAGGCGGAAGGGCAAGGTCGGTGGAGTCCTGGTGGGGCCACACACTAGGCCGGCGCGGCCAGGGCTTGGGCCGCGCCGCCCTACTGTGTCCCCACCTCGTGGCCCCACTTCGTTTCCCCTTCGGACTTCTGGAAGCTTCGTGGAAAAATAGGACCCTGGGCGTTGATTTCGTCCGATTCCGAGAATATTTCCTTACTAGGATTTCTGAAACCAAAAACAGCAAAACAGGAACTGGCCCTTCGGCATCTCGTCAATAGGTTAGTTCCGGAAAATGCATCAAAACATCATAAAGTGTGAATAAAACATGTAGGTATTGTCATAAAACAAGCATGGAACATAAGAAATTATAGATACGTTTGAGACGTATCAAGCATCCCCAATCTTAGTTCCTACTCGCCCTCGAGTAGGTAAACGATAACAAGGATAATTTCTGAAGTGACATGCTACCAACACAATCTTGATCCAATAATGATGTAAAGCATGTGAACTGAGATCAAATCACTCAAAGCAAATGTCTATATTGATATAAGAGATGATAATGCAAGAGTTAAACAAGCTAGAAGTTTTCATGAACTATTGCTTCAAAGACATGAAACCGTACAAAGTTCATTAAAGATGTGTTAAGTATTCAGCGTAGAAGTTCTATCCTTCATTCCAAGCATCAAGTAAATTTTCACAACATAAGAAGGATTCAGTCAAGTAAACATAAACATGAACGTCATGAATCAACTGTTTCGAAGTCTACTCAACCGGTGAGCGCAAGCATTTGGTATTAGCACCAGGATGTTATGGCATAAAGAACGTTAATGGGGGTTTGGAAGGCCAATGAGAGAAAGTCTCACAAAGCTATAAGTGATTACTAGACAAGAGGAAGTCTTATAATCGAAGCTATGCAAGGAGTAGTGATTGCCATGCAACGGATGCACATAGAGCTATATGTGTATGAAAGCTCTCCAATGGAACTAGTGGGGGTGCATCCAACTTGGTTGCTCACGAAGACCTAGAGCACTTTTGAGGAGGCTCATCATTGGAATATACAACCCAAGTTCTATAGTGTAAATTCCCCACATAGTTATACTAGTAAAACATGAAAACTCTCTCATATGGAGTGTAGGTGCTAAACATGAGCACAAATGATGACTATGAATATGCAGGTGCTAAAACATGAGCACAAGTGTGGATAAAAGATAGTAATGCTGCCCCCTTTTTCTTTATTCTCTTTTTTCTTTTTCTTTTTCTTTTCTATTTTTTTCTTTCTTTTCTTTTTGATGGCCTCCATGGCTCTTTTCACTTTTAGGGGCAACATCCTAATATGACAACACACTTTTTGGTACAAATAACTCATAATGAATAAAACACGATGTATAAAACTGTATGCCTCTGCCAGTGTAGCAGGATGTGCAATGATCTAGCGTAACATGGGTAAACCACACATCAGCTGTATAGAATCATGCAAAGCAATATACAAATAATAAATGACAACATGGCATGTAATGTAAAATGGAAGTTGCATGGCAATATATCTCGGAACAGCTATGGAAATGCTGTGGTAGGTAGGTATGGTGGCTGTTTTGAGGAGATGTATGGGCTTATGTGTAGGAGAACAAGAGAAAGTCCTCCCACGGGTTTGGATGTACCGGCGAAGTATGCACAATTCTCAATGTGAGCAAAAGGCAATGCACAGTACCGAAGAGGCTAGCAAATATGGATGGTGGAAGTGCCAAAAACCGTAGCTTAACATTAGTCAAAAAGAACTCACAAGCTTATTGCAAACATCTAGCAGGTTCAACATTAAGAGCATGATTAAAATTTCACTGACCTTCAGCACAACTTAGTTATTACGATGAACCTTTAGACATGGAAAGCTATCAAGTCCAACTACACCTTCAACTATTTAAGTAGAGTTTGTAGTACGGCACAAGCTTAAAGACAACAATCCACTACTAATTTTAACTTATTTATCCAGCAAGCTTTACCATCTAAATACCTCAAAACGTTTGCAAAGAATCAAGTTATCAAAGCTCAATGATCTACAAGATTATGCAAGTGTTTCATTATACCACTACCACATGCAACATTTCCTTAACCAACCGAATAACAATGAACGAAGCAGTTTTCAACCTTCGCCATGAACATTAAAAGTAAAGCTAAGAACACATGTGTTCATACGAACCAGCGGAGCGTGTGTCTCTCCCACACAAGCATTTATTCAAACAAAAACAAAAACAAACAGACGCTCCAAGTAAAGTACATAAGATGTGACCGAATAAAAATATAGTTTCAAGAGAAGAAACCTGATAAATTGTCGATGAAGAAGGGGATGCCTTGGGCATCCCCAAGCTTAGATGCTTGAGTCTTCTTGAAATATGCAGGGATGAACCACGGGGCATCCCCAAGCTTAGACTTTTCACTCTTCTTGATCATAGTATATCATCCTCCTCTCTTGACCCTTGAAAACTTCTTCCACACCAAACTTTAAGCAAACTCATTAGAGGGTTAGTGCATAATAAAAATTCACATGTTCAGAGGTTACACAATCATTCTTAATACTTCTGGACATTGCACAAAACTTCTGAAAGTTAATGGAACAAAGAAACTCATTCAACTTAACAAAAGCGGCAATGCGAAATAAAAGGCAGAATCTGTCAAAAACAGAACAGTCCGTAAAGACGAATTTTGCAGGGGCACTTAACTTGCTCAGATGGAAAAACTCAAAACTATTGAAAGTTGCGTACATATGAGGATCACGCACGTAAATTTGCAGATTTTTTGATTTTTTACAGAGACTTCTGCGCGAATTCGTGACATACAGCAATGCTGTTTCTGCGCAGCAATCCAAATCTAGCATCAACTTTACCATAGAGACTTTACTTGGCACAAAAACATGATAAGGAGAGGTTGCTACAGTAGTAAACAACTTCCAAGACTCAAATATAAAACAAAAGTGCTGTAGTAAAATAAACACATGGGTTATCTCCCAAGAAGTGCTTTCTTTATAGCCATTAAGATGGGCTCAGTAATTTCAATGATGCACTCTCAAGAAATAGTAGTTGAAGCAAAAGAGAGCATCAAAAAGCAAATTCAAAACAAATTTAAGCTTAACCCACTTCCTATGAAAAGGAATCTTGTACACAAATAAATTCATGAAGAGCAAAGTGACAAGCATAGGAAGGCAACACAAGCGCAACTTCAGGATTCTCAACATAAAGAGGGGAAACTTATTATTATTAAGATGCATATAACCATGTTTCCCTCTCTCATAATAACTTTCAGTAGCATCATGAACAAACTCAACAATATAAGTATCACATGAAACATTCTTGTCATGAGCCTTATGCATAAAATTATTACTCTCCACATAAGCATAAGCAATTTTATTAGTTGTAGTGGGAGCAAATTCAACAAAGTAGCTATCATTATTATTCTCATCAAGTGTAGGAGGCATATTATAATCATAATCAAATTTACTCTCCATAGTAGGCGGCACCAAAAGACCAATATCATTATAATCATCATAAATAGGAGGCAAAGTATCATCAAAGTAAATTTTCTCCTCAATGCTTGGGGGACTAAAAATATCATGCTCATCAAAACCAGCTTCCCCAAGCTTAGAATTTTCCATATCATTAGCAACAATGGTGTTCAAAGCGTTCATACTAATATCATTGCTACTAGCATGCAAATAAGATTCCATAGGTTTTTTAATTTTCGCATTAAACCATTCATGTCTTGACTCAGGAAATAGAATAAAAAGCTCACAGATGTTTTCCATTATGCCTTACTAGTGTAAAACAAGAAACAAAAAGATGCAATTGCAGGATCTAAAGGAAATAACTTCGAGCACACACACAACGGCGCCAGAAAGGTACTTTACCTGGGACCGAAGTATGAGATCCTTTTACCTTTCCTGGCAACGCGCCAAAAGTGCTTGTTGCCGGGTCCTGTGTGTGTGCCGTTTACCTTTCCTCCCCGGCAACGCTAGAAAAGTACTTGATGTCTACGGGTGCTTCTATTCTTGTAGTGTTGGGCCTCCAAGAGCAGAGGTTTGTAGAACAGCAGCAAGTTTCCCTTAAGTGGATCACCCAAGGTTTATCGAACTCAGGGAGGAAGAGGTGATACGTCTCCAACGTATCGATAATTTCTTATGTTCCATGCTACTTTATTGATGATACCTACATGTTTTATGCACATTATATGTCATATTTATGCATTTTCTGGAACTAACCTATTAACAAGATGCCGAAGAGCCAGTTGCTGCTGTTTTTGGTTTCAGAAATCCTAGTAAGGAAATATTCTCGGAATTGGACGAAATCAACGCCCAGGGTCCTATTTTTGCACGAAGCTTCCAGAAGACCGAAGAGGGAAGGAAGTGGGGCCACGAGGCGCCGTCACCATAGGGCGACGCGGCCCAGGCCCTGGCCGCGCCGACCTATGGTGTGGGGCCCTCGTGTGGCCCCCCACGCTACCCTTCCGCCTACTTCACTACAAGAAAAGTTCTGATAGACAACGTCTCAAAATCGTCCGCTAAGGGGTATTTTTCGTCGCCTATGGGCCTAACCCGACGATATGGGTTCCGTTGTCGAAACTGCGTCAGGCAAAGTCCAACGACGATTTTTTCGGTCCGTCGCGCTTGGGCGCCCTTCCGCCACGGAAAATCGGACCGTTGCGGAAGTGTTTTCGGGAGCCCGTTGACTGCTGACGTCATGCAACCGACACGTGGCAGACGCCGTTAACTGCGCGTTAACGGCGTTAACCGGCTGAAACCCCGTGGTAGATGGTAGGCCCACACGAGGCCTGCCACGTCTTAAGCGGGCCGGGCCAGATGACATAGTTTGACCGGTCAACTATATAGCTGGGCTGGTCCATTAGTTACGTGGGCCGGGCCTAACCTCAAAGGTTGACTGGTCAAAACTTAAATGGGCGGCCCATTTAACATGTGGGGTCCACCTACAGAACGGGCCGGCCCAAGAAGCAAGTGGACCGGGCCAAAAACACAGGTGGGTCCCACTTTCTGTTAAAGGGCCGGCCCATTTAGTGTGTGGGGTCCACCGTATAGCAAGTGGGCCGGCCCAACAAGCTAGTGGGCCGGGCCAAAAACACAGTGGGTCCCACTTTCCAGTTAAAGGGTCGGCCCATTTCGTTTGTGGGGTCCACCATACAGCAAGTGGGCCGGCCCAACAAAATAGTGGGCCGGGCCAAAAACACAGTGGGTCCCACTTTCTTAAAGGGCCAGCCCATTTAGTATGTGGGGTCCACCATATAGCAAGTGGGCTGGCCCAAGAAGATAGTGGGCCGGCCAAAACAGGTGGGTCCCACTTTCCGGTAAAGGGCCGGCCCAATTAGTATGTGGGGTCCACCATATAGCAGGGCCGGCCCAACAAGATAGTGGGCCGGGCCAAAAACAGTGGGTCCCACCTCTTAAAGGGCCGGCCCATTTAGTATGTGGGACCAACATATAGCAAGTGGGCCGGCCCAACAAGATAGTGGCCGGGCCAAAAACACATGTGGGTCCCACTTTCTGTTAAAGGGCCGGCCCAACTAGTATGTGGGGTCCACCATATAGCAAGTGGGCCGGCCCAACAAGATAGTGGGCCGGGCCAAAAACACAGGTGGGTCCCACTTTCCTCTTAAAGGGCCGGCCCATTTATTATGTGGGGTCCACAAAAAAGCAAATGGGCTGGCCCAACTAATTAGTGGGCCGGCCCAGTAGTTGGTGGGGTCCACCTTAAAGCAAGTGGGCCAGCCCAATTAGTGTGTGGGGTCCACCGTAAATCAAATGGGCTGGCCCAAGAAGTAAGTGGGCCAGCCCGTTTAGTTGCTGTTTATATGCCGGCATAATATGCGCTTTAGGATTTTGCGGGCAGGCACATATGTGATTTCGCTTAATTGGGCCGTTTAAGGGATGGGAATTCGTGTTTTAGATACTGAGAATATTTACGCAGCATTGATTTCTGTCGGATAGCCTCACTTACCACAAGGACCAAAGAAAAAATGCGCGAAAGAACTATAAAAACTAACTAAATATTACATCAGCTGCAAGGCATTGAAAAAAATATTACAGAACCCAGAGAAATTGAATGGTAATTAAACCTAGCAATACAATGAAGCGATCCGGCAATCTTTTAAGTTGTCCATGCAGCACCTATATCTGAAACAAAGACATTACAAGTTAAGACAGCAACAATGGAAAGGCAAAGACACTACAATATTGTTTGGCAAAGAATTTGGAACTCATCATTTCGTCGTTATAACAAGATCATTGTAATGCGCACAATAAGCAAACAAAGAGTGCATGCCGCATACCAACAGCCAATATAACAGAGCATGTTAGAATGAAACAGCAGACTTACTACTGTCGAGTCCCATGCAAACCAACATGTTCAGGGAGTACAAAATTGGCATGAACAACATAGTAGCAGGCTATAAATTTTGTAACAACGACTGAGCAAGATGAAGTTATGATGGCTACATCTACAGAGCAGGGAATGTAAACCAAAAATAGAAGTTACGATGGCAAAAGCTAAAGAGGAGGGAATGTGAACCAACATGTGCCAAGTGCAATTACTTCATTTTGGCCGTGAACTAAATAATACTCCTGAACTTATAGTGAAGGGGATGCAAATCAAGATGTTTCGGGATATAAACTTGTAATGAGCAACACATGGAGGATAGTTAATGCTGGAGCTTAGGATGGACCAGATACAGAATATAGTGGGATCACCTGTGAACTTGTATAAGAGGGAATGCAAACCAATATGTTCAGCTTTCCATATGTGAGCGTCATGCCAAGTCAGAGAAACAAGTCAATAATGCAGCTTTTGAAGAACAAGATGGCACGCAAAATTATTATCTAGTAGTATGACAAGTTTATTTGTACTACAGGCTAGATAGCAGAGTGATAGCATGCCAAACTAAGTCCTTACTTTGTTAGCTTACAATGAACTAGATACAAAACAATGGCATCACCTGTAGTACAGGGAATGCAAGCCAACATGTTCATGGAGTAAAAAATTGGCACAAACAACATAGTAGCAGGCCATAATTTTTGTAACAACGACTGAGCAAGATAAAGTTATGATGGCTAGATCTACAGAGCAGGGAATGTAAACCAAATATAGAAGTTACGATGCCAAAAGCTATAGAGCAGGGAATGCGAACCAACATGTGCAATTACTTAAAATTGGCCATGAACTAAATAATAGCAGGATGTTACTATAATACCTACAGTATAATTTTTGTAACAACGACTGAGCAAGATAGAAGTTATGATGGCTACATCTACAGAGCAGGGAATGCAAACCAAAATGTTCAATCGCTTAAAGTTAGCAATGAAGTAGAAAATAGCAACGTGTTACGGTCATAGCTAGGAATGAACTAAAAGAGCTTCAGACAAACAAGCATCTGAACCCAGAACATGGCGCTAAAACAAGGGACTTACATTAGGAGAAGCACTCTGTGGGAGTCACAGCAGATCTTCCTGGGGTTGATAGATCCGGTGATGAAGTACGCTACATGTGCTACTTGGGGTTGGAGAGACGGCCATTACACTTCATGGTTACTCATCTCATCTGCAAAGACGTAACGGCGCGTCGTTAGCACAAACAGGTTCCCCCAAGATTAAACAAGAACTTGCAGGCAAGCAATAGAAAAGCGACAGTAGAAGAGTTTAGATCATGCACGCCGGTGAAGCAGATCCGGTTCATGCACAGCGGTGTCGGTGAGCAAGATCCGATGCGGTGGACGACGGATCCGGCGAAGCGGCTCCGGCGGGGTGGACGATACCGCAGCTGAAGCGACTGCGGTAGACTGCTGGATGAGCATATGGTTTCGAGGTTCGGCGGGGATGATCCGGTCCGGTTGATGACGGCGTCGATGAAGCGGCTCCGGCAGGCAGCCGGATGACGAGGATCGCGAGGGCTCGGGTAGGCCAGGGAAGTCCGGCGGGGATGTTCCGGTGCGGTGGTCGTGGAGGTGGGAGAGAGGGACTTGGGAAGTTCCGGTGGGTGGTCTGAGGGAAATGAATTTTTTTGGGAGGGTTTCCGGGCTAGGGAGGTGGTGATCCAAAAAATGACGGGCAGACCCCCCCACCAACCGACTTTGCTGCCATCTCCACAGGGGTAGAATGGGAATTTGGAAGCGTGTGAAATTTTTGTATTTTGTGGGCGGGAAGTTTTGCCGCTATGAGATTTTGAATTTGGCCACCGTCCAAGTATAATGATAAAAAATTATGAGACCGTACTAGTACCTCTGTTCAAGGCCGAGTGCAAAATCAAATCATCATCACGTTGAAAATTTGTTACCAACTTACCATGATCATGATCTACCTCTGAAAATGGGCGCATCCACTAAAACTTGCAAAGTATAATGATACAAATTTGTGAGACCGTACTAGTACTTATGTTCAAGGTCGAGTGCAACATCAAATCATCATTATATTGAAAATTGTGTTACCATGATCATGATATTTCTCTGAATTTGGCGCAACCGCTAAATCTCGCAAAGGATAATGATTAAAAAAAGGTGAGATTGTACTAGTTCTTATGTTCAAGGCCGAGTACAAGATCAAATCATCATCACGTTGAAATTTGTTACAATGATCATGACATATCTCTAAAATTAGTGCATCCGCTAAATCTTGCACGTGGCGCATCTCGGTGCGGAGCAACAAGTCGGTGCTATCAAGGTTGAGGCGTCGGTAGCGTCATCGGGCTCTCATCTCTTGATAGATCTTCTACATGGCGCGGCGCACCACCCGCCGATAAGCAGTCACAAGTGAGACCGAGGTGGAGACGTCCCCGGCATCCTCGAGGCGCGGCCGCCCTTCTACGAGCCAGCGTCGACTCAAGGTATGAATCCATGTGGTGTCTTAGATTTATTGTTCTTCTCTTATGATTATTTTGAGCCGAACATGTGTGCTCTTTCTCTGAATATATTGCTTGAAAAGCTTACCAAGTTACTTAAATTCACTTTGTTCTTAATCTTGCGAGCTAATATTGTTATTTTTAATGAACGGTGGTGTGCGCAAGCAGAGTTATTTGTGGATGTGTTGAGCTGTTAGGCATAAGTCGAAATCCTCATCTAAACGAGGCCTCAGATTAACACATAAAAAAGGTGTTCAATCTCGCCCACAATACCCTCTTCTTTCCTCTCCCTTTATTGGAACTTGTTTTGCAGACAAGGAAAGTGGCACGTGTAATGTGAGTAAAACCCTCTTAGCCAAAATCATCTACGAGCAAGATTTTCTATATTGTAGATGCCCCAATTGACTCTCATCCCCAAAGTAGTTTTTTTATGTCAGTATAGACTTCTTTACTGGATGTATACTATCGTACATGGCATGCATTTGCCTAATGAGCAACATTGTATTGCTATTCTAGCCAACCTGATCGATATGTCAAGCTTCATGCACGAGATGCCATGTTTAATTTACTCCCTCGCTCTGATCCATATTTCTTGATGTGAAATGAATGTGAATCGGAGGGAGTACTTTTCTTAGATAGTACTATATCATTTCAAAAAAAGTACTACTACATCACAAATGCATCAAAAGAGTACTACATCACAAGACCACCACGGTTGTACTAGTAGAGTTTAATGCTGAACTTCCAAAGGGATTAAGATTACACATATGAACTTTAAACATGACCAGGAGCATGAGGGCCAGCAGCAGGGGCGTTGACGTGGAGCAAGCTAGGCAAGACGTAATTCTGGAGGAAGAGGCCATATGATGCGTACTTGGCCTTGGTTGCAGGGCGGTGTTTCCCCCTATGTACTTAGGCCTACACCCATCGCATGTTGGATCAGGCTGTGGATGTCCTTCTAGAGAAATTTGCCACATAATGGGCAAAATAGCTCCCCGCGCGTATGCAGAAACGAATTTCACCACCCTTCAGCCGCTTGAGAACATAGCGGCTTTTCCGGTCCCTGCGCACCTTGTTGTTGTCCATGTCATCAGAATACTCCTATGAATTATTAAGTACTACATAATCAAGTTTTTATGACAGATCGAATAAATACTCCACTAACATAATCAAACCTTAGAAACCCTAAAATTAAATGTGTAGAACAAGTAAATGGCAGAAGAAATCGTAATAAATCATGAGAAACCCTATGAACAACCATGAACATTAGCCACAACAATTGCAAGTCCACTAAGTATGAACACATAAATTGATTATATGACTACATGGCAGATTAGTCGAAATTAAACTAGAATCTGATCTTACGAATCGTAGAATCAATTACATCTACAAGAACAAGGTAGGATATCAAATCAATCAAGAACCAGGCTCGTGCAAACCATGTGAACAGCAATATGACACAAAGAGGGTTGGGACAGTTTCGGTAAAAGAGAAGTACCTCCTCGTCATCACCCTCAACATCCTCCTGGAACTGAACGTTTGGGCCGAAATCATCGAAGGGGTCGAGGTTCGCGTCCAGCATCGGGCCTAGGAAGACCTCGCCGTGGTGGCCTGCAACGCCGTGCACATCTTCGGCGGGATAAACAACGTTGGTATCCACCTTCTGCTCGACGGCCAGGACGCCCGTTTCGACCGAGGTCGAAGAACCAGACAAGCAGAGGAGACGAGCGGCATGGGTGCCCGGTGAAGCCTCACCCGTCGTGACGGCTAGGATGCCCATTTCGACCGAGGTTGAAGAATCCGACAAGCAGAGGAGACGAGCGGCTTGGGTGCCCGGTGAAGCCTCACCCACCACGAAGGCCACTACCGTAGAGGCATCCTCTGCGTGGGCGGTCGCCTATTGCTCCGCCTCGTATGCAATACCTATCTTCATGCTGTTGTGGTTGGAAACGGGAAAGTCGATGCCTCAGAGGTGCGGTGAGTGGATGGGGGTTTTCACAGTGTGGGGGAGGCAAGTTGGGGGAGTGGAGAGGACGAGCTCGCGAGAGATGATGAGGCCGATTATGTTATAGCCTCCGACCCCCTGTATCCAGTAGTGGACGCGTGAAGTCATGCATGTACTCGACTTTCCACTTTCTGGGAGACGTGTACGAAACTTTTTTTTGGACCATTTAACTTCATCTGGGACTCATGTATACCAATACTTCCAAACGTCATAAGTAATTCAAAATCATTCAGAATAATATGAGACCTTAACATTTTATTTTTTGTGTCAGATATTGTCTATGAAAAATAACATCCTTCAAAAAATAAATCGCCTATGCCAATCCGATCATGCCCGTCTACTCCAACTAGCTTCCTCGAGTAATTTGTCACCTTACATTCTTAAAATGAACCAAAATTTGGCACAGGGGTGCATCATCACATGGAAAATGATGTTACCATTCTGTCTTCCCATTTTTTTTTGAATTTTTCAAAATTGTCATGCCCTAACGGAAAAAATGTACTCCTTCTAAGAAGCATGTATCAGAATGGCATTACCAAAACCTAGGGGTGGGGTGGGGGGAGGGGGGCACATGGTGGTGTGATGATACATCACATTTGGACCACACAACACCATTTGGACCAACCAAAAAAAAACACCCTACACAAACCCTGGTCAAAACTAGTTTGACCAATATTACAAAATTTGTACGGAGTACATAATTCAGAAACCGTCAGAAATATACGAAGCATTCACGAGTCCCCAAAGTCAGTGACTTTGAGTCACTTACAACTGTGGTCCACATATCAGTCACCCAAAGTCATGGCAAAGTCAGCTTGGCAAAGTCACCGACAGACAAAGCAAGCAGTGAACAGACAACTCCGTAGCACTGAAAAGACATCTCACAGAAAAGGCTAGTACTACCTTTTCTTCCCGGATAAGCAAAAATAGCTGATCGGTACTGACGAAATGCACCAGGTCCGCAATGTACTCCAGCTATAAGTGAAGCATGCCTACCACTGAAGAGGAAATTCAAGATTCCACCAGATCCCCATATCACTCTTTTGCATAAAACACGGACATATCTTTTGCACAATTCACCACTTGTTGGTCTAATCTATCGCAGCTTCCATCAGTTGGTCATCCAATTAACGATTTAACGGATTAGAAAAATAAGCGGTGGAATTAGAAGTACTAGTAGCGAAATGTGCAAAATATACCGCCCTTCCCGAGGGGGTTTGTCCAGAAGAGGGCCGGATGACAATGTCCCGGGTGCATCCAGAAACGAGAGGGGTAGTTTCTAATACATGTAAGAAATTATTTTACAAAAAGGTAGATATTAAGTAGTACAACTATTAGTACAGTACTACTATTTCGAGGGAAAATGCCATGTCGTGCGACCTCTAATCAATGAGTAGAAGTTGTAGGTGCGCCTAACATGCATTGCTGAAAGCTGGTTCCGCTAGAATTTGAGCTCAGCCGGGGCGGATTCTGCGAAGTACGCCCGACGTCACTCATGTATCCCACCAAACTGCTCACTTCTTTCAATGTCTCTTCTCTTTCACTGCAGCTCTCCAACATCAGGTGCATCAACTTATCTTGTGCCTTCTGCCTCTCGAGAAGGGCAAGGATGGCGATGTCAGCATATTCAAGGTTCAACTTTTGGAGCTGTACTTTATCCTGAAGAAGGATTTTGTACTCTATATCAGACTTGTCTCTGTCGAGGCACACAGTCTTGAGTATGCTGCTGGCTTTCTCCGCTGATGCTTTCTGCTTAATCAGCTCGTTCTTCAACATATCGCGCTCATTTCGAAGGCTGCAAATGAGCTCCACAAGAGTTTTCGAATTCTTCTTCTTGGCAGCCAAATCGTCTCGGAGGCGATCACACTCTAAGCTGAGCTCCTCGTTTTTTTCCATCAAGATGGCGACAGTGGTGTCGATAGTCGGCGCCGCTTCCTTCAGGGCGAAATCATCGGTAGCAAGTAAGCGCAGAAGAAGAAGAAGAAGAAGAAGAAGAAGAAGAAGAAGAAGAAGAAGAAGAAGAAGAAGAAGAAGAAGAAGAAGTTGGTGCTACCTCATTTCGCCGGGGTAGGGCCGGGTTGAAATCATCGGACGACGATGATTCCTTGGTCGTGGAAGTTGGTGCAGTAGGGGCGTCGTTGGAACTTCCAACCCTTTAAGATGTATAACCATAGAGACTCTTAAAGAGCTTGAGCCCGGGCAAGAAGAAACGAAAGTACATGGCGAAGGAAACTAACCCGGTGAGCACAGCACGGACGCGTTTCGGCGGCGGCGGCGGCGACGGCGAGCCCACTTGGTTTCTGGAAGCGTCTCTCGAAATTTCGAGCCGGCGTTTTTTCTCCGCGTACTTGACCGCCGACGACCTGAATTTTGAAGACATTGCTGGAGGAGAGAGCGACGAACAAATGTTTGTTAGGTGGAGAGAGGAAGAAAGTGAATGGAACGAGAGAGTTTAGCGTTTTGCCCTTATAGTCATAGTCGCTAACCGTGACGCGGGAAGGTTGGTCGTCGGCGTTTAATGGTCTCCCGCGTGGAAACCGAGGCGGCCACGAGGCAGCGGCTGGCCACGCGGCGTCCAGTCGCCTACGCCGCCGTAAATAAGGGTAGTTGCCTACCACCACCAGGTGACATGCACCTTTTCCATGTCACCGTGTGACATGCGGCCTAAATTCAAATTTAAAACATTGCGAAAAAAATCATGCATCCGGTGACATGCCCATGGCATGCCACCGATGAAGAGTTCCGTGCCATGCACTCTGGCACTCTGCGCCGTCTTGGATCAGAAAATGAGCGAAGAACGAGGACGAGGCACTAGTTCAAATTTAGGATGAAGTTTAAGTTTTATTTTGGTTTAAATTAGATTAGAGGGAGTAGTACTCTTACTTTATTACTCGTACTTGTGTTAATGTAGTAGTATTATTATGGTGGTGTACTTGCGTCCGTGTACTGCTTGTTTCAGCTGTTTTGGTGAAGGAGACATGCATCACCCTTTTTGGTGATATATCTAGTCGTCATGTAGCCCTCTACCATGTACTATTTTTGCTATGAATATATGTGGTATTGATTGTCAAAAAAAAACCCCCAAGATCCTGAAAAACTGTTGGTCTATCCCGAGAAACGAGGAGGTTTAAGGAAACGAGGAGTCCAGCGCGTGCGGAAGGAGCTTTAATCGTGCGAGCATGCAGGGGCAAAATGAGGAAACTAGCGATTACTTTCTCTCCTGCCAGTCTTATACCTTAATAAATGGGCAAACTGAGCACGTTGTAGCTAATCCTTTTATTAATTAAACAGCTATATTAGTCAATAAGATTGCCTTATGTTTTTCCTCAGTTTTCGCCAAGCCCTTATTTGTTACCCGCAGAAGGAGCTCAGACGGGAGGATTCCAGTTTAGTTGACCGTTCCGTGCTGACGTGTGGGGCTAGTAGAAAGGGACCGCGTGGGACAGGACGAGACCGCGTTTGGTTGTACGTGAGCAGGAGCTGGGTTCTGTCTCTCTCGGCGCGAATTGGCATTTTTAAGAGCACCTTTTCCCCCTCTGTCTCTTTGTCTTTATTAACCAAAAGTATCAAATCTAGAGAAGCTTGCATTTCTGTCTTTCTTCAATTATTTGTGCCTTTTGGCCCTCGTTGTTTGCCCAATATGGCAGCAAATCTAGTACTCCCTCTGGTCCATATGTATGTAGTTAAATCTAGAAGCAAATCTCCAGGGTAATGTACTCCGTACGACAAATTCGCAGTAATAGTAAATCGAGAAAACAAAGTAGGGCCAACAAAATATACTCCAGTAGAATAGGGATAGATAATAGGGATCCCTCCCTAGATAATAAGCTGCATACACAGCAGCCAACAGGTTCGAGGTTCTTCACAACACCATCATACTAACAACATAACAACAAGGGATCCCTAGCTAACAACAAAATAGAAGCTGCTTTGCAGCAGCAGCAGCACACGTCCGGGACTCCGCCTACCCCATCTGCCTCCACTTGTTGCTCCCCTTGGGAGCCTTGGGCTTGAGCGGAGGCATGCGCCCGGCGGAGATCTCCACCCGCTGGATGCTGCGGAGGTGCATGCCGAGCGCCATGTGCTTGGCGCGGAAGGAGTGGGGGTTCACCGACGCGCCGACCTTGGGGTTGGTGTTGCCGATGTTCTCGGCATGCGTGAGGAGGCAGTTGAAGTCAGTGCGGCCGAGCCTCCTAGTGCAGAAGGGGCACCTGTAGACACCCTTGGCGAAGTAGGAGACGTACTGGCCGACCTGCAGCCTCCGCAGCACCTGGCGAGTCTTGACGTCATGGTGCTCGTCGTCGCTGCCGACGTCGCTGCCAGACAGCTGATCCATATCAAACGGGAACTATTAGTGAATGAGATGCAACGATGACTAACGTGCATGATAACAAAGTAAGGAAAAACAGAGCCAGCCTCAGTTAGAGTGGACACGATTATATGTCTACAGGGATGGTGTTAGCGAACCATAGCTCATGCACAACAGATTTGTACACAGCAATGGTTCGCTGAACCCACTCTGTAAAAATTTGTGCCCAACGATTCATCATAGGCAAAGAAACAGATTCCAGATCTGATTTTGAACAGATTCCAGAATATTTGCAAAATTAAACGGTTGATATCTTTTGATTCCTGCATAAAATAACTGACTGAGATCCCATAAATTAACTGATTGAGATCCCATTATTACTTGCATAAATTAACCGAACGGCCGAACTCCAAATCTTAAACGAAATCAAGAAGGGATCAAAGCAAAATGGAATAAAATCGATCGGCGCAAATATTAACCCAATACTCAACCATCTACAGATCGGCACTAATAGTTACTAGGGAACCAGCAAAAATAGGGTTAAAAAAGGAATGGGCGAAGAAAAAAGGGAGCAAACCATAGTTACCTCGTTCCATGGGTCGTCCATGAAGGTGTCGTAGGGGTTCGGAGGCGAGATGTACGGCACCGGCTCATAGGGGTCCCATCCCGGCGGGATACGACCGCCACCGGCGGCGGCGACGGCCTTTGAGGGGACGACGTCGAAGAGGGAGGCGTCGCGCTTGGAGCCGACGGCGTCATGGACGATGGGATTCGCATTCTCCATGTCCATCTCGCCTGCAGAGAGGGAGAGGGTTTTTGCTTTGGAGAAGATGATGGGACGTGAGAGGCGGCGTTTCATGAGCGAGTGAGAGTGACAGAGATAGTGCGAGGAGGCGTCTATAAAGGCGAGGGGTGGTTAATGCGACCCGCGTCCTACGCGTCCACCATTTAACGTCTGCACGTCTTGGGCTTCTGCAACGCGACACGCGTCCACAATTGCACGTCTTCGACTTCTGCACCGCGACTCGCGTCAGTACCCGTCAACAATTGCACGTCTTCCACTTCTGCACCGCAACACGCGTACTCGAGTCTAACCCTGGAAATTTAGATATACTCTCGAGTCTTATACTGTAGCATTTTTTGTGTGCTCGGTTTTCCCCTTGAGTACTAATACTGGCTAGTGCAATATACTCAGTTTTACCTCAAGTGCCTGGTCAACAGAGAGTCAACAAATGGGATTAACTAGTTAAATGAGTCAACAAATGGGATTATCAGTTCGTTTTCACGTGTTAAACTTGTCTAAATATTGGTCAAACCAAGGATTTGACCAAGATTCAAATGGGCAGAAAATAAAAAAAAATCAGAAAAATGAAAAACCAAAGCACATAGTCTTCTTATGTCATATAGTAAGCATTAAAGTTGATAAACAAGGTCTAGACATATTCAAACAAGAAAAATCATGTGTCTACCCCCTAACCCTAAACTCTGTCTTATGTAGTCAAGCATGAAGAGAAGTACTTTTGGGTTTCAAACATGGAAATTTCAAAAACCACCCAAAAGCTTCATTTTAGTGTGACTAAGAAGGATCAAGGCTTACCTTTTCATTTCCATGTTTTAAACTTGTTTAAATCCTGGTCAAATATAGGTTTGACCAAGATTCAAATGGGCATAAAATAAAAATATAGAAAAATGAAAAAACAAAGCACATAGTCTTCTTATGTCATATAGTAAGCATTAAAGTTGATAAACAAGGTCTAGAAACTTGTCTAAATATTGGTCAAACCAAGGATTTGACCAAGATTCAAATGGGCAGAAAATTAAAAAAATCAGAAAAATGAAAAACCAAAGCACATAGTCTTCTTATGTCATATAGTAAGCATTAAAGGTGATAAACAAGGTCTACACATATTCAAACCATACAAATCATGTATCTACATACTCCCTAACCCCTAAACTCTGTCTTATGAAGTCAAGCATGAAGAGAAGTGGTTTTGGGTTTCAAACATGGAAATTTCAAAAACCTCCCAAAAACTTCATTTTAGAGTGACTAAGAAGGATACATGCTTCCCTTTTCATTTTCATGTTTTAAACTTGTTTAAATCTTGGTCAAACCTAGGATTTGACCAAGATTCAAATGGGCATTAAAATTTAAAAATCAGAAAAATGAAAAACCAAAGCACATAGTGTTCTTATGTCATATAGTAAGCATTAAAGTTGATAAACAAGGTCTAGACATATTCAAACCATACAAATTATGTATCTACCCCCTAACCCCTAAACTCTGTCTTATGAAGTCAAGCATGAAGAGAACTGGTTTTGGGTTTCAAACATGGAAATTTCAAAAACCTCCCAAAAAATTCATTTTAGAGTGACTAGGAAGGATACATGCTTCCCTGGTCATTTTCATGTTTTAAACTTGTTTAAATCTTGGTCAAACCTAGGATTTGACCAAGATTCGATGGGCATCAAAATTTAAAAAAATCAGAAAAATGAAAAACCAAAGCACATAGTTTTCTTATGCCATATAGTAAGCATTCAAGTTGATAAACAAGGTCTATACATATTTAAACCATACAAATCATGTATCTATAACCCTAAACCTTAAACTCTGTCTTATGAAGTCTAGCATGAAGAGAAGTCGTTTTGGGTTTCAAACATGGAAATTTCAAGAACATCCCAAAAGCTTCATTTTAGTGTGACTAAGAAGGATCAAGGCTTACCTTTTCATTTTCATGTTTTAAACTTGTTTAAATCCTGGTCAAATATAGGTTTGACCAAGATTCAAATGGGCATAAAATAAAAATATAGAAAAATGAAAAACCAAAGCACATAGTCTTCTTATGTCATATAGTAAGCATTAAAGTTGATAAACAAGGTCTAGTCTTATTCAAACTAGACAAGTCATGTATCTACCCGCTAACCCCTAAACTCTGTCTTATGAAGTCTAGCATGAAGAGAAGTCGTTTTGGGTTCAAACATGGAAATTTCAAGAACATCCCAAAAGCTTCATTTTAGTGTGACTAAGAAGGATCAAGGCTTACCTTTTCATTTTCATGTTTTAAACTTGTTTAAATCCTGGTTAAATCTAGGATTTGACCAAGATTCAAATGGGCATAAAATAAAAAAATAGAAAAATGAAAAACGAAAGCACATAGTCTTCTTATGTCATATAGTAAGCATTAAAGTTGATAAACAAGGTCTAGACTTATTCAAACTAGACAAATCATGTATCTATCCGCAAACCCCTAAACTCTATCTTATGAAGTCAAGCATGAAGAGAAGTGCATGGTTTTGGGTTTCAAACATGGAAATTTCAAAAAACTCCCAAAAAATTCATTTTAGACTGACTAAGAAGGATACATGCTTCCCTTTTCATTTTCATGTTATATACTTGTTCAAATCTTGGTCAAACCTAGGATTTTACCAAGATTCAAATGTGCATCAAAATTCCAAAAAAATAAAAAAATGAAAAAACAAAGCACATAGTTTTCTTATGTCATATAGTAAGCATTAAAGTTGATAAACAAGGTCTAGACATATTCAAACAAGAAAAATCATGTGTCTACCCCCTAACCCTAAACTCTGTCTTATGTAGTCAAGCATGAAGAGAAGTGCTTTTGGGTTTCAAACATGGAAATTTCAAAAACCACCCAAAAGCTTTATTTTAGAGTGACTAAGAAGGATCCATGCTTATCTTTTCATTTTCATATTTTAAACTTGTTTAAATCATTGTCAAACCTAGTATTTGACCAAGATTCAAATGGGCATAAAATTAAAAAATCAGAAAATTGAAAAACTAAAGCACATAGTCTTCTTATGTCATATATATAGTAAGCATTTAAAAGATGATAAATAAGGTCAAGACAATTCAAATAATACAAATCATGTATCTACCCCTAACCCTAAACTCTATCTTATGAAGTCAAGCATGAAGAGAAGTGGTTTTTGGTTTCAAACACAAAAATTTCAAAAACCTCCCAAAAGCTTCATTTTAAATAGACTAACTTATTAATTATGAAGGATCCAGGATTGATTACCTTTTCATTGTCATGTTTTAAACTTGTTTAAATCTTGGTCAAACCTGGGATTTGACCAAGATTCGAATGGGCATAAAAATTAAGAAAAAAATCGTAAGAATGAAAAACCAAAGCACATAGCCTTCTTATGTCATATAGTAAGCATTCAAATTGATAATCAAGGTCTAGACATGTTCAAACCAGAAAAATCATGTATCTACCCCTAACCCTAAACTATGTCTTATGAAGTCAAGCATGCATGAAGAGAAGTGGTTTTGGGTTTCAAACATGAAAATTTCAAAAACCTCCCAAAAACTTCATTTTAGAGCGACTAATAAGGATCGATGCTTACCTTTTCATTTTCATGTTTTTACTTATTTGAATCTTGGTCAAATCCTAGGTTTGACCAAGATTTAAACAAGTTTAAAACATGAAAATGAAATGGGAATTGTGTATCCTTCTTAGTCAGTCTAAAATGAAGCTTTTGGGATGTTCTTGAAATTTCCATGTTTGAAACCCAAAACCACTTAAGACAGAGTTTTTGGTTAGGCGTAGATACATGATTTTTCTTGTTTGAATATTTCTAGACCTTGTTTATCAACTTGAATGTTTATGACATAAGAAGGCTATATATGTGCTTTGGTTTTCCATTTTTTTCATTTTTTCGAAGTTTTTATGCCCATTTAAATATTGGTCAAATCCTAGGTTTGACCAAGGTTTAATCAAGTTTAAAACATGACAATGAAAAGGTAAGCATGAATCCTTTCTCAGTCACTCTAAAATGAAGGTACTTGAAATTTTTATGTTTGAAACACAAAACCCCAGTTCTCTTCATATGTTTGACTTCATAAGACAAAGTTTAGGGTTAGGGGTAGATATGATACATGATATTTCTGGTTTGAATATGTCTAGACCTTGTTTATCAACTTGAATGCTTACTATATGACATAAGAAGGCTATATATGTGCTTTGGTTTTTATTTTTTATTTTTTTTGAATTTTACGCCCGTTTGAATCTTGGTCAAATCCTAGGTTTGACCAAGGTTAAAACAAGTTTAAAAAATGGCAATGAAAAGGTAAGCATGGATCCTTCTTAGTCACTCTAAAATGAAGCTTTTGGGAGGTTTGTGAAATTTCCATGTTTGAAACCCAAAATCACTTCTCCTCATACTTAACTTCATAAGACAGAGTTTAGGGTTAGGGGGTAGATACATGTTTTGTGTGTTTTGAATATGTCTAGACCTTGTTTATCAACTTGAATGCTTACTATATGACATAAGAATACTATGTGCTTTGGTTTTTCATTTTTCTGATTTTTTTAATTGTTAAACCCATTTGAATCTTGGTCAAATCCTAGGTTTGAGCAAGATTTAAACAAGTTTAAAACATGAAAATGGAAAGATAAGCATGAATCATTCTTAGTCACTCTAAAAATCTTTCGGTCTGCAGAAGAGTCGAATCTGCAATCAGTAGTTACAAAAGCGACCCACCTTAGGGATGGATAATAAGACTTGGGCAATATAAACGTTGATACTACTTACTTTGTGATACTAAAATATATGTATCTAGACATATTTCAGTTGTAGATACATCCATTTTAACATCAAGTAATATGGATCGGAGGACTAGCTAAAGAACAATGAGAGGCAGTGTTTCTCTCCCCCAGCCTACTTGGCGGAGTGGCCCTCCATCAGGACAGGTGGTGATTCCGCTTCTCTCGTTGGAATTCCTTATCCCCCAGCCTACTCGGCGACGTGCGCTCCTCAGTGACCTGCGCGAGGGCGCCTCGGCGACCTACGCAAAGGTGGCTGGACTCGGAGCGCATCGACTTCCTTCTGCGGTGCCTGGATTGGATCGACCATCCCGCGCGTGTCCTCCACCATATTGTTTTTCTTCAAGATGCTGTTATCCATCATCTTCTTCACCGCATCATGTTGGGTGTTGAGGCTCCCGTTGAGAGCTTGAACGCACCTGTTTGATAGCTCGACGTTTTCTTCGCGAAGAAAGCCGCACTCGATCTTAAGCATCAAATTCTCGCCCTTGAGCTTCTTGATGACAGAGTTCGTTTCCTCACTTGATGGAACCCTCACATCATGCAGCTTGCCCCGGCCGGTGACCTCGTCCTTCAAAGTATCGACATCATCGCGAAAGTTGGAGGCGAGTTCCACGAGAGTTTTAAGCTCATCTCTGAAACACGCCGATGCTTCCTGCATGGCAATATCATCAGTACCGAAACAAAGTGACGAGAGGAAGACGAAAATGTCCAATCAGTGGTAACCTCTAAGCGCAGGAGACAGGGGTTGAAGTCGTCATGAGAAGATGTCAGGGTGCGTCGTGGGGCACTGAGATATGTATAAAAAGGATTAATACGGAATAAAGAGTTGGGACCTCCGGGCCAGGAAGAATCAAGAAACATGGCGATGGAAACCAACCAGGAATCTTCGACCGCACGACTGACGCCGTTCCGAGACGAGCGCGAAGCAGGGCCTTCGTTTTCTGGCGGGCCCTTTCTCGCGGCCAGCATCTGGATAGACCGCCGGCGGGAACTCTCCGCGTCCTTGGTCAACACTAGATGGTGCTTCTTCAAGCGAGATGGTGGCCTTGACTTCGGAGGCATCGCTGGAAGTGGAAGGAGACTGGAAGTGAAGCAAGAAGGGGATGGAAGAAGTACTCCCCCCTATTAAAACCAGACAACCGTCTCCTGCCCTCGCTTCGAGCAACCTGGTCCGCCCATCCTAAATCAACGGCCGAGAGGGGGCTCAAGGGTCAGGACGCGGGAGCAGAAGCAAATGAATCGAGAGCGGTCCGGAGTATCCTGTCCGTCCACCGTAAATCAACGGGACAGAGCGGCTACCTTCTCTTCGAAGGCTCTGGCGCGCAACCCGAGGAATGGACATCTGTCGGCTAGTATAGAATTTTATAGCACGCCATTAATCGAGCTAGCAGTACTGTACTACTGACTACAACTCTGATGGACGTCCAAAGCTCTGAATAGTCAGGGGAAACAATGAATGCGAGCCAGGGTAGTACTACTGTAGTAGTGAAGCAATGGGGATTATCTGGAGCAAGTACGGAGTACCGAGTACAGTACTACAAAAGTGTTGTTCGTTGTTTTCGCAGTTCATTTTAGCGTAACGTCCAGGTTGTTGTCGAACCAGCTGTTAGATTTTGGGTAATTATTGTTAAGTTGCTGCTTCTTAATTAAAATTTATCAAAGTCATGTAGACTAGATCGATTTGTGAGAACATCCCAAAAGCTTCATTCATTTTAGAATGACTAAGAAGGATCCATTCTTACCTTTTCTTTTCATGTTTTAAACTTGTTTAAACCTTGGTCAAACCTAGGATTTGACCAAGATTTAAATGGGCATAAAAATTCGGAAAAAAATCAACAAATGAAAAACCAAAGCACATATATAGCCTTCTTATGTCATATAGTAAGCACTCGAGTTGATAAAAACTCTGTCTTATGAAGTCAAACATATGAAGAGAACTGGTTTTGGGTTTCAAACATGGAAATTTCACAAACCTCCCAAAAGCTTCATTCTACAGTGACTAAGAAGGATCCAGGATTACCTTTTTCATTTTCAATTTCTTAACTTGTTTAAATCTTGGTCAAACCTAGGATTTGACCAAGATTCAAATGGGTATAACAATTCAAAAAAAACGGAAAAAAACCAAAGAACATAGTCTTCTGATGTCATATAGTAAGCATTCAAGTTGATAAACAAGGTCTAGACATATTCAAACCAAACAAATCATGTATCTACCCCCTAACCCTAAACTCTGCCTTATGAAGTCAAGCATGAAGAGAAGTGATTTTGGGTTTCAAACATGGAAATTTCAAAAACCTCCCAAAAGCTTCATTTTAGAGTGACTAAGAAGGATCCATGCTTACCTTTTCATTGCCATGTTTTAAACTTGTTTTAACCTTGGTCAAACCTAGGAATTGACCAAGATTCAAATGGGAGTAAAAATTCAGAAAAATTCAAAAAAAATGGAAAACCAAAACACATATATAGCCTTCTTATGTCATATAGTAAGCATTCAAGTTGATAAACAAGGTCTAGACATATTCAAAGCAGAAATATCATGTATCATATCTACCCCTAACCCTAAACTCTGTCTTATGAAGTCAAACATATGAAGAGAACTGGGGTTTTGGGTTTCAAATATAAAATTTTCAAGTACCTTCATTTTAGAGTGAGTAAGGAAGGATTCATGCTTACCGTTTCATTTTCATGTATTAAACTTGTTTAAACCTAGGATTTGACCAAGATTTAAATAGGCATAAAAAATTCGAAAGAAATCAAAAAATGAAAAACCAAAGCACATATATAGCCTTCTTATATCATATAGTAAAAAATTCAAGTTGATAAACAAGGTCTAGACATATTCAAACAAGAAAAATCATGTATCTACACCTAACCATAAACTCTGTCTTAAGTGGTTTTGAGTTTCAAACATGGAAATTTCACAAACCTCCCAAAAGCTTCATTTTACAGTGACTGAGGAGGATCCATGCTTACCTTTTGGCTTAAACGTTTGAAACCAAAAACCACTTCTCTTCATGCATGCTTGACTTCATAACACAGAGTTTAGCTAGGGTTAGGGGGTAGATACATGATTTTCCTGGTTTGAATATGTATAGACCTTGTTTATCAACTTAATTGATTGCTTACTATATGACATAAGAAGACTACGTGCCTTGGTTTTCATTTTTTGTTTTTTTTGAATTTTATGCTCATATATTTGAATCTTGGTCAAATCTTAGGTTTGACTAAGATTGAAACAAGTTTAAAACATGAAAATGAAAAGTGAAGCATGTATCCTTCTTAGTCACTCTAAAATGAAGCTTTTGGGATGTTCTTGAAATTTCCATGTTTGAAACCCAAAACGACTTCTCTTCATATGCTAGACTTCATAAGATCAACAGGGGGTAGATACATGATTTTTCTGGTTTGGATATACCTAGACCTTGTTTAACTTGAATGCATACGATATGACATAAGAAGACTACGTGCTTTTGTTTTTCATTATTCTGTTTTTTTTTGAATTTTGTGCCCACCCATTTGTATCTTGGTCAAATCCTAGGTCTGATAATGATTTAAACAAGATTAAAATATGAAAATGCAAAGGTAAGCATGGATCCTTCTTAGTCACTCTAAAATGAAGCTTTTGGGAGCAAAACCACTTCTCTTCATATGCTTGAGTTCATAAGACGGAGTTTAGGGGTTAGGGGGTATAGATACATGATTTGTCTAGTTTGAATATGTCTAGACCTTGTTTATCAACTTAATTGGCTTACTATATGACATAAGAAAACTATTTGCTTTGGTTTTTCTTTTTTCTGACTTTTTTTCAATTTTGATGCCCATTTGAATCTTGTCAAATCCTAGGTTTGACCAAGATAATTTAAACAAGCTTAAAACATGAATATGAAAAGAGGAGCATGTATCCTTCTTAGTCACTCTAAAATGTAGTTTTTGGGAGTTTTTTGAAATTTCCATGTTTAAAACCCAAAACCACTTCTCTTCACATGCTTGACTTCATAAGACAGAGTTAATTAATTTAGGGGTTAATTAGGGGGTATAGATACATGATTTGTGTGGTTTGAATATGTATGGACCTTATTTATCAACAACTTTAATGCTTACTATATGACATAAGAAAACTATTTGCTTGGTTTTTCTTTTTTCAATTTTTTTTTCAATTTTGATGCCCATTTGAATCTTGTCAAATCCTAGGTTTGACCAAGATAATTTAAACAAGTTTAAAACATGAATATGAAAAGGGAAGCATGGATCCTTCTTAGTCACTCTAAAATGAAGCTTTTGGGAGGTTTTTGAAATTTCCATGTTTGAAATCCAAAACCACTTCTCTTCACATGCTTGACTTCATAAGACAGAGTTTAGGGGTTAGGGGTATAGATACATGATTTGTCTGGTTTAATATGTCTAGACCTTGTTTATCAACTTTAATGCTTACTATATGACATAAGAAGACTATGTGATTTGGTTTTTCATTTTTCTGTTTTTATTTTTCTGCCCATTTGAATCTTGGTCAAATCCTAGGTTTGACCAAGATATAGACAAGTTTAACACGTAAATGAGTTAACTTGGATTTCCTACCCTTGAATCCATAGGAAACTTTGTTCTAATGCACTATAATAATCAACCGAGTTTTTACACCAACAGGTCTGTCACTTACGTGTGGTGCCCATGCGTGAGGTCCCACACTTCAGTGAGCACAAGTCACGTGCAATAGGTACGCAAACTCCCAGCCATTTTCTTTGTCAAGAGAAGACGCATCAGGATGCGTATTGGAAGTCTGTGGGTCCTTCTGGATCCTTCGGTCGTCCCTCTCACAAAAAAAAACAAATCTCTCTCATTCTCGGCCTCGCTCGACTCGCTCGCTCGCTCGCTCGCACCTCCTGCTCACTGACAAACCCTGCACAAAAGTCAACATCATCACCCGAAAAAGGGAGACACCATAATTCTCTCCCTTCTTCTCTCCTTCCGAGTGATCCCTCTTCCTCCGAGTTTCACTCGACGGGCAAACACACATGTGCTGCCTAGTAATAATAAAAAGGTAGAAAAATCGACCTACGAATATATAATTAAATAGGTTAAACTAGGGTTTTACCCAGTACTACAGATCAAGGTTCAAAAAATCCAACTACGGGGTTCGAACAACACGATTCTAATCCAAGAATTTTTTCGACCTAGGTCACCCAAATGGCCTCAAACTATAGGGTTAGCATCTAGTGCAGTATGTGTGAAAATGTATGCACTATGTGTGCTATAACTTGTATGTCTTTCATATTTGAACCAAATTTGAATAAGTTTGAAATATTTGAAAAGGGGCTTTTGGCTTAAACGTTTGAAACCAAAAACCACTTCTCTTCATGCATGCTTGACTTCATAAGACAGAGTTTAGCTAGGGTTAGGGGATAGATGCATGATTTTCCTGGTTTGAATATGTCTAGACCTACTTTATCAACTTAATTGAATGCTTACTATATGACATAATAATACTATGTGCATTGTTTTTTATTTTTTTGATTTTTTTAAAATTGTATGTCCATTTGAATCTTGGTCAAATCCTAGGTTTGAACATGGTTTAAACAAGTTTAAATCATGAATATGAAAAATTAAGCATCTATATATCCTTCTTAGTCACTCCAAAATGTAGCTCTTGGGAGGTTTTTTCGAAATTTCCATGTTTGAAACCAAAACCACTTCTCTTCATGCATGCTTGACTTCATAAGACAGAGTTTAGCTAGGGCGTTAGGGGGTAGATACATGATTTTCCTGGTTTGAATATGTCTAGACCTGGTTTATCAACTTAATTAATTGATTGTTTACTATATGACATAAGAAGACTATGTGCCTTGGTTTTAAATTTTTCTGTTTTTTTTGAATTTTACGCCCATATATTTGAATCTTGGACAAATCCTAGGTTTGACCAAGATTTAAACAAGTTTAAACATAAAAATAAAAAGGGAAGCATGTATCCTTCTTAGTCACTCTAAAATGAAGCTTTTTGGATGTTCTTGAAATTTCCATTTTTGAAACCAAAAACGACTTCTCTCTTCATGCTAGACTTCATAAGATCGACAGGGGGCAGATACATGATTTGTCTGGTTTGGATATGTCCAAACCTTGCTTGTTTATCAACTTGAATGCTTACTATATGACATAAGAATGCTTACCATATGTTTGAATTTTAAAAGCATATAGTCTTCTTATGTCATATAGTAAGCATTCAAAAGTTTTTCTTTGAGAGAGTAGCATGCATTCAAAAGTTGATAAATAAGATTTGTACATATTCAAACCAGACAAATCATGTATCTACCCATATGCATATATATATAACCCTATACTTTTGTCTTATGAAGACGTCAAGGATGAAGAGAAGTGGATTTGGGTTTCAAACATGGAAATTTCAAAAACCTCCCAAAACATGTATATATCTACCCCTAAACCCTAATCTTTGTCTTATGAAGCCAAGCATATGAAGAGAAGTGATTTTGGGTTTCAAACATGGAAACTTCAAAAACCTCCCAAAAGCTTCATTTTAGAGAGACTAAGAATGATCCATATGCTTACCTTTTCATTGCCATGTTTTAAACTTGTTTTAACCTTGGTCAAACCTAGGATTTGACCAAGATTCAAATGGGAGTAAAAATTCAGAAAAATTCAAAAAAAATGAAAAACCAAAGCACATATATATATAGCCTTGATCTTATGTCATATAGTAAGCATTCAAGTTGATAAACAAGGTCGATCTCTAGACATATTCAAAGCAGAAATATCATGTATATATCATATATATCTACCCCTAACCCTAGCTAAACTCTGTCTTATGAAGTCAAACATATGAAGAGAACTGGGGTTTTGGGTTTCAAACATAAAATTTTCAAGTACCTTCATTTTAGAGTGAGTAAGGAAGGATTCATGCTTACCGTTTCATTTTCATGTTTTAAACTTGTTTAAACCTAGGATTTGACCAAGATTTAAATAGGCATAAAAAAATCGAAAGAAATCAAAAATTGAAAAACCAAAGCACATATATATAGCCTTCTTATATCATATAGTAAAAAATTCAAGTTGATAAACAAGGTCTAGACATATTCAAACAAGAAAAATCATGTATCTACACACCTAACCATAAACTCTGTCTTAAGTGGTTTTGAGTTTCAAACATGGAAATTTCACAAACCTCCCAAAAGCTTCATTTTACAGTGACTGAGGAGGATCCATGCTTACCTTTTGGCTTAAACGTTTGAAACCAAAAACCACTTCTCTTCATGCATGCTTGACTTCATAACACAGAGTTTAGCTAGGGTTAGGGGGTAGATACATGATTTTCCTGGTTTGAATATGTATAGACCTTGTTTATCAACTTAATTGATTGCTTACTATATGACATAAGAAGACTACGTGCCTTGGTTTTCATTTTTTGTTTTTTTTGAATTTTATGCTCATATATTTGAATCTTGGTCAAATCTTAGGTTTGACTAAGATTGAAACAAGTTTAAAACATGAAAATGAAAAGTGAAGCATGTATCCTTCTTAGTCACTCTAAAATGAAGCTTTTGGGATGTTCTTGAAATTTCCATGTTTGAAACCCAAAACGACTTCTCTTCATATGCTAGACTTCATAAGATCAACAGGGGGTAGATACATGATTTTTCTGGTTTGGATATACCTAGACCTTGTTTAACTTGAATGCATACGATATGACATAAGAAGACTACGTGCTTTTGTTTTTCATTATTCTGTTTTTTTTGAATTTTGTGCCCACCCATTTGTATCTTGGTCAAATCCTAGGTCTGATAATGATTTAAACAAGATTAAAATATGAAAATGCAAAGGTAAGCATGGATCCTTCTTAGTCACTCTAAAATGAAGCTTTTGGGAGCAAAACCACTTCTCTTCATATGCTTGACTTCATAAGACGGAGTTTAGGGGTTAGGGGGTATAGATACATGATTTGTCTAGTTTGAATATGTCTAGACCTTGTTTATCAACTTAATTGGCTTACTATATGACATAAGAAAACTATTTGCTTTGGTTTTTCTTTTTTCTGACTTTTTTTCAATTTTGATGCCCATTTGAATCTTGTCAAATCCTAGGTTTGACCAAGATAATTTAAACAAGCTTAAAACATGAATATGAAAAGAGGAGCATGTATCCTTCTTAGTCACTCTAAAATGTAGTTTTTGGGAGTTTTTTGAAATTTCCATGTTTAAAACCCAAAACCACTTCTCTTCACATGCTTGACTTCATAAGACAGAGTTAATTAATTTAGGGGTTAATTAGGGGGTATAGATACATGATTTGTGTGGTTTGAATATGTATGGACCTTATTTATCAACAACTTTAATGCTTACTATATGACATAAGAAAACTATTTGCTTGGTTTTTCTTTTTTCAATTTTTTTTTCAATTTTGATGCCCATTTGAATCTTGTCAAATCCTAGGTTTGACCAAGATAATTTAAACAAGTTTAAAACATGAATATGAAAAGGGAAGCATGGATCCTTCTTAGTCACTCTAAAATGAAGCTTTTGGGAGGTTTTTGAAATTTCCATGTTTGAAATCCAAAACCACTTCTCTTCACATGCTTGACTTCATAAGACAGAGTTTAGGGGTTAGGGGTATAGATACATGATTTGTCTGGTTTAATATGTCTAGACCTTGTTTATCAACTTTAATGCTTACTATATGACATAAGAAGACTATGTGATTTGGTTTTTCATTTTTCTGTTTTTATTTTTCTGCCCATTTGAATCTTGGTCAAATCCTAGGTTTGACCAAGATATAGACAAGTTTAACACGTAAATGAGTTAACTTGGATTTCCTACCCTTGAATCCATAGGAAACTTTGTTCTAATGCACTATAATAATCAACCGAGTTTTTACACCAACAGGTCTGTCACTTACGTGTGGTGCCCATGCGTGAGGTCCCACACTTCAGTGAGCACAAGTCACGTGCAATAGGTACGCAAACTCCCAGCCATTTTCTTTGTCAAGAGAAGACGCATCAGGATGCGTATTGGAAGTCTGTGGGTCCTTCTGGATCCTTCGGTCGTCCCTCTCACAAAAAAAAAACAAATCTCTCTCATTCTCGGCCTCGCTCGACTCGCTCGCTCGCTCGCACCTCCTGCTCACTGACAAACCCTGCACAAAAGTCAACATCATCACCCGAAAAAGGGGAGACACCATAATTCTCTCCCTTCTTCTCTCCTTCCGAGTGATCCCTCTTCCTCCGAGTTTCACTCGACGGGCAAACACACATGTGCTGCCTAGTAATAATAAAAAGGTAGAAAAATCGACCTACGAATATATAATTAAATAGGTTAAACTAGGGTTTTACCCAGTACTACAGATCAAGGTTCAAAAAATCCAACTACGGGGTTCGAACAACACGATTCTAATCCAAGAATTTTTTCGACCTAGGTCACCCAAATGGCCTCAAACTATAGGGTTAGCATCTAGTGCAGTATGTGTGAAAATGTATGCACTATGTGTGCTATAACTTGTATGTCTTTCATATTTGAACCAAATTTGAATAAGTTTGAAATATTTGAAAAGGGGCTTTTGGCTTAAACGTTTGAAACCAAAAACCACTTCTCTTCATGCATGCTTGACTTCATAAGACAGAGTTTAGCTAGGGTTAGGGGATAGATGCATGATTTTCCTGGTTTGAATATGTCTAGACCTACTTTATCAACTTAATTGAATGCTTACTATATGACATAATAATACTATGTGCATTGTTTTTTATTTTTTTGATTTTTTTAAAATTGTATGCCCATTTGAATCTTGGTCAAATCCTAGGTTTGAACATGGTTTAAACAAGTTTAAATCATGAATATGAAAAATTAAGCATCTATATATCCTTCTTAGTCACTCCAAAATGTAGCTCTTGGGAGGTTTTTTCGAAATTTCCATGTTTGAAACCAAAACCACTTCTCTTCATGCATGCTTGACTTCATAAGACAGAGTTTAGCTAGGGCGTTAGGGGGTAGATACATGATTTTCCTGGTTTGAATATGTCTAGACCTGGTTTATCAACTTAATTAATTGATTGTTTACTATATGACATAAGAAGACTATGTGCCTTGGTTTTAAATTTTTCTGTTTTTTTTGAATTTTACGCCCATATATTTGAATCTTGGACAAATCCTAGGTTTGACCAAGATTTAAACAAGTTTAAACATAAAAATAAAAAGGGAAGCATGTATCCTTCTTAGTCACTCTAAAATGAAGCTTTTTGGATGTTCTTGAAATTTCCATTTTTGAAACCAAAAACGACTTCTCTCTTCATGCTAGACTTCATAAGATCGACAGGGGGCAGATACATGATTTGTCTGGTTTGGATATGTCCAAACCTTGCTTGTTTATCAACTTGAATGCTTACTATATGACATAAGAATGCTTACCATATGTTTGAATTTTAAAAGCATATAGTCTTCTTATGTCATATAGTAAGCATTCAAAAGTTTTTCTTTGAGAGAGTAGCATGCATTCAAAAGTTGATAAATAAGATTTGTACATATTCAAACCAGACAAATCATGTATCTACCCATATGCATATATATATAACCCTATACTTTTGTCTTATGAAGACGTCAAGGATGAAGAGAAGTGGATTTGGGTTTCAAACATGGAAATTTCAAAAACCTCCCAAAACATGTATATATCTACCCCTAAACCCTAATCTTTGTCTTATGAAGCCAAGCATATGAAGAGAAGTGATTTTGGGTTTCAAACATGGAAACTTCAAAAACCTCCCAAAAGCTTCATTTTAGAGAGACTAAGAATGATCCATATGCTTACCTTTTCATTGCCATGTTTTAAACTTGTTTTAACCTTGGTCAAACCTAGGATTTGACCAAGATTCAAATGGGAGTAAAAATTCAGAAAAATTCAAAAAAAATGAAAAACCAAAGCACATATATATATAGCCTTGATCTTATGTCATATAGTAAGCATTCAAGTTGATAAACAAGGTCGATCTCTAGACATATTCAAAGCAGAAATATCATGTATATATCATATATATCTACCCCTAACCCTAGCTAAACTCTGTCTTATGAAGTCAAACATATGAAGAGAACTGGGGTTTTGGGTTTCAAACATAAAATTTTCAAGTACCTTCATTTTAGAGTGAGTAAGGAAGGATTCATGCTTACCGTTTCATTTTCATGTTTTAAACTTGTTTAAACCTAGGATTTGACCAAGATTTAAATAGGCATAAAAAATCGAAAGAAATCAAAAATTGAAAAACCAAAGCACATATATATAGCCTTCTTATATCATATAGTAAAAAATTCAAGTTGATAAACAAGGTCTAGACATATTCAAACAAGAAAAATCATGTATCTACACACCTAACCATAAACTCTGTCTTAAGTGGTTTTGGGTTTCAAACATGGAAATTTCACAAACCTCCCAAAAGCTTCATTTTACAGTGACTATATAAGGAGGATCCATGCTTACCTTTTGGCTTAAACGTTTGAAACCAAAAACCACTTCTCTTCATGCATGCTTGACTTCATAATATAAGACAGAGTTTAGCTAGGGTACGTTAGGGGGTGTAGATACATGATTTCCTGGTTTGAATATGTCTAGACCTTGTTTATCAACTTAATTGATTGCTTACTATATGACATAAGACGACTACGTGCCTTGGTTTTCATTTTTGGTTTTTTTTTGAATTTTATGCTCATATATTTGAATCTTGGTCAAATCCTAGGTTTGACCAAGATTTAAACAAGTTTAAAACATGAAAATGAAAAGGGAAGCATGTATCCTTCTTAGTCACTCTAAAATGAAGCTTTTGGGATGTTCTTGAAATTTCCATGTTTGAAACCCAAAACGACTTCTCTTCATGCTAGACTTCATAAGATCAACATGGGGTAGATACATGATTTGTCTGGTTTGGATATACCTAGACCTCGTTTAACTTGAATGCATGCATACGATATGACATAAAAAGACTACATGCTTTTGTTTTTCATTATTCTGATTTTTTTGAATTTTGTGCCCACCCATCTGTATCTTGGTCAAATCCTAGGCTTGATAATGATTTAACAAGATTAAAATATGAAAATGCAAAGGTAAGCATGGATCCTTCTTATTAGTCACTCTAAAATGAAGCTTTTGGGAGCAAAACCACTTCTCTTCATATGCTTGACTTCATAAGACGGAGTTTAGGGGTTAGGGGGTATAGATGCATGCATGATTTGTCTAGTTTGAATATGTCTAGACCTTGTTTATCAACTTAATTGGCTTACTATATGACATAAGAAAACTATTTGCTTTGGTTTTTCTTTTTCCTGATTTTTTTCAATTTTGATGCCCATTTGAATCTTGTCAAATCCTAGGTTTGACTGAGATAATTTAAACAAGCTTAAAACATGAATATGAAAAGGGAAGCATGTATCCTTCTTTGTCACTCTAAAATGAAGTTTTTGGGAGGTTTTTCAAATTTCCATGTTTGAAACGACCCAAAACCACTTCTCTTCATATGCTTGACTTCATAAGACAGAGTTCAGGGGTTAGGGGGTATAGATACATGATTTGTCTAGTTTGAATATGTCTAGACCTTGTTTATCAACTTAATTAATTGGCTTACTATATGACATAAGAAAACTATTTGCTTTGGTTTTTCTTTTTCCTGATTTTTTCGATGCCCATTTGAATCTTTGTCAAATCCTAGGTTTGACTGAGATAATTTAAACAAGCTTAAAACATGAATATGAAAAGGGAAGCATGCATCCTTCTTAGTCACTCTAAAATGTAGTTTTTGGGAGGTTTTTGAAATTTCCATGTTTGAAACCCAAAACCACATCTCTTCATGCTTGACTTAATTTATAAGACATAGTTTAGGGGTTAGGGGTAGATACATGATTTGTATGGTTTGATATTTCTAGTCCTTGTTTATCAACTTTAATGCTTACTATATGACATAAGATGACTATGTGATTTGGTTTTTCATTTTTCTGTTTTTTATTTTATTTTTCTGCCCATTTGAATCTTGGTCAAATCCTAGGTTTGACCAAGATTTAGACAAGTTTAACACGTGAAAACGAATAAGTAAGCCTGGATCCTTCTTAGTCACTCAAAAATGTACCAATCGATAGATGTGTTAACTTTGCTTCATGGAAATAATAATGTCACGTAAATGAGTTAACTTGGATTTCCTACCCTTGAATCCATAGGAAACTTTGTTCTAATGCAGTATAATAATCAATCGAGTATTTACACCAACATGTCTGTCACTTACGTGTGGTGCCCACGCGTGAGGTCCCACACTTCAGTGAGCACAAGTCACGTGCAATAGGTACGCAAACTCACACCATCTTCTTTGTCAAGAGAAGACGCATAAGGATGCGTATTGGAAGTCTGTGGGTCCTGGATCCTTCTTAGTCACTCTAAAATGAAGCTTTTGGGAGGTTCTTGAAATTTCCATGTTTGAAACCCAAAACCACTTCTCTTCATGATTTACTTCATAAAACATAGTTTAATTAGAGTTTTAGGGGTAGATATATACATGATTTTTCTGGTTTGAATATATATGTCTCTAGACCTTTGTTTATCAACTTGAATGCTTAATACACATATGACATAAGAATGCTATGTGCTTTGGTATTTCATTCTTTTGATTTTTTTTCTGAATTTTTAGGGCCATTTGAATCTTGGTCAAATCCTTGGTTTGACCAAGATTTAAACAAGTTTAAAACATAAAAATGAAAAGGGAAGTCTGTATCCTTCTTAGTCACTCTAAAATGAAGCTTTTGGGAGGTTTTTAAAATTTCAATGTTTGAAACCCAAAACCACTTCTCTTCACATGCTTGACTTCATAAGACAGAGTTAATTAATTCAGGGGTTAATTACGGGGTATAGATACATGATTTGTGTGGTTTGAATATGTATGGACCTTATTTATCAACAACTTTAATGCTTACTATATGACATAAGAAAACTATTTGCTTTGGTTTTTCTTTTTTCAATTTTTTTTTCAATTTTGATGCCCATTTGAATCTTGTCAAATCCTAGGTTTGACCAAGATAATTTAAACAAGTTTAAAACATGAAAATGAAAAGGGAAGCATGGATCCTTCTTAGTCACTCTAAAATGAAGCTTTTGGGAGGTTTTTGAAATTTCCATGTTTGAAACCCAAAACCACTTCTCTTCACATGCTTGACTTCATAAGACAGAGTTTAGGGGTTAGGGGTATAGATACATGATTTGTCTGGTTTAATATGTCTAGACCTTGTTTATCAACTTTAATGCTTACTATATGACATAAGAAGACTATGTGATTTGGTTTTTCATTTTTCTGTTTTTATTTTTCTGCCCATTTGAATCTTGGTCAAATCCTAGGTTTGACCAAGATATAGACAAGTTTAACACGTAAATGAGTTAACTTGGATTTCCTACCCTTGAATCCATAGGAAACTTTGTTCTAATGCACTATAATAATCAACCGAGTTTTTACACCAACAGGTCTGTCACTTACGTGTGGTGCCCATGCGTGAGGTCCCACACTTCAGTGAGCACAAGTCACGTGCAATAGGTACGCAAACTCCCAGCCATTTTCTTTGTCAAGAGAAAGACGCATCAGGATGCGTATTGGAAGTCTGTGGGTCCTTCTGGATCCTTCGGTCGTCCCTCTAAAAAAAAAAAAAAAAATCTCTCTCATTCTCGGCCGCTCGACTCGCTCGCTCGCTCGCTCGCTCGCACCTCCTGCTCACTGACAAACCCTGCACAAAAGTCAACATCATCACCCGAAAAAGGGGAGACACCATAATTCTCTCCCTTCTTCTCTCCTTCCGAGTGATCCCTCTTCCTCCGAGTTTCACTCGACGGGCAAACACACATGTGCTGCATAGTAATAATAAAAAGGTAGTACTCGTAGAAAAATCGATATACGAATCTGTAATTAAATAGGTTAAACTAGGGTTTTGCCCAGTTCTACAGATCAAGGGTTAAAAAATATCCAACTACGGGGTTCGAACAACACGATTCTAATCCAAGAATTTTTTCGACCTAGGTCACTCAAATGGCCTCAAACTATAGGGTTAGCATCTAGTGCAGTATGTGTGAAAATGTATGCACTATGTGTGCTATAACTTGTATGTCTTTCATATTTGAACCAAATTTGAATAAGTTTGAAATATTTGAAAAGGGGCTTTTGGCTTAAACGTTTGAAACCAAAAACCACTTCTCTTCATGCATGCTTGACTTCATAAGACAGAGTTTAGCTAGGGTTAGGGGATAGATGCATGATTTTCCTGGTTTGAATATGTCTAGACCTTGTTTATCAACTTAATTGAATGCTTACTATATATATGACATAAGAATACTATGTGCCTTGTTTTTTTTTTTTTGATTTTTTTAAAATTTTATGCCCATTTTAATCTTGGTCAAATCCTAGGTTTGAACATGGTTTAAACAAGTTTAAATCATGAATATGAAAAATTAAGCATCTATATATCCTTCTTACTCACTCCAAAATGTAGCTCTTGGGAGGGTTTTTCGAAATTTCCATGTTTGAAACCAAAACCACTTCTCTTCATGCATGCTTGACTTCATAAGATAGAGTTTAGGGTTAGGGGTAGATATATACATGATTTTCTGGTTTGAATATGTCTAGACCTTGTTTATCAACTTGAATGCTTACTATATATATATGACATAATAATGTTATGTCCTTTGGTTTTTCATTCTTTTGTTTTTTTATGAATTTCCATGCCCATTTGAATCTTTTGGTCAAATCCTAGAGGTTTGACCAAGATTTAAACAAGTTTAAAACATGAAAATGAAAAGGGAAGCTTGTATATCCTTCTTAGTCACTCTAAAATGAAGTTTTTGGGAGGTTTTTGAAATTTCCATGTTTGAAACCCAAAACCACTTCTCTTCATGCTAGACTTCATAAGACAATTTAATTAGGGGTTAGGGGTAGATACATGATTTGTCTGGTTTGAATATGTCCAAACCTTGCTTGTTTATCAACTTGAATGCTTACTATATGACATAAGAATGCTTACCATATGTTTGAATTTTAAAAGCATATAGTCTTCTTATGTCATATAGTAAGCATTCAAAAGGTTTTCTTTGAGAGAGTAGCATGCATTCAGAAGTTGATAAATAAGATTTGGACATATTCAAACCAGACAAATCATGTATCTACACCCCCTAACCCTAAACTCTGTCTTATGAAGTCAAGCATGAAGAGAAGTGCTTTTGGGTTTCAAACATGGAAATTTCACAAACCTCCCAAAAGCTTCATTTTACAGTGACTAAGAAGGATCCAGGCTTACCTTTTCATTTTCATGTTTTAAACTTGTTTAACTCTTGGTCAAACCTAGGATTTGACCAAGATTTAAATGGGCATAAAAAATCAGAAAAAAACAAAAAAAATGAAAAACCAAATAACATAGCCTTCTTATGTCATATAGTAAGCATTCAAGTTGATAAACAAGGTCTAGACATTTTCAAACCAGAAAAAGCATGTATCTACCCCTAACCCTAAACTCTGTCTTACGAAGTCAAGCATGAAGAGAAGTGGTTTTGGGTTTCAAACATGGAAATTTCAAAAACCTCGCGAAAGCTTCATTTTAGAGTGACTAAGAAGGATCCATGCTTACCTATTCATTTTCATGTTTTGAACTTGTTTAAACCTTGATAAAACCCAGGATTTTACCTATTTAATCATAGATTCATAGGTCGATTTTTTACTTTTTTATTTTTACTATGCAGCACATGTGTGTTTGCCCGTCCAGTGAAACTCGGAGGAAGAGGGATCACACGGAAGGAGAAGAAGGGATAGCAGTCACGGGGCCCCTCTTATTATTTATGGTGTATATCTTTTTTCTGGTGATGTTGACTGTTGTGCAGCGTTTGTCAGTGCGCAGGAGGTGCGAGGCTGCGAGCGAGCGAGTCGAGCGAGGCCGAGAATGAGAGAGATGTTTTTTTCTTTTTCTTTTCCGTGAGAGGGACAACAGAAGGATCCAGAGACGACTTCCACTACGCATCCTGGTGCGCGTCTTCTCTTGACAAAGAAGATGGATGGGAGTTTGCGTACCTACTAATCTACTATAGTACTACTACTACACAAGAACCATATACATGTCAAACTTTTCAATCATGACCCACATGCATTTTATGTATATATTCAGAACTTTTAATGCATGCATGAAAACTCAGCAAAATATGTGCATTTTGGGTTGTCGCACATAAATGTGCTTTTACTTGTCTGCCACCAATCCAATTTTCATGTTAGGGGGAAACACGACACACGATGGACATTTCCAATGTTTCACGAATTAATTATCTCAATTTGCATCCATATATATATGCGCCTGGTTACTGAAAGATCGAACCAAAGGTGAACTTGAAACGTTTTAATTTTCATGTTTTAAACTTGTTTAAATCTTGGTCAACCCTTGGATTTGACCAAGATTCATAAAAAATTCAAAAACATAGTCTTCTTATGTCATACAGTCAACATTCAACTTGATAAAACAAGATCTAAACATATTAAAAGAAGAATCATGTATCTACCCCCTAACCCTAAACTCTGTCTTTTGAAGTCAAACATGAAGATACGTGGTTTTGGGTTTACAAAATGGAAATTTCAAAAACCTCCGAAAAGCTTAATTTTGGAGTGACTAAGAAGGATACATGCTTACTTTTTCATTTTCATGTTTTAAACTTGTTTAAAGCTTGGTCAAACCTAGCTAGCTTGGATTTGACCAAGACTCAAGTGCGCATAAAAAATTCGAAAAAACCCCCAAAAATGAAAAACCATAACACATAGTCTTCTTGCGTCACATATATTGTAAGCATTCAAGTGTTGATAAACAATATCTAGACATATCAAACAAGAAAAATCATGTATCTATACCCCTAACCCTAAATTTGTCTTATGAAGTCAAGCATGAAGAGAAGTGGTTTGGGTTTTCAAACATGGAAATTTCGAAAACCGCCCAAAAGCTTCATTTCGGACTGACTAAGAAGGATCCATGCTTACCTTTTCATTTTCATGTTTTAAACTTGTTTAAATTCTTGTTCAAACCTAGGATTTGGCCAAGATTCAAATGGGCATAAAAACAATCGAAAAAATCAAAAATGAAAAACCAAAGCACATAGTCTTCTTATGTCACATAGTAAGCCATTCAACTTGATAACAAGGTCTAGACCTATTCAAACCAGAAAAATCATGTATCTACCCCTAACCCTAAACTCATTTGTCTGATGAAGTCAAGCATGAAGAGAAGTGGTTTTGGGTTTCAAACATAGACATTTCAAAAGCCTCCCAAAAGCTTCATTTTGGAGTGATTGAGAAGGATCCATGCTTAATTTTTCATTTTAATGTTTTAAACTTGTTTAAATCTTGGTTAAACCTATGATTTGACCAAAATTTGATTTGGCATGAAAATTCAAAACAAATCAAATAAATAAAAAACCAATGCACATAGTACATCTTCTTATGTCATATACTAAGCATTCAAGTTGATAAGCCAGGTCTAGACATATTCAAACTAGAAAAATCATGTATCTACCCCTAACCCTAAACTCGATTTGTCTTATGAAGTCAATCATGAAGAGGTGTTTTGGGTTTCAGACATGGAAATTTCAAAAACCTTCCAAAAGCTTCATTTTGAAGTTACTAATTAAGAAGGATCACTACAAGAAAAGTTTGGCAAATTTTCTTGTAGTGGATCCAGGCTTAATTTTTCATCTTCATGTTTTAAATTTTGGTCAAACCTAGGATTTGTCCAAGATACAAATGGGCATAAAAATTCAGGGTAGCATCATACCCCCCTCCTTCCCGCGTAGAAAAAGTGTTAGGCGAGTAGTAGAATGGCATGACCAACAAGTTTCAAGTAAAATTTTGAATATGACCAAAATATACCAATTGATAGATGTGTGTGACCCAAGATTGAGCCATGGTACATTTTGCCAACAAAGTAGCAATTGAGTTGGCTTTCTACCTTAGTAGGCGTGCATTGGAAGGATGCATTATGCCGGCAAAGTTTTCAAACGTTCAAACTTTTCCGGTTTCTCATACAGTATTTGGCTCCTTGAGAAGCATTGATGTGATCATATAAGGTTATCCAAAACTTCGCCTTTCCCGTATTTGCCCGAGCACTCGACACCCCTCGTCCCATGGCGACTCCTCCAGCCATAGCCCCGTGCACCCAGGCTCCACGACTCAGCCTCGGAGGGGTGTGCGCTAAAAGCTCGCAAATGTCTGTGTGCCATTGGTGTGCGATGAAGCAGGCGGCTCTGTGTCTTGCTGTGGCTAGACTCCTGGCGCCCTTTGATCTAGGAGAGGGAGAGGAGGGAGGGGGTCCCATGAAGCGGCGGTGGCCCAGGTATCGGCGGCAGCCCAGGCAGCAGCGGCAAAGTGGGCTGGTCGGAGCATAGGCATGCGCCGGGGGCGAACCTCGCCGGGTGAGGATGCTTCCATTGTGAAGAAGCACTTGCCATCCAGGGCTTCGGGTTCGCCAACAAACTCAGCGCCTCGGTCCATGGCGTTGCCGTCGTGGGGACGTCGGGGGCGGCGGCGACGTGCTGCAGCCCCAGCCTTTAGTGGGGACCAAAGTGCGACCGACCACATCACGGCGTCGGCAGCATTGGGGATGCCGATGGGCATCCACTGCCACACACAGATTTGGGAGGTTCTGGCCGGGCCGAGTTCCAAACTTCCATCATCGGAGCCGAGGGCTTGGTACTTCAAATTCCGAATCAGGCAATCCTTCGACCCCAATCAGCTTCTGCCTGTGGTCCAAATCCGAGATATCTTGGCGGCAGCTATGCTGGTTAAGCTTAGCCGGACAGCGGCAATCGACGATCTGCAAAACCTAGATGCCTTCCGAGGATTTGCAGCAGCCGTCAATGCACTCGTGGAGGCATCGCATGCTGGTAGCAGCGGCGAATGCGGGTATGTTGTTTTACTCCCTTTGTATGCTTTTGTCATAAAAATCAATTTGCTAATTCTCATTCGATTGAAAATCAGACCCATTCACCATCAACTCTCAAACAGTGGACACTAGTAATATGTAGAACTAGAAATTACACAAGATTTCTGTACTGCTAGTACTATTACTTCGACGCTACATGTTGTTTACACGAGGAAATTGCACAAACTACCGCTTATTGCTGCCTTCTTGCTTAAAACACTTTTTAAAACTGTAATTTTTTTCCGCACAAACCACCAACTATCGTTTTCTGTTGCAGGGAATTTCAAATTTAGGATTGAGCTGTTTAAGAGCAAATCAGATGATCGGGGACCACCAACTACTATAGTTTTAATTGCAAATAGAATAGATTTTGCAAAATTATGAAACGCACATAACGTTTGAATTACTACAATTTTTTTGAAGGTTTGATATTTTCATCATTTTTGTGTGAATCTTACACCAAGTAACACAACTTTCAGACGGAATACAAAATATTTTCAAACTTCCTAGATTTGATAGCTCAAATATTTTTAATTACTAGTTTTTCAGTATTTTAAAAAGTCGAAACACTATATTTTGGCTGAATGTTAGAAAATATATTTCATGATTATCCCATATTAGTTAAGAAGTACATAAACTAGTAGTAGTAATAAAGAACAGAGGGAGTTTATGGAGATACATCCATTAAGGGCATGTTAGTGTGTGTTGGTGTATTACTTATGCCTTCTTTGGTTAATACACTTCTCAAGTGATCCCCGCAAACCCTCTATTCTTGCCTAGAATACAAAAACTCCCCATCAAAGTATTAGTGCATTTTTTGGATGAGTATTCGAGAGGATTGGGTGAACACCAAGGATTTGCATAGGGAATTGGTACAATTGAATCCTTGGCTGTTTGATTTGTAGGATTGTTTCCGATAGGAATTTTTCCTAAGGATTTCTTTGCACAGATTCCATAGAAAATTAAACATCTACTCATACCTCTTTTTAAGAATGCTTTACTTTTCCTATGGTGGAATCAAACAAAGTTTGGATTCTATGAATTCCTATAGGATTGGAGTGGACATGACATTGCAATCCTACATTTCCCTATTCCTACATCTTTCGGTAGGCATTTGCCTAGAATAAATAACCATGTGTATTACGGAGTAGCAGTAAAATATAGGTTTATTTCTCTAAAGCATCTTGCACTGTACTAGTACATGGCTTAAGAGACAATATTTTTACCATTTTTTTGCGAGAAGACAATATTATTACCATAGTTACTAAGTACATTTTATTGGATGATGAAGTGATAGCCCTCATCAATGCATTGTGAATTATTAGGGCATGGGTCACACGTGATTTACGAGTACACCGCACGATCGAGAGCCGCCGTCCCTCTTTGCTTTTTACCGATGCGGCGGAGCTCCTCCCCACACCCACGAATAACTGAAAGCCACAACTGCTGGGGAAAAGTCTTGCGCCGAGAAAATCTACAACCGTGGTTGAGTACATGTGTTTCTTAAGATACGAGTGCTCCAATGCATTTTTTCTTTCCTTTTACTAATTTACCTTGAAAATCCTGCACGTCCACTTATTTGTGGACGGAGGGAGTATCACGCCAAGAGGAAGTAGGACAATACTTTTGCCAGCTGTTGGCTCTTCTATTGTTCTTGCTCTAAAGAAACCCCGATTGTGAAAGGCCAAGGCGTACTTCTTTTGGTCACGCAAAATTCAAAATACTGCCATGGACATTGAATTGACATGACAACACATAGCTTGGGATGTCCAAATTTGCACGTTAGACCAGTGACTTGTTCTTCACCTTTTCAGAGGGAACAGTGACTTTTTATTATGGGTCTATACACTTTCCAAGAAACAGGAGGAGATGCTGTAGAGTGTAGAGGAGCGAAGTCAAGCGCCCCGCCCCCACCTGCCCTATTTCTGTTCACCTCCATCGTCTACCTCCGCCCCCGCCCGCACCAATCGACCACCTTCCATAGCACACGCCAGTGCCGCCGCCATGCAGCTTTAGAATCAATTCCACCGCCCAGTTTGAGAGCCTCCGTTCTTCATCTTCCCCGCCACCTGCCGCCATCGAACCCAAATTAAACTCCAATCAGTTGAACCCAAACCTCATAGACCCACCCCCTGCCCTGCGATGGCGGCATCGAACAAGGAAAATGATGACTCTGAACTGTTTCAGAAGGTCTTTTCCGAAGGTCCCCTTGAAGAACTCGTAACAAGATGCGACGTCATCACCGCCGCGAGCCTCGTCGGTTCGTCCAAACTATTTTTCGACTCTGCAAATGATAGTGCAACTCTATCTTTTTCTCTCCCGTTTGGCCTCCCATGTGTTCTTCATTCTCACCCGACGAAGGTAGCACGGGATTGCAAGCTGACGCCGCTGGACAGGTTCTCCTCCGACGCTGTGATGCCAGACGGTACGGGTAAGCAGTGGGTAGGTGCCAATGGAGATTGGGTTGCCATGGTTGACACTGGCTTTCCTGCTTGCAAATGGAAACTTGTCAACGTCTACACTCGCCGTGAAATTCCTCTCCCTGTGCCGTTTGAAACCACCCACATTCCAAATATATACCACCACAACCTTCGTGCTATTATATTTCACAAGATATATATTTGCCAAGTTCCCACAGCTGCTGGGGGGTACAAAAATTTCTCTCTTGTTGCTGTTTTTGACATCAGAGTTGCCCTCCTTTGCGGCGAAGATTCTGGATGGACAGTTCTTACAGAGCCCAAGTCCCACATCTTTTACAATTACAGCGATGCAATTCTCCACAATGGGCTTGTGTTTGCCACAACTCATACTGGCACTGTTCACGCATGGAATCCTCAGCAAGCTGGTAATTTTCCTCCGGACGTAAGTAGTGTATGATGAGCTTCATTATTCATGGCTGTAAAGATAATTTTAATGCACAAACTTATTAATTTTCGAACCTGACTGATCTGACTTGGAGGCTTGGGGCATATTTGCTTCGGATGAAATTTCATTGGTATTTAGACTTTTTATTCGAGATGATTACCATAGAAAAATTTGAGGATTGTATAATTAGGAGTTTTATTCTCAGATTGAATTATGTTGGATTTTGACCTCTACTTGAACTTCTTGAAATGAATCCTTTGGTTTCCCATGTGATGTACTGAAATACACCAATATGCTGTATTATTGAATGGAAATGCCATTATATCATCCCATCTGAATCCTAATGCGTTTTCCCAATTCTTACGTTTTCAGATTTGTGCAAACCAAACATACCCTTCTTAACAGTAATTTCGTTTTCAAGCAGGTCCTCCGCTGATCGTAGAGCCACCGCCCATTGTGTTTGAATGGCGGTGTGCACTTGATGATGCTCTTGGCCATGATCACGAGGTCGATTATGGCATGTGGTGGTTAGCAAGATCTATAGATGGTTCTAGACTTCTTCTGATCCATACACTGGGCATTGCTGATGAAAGGGAATATTCCTGTAAAGTTTGCCATACTGCTTCTGATCGTCGTGTTCATCATGGTCGCACTGTTGGCAACTATGCTTCTGGGTTTGGTTGCCTGGTGTTCACGAAGGACACTAGTAAGTTAAATGAAGGTATTCCATGGGAAAAGATTGATGACCTTGGAGAATATTCTCTTTTCCTTGGAGTGAACTATCCGATTATGCTGCCATTAGGCGGTGCAGATGTTGTCCCAGGATGTCTGACGAGAAGAAATTGTGTGTACACCTTGCCGAATGAAGCATGGCTTCGCAATTCGCAGCTGCCTGAAATATGCCGATTCAGTCTGAATCGTGAAGATTGCGCCGTTGGTTTCCAAACCAACGCCTTGGAGAAAACATGCAAAACAAAAAAAGATAGGTACCTGGTAAAGACACCGCTTTGGTTCATCCCAAACTTCGCCAACGCCCCGGATTGGAACAAGTGTGATGTTTAATTCTGAAACAGGGCCTGCAGCCATTGTAGCTACTGATAGTATGTAATTTCATAGCTAATGAACGAGGCAATTGTGGTCTACTAGTTACAACTGTTTTGTAAAGAGGTGGTCTATAAGTATACCCCTCTCTTCATTGATGCATTTGTGGTCTACTTGATGGTACTCTTAAATATATGGGTGTGGCTCCTCAACACATAATGTGGGAGTATTATTGTGTTAAAGTTGAAGGCTTGATCAACTATAGGTTCACTTCTCTAGTTACATTACTAGGTACTCCGGTTGGCTATGTTGTGATGAAATTGTGTTCTGTTGTTCGGTGAAGACAAAAGTAGAACTATGGTATGCTTATGTTTAAGAGCAAGCGAGGGTTTAGCTTGAGATGTTAAAATTCAGATTTGAACTATTTTTTGATATGGAAATTTGAAATATATATGGTACTGTATATGATTATGTGTAACAACAAGCGACGAAAGGGCTGATGCTCCTATTCCTTGTCGGCGGGAGGACTATGTGTGCGGCGACTTGAGCCAAATTAGAAGGCCATAGCTATGTTGATTGGTCCTTGAAGTTGGAGGGGCTAGGATTTCGGATGAGCGGAGTGGGGGAAGTTGTTGCTCATGGAACATAAGTCCTTAAAATAGTAATGTTAGTATATAGGAGTACAAGGTATATACTTGTACTATTTTAGTACTATAATAAGTATATCGGGTTCATCAAAAAGAATTATCTCGGGTTCACAACCACGTGGGGTCAAGGTGAGGGAAAGTTGGTCAATACCTCTTACCGCTATATCCCCGCCCCAAGTTCTAATGCGCAAGTGCTGTTATTTTTTTTAAGGGAAATAGTGGTTCCTCTCTCCCGGAAACATGCCCCGCATCTCCACCTCCTAGTATCGTAGTACTACTACTGCATCTTCTCCAAAAAAAACCCTCTTCTGTCTCTTTCTCCCGTTCACCCCTCTCTCCCTTGCATTGGATTACCGACTCCAATGAAGCAGAAGCGTAAGATTGAGGAGATTCCTGATTGCTACCACCAGTCCATGGGGTGGGGCAACCTCCACTACCCACTGGTGGAGAACATAGCCGAGCGGGCGGATATCCTCAGCACTGGTCGCCTCGCTCGAGGCATGATCGGCATGCGGCATGCCATCCGCGGAGCGCATAAGGTTCCGTTCGGTTTACCGAGCCTGCTCCACTGCGACCCCGAGACATGGCCAGACGACCGCGACAATACTGTAAGAGTATTTATTTATTTACTCATCTCGTTTCAGCTTGTGTTTTTTCAATCAACTTTTCTTATTGCCAAACATCATGCATGAATTTAGACTCAACATAATCACCTGATTTGGGAGTACTGTAAGGTTTGCTGCCTTCACTATGCACATGTACTCTTCGGAATTGCTTTATTTATCCATTATATCTGTGCTTCAGTTCTGCACAATCCGCTCTTCATTCTGTCGAATACCTTGCATGCATAGACAATTTTGAAACAAATCCTATTTGCAGGGCATTCACGCGTTGCTGATGCCATTAGACAAGCCGACAGTTCCAGCATTTATCCATACCAAGGAGGAACTGGATGGACATGGACCCATGCACTGGGTGGGTTGTAACGGCGACTGGGTGGCATTTGTCCAGCAGGACGGGCACTTGACGATCCGCAACATATACATATCAGATACTATTATACCTCTTCCATCTCTGCAAGATGCAGGAATTTCTTTGGGCCCTACTAGTGAATGGTGGCATGGCAGCCCACCATTCCTGTTCAAATACAAAATAGATAAAAGTTTGGAACTGCTCAAAGTACGGATCGTCAAGAGGCCGTACAAAGATGATCTAGCAGGGCCATGGCATTACGAGGTAATCGTTGTATTTGACGAATTGATTGCTATCCTACAAGCGCCCCTAGAAAAGGAGTGGAATATCCTGAGAAACCCTGAATTCTTTGATAGAAACAGCTATGTCGATGCCATGGGCATTCCTGGATATGGTACAAGTTCACACCTACATCGTGTATACGCAGTTACATATCCGTATGGAGATGTTCTGGTTTGGGAACCATATACCTGTGGTGAGTCTTTGTTTTATGTCTTAACTAGTAAATGGCATGCTGCACATGTTGGACCAATTACGATTCGCAATACTGATGTATAAAAGTTGCGTTCTAAATGTTGTTCAAACTTTCAATACAACTAATAATTTGGTTATACCATCAAAATAAGTGTGAGCATACAGTTTATAAATATGAACAAAAATTTGGAACCTTTCTTAATCACTATCAAGTGGGACGTGTGATATCGGTGTGAGACTGCTCTGATTTTTCTTCATAATGGAAACATGACGGTTCTAGAAACACGTGGACACTGGTGTGGTATTTTTTTCACGCGAATACCTCTAATCCCAACCGTTAGATTTTGGACACCAACAGTTGGAATTGCTGCGACATGTCTTGTTAAAAACTGGTGCCTTATAGTAGTAGAAAATAGAAGATAGAAGAGAAGAGATAATTTTCAGTGTAGTTCCTACTTGCTGCATTGTGGTTGATCTTTGTGCATTGCAGGGACACATGCAGCCCCGCGTCTCATTGACGCCCCTGTCATTGAAGATGAAGAAGCAGAAGTGGCTGCAATTTTCGCTCAAATCGAGGGAGATGCTGTCATGGAAGATGATGAAGCAAATGTGGCTCAAGGCGATGGAGGTGCCGATGAAGATAATGATGCTGATGAAGAAGAATTAGAAGAAGAAGAATTAGAAGAAGACGAATTTGATGATGAAGAATTAGATGATGAAGAATTAGATGATGATGGTGATAATCATAATTATGAAGATGAAGATGTATTTCTTGGATTTTCTGACCAGCGCACTTGGTTCCTGGCACCAATGAGAGCAGAGTCCATTACTGGTGAATCTGATCTCGCGTGGATTCAGGTTAAAGGTTATCGGCCCATCCTCGGTCCTCCAATATTACATATGGGTAACAAGCTGAGGTCTTATCCTTTGGTACGGTGCTACGTTTTCTTGAGATCTGCCCATACCTTGGACCCTGTAGAAGAGGCAAGGTGGGAAAGATTGAACAATTTGAAGGGGCGTTCTTTATTTCTTGGACTCAATCACCCAATTTTCATGCTACCCCCGCCAGTCGACGCAGAGGCTGCAGAACCAGATTTCCAATTGTTCAAACCTGACTGTGTCTTTGCTACCCACAATCGCGCCCGTGATACATGGATACGTCCAAGGCCAAATTGGTGCAGAATGCACGTCAATGGAGGTCCTGCCATAGGCTCAAGATTGCAGTACAAAAAAGAGAAGACTGAACATAGAGCCGAAGCACCCATGTGGTTCGTCCCAACACTTCCACCTGTTTTTCCTTGAGAAATAAGAGACAGATGGTGACCTTATTTTATAGAGAAAACATAGTGTTCGTGAACTTAACCTCATGAACATTCGCTGTTCGGTTTTTGCTGAAATCAAAATTTTGCAGAGATGAAGATCTTTGTTTGAATCCCGTGCTGAACATATTTTTCACAAATTAGCTACCCGTATTGTGATGAATACATGCTGGTTTGTTGTTTGGTGCAGTAGCAGACATGAAGATCTTTGTCCTGAATACCACAATGGACATCTTTTTTTTCTTCAAAAATTAGCTAAGCTCACGCTATTAGGCGCAAATGCCTATTAAGAGATTTGGTGCTCTTGGGCACCATTGCTCCTGCTATTTTAGAAAAAAATAAAAAAAAATTTATTTGTTCAAAAAATTAGAAAACAAATCATGGAGTAGCTAATGAATTGTCCCATAAACGTGCAAAATTTCAGTTTCAAATAAAAAAAATTCTGGGCTACACAAAAGTAACAAACGTGTGGATCTGGGTATGCATATTTCAAATCTCCAAATTTCAACAGATTGTCTTTTTTGTGTAGTCTACAATATAAAGAATATCATATTAAAATTTTACACGCTTGTAGGTTACTTTATTTATTATGTCTACATTCATTTTCAGATTTTTTTGAAACAAATATGTATGCTATTTGATTTTTTTTAAACAGCAGAGCACTGGTGCCCATTAGCCAAAGACACTTTTCGCAAATGCCTACAATAAAGGAACGGATGGTGACCTTATTTTATAGAGAAACCATAGTGTTTGTGAAGTTAAAGTCATGAACACACGCTGTTCGGTTTTTGGTGAAATCAAAATTTAGCAGAGATGAAGATCTTTGTTTGAATCCCGTGATGAACACATTTTTCCTAAATTAGCTACCAGTATTGTGATGAATACATGCCGGTCTGTTTTTCGGTGGAGTAGCAGACATGCAGGGGATCGAAAGAAACGGCAAAGTAGCCAGAAATCAGGGGTCAAATATAAATTCGAGAAAGGAAACGTTTATTCAACAGTCAGGCTGACATGTGGGACGTATCTTGCAGCCGCAGCCCCAACATTTATCATTCAGAGAGGATGACATGTGGGACCCACGAACCAGTATCGTTCTCGGCGTTTCTCAAAGGGGGCAGGAGATCGAAAGAAAAAGGCAAGTAGCTCGAAATCAGGTGTCTTAAAAATCCAAGAAAGGAAAGGTTTATCGCACAAAGAGGCTGACATATTGTACCCAGTTTGCAGCAGCGTCATCAACGTTTCAAAGGCGGTGGAGTTCGAAAGAAAAAGGCAAATAGCCAGAAATTAGGGGTCAAAAATAAATCCAGCAAAGGAAACTTTTATCGTACAAAGAGGCTGACATGTGGGACCCAGCCAGCAGCGTCCTCAACGTTTCTAAGGTGGCAGGCAATGGAAAAAAGGCAAATAGCCAGAAATTAGGGGTCAAAAATAAATGCAACAATAGAAACTCTTATTGTTCATAGAGGCTGACATGTTGGACCCATGAGCCAGCAGGGCCCTCAACGTTTCAAAGGCGTCACGGGATCAAAAGAAAAGAACCAAGTAGTCATTAATTAGGTGTCAAAAATAAATCCAAGAAAGTAAATGTTTTACTTTTCATAGAGGCTGTCATATGGGACCCATGAGCCAGCAGCGTCCTCAACGTTTCTAAGGCGGCTGGGGATCGAAAAAAAAGCGAAGTAGCCATTAATTAGGGGTCAACTATAAATCCAAGAAAAGAAATGTTTATTGTTCTTAGAGGCTGACATGTGGGAGCTATGCGCCAGCAGCGTCCTCATCGTTTCAAAGGCGGTCGGGGATCCAAAGAAAAAGGCAAATAGCCAGAAATCAGGGGTAAAAAAAATCCAAGAAAAGAAATATTATTGTTCATAGAGGCTGGCATGTGGGACCCATGAGCCAGCAGCGTCCACAATTTCAAAGGCGGCACAGGATCGAAAGAAAAAGGCAAGTGACCAAAAATCAGGGGGTAAAAAATCCAAGAAAAAAACTTTATTGTACATAGAGGATGACATGCGGGTCCCATGAGCCAACAACTTACTCGTCGTTTCAGAGGGCCGAGGCGGCATGAGATCGAAAGAAAAAGGAAAGTGACCAAATATCAGGAGCAAAAAATAATCCATGAAAAGAAACTTTCATTGTACATAGAGGATAACATAGGGTCCCATGTTGTAGCAGCGGTCTGAACGTTTCAAGGACGGCATGAGATCGAAAGAAAAAGGCAAGTGACCAAATATCAGGAGCCAAAAATAATCCAAGAAAAGAAACTTTTATTGTACCTTTGAGAGTCGGCATGAGATTGAAAGAAAAAGGCAAGTGACCAAATATCAGGAGCCAAAAACCTAGAAAAGAAACTTTTATTGTACATAGAGTATGACATGCGGGTCCCATGACGCTGCAGCATCCTCAACGTTTCCAAGGCGGCAGGGGATCAAATGAAAAGGAAATAGCCAAAAAGCAGAGGGTGAAAAAAATCGAAGAAAAGAAACTTTTATTGTTCGTAGTGGATGACATGTGGGACCCATGAGGCAGCAGCATCCTCAACGTTTCCAAGCAGCAGGGGATCGAAAGAAAAAGGAAATAGCCAAAAATCAGAGCGTGAAAAATAATCCAAGAAAAGAAACTTTTATTTTACATAGAGGATGACATGTGGGTCCCATTTTGCAGCAGCGGTCTCAATGTTTCATATGCGGCTTGAGATCAAAAGAAAACGAAAGTAGCCCGAAATTAGGGGGAATAAAACTCCAAGAAAAGAAAGTTTTTTGTACATAGAGGATGACATACGGGTCCCAAGGCGGCAGGGGAACAAAAGAAAAAGGAAATAGCCAAAAATCAGAGGGGTGAAAAAAAATCCAAGAAAAAAGAAAATTTTAGAGTTCATAGTTCATAGAGGATGACATGCGGGTCCCATGAGGCAGCAGCGTCCACAACGTTTCCAAGGCGGCACACAGGAACAAAAGAAAAAGGATGTACCCCTGCTGGGCCTTTTGATCAAAAAATAATCCAAGATAAGGAAGATATAAATTGGGGCTGCCTGGCCATCTGGGCCTTCTAACCTGCTGGACGTCTTTTGACTCGTACAATTTCAGCCCACTCCAAAACAAGAAAGTCCTATGCTTCGCAAAAACAAAACAAAAACAAGGAGATTCATATTAGTTCGTTTATGTAAAAATAAAGATTTAATTTATCCGTTTGCAATAGCTCAGAGCGAAATACACTTTTTATTGTCTGTAAAATAATCAAGATATCACATGTTTCTTGTACGGGGAGGCTGACATCGGGACCCATGAGCCAGCAGCGTCGTCAAAGTTTTAAAGGCGGCAGGGGATCGAAAGAAAAAATAAATCAAAAATCAGTGGGTAAAAAAATCGAAGAAAAGAAACATTTATCGTTCTGAGAGGATGACATGCGGGACCCATGTGGCAGCAGCATCCTCAACGTTTCCAAGGCAGCACGGGATCCAAAAAAAGGCAAAATAGCCAGAAATTAGGGGTCAAAATAACTCCAAGAAAAGAAAGGTTTATCGTCCATAGAGTCTGACATGTGGGACCCATTAGCGAGCAGATTCTTCAACGTTCAAAGGCGGCAGGGGATCAAAAGAAAAAGGAAGTAGCCAGAAATTAGGGGTAAAAAATAACTCCAACAATGGAAACTTTTATTGTTCATAGAGGATGACATGCGGGACCCATGAGCCAGCAGCTTCCTCAACGTTTCAAAGGCGGCATGGGATCGAAAGAAAAAGGCAAGTGACCAAATATCAGGAGCCAAAAATAATCCAAGAAAAGAAACTTTATTGTACATAGAGGATGACATGCGGGTCCCATTTAGCAGCAGCGGTATCACCGTTTGAGATGCGGCAGGAGGTCTCGAAAGAAAAAGGCAAGTGACCAAATATCAGGAGCCAAAAAAAATCCAAGAAAAGAAAGTTTTATAGTACATAGAGGATGACATGCGGGTCCCATTTAGCATCAGCGGTATCACCGTTTGGGAGGCAGGGGATCGAAAGAAAAAGGCAAGTGACCAAATATGAGGTGCCAAAAATAATCAAAGAAAAGAAAGTTTTCAACGTTTCAAAGGCGGCAGGGGATCAAAAGAAAAAGGAAGTAGCCAGAAATTAGGGGGCAAAAATAACTCCAAGAAAGGAAACTTTTATTGTTCGTAGAGGATGACATGGGGGACCCATGAGCCAGCAGCTTACTCAACGTTTCAAAGGTGGCATGAGATCGAAAGAAAAAAACGCAAGTGACCAAATATGAGGTGCCAAAAATAATCAAAGATTTATTGTACATAGAGGATGACATGCGGGTCCCATTTTGCAGCAGCGGTCTCAATGTTTGAAATGCGGCTTGAGATCAAAAGAAAAAGAAAGTAGCTAGAAAGTAGGGGGTCAAAAAAAAATCCAAGAAAAGAAAGTTGATGGACATAGAGGTTGACATGCGGGTCCCATGTGCCAGCAGCTTACTCAACGTTTCAAAGGGGCCAGGGGATCAAAAGTAAAAGGCAAGTGACGAAATATCAGGAGCCAAAAATCAGAGGGTGAAAAAAATCCAAGAAAACAAACTTTTATAGCACATAGAGGATGACATGCGGGTCCCATGAGCCAGCAGGTTCCTCAACGTTTCAAACGTGGCATGAGATCGAAAGAAAAAGGCAAGTGACGAAATATCAGGAGCCAAAAATAATTCAAGAAAAGAAACTTGATTGTACATAGAGGATGACATGCGGGTCCCATGTGTAAGCAGCTTACTCAACGTTTCCAAGGCGGCAGGGCATCAAAAGAAAAAAGGAAATAGACAAAAATCAGAGAGTGAAAAAAACCATAGAAAATAAACTTTTATAGCACATAGAGGATGACATGCGGGTCCCACGAGCCAGCAGGTTCCTCAAAGTTTCAAACGTGGCATGAGATCGAAAGAAAAAAGGCAAGTGACCAAATATCAGGAGCCAAAAATAATCCAAGAAAAGAAAGTTTATTGTACGTAGAGGATGACATGCGGGTCCCATTTTGCAGCGGTATCACCGTTTGAGAGGCTGCACGGGATCGAAAGAAAAAGGCAAGTGACCAAATATCAGGAGCCAAAAATAATCCAAGAAAAGAAATTTTATTGTACGTAGAGGATGACATGCGGGTCCCATTTTGCAGCAGCGGTCTCAACGTTTCCAAGGCGGCACAGGACCAAAAGAAAAATGAAGTAGCCAGAAATCAGGGGGTGAAAAAAATCCAAGAAGAAAGATTTCAATTGGGCTGCATCTGGACATCTGGGCTTTCGAACTATCCTGCTTGGCCTTTTGACTCGTACAATTTCAGCCCACTCCAAAACAGGAAAGTTCCGAATTTTCTAAAAAAACAGGAAAGTCCTATGCTTCGCAAAGACAAAAAAACAAGGAGATTCAACATATAAGTTTGTTTATGTAAAAATAAAGATTTAATTATCCGTTTGAAATAGCTCAGAGCGCAATACATTGTTTATTGTCTGCAAAATAATCAAGATATCATATGTTTCTTGTACGGGGAGGCTGACATCGGGGACCCATGAGCCAACAGCGTCGTCAACGTTTTAAAGGCGGCAGGGGATGGAAAGAAAAAATAAACCAAAAATCTGTTGGTAAAAAATCCAAGAAAAGAAACATTTTCGTTCTGAGAGGATGACATGCGGGACCCATGAGGCAGCAGCATCCTCAGCGTTTATTGTTCATAGAGGTTGACATGTGGGACCCGTGAGCCAGCGGCGTCCTCAACGTTTTAAAGGCTGCAGGTGATCGAAAGAAAAAATAAGCCAAAAATCGTTTGGTCAACAAAATCCAAGAAAATAAACATTTACCGTTCTGAGAGGATGACATGCGGGACCCATGAGGCAGCAGCATCCTCAACGATTCCAAGGCGGCAGGGGAAATATCCAGAAATTAATGAGGGGTTCAAAATAAATCCATCAAAGGAAACTTTTATTGTTCATAGAGGATGACATGTGGGACCGACCTGCCAACAGCGTCCTCATCGTTTCAGAGGGGGCAGGAGATCAAAAGAAAAAGGCAAATAGCCAGAAATTAGGGGTAAAAAATAACTCCAAGAAAGGAAACTTTTATTGTTCGTAGAGGATGACATGCGGGACCCATGAGCCAGCAGCTTACTCAACGTTTCAAAGGCGGCATGAGATCGAAAGAAAAAGGCAAGTGACAAAATATCAGGAGCCAAAGATAATCCAAGAAAAGAAACTTTATTGTACGTAGAGGATGACATGCGGGTCCCATTTAGCAGCAGCGGTCTCAACGTTTCAAATGCGGCTTGAGATCAAAGAAAAAGAAAGTTGATTGTACATAGAGGATGACATGCGGGTCCCATGAGTCAGCAGCTTACCATACGTTTCCAAGGCGGCAGGGGATCAAAAGAAAAAGGAAATAGCCAAAAATCAGAGGGTGAAAAAAATAAAGAAAATAAACTTTTATAGTACATAGAGGATGACATGCGGGTCCGATGAGCCTGCAGGTTCCTCAACGTTTCAAACGTGGCATGAGATCGAAAGAAAAAGGCAAGTGACCAAATATCAGGAGCCAAAAATAATTCAAGAAAAGAAACATGATTTACATAGAGGATGACATGCGGGTCCCATTTAGCTGCAGCGGTATCACATTTGAGAGGCAGCGGGGATCGAAAGAAAAGTCAAGTGACCAAATATGAGGTGCCAAAAAAATCCAAGAAAAGAAAGTTTTATAGTACATAGAGGATGACATGCGGGTCCCATTTAGCAGCAGGGTATCACCGTTTGAGAGGCGGCAGGTGATCGAAAGAAAAAGGTAAGTGACCAAATATGAGGTGCCAAAAATAATCCAGGAAAAGAAAGTTTTATAGTACATAGAGGATGACATGCGGGTCCCAGTTAGCAGCAGCGGTATCACCGTTTGAGAGGCGGCAGGTGATCGAAAGAAAAAGTCAAGTGAAAAAATATGAGGTGCCAAAAAAATCCAAGAAAAGAAAGTTTTATAGTACATAGAGGATGACATGCGGGTCCCATTTAGCAGCAGCGGTATCACCGTTTGAGAGGCAGGTGATCGAAAGAAAAGGCAAGTGAAAAAATATCAGGAGCCAAAAATAATTCAAGAAAAGAAAGTTTTATAGTACATAGAGGATGACATGCGGGTCCCACAGCAGCGGTATCACCGTTTGAGAGGCGGATCGAAAGAAAAGGCAAGTGACCAAATTTGAGGTGCCAAAAATAATCCAGAAAAGAAAGTTTTATAGTACATAGAGGATGACATGCGGGTCCCGTTAGCAGCAGCGGTATCACCGTTTGAGAGGCGGCAGGGGATCGAAAGAAAAAGGCAAGTGAAAAAATATGAGGAGCCAAAAATAATTCAGAAAAGAAAGTTTTATAGTACATAGAGGATGACATGGGTCCCGTTAGCAGCAGCGGTATCACCGTTTGAGAGGCGGCAGGGATCGAAAGAAAAGGCAAGTGACCAAATTTGAGGTGCCAAAAATAATCCAGGAAAAGAAAGTTTTATAGTACATAGAGGATGACATGCGGGTCCCAGTTAGCAGCAGCGGTATCACCGTTTGAGAGGCGGCAGGGGATCGAAAGAAAAAGGCAAGTGACCAAATTTGAGGTGCCAAAAATAATCCATGAAAAGAAAGTTTTATAGTACATAGAGGATGACATGCGGGTCCCAGTTAGCAGCAGCGGTATCACCGTTTGAGAGGCGGCAGGGGATCGAAAGAAAAAGGCAAGTGACCAAATTTGAGGTGCCAAAAAAAACTCCAAGAAAAGAAAGTTGATTGCACATAGAGGATGACATGCGGGTCCCATTTAGCAGCAGCGGTCTCAACGTTTCCAAGGCGGCAAGGGATCAAAAGAAAAAGGAAGTAGCCAGAAATCAGGGGGTCAAAAAAATCCAAGAATAGAAAGAATTTTGGTTCATAGAGGATGACATGCGGGACCCATGATCCTGCATCGTAAACGGCTCGTTGAACGAGATGGCGCGATGTAGAAAAAAAACAATGCCAGAGAGGCTGCCATCTGGGCCCTACATCCCTCGGCGGTGCGGATTTGCGTTGACTCGGCCGGCGAACCCGAGATTTCGAGATGCACCACGTCCCGGGCCACCATACGCCACGTTTTGGCCGCTTTCGTCGGGCTAGGTGGCCTCAAAAACGAGAAAAAAAAGTTTTGACATGCACCACGGAGGGACCAAAATCGTCGGCCATGGTACACCAGCAACCACGGCGCGACTTCAACTTCGTCGGCCATGGCAACTTTTCTTGTAGTGCTTAAAGCCTCCGTCGCGAAACCCCCAGTACCGAGAGCCACGATACGGAAAACCTTCCAGAGACGCCGCCGCCGCGAATCCCATCTCGAGGGATTCAGGAGATCGCCTCCGGCACCCCCCGGAGAGGGGATTCATCTCCCGGAGGACTCTTCATCGCCATGATCGCCTCCGGAGTGATGAGTGAGTAGTTCACCCCTGGACCATGGGTCCATAGCGGTAGCTAGATGGTCGTCTTCTCCTTGTTGTGCTTCATTGTTGGATCTTGTGAGCTTCCTAACATGATCAAGATCATCTATCTGTAATACTATATGTTGTGTTTGTCGGGATCCGATGGATAGAGAATACTATGTTATGGTGATTATCAATCTATTGTTTATGTGTTGTTTATGATCTTGCATGCTCTCCGTTATTAGTAGAGGCTCTGGCCAAGTTTGTACTCTTAACTCCAAGAGGGAGTATTTATGCTCGATAGTGGGTTCATGCCTTCATTGACACCTGGGACAGTGACAGAAAGTTCTAAGGTTGTGATGTGTTGTTGCCACTAGGGATAAAACATTGATTCTATGTCTAAGGATGTAGTTGTCGATTACATTACGCACCATACTTAATGCAATTGTCTGTTGCTTTGCAACTTAATACTGAATGGGGTTCGGATGATAACCTGAAGGTGGACTTTTTAGGCATAGATGTAGTTGGATGGCGGTCTATGTACTTTGTCGTAATGCCCAATTAAATCTCACTATATTTATCATATCATGTATATGCATTGTTATGCCCTTCTCTATTTGTCAATTGCCCGACTGTAATTTGTTCACCCAACATGCTTTTATCTTATGGGAGAGACACCTCTAGTGAACTGTGGACCCCTGTCCTATTCTTTACATAGCATACAATCTACTGCAATTGTGTTTCTGTTTTCTTGCAAACAATCATCTTCCACTCGATACGCTTAATCCTTTGTTACAGAAAGCCGGTGAGATTGACAACCTCACTGTTTCGTTGGGGCAAAGTACTTTGGTTTTGTTGTGCAGATTCCACGTTGGCGCCGGAATCCCTGTTGTTGCGCCGCATCACATTTCGCCACCATCAACCTTCAACGTGCTTCTTGGCTCCTACTGGTTCGATTAAACCTTGGTTTCTTTCTGAGGGAAAACTTGCTACTGTGCGCATCATACCTTCCTCTTGGGGTTCCCAACGAACGTGTGAGTTACACGCCATCAAGCTCTTTTTCTGGCGCGTTGCGGGGAGATCAAGACACGCTGCAAGGGGAGTCTCCACTTCTCAATCTCTTTACTTTGTTTTTGTCTTGCTTTATTTACTACTTTGTTTGCTGCACCTAAACAAAACACACACAAATTAGTTGCTAGTTTTACTCTATTTACTGTCTTGCTCTCTATATCAAAAACACAAAAAAATTAGTTACTTGCATTTACTTTATCTAGTTTGTTTTATTTACCGCTACTAAAATGAGTAATCCTGAAGTTGAAGTTCGTTCTTTTAAGCAACAAGGTGGAGAAAGTTTTAAAGATGCTTGGTACAGAATTAGTAATGCTCATCATAGGTGCATTAAGAAACACTCCACCACTATCCTTCTTAGGAACTTTTATGTTGGTTTATCTAGTTGGAATAGGTATGTTCTTGATGCTCTTTCGGGAGGTAATTTCCTAGGTACTCCCGCTTTAGAAGCTAGTTGCATCATTGAGAGTCTAGTTGGAATACCACCTGTTAATGAAGTTAAAATTGAAATCTCTCTTGAAGATGTTATGAAAAAATTGGAAACCATAGAGAAAAATTTTCCAAGTGTTGAAACTAAATTGGGAATGTTATTTGACAAAACTTATGAACTTGATAAATCCTTAGGAGGAATTGATGAAAGAATTAGTGTCCTAGGAACTTGTGTTGTCCATGATAATCAAACCAATAGGATTGATGAACTTGAAAAAGCTATGGGAACCTTGGGTTCAACCTTTTCTTCTCTCAAGTATAATGAGAAAGCTTATGTGGGTAAAGAGCAAAAATTCATGTATGCCTCTAAAGTGCCTAAACAAAAGAATTACTATAGGCCTAAAATTGCTAAAACCCCTAGCACCACCATAGAAAATTTAGATAATGGAGCATCTAAAGCACCCTCTGCAACAAGTTGTGCTTGTATGAAGAATAATGATGTTGATGCTTCTACTCTCGATGTTACTTGATTCACACTTTCTGCGCCTAGCTGAAAGGCGTTAAAGAAAAGCGCTTATGGGAGACAACCCATGTTTTTACTACAGTACTTTGTTTTATATTTGAGTCTTGGAAGTTGTTTACTACTGTAGCAACCTCTCCTTATCATGTTTTTGTGCCAAGTAAAGTTTCTATGACAAAGTTGATGTTATATTTGGGATCGCTGCGCAGAAACAGCATTGCTGTCTGTCACGAATCTGGGCACAGTTCTCTGTAGAAAATTCGAAAAAATCTGCCAATTTACGAGCGTGATCCTCAGATATGTACGCAACTTTTATTAGTTTTGAGTTTTTCCATTTGAGCAAGTCTGGTGCCAGCTTTAAATTCGTCTTTACGGACTGTTCTGTTTTTGACAGATTCTGCCTTTTATTTCGCATTGCCTCTTTTGCTATGTTGGATTCATTTCTTTGATCCATTAATGTCCAGTAGCTTTATGCAATGTCCAGAAGTGTAAAGAATGATTGTGCCACCTCTGAACATGTGAATTATTAATTGTGCACTAACCCTCTAATGAGTTTGCTTGAAGTTTGGTGTGAAGGAAGTTTTCAAGGGTCAAGAGAGGAGTATGATATACTATGATCAAGAGGAGTGAAAGCTCTAAGCTTGGGGATGCCCCCGTGGTTCACCCCTGCATATTTTAAGAAGACTCAAGTGTCTAAGCTTGGGGATGTCCAAGGCATCCCCTTCTTCATCGACAACATCATCAGGTTCCTCCCCTGAAACTATATTTTTATTCAGTCACATCTTGCGTTCTTTACTTGGAGCGTCGGTTTGTTTTTGTTTTTGTTTTGTTTGAATAAAATGGATCCTAGCATTCACTTTGTGGGAGAGAGACACGCTCCGCTGTTGCATATGGACAAATATGTCCTTAGGCTTTACTCATAATGTTCAAGGCGAAGTTTCTTCTTCGTTAAATTGTTATATGATTGGAATTGGAAAATGCTACATGTAGTAATTCTAAAATGTCTTGGATAATGTGATACTTGGCAATTGTTGTGCTCATGTTTAAGCTCTTGCATCATATGCTTTGCACCCATTAATGAAGAAATACATAGAGCTTGCTAAAATTTGATTTGCATATTTGGTCTCTCTAAGGTCTAGATAATATCTAGTATTGAGTTTTGAACAACAAGGAAGACAGTGTAGAGTCTTATAATATTTACAATATGTCTTTTATGTGAGTTTTGCTGCACCGGTTCATCCTTGAGTTTGCTTCAAATAACCTTGCTAGCCTAAGCCTTGTATCGAGAGGGAATACTTCTCATGCATCCAAAATCCTTGAGCCAACCACTATGCCATTTGTGTCCACCATACCTACCTACTACATGGTATTTCTCCGCCATTCCAAAGTAAATTGCTTGAGTGCTACCTTTAAAATTCCATCATTCACCTTTGCAATATATAGCTCATGGGACAAAATAGCCTTAAAAACTATCGTAGTATTGAATATGTACTTATGCACTTTATCTTTTATTAAGTTGCTTGTTGTGCGATAACCATGCTTCTGGGGAACGCCATCAACTATTGTTGAATATCATGTGAGTTGCTATGCATGTCCGTCTTGTCTGAAGGATCTATCATTTTAGTGGTTGGAGCATGCAAAATTGTTAGAGAAGAACATTGGGCCGCTAACTAAAGCCATGAATCATGGTTGAAGTTTCAGTTTTGGACATATATCCTCAATCTCATATGAGAATAATAATCATTGCTACATGCTTATGCATTTAAGAGGAGTCCATTATCTGTTGTCCATGTTGTCCCGGTATGGATGTCTAAGTTGAGAATAATCAAAAGCGAGAAATCCAAAATGCGAGCATTCTCCTTAGACCTTTGTACAGGCGGCATGGAGGTACCCCTTTGTGACACTTGGTTGAAACATGGCATGCAAAGATCCGGTAGTCCAAGCTAAGTAGGACGAGGTGCGGACACTATTAGTATACTATGCATGAGGCTTGCAACTTGTAAGAAATAATTTACATAACTCATATGCTTTACTACTACCGTTGACAAAATTGTTTCATGTTTTCAAAATAAAAGCTCTAGCACAAATACAACAATCGATGCTTTCCTCTTTGAAGGACCATTATTTTAGTTTTATTGTTGAGTCAATTTACCTATCTCCCTCCACCTTAAGAAGCAAATACTTGTGTGAACTGTGCATTGATTCCTACATATTTGCATATTGCACTTGTTATATTACTTTATGTTGACAATATCCATGAGATATACATGTTATAAGTTGAAAGCAACCGCTGAAACTTAATCTTCCTTTGTGTTGTTTCAATACCTTTACTTTGATTTATTGCTTTATGAGTTAACTCTTATGCAAGACTTATTGATGCTTGTCTTGAAGTACTATTCATGAAAAGTCTTTGCTATATGATTCACTTGTTTACTCATGTCATTACCTTTGTTTTGATCGCTGCATTCATTACATATGTTTACAAATAGTATGATCAAGATTATGATGGCATGTCACTTCAGAAATTATCTTTGTTATCGTTTTACCTGCTCGGGACGAGCAGAACTAAGCTTGGGGATGCTGATACGTCTCCAACGTATCGATAATTTCTTATGTTCCATGCTACTTTATTGATGATACCTACATGTTTTATGCACATTATATGTCATATTTATGCATTTTACGGAACTAACCTATTAACAAGATGCCGAAGAGCCCCTGTTTTCTGCTATTTTTGGTTTTAGAAATCCTAGTAAGGAAATATTCTCGGAATTGGACGAAATCAACGCCCAGGGTCCTATTTTTGCACGAAGCTTCCAGAAGACCGAAGAGGGAAGGAAGTGGGGCCACGAGGCGCCGTCACCATAGGGCGGCGCGGCCCGGCCCTGGCCGCGCCGACCTATGGTGTGGGGCCCTCGTGTGGCCCCCACGCCTTCCGCCTACTTAAAGCCTCCGTCGAGAAAACCCCGGTGCGAGAGCCACAATACGGAAAACCTTCCGAGACGCCGCCGCGAATCCCATCTCGGGGGATTCGGGAGATCGCCTCCGGCACTGCCGAGAGGGGATTCATCTCCCGGAGGACTCTTCATCGCCATGATCGCCTCCGGAGTGATGAGTGAGTAGTTCACCCCTGGACCATGGGTCCATAGCAGTAGCTAGATGGTCGTCTTCTCCTTGTTGTGCTTCATTGTTGGATCTTGTGAGCTTCCTAACATGATCAAGATCATCTATCTGTAATACTATATGTTGTGTTTGTCGGGATCCGATGGATAGAGAATACTATGTTATGGTGATTATCAATCTATTGTTTATGTGTTGTTTATGATCTTGCATGCTCTCCGTTATTAGTAGAGGCTCTGGCCAAGTTTGTACTCTTAACTCCAAGAGGGAGTATTTATGCTCGATAGTGGGTTCATGCCTTCATTGACACCTGGGACAGTGACAGAAAGTTCTAAGGTTGTGATGTGCTGTTGCCACTAGGGATAAAACATTGATTCTATGTCTAAGGATGTAGTTGTCGATTACATTACGCACCATACTTAATGCAATTGTCTGTTGCTTTGCAACTTAATACTGAATGGGGTTCGGATGATAACCTGAAGGTGGACTTTTTAGGCATAGATGCAGTTGGATGGCGGTCTATGTACTTTGTCGTAATGCCCAATTAAATCTCACTATATTTATCATATCATGTATATGCATTGTTATGCCCTTCTCTATTTGTCAATTGCCCGACTGTAATTTGTTCACCCAACATGCTTTTATCTTATGGAAGAGACACCTCTAGTGAACTGTGGACCCCGGTCCTATTCTTTACATAGCATACAATCTACTGCAATTTGTTTTACTGTTTTCTTGCAAACAATCATCTTCCACTCGATACGCTTAATCCTTTGTTACAGCAAGCCGGTGAGATTGACAACCTCACTGTTTCGTTGGGGCAAAGTACTTTGGTTTTGTTGTGCAGATTCCACGTTGGCGCCGGAATCCCTGTTGTTGCGCCGCATCACATTTCGCCACCATCAACCTTCAACGTGCTTCTTGGCTCCTACTGGTTCGATTAAACCTTGGTTTCTTTCTGAGGGAAAACTTGCTACTGTGCGCATCATACCTTCCTCTTGGGGTTCCCAACGAACGTGTGAGTTACACGCCATCAAGAGGTCAAAGATATCCCTCTCAAGCAACCCTGCAATCACGATACAAGAAGTCTCTTGTGTCCCCAACACACCTAATACACTTGTCAGATGTATAGGTGCACTAGTTCGGCGAAGAGATAGTGAAATACAAGTAGTATGAATGAATATGAGTAGTAGTAACGGCGCCAGAAAAGTGCTTGCTGGCGTGCAGTTGATGGTGGTAATATTGCAGGAAGTAAACATGCATCAGAACAGTAAACAAGCGGTGTTTGCAGTATTGGAAACAAGGCCTAGGGATCATACTTTCACTAGTGGACACTCTCAACATTGATCACATAACTGAATAAACAAATACTACTTTCTCTACACTCTCTTGTTGGATGACAAACACCATTCATTGTGTAGGGCTACAAGAGCACCTCAATGCCGGAGTTAACAAGCTCCACAACATTCGATGTTCATATTTAAATAACCTTAGAGTGCATGATAGACCAACGCAATTATACCGAGTACTAACATAGCATGCACCTGTCAACATTAGCTATGAAAGGGGGAATAGATCACATCAATACCATCATAGTAATAGTTAACTTCACAATCTACAAGAGATCACAATCATAACCTACGCCAAGTACTACATGATGCACACACTGTCCACATTACATCATGAAGGAGGAATAGACTACTTTAATAACATCACTAGAGTAGCACATAGATGATATTCAACTATATCACAAAGCTCATGATCACATAAAGATCACATGGGGAGAGAGATGAACCACATAGCTACCGGTACAGCCCTTAGCCTCGAGGGAGAACTACTCCCTCCTCATGGGAGACATCAGCGTTGATGAAGATGGCGGTGGTGTCGATGGAGGAGCCTTCCGGGGGCACTTCCCCGTCCGGCGGCGTGCCGGAACAGAGACTCCTATCCCCAGATCTTGGCTTCGCGATGGCAGCGGCTACAGAAGGTTTTCTCGGTTTCGTCCAACGTGGTAGGGTTTTCGCGACGGAGACTTTAAGTAGGCGGAAGGGCAAGGTCGGTGGAGTCCTGGTGGGGCCACACATAGGGCGCGGCGGGCTTGGGCCGCGCCGCCCTCGTGTCCCCACCTCGTGGCCCCACTTCGTCCCTTCGGTCTTCGGAAGCTTCGTGGAAAAATAGGACCCTGGGCGTTGATTTCGTCCGATTCCGAGAATATTTCCTTACTAGGATTTCTGAAACCAAAAACAGCAGAAAACGGGAACTGGCCCTTCGGCATCTCGTCAATAGGTTAGTTCCGGAAAATGCATCAAAACATCATAAAGTGTGAATAAAACATGTAGGTATTGTCATAAAACAAGCATGGAACATAAGAAATTATAGATACGTTTGAGACGTATCAGAGGTTAAAATTTCCTGAGGTTGTGGTTAGGAGGGTGGTTGTACCCAAGCCCACCAGAGTTCAAACCACAGGTTTGACATATGTGTGTCTCATAAAGGCGGAATATTCATTCAGTGTGAGGGGACGTTCCGACAGCGAGGCGCCTGTGGTGACTTCGTCAATTTCAAGATCCAATCCGTCGGCTTAGTCTTCCGGAGGTGCTCATAGGGGTAGGGTATGCGTGTGTGCGTTCATAGGGGTGAGTGCATGCGCGTGTATGTGAGCGTCTATGTTTGTATTATGTTTCTAAAAAAAAAATCCTCCTCACAAACATGCAGCTCTATGTGTCCAGAGCACTAACGAACTGTTGGGATGTTTTGGCATCAAAGCCCGGAAGCCACAAGTTTAGCCTGAGCTACATGTAGCTTATTTTTCGAAAATTTCAAATTTGATATTTCAAAGTTTTTAAAAATCAGAAAATAAATCTAGATGTTGAAAATGTTGTGCTCTACCAACATACAAAATTTCAACTCAAATTATCTTATAATCGAGGCTGTGCAAAAATGAAAAAAATCTAACATCTACAATAGTGAACACTGCAAACTTTCAGAACCTCAAAATCTGCCCGATTTAGTCATGTTTGCACAACCTCATCTCGAGTTCAAATTTTGCACAATGATATAACTTAGCAGTTTGTACATCTATATTATTTTAAGTTTCTTTTTAAAACTTTGAATTATCATTTTTTAATTTTTTCAAAAAACGAGATACATATAGCTCATCGTGGAAAATTTCACACTAGCGTCAATGCCAGACTATAGCCACAATTTTCACATTAATTTATTTCTAATTTGAAAACTTCTAAGTTTTAGATTCTAAAATGTTCTATTTAATGGGAAGAGAAAATATGGTAAGACTTGTTTTGTAGACAATGCATCGGCGCGAAAGCCATGAGGAACAACATGGGAGGGCTATCAGAAAGTTGTGTTGTGCATGGGAGAAGTGAAATAAAGCCTTGCACATGCGGCGCGACTCGCGAGCGTCACTTGTTGGTAAGTCGCGGTGGCATGGCTCTGAGCCAACTTCTCAGGCCCGCATCACGATTTTTCGGGAGGAACTGCGTACGTCAACGGCCTCTCTAGGCTAAGTTGGACATTGGCGGGGCCTAATACGCAGAATCGAGGGCCTTCCGCTCTCAGAACAGCCCCCCACCGGACGATTCCCTACCAAGCGTACACGACAGAGCCCGGGAGGCGTGGATGCCCATTGTTCAACCATGCCACATACCCGAAACACACGCTTGAGAGGGCGAAGCGCATGGGAATCTCACGACACAACGCGCAGTGAGACCGAAGCCGGGAGACGGGGACTTCTTTGCGATGGCACATCGTGCCCACCCAGGCTCGCCATCAGAAGGCCCCCGGCTTTCGGCGAGACGTGGATAGTCAAGATTGTTGAGACTTCCGACAACTCTTATTTATTTATACCGATATATGAGTTAGTACTTTATAATATCTTGTAAAGGTTCAAAAATATAACAACATCTTATATTATAGGACCGCAGGGGTATGTCAAAACATTACTGCTCTATCCAATAATGCACACCTGATTTTAACTCAAACAAATTCCATAGTTGAGAGTAAATAGAAAGGTGGACCTTGATCGAGCTAATTATGATTAAAATATGAGTTCGTGACATGGCACACTTACCCTTCTAAAGATACAAATCAAATCAAATTAAATCTTATGCAATTATAGTAGAAGGAAATTGCTATAGAAACTACCCAAACTGATTGCATAAAATATCCTTGTAATTAAGGGTCGATTTGAATCAATACTACTCGACCATGTGACTAGTAAATTGCACCGTAAAATGCCTCTGGAATTAACCTTGCTCACTGTAAGAACATTGAGCCCATTCATTTTCCAAGAGGAAAAGAGAAAACATCAAGCTACTTACCAACTGGTCATGATCCTATTTTTTCTGACATGTGCCATTAATTTTCGCCTTTATATATACGTCTTCACTTGTCGATTTATAGCTGTACTCTAGAGACAATAAAAATCTAGGGGGAGATGACCACAACGTTGATAGGAAATGACCAAAGTAGTGTTACGAATGGAAGGGGTCAGAAGAAGCTGGGGAGCAACAATGTGATGATTTGTGAGTGATTGAGTGCAGGCTCGGGAGTCGGGAGGGTTCGGTAGCTCAGAGGAGATGAGCACTATCGCTGCAGGCCGCATCGTGGTTATTTGAAGCTACGCGCTTCGGCGTCTGAACATGGGGAGTAGAAGATTTTGCGAAGTTGTTGCTTGTTCTCAGAGATACGGCTCAAATGGTGCCCTGATATTTCAGCACGCAGTTTAAATCCGAGTTAATTAATCTTGTAGCAAAGGAAAAGACAAAAGTATCGCTCATTGGAAATACTAGTAGATCACAGAAACTGGGCAGAGATGTAGGCGTGCACGGATGAATTGATGTGTACTGTATGTGAATTAGGAGATTGGAATCGGAAATATACCGGGTGTAGTACCAGAACAGTAGGTGGCAATAAGTTAGATGGAATTTGTCCCTTGCAATTAGAAGCTAGAGCAGAATAAATCTGGCACCCTGGTGGTCAATGTCGCCGACTCAACGGAGTATATGCAATTAACGAGCCTTATCAAGGAACTCAGGCACACATATTGTCAACGACCTCTCTACACGAGCTGGCTAATAGGCTGTCACACTTGGCCTTGGTCTGCTTGGGAGGAACATCAGGAGGAGACACCGGACCATATATATCAACAGAGTGGCCATGATGCTAGTTGGCTTGGAACTGACCGGACTGGACGGCGGCTTCGGCCGAGGGCCTGGCTTGGCGTGAGTCGGTGTGTTGCTGTGTTTCCCCTTCTTCTTCCTAGAACTTCATCTTCTTCTCCAATTGTTCCTCTCAAATCCAAGCTTGTAACCTGAATTGGTCGAATCTGAGGAGAATACTAGCGGAATCTTACACATATATTGGTGCATCTTAGATGCATTTTCTGATTTTTCTCTCTAAGCTAGTACTCACAATTCCAGTTCCATGGTCGATCGTTGGGTGCCTTCTCTATGAGCTGTGATGCAATTAACGAGCCTGATGACGGAACGAAGACGCACATTGTATAGATGCATTTTCTGAGCTTTCCTCTCCGAGCGTTTGCATTCTGCATCTTCCGCTAGGTCAATACGAGGGATCAGACAATCTCCAAAAAAAGAAAAAAAAATACTGGGATCGGAGTATCGGACCGATCCACTTGCTTCGTATGGGACTACCTTTATTTTTAGAGAGGAGGTAAAAGATTTGCCGTCGTTCGTAAATCGAGGAGTGTGTTGACAAAACAAGAAAAAATAGAAAGGCATAAGTCTCCTTATATCATAAAACTCAAACGCCCCCCCCCCCCACCCCAAAGGAAGATAGTCATGATCTTCGAGCATTACCCAAACGTAACTAAAAATTTGAACTGGTGGAAAGAGCTTGACAATCCACTTACACATATCAACAATCCTCCACATGTGACGGATAAAGAGAAGACAAAGTCAACACGTGGAACTCAGAGGTAGACAAAGCCCTATCACATGGACGTAGGGGCACCATCTATATTTGTGCCACACATGACTCGAACTCGAGAACTTGCCTCTGATACGTCCAGGGCCGGTCCTGACCCAAGGCAGGCATGGGCGGCCGCCTAGGGCCCAGGCCAGGAGGGGACCAGGACCGGACCTTTTCTATACTACTGTGGGCTGGAAAAATGTTTCGTATGGAAGTGAGAAAGACAAACAACGTAAAAAATTCAATGCCTGACCTTTCGGTCCAGCTCCCATCGCCATCAAGAGCATTCACGAGCAGGGCTGTTCACGAGGATAGGCCACCAGTTCGCGCAAATGCGTGACGCCGCTGCTTCTCCGATCGGTCGGACTATCGACTACTTGCCTGGCTGCCTCAATCAATTCGTATACAAAGGAATAGACGAGAATAGACGATCGCTAGTTTATGTGTGGATGCGTCTTTCTCATCTGTCTCGCGGATTGCTTCTCGCTGGTCAGCGTTTTTCCCCTCTGTGTAAGTCTAGGATTAAATCTCTTGTCTAATTTTCATCTAATTCTTGACTTATTCATTTAGTTAGGATCTAATTTGATGTAATTACTTCATCATTGTAGGTGTTATAATGCCAAAACAATTGTCTGGTGCTGCAAAAAAGAAAAAAAGAAAGCTAGATAATCAGTTTATTGAATTGCAAAGAGGTGCTTTAAACAAGTATTTTCCAGCTAAAAATAGTGTTGACGTCAACAACAATAATCAAAAGCCAATATCTGATCCGGGACAAGATCATGAGGATAATATAGGCAGAGATCTTGAGGTCAACGAACAATCCTCGAATAACAGTAAGTAACTAACTAGCATCATATTTTGCAAATGTAAGTAAGTAAGTAACTATATTTTTTGAGGTTACTGAAAATTTGTTTGAGGTCAACTATGTTACAAGACATATTGAATGGCTTGGCTACATGTTGTATTGAGAAGGATATCTGGACACCATTGATCTTGAAATTGTTCTTGATGATTTTGCATCTAGAAATGCATGAAGAAGATTTTTTGTGAAGCATTGAAATATAATTGGTGACGTAGTCATTGTAATTTGATTTTTATTGAGTTAATTAAATTAGTAATAAATACTTATTTATATTTGCGTCAAGGCCCTTTTATCGACTTCGCCTCCGAAAAACATAGGGCCGGGCTGGATACGTCCCTTGTGGATTGGTCACTTCAGGCTTCTGGTGGATGAAAAGCCATCTTAACGAGGAAGGAAGATTACTGGAACTTGAAGAAATTAAGAAGTCACACCAAGAGAGTTGTCCGTCTCTTCGAGACACACAAATTTTCCTTTTGGAACATCACCATCCGCGTTACAGTGCGATTTCAAGAGCTATGAAAAGAAGTAGGACATAAACATATAACCGAATCCAGATTCTATCCAAGGTAGATTTAGGGTTTTTTTAGGGAAATTAGAAGTCCTCTTTCTTGTACGAAACATGTAAAGAGTTGTCCAAAACTTGCATGAAAAGTCTAGCCGCCTCATATATATGTATGATGTGACGGCCGATTAAAATTAAGCAAACAATCGTAAAACACGAATACATCTACTTTTTTCTCAAACGCTTGTTCACGCTTCCGTTTTTCGGCGACTTCGCATAGATTTTGCTCGAGATCGACAACCGAGCTTGGATGGTCAAATCCGGTCAAGTTCAGCCCATAGTCATTGGAACCTTCGACAAAGACCCTCCCGAGGAATCAAGGCTTCGGGTTTCAAAAGCACTAGCCGGATTGTCTTGCGTATCACGCTTCCGGCTAGCCTCCTTCAACATGGTTGCGGTATCGCCTCCGGCGTCGAGGGTGACGAGGACGTGCCAGTGCATGCCGAAAGATTTTCGTTCTAGCATCAAGGCAGCAGATTTTTTGCCTTAGCCAAAAATTCTTTTATCTAGCATCTAAGCTGAAATTTTCAGGCCTAGCAAACCAACAGAGGGCTTCCGTCATAAGGGAGAAACATGGTATGGTGGTGTGCGGGATTGACGGTGAACCTACCCATGTGTCTTTCATTGTGGGTGCCATTGATCTAGACGCTCCCAACTAGTTTGTTGTAACTAGATTTTTAAAATGGATATATCTGACATAAATAATCTTTAATTAATCATTCTTTGTCACTACCATCTTCCATGCAAAAATGAAAATTTACTCTTAAAGATAAATAATATTGATAAAATCCCTGTATTTGGTGTGGTGTATTTTGATCGATGAAAATTTCCCAGTATGATCTATTTGGTCGGTGGAAATTTCCTTCTACTTAGCCTGAAATTTATGCGCAGCTAGAAAATTTGGGCTAATTAAATTTTTGCTGCCTAACTCCTGCAGCGGGGGCAACAAAAATTGCGTAATGTAGATTTTGCCGCTGACTCCATCTGTGTGGTAAGGCCAAAAAATTCCCTCCAATTATCTTAACAAAAATCCCTGATTTATAGCCCACCTCGGCCTCACCGCCCTTGACATAACCGCGCCGCCCTCCGTTCTACATCTCCAGCAATGTCGATCTTGACCTCCCTGCCCTTGCCATCTACACAATAACTCAACGAACAGATCAATAGGAGCGCAACTGCCACGGCCTGGTTCGCCGCCACCGGCGAAAGCACAAAGCTACACTACTGCATCCCGCGAGGAAACGAGGTTGTGTATTTTGCTGATCTCCAGTCCAGCAGTCGCCTTCAGATCTCAGGTCCCAATTCCAAGGTGAATGCCTGTATAATCTCACTAATGGATGTGAATGCCTCTTCTTTTCTCATTTGTTCTGAAATGGATTAGAGATTGGACGGACTGAATATCCTCTTCTTTTGTACTCTGTTCTGTCTCCTCTACTAAATGCATCGTTGATGTCCTCACCCACTTTCATTGTATACTTTCTCTGGCTATACTCTCACGATCCTTATGGCACGATCTTTTGTAGTTTTCTCTGTGATAAATTAATGCATATATGGGACCTCCTTCTACGGCTGTGTGCATCCTGGTTATGCAGAGGCTGGATGTAATTGCTTATTAAAGTAATAAAGCATCCTTTATCGAAAAAATGGGACTTCCCCTCCCGCTTTGGTTAAAAACAACATAATGTGTGTAACTGTAAATATGACACAAGAATTTCTCTCTTACATACAGTGGCGCCCCACATCAAACCCAGATCAAGTAATTGAGCACCCTTAGTTTCTTATGATTGTGCGGTTAAATGTGTTCCCAATGTATCAATGATCATAACTGTGCAACTATTCTTGAATCAGTGTATGGTTTCATAGATGTCTTTGATTTGATCCTCTTCGGGAGTTGCTCGTGCTTTTCACATTCATACTATTCATTCCACGATTTGTTTGGTGATGATATTTGTTACAAGCATGTTATTGTAGATGGCCTTGGAAATTTGGAACATCAACTTGTACTATGAAGATGAGAATACAAAAATGAAGTTCTAGAAGCATCAATGGACAGGGCCAATATCTCCTTTTATGACTTGGTCAACTTGATTGAAGGCGTTGGCTTCTCGGGGGTTGATTTCCTCTACTAGAGGAAAAAATACCCGCGTGGCTGAGGCCATCTAGTTTATAGCGAGGATCATGTTGATCATCGAGATGACAACCTCGACAATATAATTTGGCTGGGCGCTCATTTCCCCCTTCCTCCCTCTACACCGTGAACAGTAGTTGAGAGTCCCCTCTCTTCCTCCGGGCCGATCCCGACCCCTCTCCGGCGGCTTTGCCGGCCGGAGATGGCGACGGAAAGGTGCCGGCGTAGATGTAGATTGTAGTAGTAGTCCCGTAGTGGCGTTTTCGAGTAGGTCATCAGATCCCTCTCACCAGATCTGGTGCGTCCTGCTGTTGAGCGGTGCGGCGGCGTGGCTCTGGTGGCGAGGGCGGCGGCTGCGGCGCAACTCCGACGCAGGCATCTCGATGTATAAGGTGAGTTGGAGCTCGTGCTTCTCGGCGTGCTGGCGCCACATCGGGAAGCAGATCGAGGTAGCTCGCCGCTTGCGTCCATGGTGGGCGCTCAGCGGAGGAACTGTGACGAGCTCGGTCAATAAGCGCTTCCTCCAGTTGCTGCATCTTCTTCTTCTCCTTGGTGTTCTCTTGGCCGGCCGTGGCGGCGAGGGGCAGGACACCGACGGCAGTAAGGAGTTGGCGGCAGCTGGCAAATCATATGCTGCTACCTCAAGCTTTCTCGCGGTGGCCATCGGATGGTCATCGGCTTTGTTTAGCCTTGATCTTGGAGTTCATCAGCGGAGGACCGATGCCGGTGGCCACATAACTGAATAAACAAATACTACTTTCTCTACACTCTCTTGTTGCATGACAAACACCATTCATTGTGTAGGGCTACAAGAGCACCTCAATGCCGGAGTTAACAAGCTCCACAACATTCGATGTTCATATTTTAATAACCTTAGATTGCATGATAGACCAACGCAATTATACCGAGTACTAACATAGCATGCACCTGTCAACATTAGCTATGAAAGGGGGAATAGATCACATCAATACCATCATAGTAATAGTTAACTTCACAATCTACAAGAGATCACAATCATAACCTACGCCAAGTACTACATGATGCACACACTGTCCACATTACATCATGAAGGAGGAATAGACTACTTTAATAACATCACTAGAGTAGCACATAGATGATATTCAACTAGATCACAAAGCTCATGATCACATAAAGATCACATGGAGAGAGAGATGAACCACATAGCTACCGGTACAGCCCTTAGCCCGAGGGAGAACTACTCCCTCCTCATGGGAGACATCAGCGTTGATGAAGATGGCGGTGGTGTCGATGGAGGAGCCTTCCGGGGCACTTCCCCGTCCCGGCGGCGTGCCGGAACAGAGACTCCTGTCCCCCCGCGATGGCGGCGGCTCGGAAGGTTTTGTCCGGTTTCGTCCAACGTGGTAGGGTTTTCGCGACGGAGACTTTAAGTAGGCGGAAGGGCAAGGTCGGTGGAGTCTGGTGGGGCACACACTAGGCGGCGCGGCCAGGGCTTGGGCCGCGCCGCCCTCTGTGTCCCCACCTCGTGCCCCACTTCGTTCCCGGACTTGGAAGCTTCGTGGAAAAATAGGACCCAGGCGTTGATTTCGTCCGATTCCGAGAATATTTCCTTACTAGGATTTCTGAAACCAAAAACAGCAGAAAACAGGAACTGGCCCTTCGGCATCTCGTCAATAGGTTAGTTCCGGAAAATGCATCAAAACATCATCAAGTGTGAATAAAACATGTAGGTATTGTCATAAAACAAGCATGGAACATAAGAAATTATAGATACGTTTGAGACGTATCAAGCATCCCCAATCTTAGTTCCTACTCGCCTCGAGTAGGTAAACGATAACAAGGATAATTTCTGAAGTGACATGCTACCAACACAATCTTGATCCAATAATGATGTAAAGCATGTGAACTGAGATCAAATCACTCAGAGCAAATGTCTATATTGATATAAGAGATGATAATGCAAGAGTTAAACAAGCTAGAAGTTTTCATGAACTATTTCTTCAAAGACATGAAACCGTACAAAGTTCATTAAAGATGTGTTAAGTATTCAGCGTAGAAGTTCTATCCTTCATTCCAAGCATCAAGTAAATTTTCACAACATAAGAAGGATTCAGTCAAGTAAACATAAACATGAACGTCATGAATCAACTGTTTCGAAGTCTACTCAACCGGTGAGCGCAAGCATTTGGTATTAGCACCAGGATGTTATGGCATAAAGAACGTTAATGGGGGTTTGGAAGGCCAATGAGAGAAAGTCTCACAAAGCTATAAGTGATTACTAGACAAGAGGAAGTCTTATAATCGAAGCTATGCAAGGAGTAGTGATTGCCATGCAACGGATGCACATAGAGCTATATGTGTATGAAAGCTCTCCAATGAAACTAGTGGGGGTGCATCCAACTTGGTTGCTCACGAAGACCTAGAGCACTTTTGAGGAGGCTCATCATTGGAATATACAACCCAAGTTCTATAGTGTAAATTCCCCACATAGTTATACTAGTAAAACATGAAAACCCTCTCATATGGAGTGTAGGTGCTAAACATGAGCACAAATGATGACTATGAATATGCAGGTGCTAAAACATGAGCACAAGTGTGGATAAAAGATAGTAATGATGCCCCCTTTTTCTTTATTCTCTTTTTTTCTTTTTCTTTTTCTTTTTCTTTTCTATTTTTTTTCTTTCTTTTCTTTTTGATGGCCTCCATGGCTCTTTTCACTTTTAGGGGCAACATCCTAATATGACAACACACTTTTTGGTACTCATAATGAATAAAACACGATGTATAAAACTGTATGCCTCTGCCAGTGTAGCAGGATGTGCAATGATCTAGCGTAACATGGGTAAACCACACATCAGCTGTATAGAATCATGCAAAGCAATATACAAATAATAAATGACAACATGGCATGTAATGTAAAATGGAAGTTGCATGGCAATATATCTCGGAACAGCTATGGAAATGCTGTGGTAGGTAGGTATGGTGGCTGTTTTGAGGAGATGTATGGGCTTATGTGTAGGAGAACAAGAGAAAGTCCTCCCACGGGTTTGGATGTACCGGCGAAGTATGCACAATTCTCAATGTGAGCAAAAGGCAATGCACAGTACCGAAGAGGCTAGCAAATATGGATGGTGGAAGTGCCAAAAACCTTAGCTTAACATTAGTCAAAAAGAACTCACAAGCTTATTGCAAACATCTAGCAGGTTCAACATTAAGAGCATGATTAAAATTTCACTGACCTTCAGCACAACTTAGTTATTACGATGAACCTTTAGACATGGAAAGCTATCAAGTCCAACTACACCTTCAACTATTTAAGTAGAGTTTGTAGTACGGCACAAGCTTAAAGACAACAATCCACTACTAATTTTAACTTATTTATCCAGCAAGCTCTACCATCTAAATACCTCAAAACGTTTGCAAAGAATCAAGTTATCAAAGCTCAATGATCTACAAGATTATGCAAGTGTTTCATTATACCACTACCACATGCAACATTTCCTTAACCAACCGAATAACAATGAACGAAGCAGTTTTCAACCTTCGCCATGAACATTAAAAGTAAAGCTAAGAACACATGTGTTCATACGAACCAGCGGAGCGTGTCTCTCTCCCACACAAGCATTTATTCAAACAAAAACAAACAGACGCTCCAAGTAAAGTACATAAGATGTGACCGAATAAAAATATAGTTTCAAGAGAAGAAACCTGATAAATTGTCGATGAAGAAGGGGATGCCTTGGGCATCCCCAAGCTTAGATGCTTGAGTCTTCTTGAAATATGCAGGGATGAACCACGGGGGCATCCCCAAGCTTAGACTTTTCACTCTTCTTGATCATAGTATATCATCCTCCTCTCTTGACCCTTGAAAACTTCTTCCACACCAAACTTTAAGCAAACTCATTAGAGGGTTAGTGCATAATAAAAATTCACATGTTCAGAGGTTACACAATCATTCTTAATACTTCTGGACATTGCACAAAACTTCTGAAAGTTAATGGAACAAAGAAACTCATTCAACTTAACAAAAGCGGCAATACGAAATAAAAGGCAGAATCTGTCAAAAACAGAACAGTCCGTAAAGACGAATTTTGCAGGGGCACTTAACTTGCTCAGATGGAAAAACTCAAAACTATTGAAAGTTGCGTACATATCTGAGGATCACGCACGTAAATTTGCAGATTTTTTGATTTTTTTACAGAGACTTCTGCGCGAATTCGTGACATACAGCAATGCTGTTTCTGCGCAGCAATCCAAATCTAGCATCAACTTTACCATAGAGACTTTACTTGGCACAAAAACATGATAAGGAGAGGTTGCTACAGTAGTAAACAACTTCCAAGACTCAAATATAAAACAAAAGTGCTGTAGTAAAATAAACACATGGGTTATCTCCCAAGAAGTGCTTTCTTTATAGCCATTAAGATGGGCTCAGTAATTTCAATGATGCACTCTCAAGAAATAGTAGTTGAAGCAAAAGAGAGCATAAAAAAGCAAATTCAAAACAAATTTAAGCCTAACCCACTTCCTATGAAAAGGAATCTTGTACACAAATAAATTCATGAAGAGCAAAGTGACAAGCATAAGAAGGCAACACAAGCGCAACTTCAGGATTCTCAACATAAAGAGGGGAAACTTATTATTATTAAGATGCATATAACCATGTTTCCCTCTCTCATAATAACTTTCAGTAGCATCATGAACAAACTCAATAATATAAGTATCACATGAAACATTCTTGTCATGAGCCTTATGCATAAAATTATTACTCTCCACATAAGCATAAGCAATTTTATTAGTTGTAGTGGGAGCAAATTCAACAAAGTAGCTATCATTATTATTCTCATCAAGTGTAGGAGGCATATTATAATCATAATCAAATTTACTCTCCATAGTAGGCGGCACCAAAAGACCAATATCATTATAATCATCATAGATAGGAGGCAAAGTATCATCAAAGTAAATTTTCTCCTCAATGCTTGGGGGACTAAAAATGTCATGCTCATCAAAACCAGCTTCCCCAAGCTTAGAATTTTCCATATCATTAGCAACAATGGTGTTCAAAGCGTTCATACTAATATCATTGCTACTAGCATGCAAATAAGATTCCATAGGTTTTTAATTTTCGCATTAAACCATTCATGCCTTGACTCAGGAAATAGAATAAAAAGCTCACAGATGTTTTCCATTATGCCTTACTAGTGTAAAACAAGAAACAAAAAGATGCAATTGCAGGATCTAAAGGAAATAGCTTCGAGCACACACACAACGGCGAAAGGTACTTTACCGGGACCGAAGTATGAGATCTTTTACCTTTTCTCCCGGCGCGGAAAAGTGCTTGTTGCCGGGTCCGGTGTGTGTGTGCCGTTTACCTTTCCTCCAGCAGAAAAGTACTTGATGTCTACGGGTGCTTCTATTCTTGTAGGCAGTGTTGGGCCTCCAAGAGCAGAGGTTTGTAGAACAGCAGCAAGTTTCCCTTAAGTGGATCACCCAAGGTTTATCGAACTCAGGGAGGAAGAGGTCAAAGATATCCCTCTCAAGCAACCCCAATCACGATACAAGAAGTCTCTTGTGTCCCCAACAAACCTAATACACTTGTCAGATGTATAGGTGCACTAGTTCGGCGAAGAGATAGTGAAATACAAGTAGTATGAATGAATATGAGCAGAGTAATGCGCCAGAAAAGTGCTTGCTGGCGTGCGGTTGATGGTGGTAATATTGCGGAAGTAAACATGCAGAACATAAACAAGCGGTGTTTGCGTATTGGAAACAAGGCCTAGGGATCATACTTTCACTAGTGGACACTCTCAACATTGATCACATAACTGAATAAACAAATACTACTTTCTCTACACTCTCTTGTTGGATGACAAACACCATTCATTGTGTAGGGCTACAAGAGCACCTCAATGCCGGAGTTAACAAGCTCCACAACATTCGATGTTCATATTTAAATAACCTTAGAGTGCATGATAGACCAACGCAATTATACCGAGTACTAACATAGCATGCGCCTGTCAACATTAGCTATGAAAGGGGGAATAGATCACATCAATACCATCATAGTAATAGTTAACTTCACAATCTACAAGAGATCACAATCATAACCTACGCCAAGTACTACATGATGCACACACTGTCCACATTACATCATGAAGGAGGAATATACTACTTTAATAACATCACTAGAGTAGCACATAGATGATATTCAACTATATCACAAAGCTCATGATCACATAAAGATCACATGGGAGAGAGAGATGAACCACATAGCTACCGGTACAGCCCTTAGCCTCGAGGGAGAACTACTCCCTCCTCATGGGAGACATCAGCGTTGATGAAGATGGCGGTGGTGTCGATGGAGGAGCCTTCCGGGGCACTTCCCCGTCCCGGCGTGCGGAACAGAGACTATCCCCAGATCTTGGCGCGATGGCGGTGGCTCTGGAAGGTTTTCTCTGGTTTCGTCCAATGTGGTAGGGTTTTCGCGACGGAGACTTTAAGTAGGCGGAAGGGCAAGGTCGGTGGAGTCCTGGTGGGGCCACACACTAGGCCGGCGCGGCGGGGCTTGGGCCGCGCCGCCTCGTGTCCCCACTTCGTTTCCCCTTCGGACTTCGGAAGCTTCGTGGAAAAATAGGACCCTGGGCGTTGATTTCGTCCGATTCCGAGAATATTTCCTTACTAGGATTTCTGAAACCAAAAACAACAGAAAACATGGCCCTTCGGCATCTCGTCAATAGGTTAGTTCCGGAAAATGCATCAAAACATCATAAAGTGTGAATAAAACATGTAGGTATTGTCATAAAACAAGCATGGAACATAAGAAATTATAGATACGTTTGAGACGTATCAGAGGTTAAAATTTCCTGAGGTTGTGGTTAGGAGGGTGGTTGTACCCAAGCCCACCAGAGTTCAAACCACAGGTTTGACATATGTGTGTCTCATAAAGGCGGAATATTCATTCAGTGTGAGGGGACGTTCCCATCGACAGCGAGGCGCCTGTGGTGACTTCGTCAATTTCAAGATCCAATCCGTCGGCTTAGTCTTCCGGAGGTGCTCATAGGGGTAGGGTATGCGTGTGTGCGTTCATAGGGGTGAGTGTATGCGCGTGTATGTGAGCGTCTATGTTTGTATTATGTTTCTCAAAAAAAAAAATCCTCCTCACAAACATGCAGCTCTATGTGTCCAGACACTAACGAACTGTTGGGGATGTTTTGGCATCAAAGCCCGGAAGCCACAAGTTTAGCCTGAGCTACATGTAGCTTATTTTTCGAAAATTTCAAATTTGATATTTCAAAGTTTTTAAAAATCAGAAAATAAATCTAGATGTTGAAAATGTTGTGCTCTACCAACATACAAAATTTCAACTCAAATTATCTTATAATCGAGGCTGTGCAAAAATGAAAAAAATCTAACATCTACAATAGTGAACACTGCAAACTTTCAGAACCTCAAAATCTGCCCGATTTAGTCATGTTTGCACAACCTCATCTCGAGTTCAAATTTTGCACAATGATATAACTCAGCAGTTTGTACATCTATATTATTTTAAGTTTATTTTTAAAACTTTGAAATATCATTTTTTAATTTTTTCAAAAAACGAGATACATATAGCTCATCGTGGAAAATTTCACACTAGCGTCAATGCCCGACTATAGCCACAATTTTCATATTAATTTATTTCTAATTTGAAAACTTCTAAGTTTTAGATTCTAAAATGTTCTATTTAATGGGAAGAGAAAATATGGTAAGACTTGTTTTGTAGACAATGCATCGGCGCGAAAGCCATGAGGAACAACATGGGAGGGCTATCAGAAAGTTGTGTTGTGCATGGGAGAAGTGAAATAAAGCCTTGCACATGCGGCGCGACTCGCGAGCGTCACTTGTTGGTAAGTCGCGGTGGCATGGCTCTGAGCCAACTTCTCAGGCCCGCATCACGATTTTTCGGGAGGAACTGCGTACGTCAACGGCCTGTCTAGGCTAAGTTGGACATTGGCGGGGCCTAATACGCAGAATCGGGGGCCTTCCGCTCTCACGACATCTCCCACCGGACGCTACCAAGGTACACGACGGCCCGGGAGGCGGGACGCCCTTGTTGAACGAGCCACGGCCCAAATCCCGGGTTTGCGTGGGCGATGCGCACGGGCGTCTCGCGTCCGTCGTCGCTTTGGACCAAGCCGGACCGGGGATTATTGGGGAGGGATCGGCCCGCTCCACTCCACTCCGAAAACCGCCGCCATGGCCCCGAGCGGGTTTCGCCGGAGCCAACGACGACGAGGCGAGCGCAGCCGGCGCCGTCCGACGCTGCGGCCATCGTGCGGAAACCAGACGGCCTCCACATCGGAGAGGCCGCCGCGGCGGCGCGGCATTGCCGCAACCGCCGCCGCTGCTCGAGCCCAAGCCCGAGTCCTCGGAGGAGGACCGGACCTCCGTGCCGCGCTGCTCATCTCGGCGGCGGAGGAGGAGGAGAAATGGCCGCACCTCCAGGCGGCCATTCGAACGTCCGAGCTGGAGGAGGCGGCGCGTCGGCGGAGGAAGAAGCGGAGCTCGGGAGCTCTACGCCCACCGCCAGCACGACGGGAGGAGGAGCGGCGCGGCGGCGGGGAGGCCGGCGGCGCGCCGACGAGGAGCGCCGCGAGGGCGGCGGCCGCGGCGCCGCGAGGGCGGCGCCGCGGAGAAGCGCGGCGCCTCGGGGAGGAGGCGCTCCGTGCGCCGCCGCAGCCTAGGGTGGCTCCGGACTCGGCCGGGAGGAGGCCTGTGGTCTCCGTGGCCGGAGTCCCCGGCGCGGTCGAGCCACAACCGCCCGCCGGGGACGTCGTCGACGACGACGACGTCGCCGACGCCCACAGGGCTAGGCGGCGCACCGGCGGCCACCGCGCCGCCGACCAAACCCTAATAGAGGGTTTTAAGTTTAAATTTAAAAGCCCATATAGGGGCTTCTTTTGTTAGTTATTTGCCCAAAATAGGGCTATGTACAAATTTGCCCAAAATAGGGCATATGTTTAATGAAATTTCGTTTAAATTTGCCATTTTTATTTTGTTTTCGTGCTTCTCCGATTTTGCGATGCGTCCGCGCGTTGGGCGCACCGCGCGACCCAAACGGACACGCGGACGCGGGCCGCTGTCCGCGTGTCCGGCCGGCGACCCAAACGGCCCAAAACGGACGGCCCAGCGCGTCCGTTTGAGTCGCGCGGTTGGAGATGCCCTCAGAACAGCCCCCCACCGGACGATTCCCTACCAAGCGTACACGACAGAGCCCGGGAGGCGTGGATGCCCATTGTTCAACCATGCCACATACCCGAAACACACGCTTGAGAGGGCGAAGCGCATGGGAATCTCACGACACAACGCGCAGTGACCGAAGCCGGGAGACGGGGACTTCTTTGCGATGGCACATCGTGCCCACCCGGGCTCGCCATCAGAAGGCCCCCGGCTTTCGGCGAGACGTGGATAGTCAAGACTGTTGAGACTTCCGACAACTCTTATTTATTTATACCGATATATGAGTTAGTACTTTATAATATCTTGTAAAGGTTCAAAAATATAACAACATCTTATATTATAGGACCGCAGGGGTGTGTCAAAACATTACCGCTCTATCCAATAATGCACACCTGATTTTAACTCAAACAAATTCCATAGTTGAGAGTAAATAGAAAGGTGGACCTTGATCGAGCTAATTATGATTAAAATATGAGTTCGTGACATGGCACACTTACCCTTCTAAAGATATAAATCAAATCAAATTAAATCTTATGCAATTATAGTAGAACGAAATTGCTATAGAAACTACCCAAACTGATTGCATAAAATATCCTTGTAATTAAGGGTCGATTTGAATCAATACTACTCGACCATGCGACTAGTAAATTGCACCGTAAAATGCCTCTGGAATTAACCTTGCTCACTGTAAGAACATTGAGCCCATTCATTTTCCAAGAGGAAAAGAGAAAACATCAAGCTACTTACCAACTGGTCATGATCCTATTTTTTCTGACATGTGCCATTAATTTTCGCCTTTATATATACGTCTTCACTTGTCGATTTATAGCTGTACTCTAGAGACAATAAAAATCTAGGGGGAGATGACCACAACGTTGATAGGAAATGACCAAAGTAGTGTTACGAATGGAAGGGGTCAGAAGAAGCTGGGGAGCAACAATGTGATGATTTGTGAGTGATTGAGTGCAGGCTCGGGAGTCGGGAGGGTTCGGTAGCTCAGAGGAGATGAGCACTATCGCTGCAGGCCGCATCGTGGTTATTTGAAGCTACGCGCTTCGGCGTCTGAACATGGGGAGTAGAAGATTTTGCGAAGTTGTTGCTTGTTCTCAGAGATACGGCTCAAATGGTGCCCTGATATTTCAGCACGCAGTTTAAATCCGAGTTAATTAATCTTGTAGCAAAGGAAAAGACAAAAGTATCGCTCATTGGAAATACTAGTAGATCACAGAAACTGGGCAGAGATGTAGGCGTGCACGGATGAATTGATGTGTACTGTATGTGAATTAGGAGATTGGAATCGGAAATATACCGGGTGTAGTACCAGAACAGTAGGTGGCAATAAGTTAGATGGAATTTGTCCCTTGCAATTAGAAGCTAGAGCAGAATAAATCTGGCACCCTGGTGGTCAATGTCGCCGACTCAACGGAGTATATGCAATTAACGAGCCTTATCAAGGAACTCAGGCACACATATTGTCAACGACCTCTCTACACGAGCTGGCTAATAGGCTGTCACACTGGGCCTTGGTCTGCTTGGGAGGAACATCAGGAGGAGACACCGGACCATATATATCAACAGAGTGGCCATGATGCTAGTTGGCTTGGAACTGACCGGACTGGACGGCGGCTTCGGCCGAGGGCCTGGCTTGGCGTGAGTCGGTGTGTTGCTGTGTTTCCCCTTCTTCTTCCTAGAACTTCATCTTCTTCTCCAATTGTTCCTCTCAAATCCAAGCTTGTAACCTGAATTGGTCGAATCTGAGGAGAATACTAGCGGAATCTTACACATATATTGGTGCATCTTAGATGCATTTTCTGATTTTTCTCTCTAAGCTAGTACTCACAATTCCAGTTCCATGGTCGATCGTTGGGTGCCTTCTCTATGAGCTGTGATGCAATTAACGAGCCTGATGACGGAACGAAGACGCACATTGTATAGATGCATTTTCTGAGCTTTCCTCTCCGAGCGTTTGCATTCTGCATCTTCCGCTAGGTCAATACGAGGGATCAGACAATCTCCAAAAAAAGAAAAAAAAATACTGGGATCGGAGTATCGGACCGATCCACTTGCTTCGTATGGGACTACCTTTATTTTTAGAGAGGAGGTAAAAGATTTGCCGTCGTTCGTAAATCGAGGAGTGTGTTGACAAAACAAGAAAAAATAGAAAGGCATAAGTCTCCTTATATATCATAAAACTCAAACGCCCCCCCCCCCCCCACCCCAAAGGAAGATAGTCATGATCTTCGAGCATTACCCAAACGTAACTAAAAATTTGAACTGGTGGAAAGAGCTTGACAATCCACTTACACATATCAACAATCCTCCACATGTGACGGATAAAGAGAAGACAAAGTCAACACGTGGAACTCAGAGGTAGACAAAGCCCTATCACATGGACGTAGGGGCACCATCTATATTTGTGCCACACATGACTCGAACTCGAGAACTTGCCTCTGATACGTCCAGGGCCGGTCCTGACCCAAGGCAGGCATGGGCGGCCGCCTAGGGCCCAGGCCAGGAGGGGACCAGGACCGGACCTTTTCTATACTACTGTGGGCTGGAAAAATGTTTCGTATGGAAGTGAGAAAGACAAACAATGTAAAAAATTCAATGCCTGACATTTCGGTCCAGCTCCCATCGCCATCAAGAGCATTCACGAGCAGGGCTGTTCACGAGGATAGGCCACCAGTTCGCGCAAATGCGTGACGCCGCTGCTTCTCCGATCGGTCGGACTACCGACTACTTGCCTGGCTGCCTCAATCAATTCGTATACAAAGGAATAGACGAGAATAGACGATCGCTAGTTTATGTGTGGATGCGTCTTTCTCATCTGTCTCGCGGATTGCTTCTCGCTGGTCAGCGTTTTTCCCCTCTGTGTAAGTCTAGGATTAAATCTCTTGTCTAATTTTCATCTAATTCTTGACTTATTCATTTAGTTAGGATCTAATTTGATGTAATTACTTCATCATTGTAGGTGTTATAATGCCAAAACAATTGTCTGGTGCTGCAAAAAAGAAAAAAAGAAAGCTAGATAATCAGTTTATTGAATTGCAAAGAGGTGCTTTAAACAAGTATTTTCCAGCTAAAAATAGTGTTGACGTCAACAACAATAATCAAAAGCCAATATCTGATCCGGGACAAGATCATGAGGATAATATAGGCAGAGATCTTGAGGTCAACGAACAATCCTCGAATAACAGTAAGTAACTACTAGCATCATATTTTGCAAATGTAAGTAAGTAAGTAACTATATTTTTTGAGGTTACTGAAAATTTGTTTGAGGTCACACTACTAGGAAAAGGCTTATAGCCGCACTCCTTACCGCCGGCGAGTACGAGTTCAAGATGCCGGCGGTAAGGCCTTCCAGGGTCGCCTCACCCTACCGCCGGCGAGTTTGAAACGAAAATGCCGGGGGTACCTGCATTATCGCCGGCGAGCTTGAAACGAAGATGCCGGGGGTAACGGGTAGCAGAGTGGGCCACCCAGACTGCACTTACCGCTGGCATTTACGGACCGTAGGTGCCGGCGGTAATGAGGCCTGCCACCAGCGAAACCGCGTCAAGAGCGCCGGGGGTAACGTGCTCGTATGGGCCATCCAAGCCAAAATTACCGCATCCGCTGTTATCTCTTCCTCATCTTCTCCTGTCCACTGTTCCTCTCTCCTCTGTGTCTCTCTCGGTCAAACTCCCACGGGAGAAAATCCGCCGCCGCCTCCTCCCTCCCTGTCCAGGCCCAGATCGTCCCGCCCCGCCCCGAACCCTCGATCGCCGCGGCAGAACACCGGCGATCTGGAAGTATTGCACTGCCCCGCTCCACCCCGTGGCCGACGACGGACGGCCGTGCCGCGCAGCTTCTCCGCGCCGCCACCAGCGACGGCCGACAGACAGGTACCCTTTCCCTTCGCCCCTCCGGCCCTCCTCCTCTTCCCCTCGCGTCGCGGGATCGAAAGGATTCGTCTCCCGTTGATGTACTCCTCCGCTCGGCGTGATAATCAATAGAGCTCGGCGTGATGTTCGCTATTTATGCATCTTATAGCAGCGCTGCTGGGAATACATTAGTGTACATCCTGCTGGCACTTTCAAGTTGGTTTTTAGTTTCGTCTTGTCCCCTTCATTTTTAACACATCATGTTTTGACTGCCCAAAGAGTGTTTCAATGGTTCTGAAGATTTCCTAGATTGGATTTGATTCCAAGCTGGAATCTCAGTGACGTCAGATCAAACCTGGGAAGCTTTTTAGTTTCTAGAATTTACTCCCAATTGCTGATAGGGGAGTGATCTCCATGTATAACCGATTATGTAGCGTCCCCTCTGAAGAATAACCCTAGTTCATGCACTGGAAGATTCAAGGCAGTAGTAGTACTCACCCAAGTAGCGGTTGCAGGTTATCTCAGATTATGATTTATTTTTTTTTTTAACAAGGGCAAAAGCTTTGCCCATTCATTGATTAAGAAAGGAGTTTACAAGAAAGTAAAAGTTTTAGACATAATACAAGTTTTACTCTCGCGGCATCAAATTACACAAATTTTTAGCACCCGCTAAAACCCAAAGGGTAGCTTCTTTTTTGATCCTCTCGAAGACGACATGCGAAGGGGCGCGCTTGTTCTTGAAAACTCTATCGTTTCTCTCATTCCAAATCTCCCAAATGATGAGCATGGCAAGAGACGCCATACCCTTCCGGTTTTGTCCCGTAGATATCATGGTCCACCACTCCGGGAAGGAGAGACCCGCCCAACTGTTGGCATGAGAAGCCGGAATGTCGAACCCTTCTTTGGCCTTGTCCCATAGACGCAAGGTGAAGCGGCAATGGACTAGAAGGTGATCGACCGACTCCGTGCATTGGTTGCATAAAGGGCAAACCCCACAATTTGGCCACCCCCGTTTTGTCAAGCGGTCGGCTGTCCAAATTCTATTTTGGAAAGCAAGCCAGGTGAAAAACTTAATCTTTGGGGGCGCCCACATCTTCCACATGGATTTGTATAGGCTTGAGAAGGTGGAACCCAGAAATTGCAAGTCGTAGGCGGACTTCGTCGAATAGTGCCCACTCTCGGTGAGTTTCCAAGAGATGTCGTCCTCGATGTTGTCATTGAGGTGGAAATTTTGTATGAGACCCCATAGCTCCACAAATTGGGAAAGATGCTCCAAAGAAAAGCCATCCCCCAAACCAACTTTGTGAACCCAAGCATTGTTTTGAAGAGCATGCGCCACCTTCCAATTCTTGCGCTTGGAAGAGGCATAGATAAGAGGTGCGATCTCAATTGGCTTTCTCCCATCAAGCCAAGGAGCATACCAAAAAGGAGTCTTCATCCCATTGCCCACCGTAATGGTCGTGGCGGCATAGAAAATGTCCATATCTTGCTCCGAACAAGGGTTGCCGGAGCCCACCCAAATCTTGTTGGGGTCTTTCCACTCCAACCAAGGCCATCTAAGACGAAGGGCCGTAGCGAACTTGTCCATATGAATGATTCCAAGGCCACCAAATTTCTTAGGACGACAAACTATCTCCCAATTGACCTTGCATTTCGCCCCCGTGGTGTGGTCACTAGCCGACCAAAGGAAAGCTCTCTCAATCTTGTTGATAAAAGCTATGGTACCCGCCGGTATGGAGAGTGGTGTCAAGAAGTATGTGGCTTGGGAGGCGATGACGGATTTGACCAAAGCGCTACGGCCGGCCGTAGTAATATATTTCCCATTCCAAGTGGGGAGCTTCCCGGCACATTTGTCCTCAAGGTGTTGTATGTCTTTCCTTGTTATGCCTCTAACCGTTAGAGGAAGCCCAAGGTAGCGTAGTGGAAAAGACTCTCTCTTAGCCGGGATGTGAAGAAGGATGTCGTCGAGGTTATGGTTAGCACATCTTATTGACACGACGGAGCTTTTGTGGAAATTCGTGCAAAGGCCGGTGACCTCTCCGAAGTCATGAAGAATATGAGCGAGGTTTTGGACATCCTCCTTCAAAGGCGCAACAAAAATCGCCGCATCATCCGCATAAAGAGAGGTGCGGAGGATGGGGCCTCTCCCCCGCAGCTTGTGTAGGATACCAAGGCTCGTGGCCCTCTCCAAAATTTGTGCAAGAGTATCAATGGCGAGGACAAAAAGAAGCGGGGAGAGGGGGTCTCCTTGACGTAGCCCCCGACCATGGCGAATGGGGCAACCGGCCACACCATTAAGGAGCACCCGCGACGAGGCGGTGTTTAGAAGTGCAACAATCCAGTTTCGGAAACGGGCTGGGAAGCCCCTCTTCTCAAGAAGATCAAAAAGGTATCCCCAACGGATAGAGTCGAAAGCCTTCCGGATATCGAGCTTGAAAAGAAGAGCCGGGGTCTTGTTCTTGTGAAATCTCGTGGCAAGATTTTTGACATAGAGAAAATTGTCATGAATACTTCTCTTCTTGATGAAAGCGCTTTGCGCGTTTGAAACAAGCTCATCCATGTGAGGCCCCAACCGATTAGCAAGCAACTTCGCAACAATCTTGGCAATGGCATGAATCAAGCTAATAGGCCGGTAGTCGGATACCTCTTCGGCGCCATCCTTCTTTGGCAACAAGGCGATGTTCGCGGAATTTAACCAATGAAAATTTTCCACATGTAGGTTCCCAAAAAGTTGGACAACATTCAAAACGTCGACTCTTATCGTCTCCCAACATCTCTTAAAAAAGAGCCCGGTGAAGCCATCCGGCCCCGGGGCTTTGTCGCCGGGCAAGTGAGAGATGGCCATCTTGACCTCTTCCTCGGTGAAGGGGTCACCAAGCGAGTGTAAATCCGTATGGGGAAAAACGAAATCCGCCCAATTGAAGTCATGGCTACTAGGGTCCCCTCTACCCATAGACGCTTTGAAGTGATCATAGATAATTTTATCTTTTTCTTCATGTCCAGTTACCCAACCATTGTTTCGCTTTAGGCGATGGATGTGGTTTTTCCTTCTTCTAGCATTGACCCGCATATGAAAGAATTTGGTATTGGCATCTCCCTCCTTGATGTTTGCAATCCGCGCACATTGTTTCTTTCTAGCTCTCTCCACCACGGCAAGCGCAATCACCTTCCTTTTCAACCGCGCGCGAAGGTCTAACTCCTCCGGGAAGAGTTGCCTTGCCTCTTGGGCCATATCGAACTGTAGAATAACAAGTAGAGCCGCATGCAACAACACCTTAGTGTTGGAATAAAAGCCCTTCCCCCACTTGCGGAGGCACTTTCCGGTTTCCTTCATCTTGTGAAAAAGGATTTGGCAAGGCTCGGTGTGGATGGTTGGCTTGCCCCAAGCCTCCTTTACCACCTCATTGAACCCCGGGAGCTTTACCCAAAAGTTTTCAAATTTGAAAGATCGCGGTCGCTTGGGTCCACTAACATCGGCGAGGAGGAGGGGACAATGGTCCGAGAGGGACGAGGAGAGCGCATAAAGGACATGCGAGTCGAAGCGAAGGTCCCACTCCCCATTACAGTAGAAAGCGTCGAGCTTACAAAGGGTCGGGCTCACTCTTTCATTGGACCAAGTGAAACGGCGGTTTTGCAAGTGTATCTCGTTTAACTCACAAGATTGAAGGGCGTCTCTAAAGCGAACCATGCGGCTCCTATTGACATTTCCTTTGCTCTTGTCCCTCGCCTTTCTTATTTGGTTAAAATCCCCAAGAACAAGCCACCGAACCCCCTGCGGAGGCTTGAGGTCGATGAGCTCGGTGAAGAATTGATCTTTCAGCGCATGATCCGTAGGCCCATAAACGGAGGTGATTTTGAAATCCCCATTTTCCGAAGCCTTGAGCAAAGTCACATCCGCAGACAAGCAAAACTCGGAGATAGACTCATTTGATATCGACACCACGGATTCATCCCAAAGAAGGAGAATCCCACCCCGAGTGCCATTCGCCGGCTTATAGGCGAAACTTTTCAGCCTATAGCCGCCAATATAAGCAGCATCAAACGCGGAGATATACTGCAACTTCGTCTCTTGCAAACAGGCAATATGACATGAAGAATTTGCTATGGTTTCGTGGACGGTGTCTTTACGATCTTGATCATTTAGCCCTCTCACATTCCACCCTAGGATATTGAGCAGATGTTCTAACATTTGGAAACAAGGAACCCAAACAGACAGACATGAAGAAGCGACTGAAAGGTAACAGCAGTCTTTGCCATACATAGGCAGGAAGTCTGGGCATACATGCACCGTAGAGGAGCAGCAAAGTGGATGCAGGACTGCTCAGCAGTTCTCAACAAGCAACCAGCCCCAAAGAAACGACTAGAAATCATAAGTTTAGCTAACATGGTAAACAGCGAGACCCTACAGCAGGCAAATCAACAACAATCAGACTTCAGCCGTAGCTGATCCTGCCTCCGGCTCGTCCAGGTCCAGAGCCGCAGCACCTCCATGTGCCAGCATAGCCTCATCACAGGCGTCGTCTTCCTCCGATCCCACTTTGAACAGAGCCATCATCGCCTTGATCACATCTTCTTCGACCCTTCCTTTGAACCGGCTCGCGAATTCAGCCAAGGCCCACTCGGTGACCTCCTCCCCGTCCTTGATGATGCCGAGACCTTTGCAGACCATCGTCTCCGCCTTCCGCGCGATCGGCGTCGCCGCCTTGCGCTGCTTGTTGCGGTCGCCAGCTTTCCGCAGCGAGAACCTTACGGTTCTGGTGATGTCTGCGCCCGCAAGGGTCTTCCTCCTAGCCAGCGGACGAACCGGCGGCGAGGACATGGGAGGCGAGAGGATCGGCGGCTGAGCAGCCACGAAAAGCGGCGCAAGCGGAGCCCTCGCAGCGGTGGTGACCATCGGCGCAGGGACAACATTTTGGCGCCGCGACCTGGTCGCAGGCTCGGGGGTGCGCGCCGGTGAGCCGTCGATGTGGAGCGGCGGAGTCCTAGGCTCGGGCGAAGCCTCGAAGCCGGGAGGCCTGGACGTAGGGCTGCCGTCGACCATGAAGTCCGGCGCGAGCAGTGCAAGCGCCATCGCAGCTCCACCAGAAGATGGCACATGTGGAGAGAGCCTGATCATGCCAGCATCATGCCCCTCAGAGGGCACCCGCAGCATCTCCTGCCCACAGCCCTTGGCCGTCGGCGGTGCAGGGATGACTGAAGTTGGCGACGAAGGTGGGTCCGGCGTGACTGGCGGCGTGAGCGCTGCCCTGGACCGACGTCTTGCTGCGCGAGGCGACGCGGGACGACGCCAGCCCCTGCCCAGCCTGCCAGAGCCCACTCCAAGGACGGCATCGAGTGCATCTCCTGAACCGAGGCCAAAACCCCAGTCCCTGGGCATGCCAAGCCCAGGAGAGGCCAGCGTGGGGCTGCCCAACGCCACAGCAGATGGAAAAACGCCATTTGACAGCGCCAGGGTCAAAATGGGCTCCGTTTGCAGCTGCTGCACCTCAACCTGTTCAACATCCGAAGGAGAACCATGGTCAGCATGAATCTGAATGGAGAGTTCGCCGTGCCTGCGCCTGCCCTCATCCCGTTGATGGGACCTGTCACGGTGGCGCTGCCCCTCCTGGCCAGCGTCCCGAGTTCTGAAACCAGCGCCGCGCGACAGGCTTCGGCGCAGCGCCTGTCCCCAACCGCGCGAGCCGTCGCGGCCGCGCCGGCCCTGCGCATCGTCATCGTCGTCCCTGCGGCCTCTTCCATTGCTGCTGCCGCCGTCGAGCAGCCGCTCGGCCCTGTCACGCATGAGGCGCTCACCATCGACGACGCCCCACCTCCAGGAGAACTTCCCGGGCATCGGTGCCTCTTCCAGCGTCATGTCCTCCAGGATGTCGAGGTGGATGATGCACCGGCGCTGCAGTCCCCGGCGCCCACGCTCCACCGTGCCGCTGCTTGGCCCTGGAAGCGTGACCCAGCGCACACGCGGCACCAGCCCGGGGTGCCCCACCCAAGCCCAAAGACATAGGGCCTTGGTGTAGGTCTTCAGCTTGCATGCGTCCTCGACGTAGTCGAGGGAGCAAGCCCTCCCAATGGCTTGCTGCACCGCCACAGCGTCGTTCCAGAGGTACATGGGCACATTCTCCACGCACAGCCGGACGTGTTGACGGAGCTCAACCTGATCAGCATTGTCCTCAAGCCGCCACGGCCTGATTTGTATCTTGTGGCCCTCGAAGAGGAAGGAGTGGCGGGCGACGGCGGCCGCACGGATGTGCGGGAAGATGAACCGGACGAGGTAGGGCTCGGGGAAGTGCTCGGTGATGGTGACGGCCTCGTCGAGAGCCCCGAAGGTGGAGCAGATGGCGCGCTTGAGTATCGCCTTGGCATCGCGCGCAGGCTCCCGGTCGAACCGCGCATAGGCAGCAGAGGAGAGCAGCAGGGCGGCCTCCGCGTTCATCTCCGGCGAGGCATGGATGACAACGAAGTCCTCAGCCGGCCTCGCGATGTCGTCGATGCGAGGCATGGTGGCTGCAGCCGTCGTGGCCGAGGGTGGAGCAGGAGCACGACCGGTCGGAGCTGAGGGCTGAGCCGGAGCACAGGCAGCAGGGCGGCGAGCGGGAGTAGGTGCAGCGTTGGTCGGAGCAGCTGGTGGCGCAGGAGCACGGACAGGAGGTGGTGGTGCAGGAGCCCGGGCAGCAGGGCGGCGAGCAGGCGCAGGAGAGGCTGTGGTCGGAGCAGGAGTAGGCTCCCAGGGGTGGTGGCAAACCAGAGCACGGTGACCAGAGCGAAAACACCTGCGACACTTCACTGGATCCCTGCACTCACTCGCTCTATGGCCGCGTCTGCCCTTGTATAAGCAGTGGAAACACCTACCCAAGAGCCACGCGGGCGGCGTAGGTCGCTGGCCGGCATTGATCGCCCCTCCTCTTGAAGGAAAAGCCGGCCGGCGCGGCGGAGGCGACGTCCGCCTCTCCCATCGTCCATAACGTGCGCGGCTATCTCCCTCGAGCCCAGCGCGCTGCAGGAGCGGCATTGAAGGCTGGCCATGTCCTGCAGTAAAGAATCAAAATGCTGATCCAAGGTATGGAAGACTGGAACCAAACAGCCCACGCTCCTGCGACCCGCGCGCCGGCCGCGCCGCCGGCGGCTCCCATCTCCAATCCGTCCGCCCTACCACCCCAGCCTACTCTGCTGCGCTCCGGCCAGCTGCCACCTCCGCCTCCTCTCCTCCCACGCGGGTTCCTCCCACCTATTCTCCCCATCGCCGGCCCACGGGTTCCTGCAGATCTCGATCTCTCCACTCCGGCGACGGCGGCTCGTGTGGCTGAGCTGGAGGAGGGCGAGGTCGTCCCGGAGACACCGCCCGAGCTTCTCCGTCAGGCTGCCGCGCGGGGCCAGGCGGGCCCCGCAACGACGCGCTTTCTCCACGCGGGCGGGTGGCCTGCCCTCCGGAGCGCCAGATTATGATTTAAGTTTGTGTCATTGTGGTTCATAGCATCTCGGTCCACCCCTGGTTGTCTGATGAGTAGTTTCTAGTTCTTTGGAAATATAAGTACGTGCCTTGTTATCTTGGACTGCCATAGTGAAGGAACCGTCTCCATTAAATTTCTGAGGCAACTTAGCTGGAGTATTTTGATCTCTGAAAGAACTTCCTTTATTGCACAGTGACCTAGAAGTTAGGCTACACTGAATCTGTGCTAAGTTTATAAGCACTGAGGGTGTTGAAGACAAAGATGCTGAAGAACGTCTTGAGCCAGTCATGGAGGAGGGGGGCACATGTGCTACGGGAAGGGCATCCAGCTGAAGCACTATATGCTTGTTCAAGTCGATTTCACAGCGGGCAGGTAATAAACCACACTTTGACTCTCTTTCTGGTACCTTGTGATAGTAACATTTAACACTTGAAACATCGATGCTGTTACAGTGCTTTAATTTTAGCAACTTGGGGATGTGTATGAAGTACTGTAATAATACTGACAATGCGGCGCTGAATTCTACGATGCAATTTTTGAAGTGACTGCATGTCTACATATTAAAATATGTGATACTGTCTGAAGGCTACGAGTTGTCCGCGGCTACTACATCAGCCAAACAATCTTGTATATAGCCAGCACATTAGAAGTTAAGTAATAAGCTGAACTAGTCATCTACTTGAGACACATCCCACGCAAGATTCATTCAGATTCAGATCCTGAATTTCTCAAAGCTTAAAGTCTGGCTAGTCTAGTTCAATATCTGCAGTCATTCTCACCACAATATGCAGCTCGTCTGATATATAGTCAGGCTAAATAATTGTTTTGAGTTTAACAATAATTCTTTCAAAATGCCTTCTAAACATAAATGCTGCCATGGTAACTTCTTAGATGGCAGGTCACTTATCTTGTTTTTTCATGATGTTGCAGTGTTGTTTGGCCGGAATCGGAGACGAACATGGCGGAGGCGAGCAGCAACGAGAAGCAGCCCCTAGGTGCTCCTGGGCAGGAGGAAGAGGATCGAGCGGAGCGCGATCTGGGGATCATGGAGTGAACCTAGAGGAATATTGTGTGCGGAGGAGCACGAGTCCGAGCAAAATTGTAATATGAGCAAAATTGTAATTACTGTTCAGTTTAAATACAATTATGTAGAGAAACTTTGGATCGTATATAATAAAGAGCGTATAGAATAATTAGTGAATTTGTTTTTATTTCTATATCTGAAGGTTTTGTGATTTAATGTCAGTTTTTTTTTAAATCCTAAAATACATACCGCCGGCACATAGGGCTGTTTGCCGGTGGTAACTTAAATTACCGCTGGCGAGCTGGGAGGTGCCGGTGGTACCTATTACCGCCGGCGAGTTGGGAAAACCGCCGGGGGTATTTCCACCTTACCGCTGGCGCTTACGAATATGCCGGCGGTAGCACATTACCACCGGCGAGGTTATCGCCGGCGAATTCGAAAGTGCCGGCGGTAAGCTTTTTCAGGTTGCCGGCGGTAAGCCTTATCCTAGTAGTGTCAACTATGTTACAAGACATATTGAATGGCTTGGCTACATGTTGTATTGAGAAGGATATCTGGACACCATTGATCTTGAAATTGTTCTTGATGATTTTGCATCTAGAAATGCATGAAGAAGATTTTTTGTGAAGCATTGAAATATAATTGGTGACGTAGTCATTGTAATTTGATTTTTATTGAGTTAATTAAATTAGTAATAAATACTTATTATATTTTATACTATTTTATTGATGTTTTATCGTAAATATATGTACACATATTTGCGTCAAGGCCCTTTTATCGACTTCGCCTCCGAAAAACATAGGGCCGGGCTGGATACGTCCCTTGTGGATTGGTCACTTCAGGCTTCTGGTGGATGAAAAGCCATCTTAACGAGGAAGGAAGATTACTGGAACTTGAAGAAATTAAGAAGTCACACCAAGAGAGTTGTCTCGAGACACACAAATTTTCCTTTTGGAACATCACCATCCGCGTTACAGTGCGATTTCAAGAGCTATGAAAAGAAGTAGGACATAAACATATAACCGAATCCAGATTCTATCCAAGTAAGGTAGATTTAGGGTTTTTTTAGGGAAATTAGAAGTCCTCTTTCTTGTACGAAACATGTAAAGAGTTGTCCAAAACTTGCATGAAAAGTCTAGCCGCCTCATATATATGTATGATGTGACGGCCGATTAAAATTAAGCAAACAATCGTAAAACACGAATACATCTACTTTTTTCTCAAACGCTTGTTCACGCTTCCGTTTTTCGGCGACTTCGCATAGATTTTGCTCGAGATCGACAACCGAGCTTGGAGTGGTCAAATCCGGTCAAGTTCAGCCCATAGTCATTGGAACCTTCGACAAAGACCCTCCCGAGGAATCAAGGCTTCGGGTTTCAAAAGCACTAGCCGGATTGTCTTGCGTATCACGCTTCCGGCTAGCCTCCTTCAACATGGTTGCGGTATCGCCTCCGGCGTCGAGGGTGACGAGGACGTGCCAGTGCATGCCGAAAGATTTTCGTTCTAGCATCAAGGCAGCAGATTTTTTGCCTTAGCCAAAAATTCTTTTATCTAGCATCTAAGCTGAAATTTTCAGGCCTAGCAAACCAACAGAGGGCTTCCGTCATAAGGGAGAAACATGGTATGGTGGTGTGCGGGATTGACGGTGAACCTACCCATGTGTCTTTCATTGTGGGTGCCATTGATCTAGACGCTCCCAACTAGTTTGTTGTAACTAGATTTTTAAAATGGATATATCTGACATAAATAATCTTTAATTAATCATTCTTTGTCACTACCATCTTCCATGCAAAAATGAAAATTTACTCTTAAAGATAAATAATATTGATAAAATCCCTGTATTTGGTGTGGTGTATTTTGATCGATGAAAATTTCCCAGTATGATCTATTTGGTCGGTGGAAATTTCCTTCTACTTAGCCTGAAATTTATGCGCAGCTAGAAAATTTGGGCTAATTAAATTTTTGCTGCCTAACTCCTGCAGCGGGGGCAACAAAAATTGCGTAATGTAGATTTTGCCGCTGACTCCATCTGTGTGGTAAGGCCAAAAAATTCCCTCCAATTATCTTAACAAAAATCCCTGATTTATAGCCCACCTCGGCCTCACCGCCCTTGACATAACCGCGCCGCCCTCCGTTCTACATCTCCAGCAATGTCGATCTTGACCTCCTGCCCTTGCCATCTACACAATAACTCAACGAACAGATCAATAGGAGCGCAACTGCCACGGCCTGGTTCGCCGCCACCGGCGAAAGCACAAGGCTACACTACTGCATCCCGCGAGGAAACGAGGTTGTGTATTTTGCTGATCTCCAGTCCAGCAGTCGCCTTCAGATCTCAGGTCCCAATTCCAAGGTGAATGCCTGTATAATCTCACTAATGGATGTGAATGCCTCTTCTTTTCTCATTTGTTCTGAAATGGATTAGAGATTGGAGGGACTGAATATCCTCTTCTTTTGTACTCTGTTCTGTCTCCTCTACTAAATGCATCGTTGATGTCCTCACCCACTTTCATTGTATACTTTCTCTGGCTATACTCTCACGATCCTTATGGCACGATCTTTTGTAGTTCTACGGCTGTGTGCATCCTGGTTATGCAGAGGCTGGATGTAATTGCTTATTAAAGTAATAAAGCATCCTTTATCGAAAAAATTGGACTTCCCCTCCCGCTTTGGTTAAAAACAACATAATGTGTGTAACTGTAAATATGACACAAGAATTTCTCTCTTACATACAGTGGCGCCCCACATCAAACCCAGGTCAAGTAATTGAGCACCCTTAGTTTCTTATGATTGTGCGGTTAAATGTGTTCCCAATGTATCAATGATCATAACTGTGCAACTATTCTTGAATCAGTGTATGGTTTCATAGATGTCTTTGATTTGATCCTCTTCGGGAGTTGCTCGTGCTTTTCACATTCATACTATTCATTCCACGATTTGTTTGGTGATGATATTTGTTACAAGCATGTTATTATAGATGGCGTTGGAAATTTGGAACATCAACTTGTACTATGAAGATGAGAATACAAAAATGAAGTTCTAGAAGCATCAATGGACAGGGCCAATATCTCCTTTTATGACTTGGTCAACTTGATTGAAGGCGTTGGCTTCTCGGGGGTTGATTTCCTCTACTAGAGGAAAAAATAACCGCGTGGCTGAGGCCATCTAGTTTATAGCGAGGATCATGTTGATCATCGAGATGACAACCTCGACAATATAATTTGGCTGGGCGCTCATTTCCCCCTTCCTCCCTCTACACCGTGAACAGTAGTTGAGAGTCCCCTCTCTTCCTCCGGGCCGATCCCGACCCCTCTCCGGCGGCTTTGCCGGCCGGAGATGGCGACGGAAAGGTGCCGGCGTAGATGTAGATTGTAGTAGTAGTCCCGTAGTGGCGTTTTCGAGTAGGTCATCAGATCCCTCTCACCAGATCTGGTGCGTCCTGCTGTTGAGCGGTGCGGCGGCGTGGCTCTGGTGGCGAGGGCGGCGGCTGCGGCGCAACTCCGACGCAGGCATCTCGATGTATAAGGTGAGTTGGAGCTCGTGCTTCTCGGCGTGCTGGCGCCACATCGGGAAGCAGATCGAGGTAGCTCGCCGCTTGCGTCCATGGTGGGCGCTCAGCGGAGGCACTGCGACGAGCTCGGTCAATAAGCGCTTCCTCCAGTTGCTGCATCTTCTTCTTCTCCTTGGTGTTCTCTTGGCCGGCCGTGGCGGCGAGGGGCAGGACACCGACGGCAGTAAGGAGTTGGCGGCGGCTGGCAAATCATATGCTGCTACCTCAAGCTTTCTCGCGGTGGCCATCGGATGGTCATCGGCTTTGTTTAGCCTTGATCTTGGAGTTCATCAACGGAGGACCGATGCCGGTGGCCATCGCCGCCCTGCCTCTGCATCTTATGGTCGGAAGGCGACCCTCCTATCCATCTCCTTCCCAGAGACCAAGCAGTCCGAGGGGAAGGCCTTCTGCTCCACCCACGACGCCGGACCAAGTGGTTCGTCCCCGGCGCCGGTGTCTTCTCTGTGGTGGAGCGATGATTTCAGGCGCGGAGCTCACAAGGAAGGACCTGATTGCTTTTCTTACAATCTTTCTAGGATCCTTTCTGTAAATTTTATGTCCTTATCCAGAAATCCCCTGGTCTGTGGGGGTTTTTCTGCAAAATGTACTCTCCGCCTCGGTAATACTAGCAGCTTCTAGGGTCTTTAGACCCTTTCCTGTTCAAAAAAAAAAAACAATATAATTGGTATGCTAACCAAAAAGTATGAATAATATAAGTTGACGTCCACTTATTTAACCAGCCAAGCTCCATGTATATTTGGCCCGCATCTGCCTATAAAACAATCAACGATTAGTGCTGTGAATTAGTGTGTATAATATGATTTAGTGTTGTGAATTAGTGCTGATCGGTGATATACCTAGTGATTTACACTTGTGTTACTCTGAACATGCCACACTATACTGCACTAAAACAGAAAGTATGAACACCTGATTCTTTGATTGTATGATAGGATATACTGAAGATGATCGAGCCAAGCTATGCAAAAGTGTAGAGGCCGGATGACCGTTACGGGCGATTCCGCGGCGGAGGCCGCGACCTCGCCGGACGTGGCGGCCGGGCGGCGCCGGCGGAAGACTCTCGCCCCGGGCGAGCTGCAAAAGTTCGCGGCCGGACCTGGGATGGGAAGCCCCAACAGCTTCGAGGTCCTCGTGGAGGACACCTCCACCGACAGCTCGTCCGACGAATCGTGTGACTCCGACGTCCCTTTCAACGCGGAAATGGAGGTGGTGGGCACGCCCTTGGCCCCCGGCTGGTCGACGGTGGTCCGGAGGGGAAGGCGCACAGACGAAGAGTTGGCAGCTGACTTCTGGTCGGACATCGGGTTTCCCACGCCGGCGTCGCGGGTTTGGGAACATCCTTCTTCGCCACGAGCAGGTAAAGACTTGTCGGATCTTTGCAGGAACCAAGAGAGGCCGGCGGCGGCGAGGACAGGCCTTGGAGGGACTCAGTCGACCCAAGGCAGCCGCCGTGCTGTCGACTCCTCGCCGAGGGAGCTGCGGCTGCAGCGTCGTGCTCGGGCAGGCACCTGGCGGGGACCTTGCCCTCCTCGCCGGATTTCGCCCCCCGCCGTCCTTGGACATTTCTTGCCGCTGTCGGAGGAGTCCGAGCCGCCGGCGTTTTTCGAACGGGCGGCGGTTACGGGAGGCGCGGGATCTGGGGAGGCACACGTGGAGACGGTGCATGCAGGTGGGCCCAGAACGTTGACTTTCTCCTGGGCTGGGCTGGACCACGTCATGCGTTTTTTGTGGCGTGATTCCACGATCGCTGCGCCTTCCCATCGTGACTCTACACAGCCGTGCACAGCATCGCACGAACCCTCACAGCCGCCGCCATCGTCTTCCTCGACCAAGTCGCCGTCGTCTCCGACTTGCTGTGCCTCGTCGCTGCTACTCGCCTCCTGCTCGACTTCAGGTTCGGGAGCTTCCTCGTCACCAAGTTCTTCCTCGCTGTCGCCAAGTGCTACATCATCCTCGCCAAGGCCGCATCTTCGGACGTCCTCGCCAAGTCCGGTGGCCTCCGCCTCGTCAAGTCCTTCGTCGCCGTCTTCAAGCTCTTCTCCCCCAAGGTCGCCAACGCCAGCCCCGTCGCATTCGCCCCGGCCATCCTCGCCTTCTGAGATTCGTCGGGGGTGGAGACCGCTCCGGCAGCCCACGTTCGCCGAGGTCGTCGCGCGGCCCAAGGTTGGGATGGCGGGTCAGCGCCCGCCATGTGGTTTCCCGCCACCGCAGGGCTCTGGACTTGGTGTGGCTGGACAAGGCGGGCCTACGGCACCTGGCGGTGTGCCGCCTCTTCGTCCTCCGTTGCCCGGCCATCCGGCCATGGCTGCTCCAAGGCCTTCTGCCGCCGCTGCCCCTTTTACCCACCAGGGGGGCGGGGTCGCTATGCTGCATGGGGCTGTTGCTCCGATCCTCGGGAATGGGCTCCCGTCGCGGCCGTTCTTTCCGCAGCCCACTGGACAGCTGGAGGTTGGGGCGGTCATGCCGCAGAGGCCAGCGATGCCGCAGGCGTTGGTGCTGCCTCAAGCACAAGCTCAGAACAACGCCCGGAAGCACAAGAACAAGAAAAAGAAGATAACGCCGCCTATGGTTGTCCAGGGAGGGATTCAGGCTCCTGGAGGTCAGACCGATGGTCAAGCTACCTCCCAGCACCAGGGTTACGCTTCTCATAGTTCCATGGCTCCGCACATGTACCAGTTCCCTTATATTCCGTCTGGGTATGATCAGCATGGACAGTATGCTTCGCAGTTTCAACAGGTACCGGTCCAGCCTCAAGTAGGACAGGGGGTGTATGTTCCGCCGCACCAACCTCCAGCACCGCATATACCTCTGTTGCAGCAGCCACAACCTACGGTGCCTCAGGTCGGTGCGGTTGTACAGGCGGCGGAGGTCGCCAAAGCAGCTGGTAAGAATAAAAAAAGTGTGAGATGTTGGAAATGTGCTGACAACTCGCATGCTGTGAAGGACTGTAAGGCTGATCACTATTGTTATATTTGTGATAAGAAGGCCCATCCCACAGTTCGTTGCCCAGTGCTTAAGTTGCCGAGACCGTCTGTTTTTGTTTCTGGGTCTGGCCTGTTGGAGACTTATTTTACTGCTTTCCCGGACTCAGTGGTTAATGAAGATCTTGCTCCGACTCAGTCGCCTATTGCTCTTGTCGTGGTTACTGGAGACATAGTGCCTGCAGATTTGATAGCTAAGCAGGTGGCTCGCCGATGTTCTGACCACCCCAATTGGAAGTTGGAGGCGGTTCCTCATGTTGATATGCAGTTCTTGGTTTCAGTTCCTTCGTTTGAGGATCTTGACAGACTAGATGGTATTCAGATGGGGGTGCCATCTTTCAGCTCCACAATATCCATATCAGCGTGGAGGTCCGCGGAGGTTCCTCACAAGGCTGAACTGGAGAAGGTGTGGTTACATGTCGACGGTGTGCCTCATACACTGCGACATTTCTTGGGTCTGTGGGCTGTTGGATCTCTTGTTGGCAAGACTGTGGATGTGGATCTTGTTAGTCTGAGACGTAGGGCGGTGGTGCGTATTCAGGTGGCCATGCTTAAGGCTGGGGTTCTTGGAGACCCTTCTGATGAGGCTCGCCCGATAGCTAAGGCTGATGCTGTGGTCAAGTTCAAGGCTTTTGAATTCCGCTTTCGCAGAGAGCCTGCAGATTATATCCCTGAGCCGGATTTTGTTCCTTTGGTTTGGGTGAAAAAGGATGATGCTGATGAGGGAGGTGAGGGAGGTGAGGGTGCCCCTGATGGTGGGGATGATGCTATGGATACGTCTGAGCCGAGAGTAGGACCTTCAGATTCTGGGACTTCACAGGTTCAGCAGCAAGGACCTATCGCTTCAGCGCCTAGGGGTACTCATGCTATGGCTCCTGTTTTTGCTGTCACGCCTTTTAATCCAAACCCGCGGACACCGATGGCGATTGAGGTTGTGAAGAGGCTGCGCGCTATCAACCCATGTTTGGAAGCTTCGGCTTCTGTTGTGGCTTCCCCTCGTGTGTCGGCGGATACTCTACGGTTGGCTCTTGATGCGGTTTCCTCTGGTTCTCCTTTGTCTTCCGGTCTTGCTGAGGACCGGGTTCGCTCGGACAGGCCGGCTAGAGGCCGGGTGTGTACTCTCGCCCGTATTACACCTGCGGCGGCGAGACGTGCCGCGGCTTCCGCAGCTGCACGTGCGGGTACGCTCGACGGAGTTGGTGCCCTGGAGCCCACCCTTGGGTTGAGTGCGGGAGAGGCGGTGCAGCGAGAGGGGTCTTCTTCACCCCTACCCCCTCGTGCGTCGTCGCCATCACCTAGCAGGGTGGGGGCTGTGACGCTGCTTACCCCTTCCTCGGTCGCTCGTGGGGGATCTACCTCGACTCCGCCCCTTCGAGCTTCAGCTGGAGGTACCGCTTCCTCGGTCGCTCCTGGGGGATCTGCCGCGACTCCGCCCCTTCGAGCTTCAGCTGGAGGCGACGAGTCCTCCTTGACCCGGCCGGCCGCTGCCTCCACTACTGCTGCCGCGGTGAAGGAGGTGATGTCCACGCTGCCGTGGGGCCTGGCTGCCCAGCCAACGCTGCCTGTGTCGGCCTTGGGAGTGGCCGATGGGACGTCGCCACCTCCTCAGGCCCATGGTGTTGTTGGGCTGCCACCGGTGGAGTCTTCTAGGGGGGGGGGGGGTCTACCACGACTGCTACCCCCCCTAGAGCTTGCACTGCGACGCGGCCTCCTGGCGCTACGGCGGTCGGCTCCATTCGCCGTAGCACTCGGCATGGGGTCGGCATCGATGGGGCGGCTGCGACGGATGAGGACACCATGGCAAAGGCCATACGTCGCAAGGCGGAGGCAAACCTCGATTTCTCAGGTACCGTTAACAGTTCAAAGTCTTTTTTATCGTTCCCAACACCGCTTATGGCTTCTAAAATGCATAATGTGGGGCTTTCGTTGGGTACTTCTTTTAGTTCTATTTCTGTTTCGGCTAATGCCCTGAGGCGTATGGAGTTTGATAGACTCAAGTTTACTCCTACGCTCTCGGGTAAGTCGGATACCTCTTTTCCTGATGAGGATGATGAGGAAGTGTATGCCGTCTCAGATGGACAGCTTCTTTCACATCTAGTTGGAGAGGTATCGGAGGTTGGTCTAGATGATACCGCTCTAGATTCTTGTATTGAATTACAAGCGACTGAGCGTAAATCAAGACTTTCCTCCATTAAACGTAATGCATGGCCTAATAAAAAGGCTAAGATGTCTAAATCTCCAATTGTTTCCAAATGAATGGCATGTTTAAGAATAGCAGAGGTCTGAGAGACTTGGCTAAACACTTACATATCGCTGAAAGCATTCGGGAACATGTTTTAGATTTTGTTGCTATTTCCGAGACGGGCAAACGGAATTACTCAACAAGTTTCCTAAACCGCCTTTCAGGTGGGGAAGACTTTGCTTGGGTATCCCGCCCGCCTCGGGGACGCTCTGGTGGCTTATTAGTTGGGATCCGAACTTCGACTATGGAAATTTTGGATAACTCCGGAGGTGACTTTCATATTAAGCTTCACATCTGGAATAAATCCGATAACTTCATATGGAGTTTGGTGTCTGTCTATGGAGCTGCCCAAGATGATCATAAGCCTGCTTTTCTCCGGGAATTGGTTAATCTAGCAAAGGATAATCCGCACCCTATCATTATAGGCGGGGATTTTAACTTGCTTAGATATCCCCATGAGAAGAGTAGAGGCAGATTTGACACCCATTGGCCTTTCTTATTCAACGCTGTCATTGACAGTCTGGATTTGCGAGAGGTTAATATGGGTGGGAGACAATACACTTGGGCGAATAGTCTCCCCGAGCCTACTTACGAGAAATTGGACCGTGTATTGATGGACTCAGACTGGGAATTTAAATTCCCTCTAGTATCAGTACGGGTTCTCCCTCGGATTGAAGCTCTATCAGATCACGCACCAATTATGTTATCTACTGGAACGCCATTGCTGCCACGTAGACGTCCATTCAAATTTGAACTTGGATGGCTTAATCGGGATGGCTTTTCGGATATGGTTAAATTTATTTGGGAAAAACCCGTTGCTGGGAACACCCCAATCCAAAGGTGGAATAATAAGTTACGCTCGATGCGTAGATACCTTGGAGGGTGGGCTAGGCAAATGTCGGGGCAGCTCAAACAAGAGAAACTCACTCTATCATCAGATATTGATGCATTAGAGGCAATTGCGGAGGTACGTCCACTAACGAAGCATGAGATTGAACTCAAAAGTCAATACAATGCTAAGTTGGCAGGCTTACTTCGTGAGGAGGAACTCAGATGGTATCAGAGATCTAAATCCCAGTTCGTGTTAGAAGGAGACTCGAATACGAGATACTTTCATAGTGTGGCCAATGGTCGACATAGAAAGAAACTCATTCATTCTCTTATTCAAGATGAGGGTCTGATCGAAGGTCATGAGCAATTAAAGTCCTATATAACTTCTTACTATAAAGGCCTCTTTGGTGCCCCGGAGGAATCAGATATATCCATGGATGAATTAAGGATTGATGATATACCTCAAGTGTCTATTGAAGAAAATGACGTTCTTACCTCCCCTTATTCAGAGGAGGAGATAAGAAATGCGGTCTTTCAGATGGAACACAATAAGGCGCCAGGGCCGGATGGTTTCCCGGCTGAGTTCTACCAGTCATTTTGGGACATCATCAAGTCTGATCTTATGGGTCTGTTTGCCGAATTACATAAGGGCCAACTGGACTTGTTCCATATCAATTTTGGTGAAATTATTCTTCTACCAAAGGTTACGGACGCGGAAAGGATCCAACAATACAGACCTATTTGCCTTCTAAATGTTTGTTTTAATTTTTTTACAAAAGTTGCTACCATTCGACTTAATTCAGTGGCAGAAAAAGTGGTGCGTCCTTCTCAAACTGCTTTTATGCAAGGTAGAAACATCCTAGATGGGGTGGTCACCTTACATGAGACAATTCATGAGATGCATCGTAAAAAGTTGAATGGGGTAATTCTCAAGATCGACTTTGAAAAAGCCTATGATAAAGTTAAATGGTCCTTTCTTCAACAAACCCTCAGGATGAAAGGATTTTCTGAGGAATGGCGTACTCTTATTAATAACTTTGTTTTTGGTGGTAGTGTTGCCATTAAGGTCAATGATGACATTGGTAAATACTTCCAAACCAGAAAAGGGTTGAGGCAATGTGATCCCCTATCTCCAATGCTATTTAACATTGTGGCGGATATGCTTGCAATTATTATTGAGCGCGCTAAGATCGATGGTCAAATTGAAGGGGTAGTCCCCCATCTGGTTGATGGAGGCTTGTCCATACTTCAATACGCCGATGACACAATTCTTTTTATGGATCATGACTTGGAAAAGGCACGAAACCTGAAATTAATTCTTTCAGCTTTCGAGCATTTGTCCGGTCTTAAGATTAACTTCCATAAAAGTGAATTGTTTTGTTTCGGTGAAGCCGTCGATGAGGCCAACCTATATGCTGAATTATTTGGCTGTGGGATTGGGTCTTTTCCAATTAGCTACCTGGGTATTCCGATACATTACCGGAGACTAACGTTGGCTGAATGGAAAATTGTTGAAGAAAGACTTCAAAAACGTCTTACTAGCTGGAAAGGCAAATTACTATCCCTTGGTAGAAGACTAGTTCTCATTAATTCGGTACTCACAAATATGGTACTGTATATGATTTCTTTCTTCAAGTTACCAAAAGGAGTCTTACATAGATTGGATTATTTCCGATCAAGATTCTTTTGGCAAGGGGATAGTGAGAAGAAAAAATACCGGTTAACTAAATGGAGCGTTGTATGCCGTCCGAAAGATCAAGGTGGACTTGGAGTTCATGATCTTGAAGTTAAGAACAGGGCTTTGCTTGGTAAATGGCTGGCCAGGTTGTTAACGGAGGATGGAGTATGGCAACAACTATTGCGGAAAAAGTATGTTGGCTCCAAAGCGATCTCTCAGGTTTTTTGGAAACCAGGAGATTCACATTTTTGGGCTGGCATCATGGCAACTAAGAAGAACTTTTTCCCTTTTGGTTCTTTCTCTATCAAGAATGGGGCGGAGATACGGTTTTGGGAGGATCGTTGGTTGGGAACAACCACTCTTCGAGAACAGTATCCGGCTTTGTACAGTATAGTTCGTCATAAAGGGGATACCTTGCAGAAGGTGATGGAATCTTCTCCCCCCTCCATGACGTTCAGGCGAGATCTTGTCGGCCCCCGACTAGATGCTTGGAATGAACTACTTGAGCGGTTAGGTTTAATCTAGCTGGTTCAGGGGATGGATGAATTCCGTTGGAGCCTCACCAAAAATGGAATATTTTCGGTTAGCTCCATGTACAAAGCATTATGTCTCTCTTCACAACCGGTACTAAATAATAAATACATCTGGAAGATGAAGATACCACTCAAAACAAAAGTCTTTGCATGGTATCTTCGTCGAGGTGTGATTCTTACTAAAGATAACCTTGTAAAGCGCAACTGGCAAGGTTGCACGAATGTGTGTTCTGTCACGAAGATGAGACAATAAAACAGCTTTTCTTCAACTGTCGAGTTGCTCGTTCTATATGGTCAATCATTCAGATAGGTTCTACCTTATATCCCCCTCGTAGCATTGCAAACATTTTTGGCAATTGGCTCAATGGGGTGGATTCTAGGTACAAAACAATTATCAGAGTGGGAGCGATTGTAGTTGTTTGGTCGCTTTGGCTATGTAGAAATGACAAGGTTTTTAATGACAAATCTTCCTCTCTTATGCAGGTCATCTACCGGTGTACGGCTTTGCTCCGTTCATGGTCGCCACTTTAGCGTTTGGCGGATCGCGACCTCTTTATGGAGGTGTCTACACGATTGGAGAACACGGCCACGGAGTTTATTTCCCAACATGGGTGGCTGCATAATCGGAGGATTGAAGCCAACATAGCGTCTTAGTAGTTGGCTTTTCCTTTATATCGTTCTATGTATCTTTTGTCGATGTTTTATGGACTCCTAAACGGCTGTGTGCATCCTAGTTATGCAGAGGCTGGGTGTAATGCTTAAAACTTTAAGTAATAAAGCGCCCCTTATCGAAAAAATGATAGGATATACTGTGTTGTTGTGCACTAATCGGCATTTTTTCTTTTCAATGATTCAGTGCCTAAAATTTGTTTACTATACTGATCTGGAAGTATGAAATATCTTCTGTACTAATCTGAATGTATGAATGATGATGAATGCTTCTGTGCTTGTTCCCTGTTGTTTGTGTAGGATGGCAACAGCAAGTGCTGATGATGTTGAGATAGGTGAAGGGGGACACCAGTGCAGCCTAACAAACACAAGAGGAACTACTGAATGCTATGCTGATCTTGGTGATTGTTTTAAAGTTAATTTATCTACTTACTGTGTTTTCATGATTGCAATTTGCTAAGTCAAGTCCTAAATCCTAAACTAAACAGTATTGTACTGATCCGCACGGAGTATAAAAGTGAAAAATTGACAATTCATCTGTACAAGAAGAAGAAAACGATGTAAGCTATCTTTATTCCACTTTTCTGTTCAAATAATACTTATTCTTTCTCCCAAAATTCTTGATTCTCGCTGGTTTTTGGTCCTGCTGTTGACTAAGTCAAGAACTCTTTAGCGCCGCTTAGCATGTACAAAACGCAAAAGCTATAAGCGGAAGGCCACCGCACCGATTGCGTTTTCCGCTTTCCTGAACCTTGATCAAAGCTATGATGTTGTCTTTCGAAAGAGGTAAAAGAACATAGTGTGTTCAGGTCGCATCCATGTTTCACATTATTTGTGTTTTTCTTATTAATGGTGGATTTGATCCTACTGTAGATATACTAGAGTAATTTTGAAGTCTTCAATATATCCAAACAAAAGACGTGTGGCACATGCAACTATTTTGGGCAGTGATTCAGAAACACTAGTTGGTGGTGTTGAACTTGGCTGCCAGTTTACAGATGTGCAAGTTGATGAACCTATTGAGGAAGATGAGAGCTTGGTAAGGGAAAGCGAGAATTGTATCAAAATCGGTGATGCTTTTGCCTCTAGAGTAACACTTGCTTGGCCTTCAACATGTGTATGTTCCTTCTTGATTTTTGTTAATTTGACTGTAATTTTCTTTCCATGTTGAGAAGAGCAATGGTTGAGACTTGGGAGTTGATATTGAAGCTTTGTCTAACAATGGAAAGAAGGTGCAAAATATGAAGGATTGGTGCGAGAAAGATCCATGGGCAGATTGGAGCCACCACGATTGGTGTTTTTGCATAGTCACGAAGATATTAAATCTTTCTAGTACTATAGGTTAGCTTAATTGGTTGAGAAGTGCATTATTTTTCTTGAATATTTATCGTTTATATGTTCATTGTTATGAATGCAATGAAGTGACATGAAACACGTTGGTTTTATATCCATAATGCAGTCCATATGCACGTGGTGTTCACTATATCTATGATCCTTTTTTATTACACATTGTGGCATATGCTTACCATTTTCATTACGTACAAGTTCAAAGAAATATTTTACTAATAAAATATGAAATTGTGCAATTCTAAATAAGAACCATTGAAGGAAAATTAATTCATATTGAATATTGTTACTAACCGTAAGGTGTTCCAACAATCTGGATAAACACGTTACTAGGTTTGGTACTAACCACACATAGCTATGTTACAAAATATAGAAAAACATGTTCCTATCAATAGAGAAAAATGTTCCAAATTGTGTTACTGGGGCCTATAGGGATCGCTCCAATCTTGAATAATTGTGTTACACTAGTTGGTAACATGTGTTACCAATCATGTTACTATAGGTAGAAAAACATGTTACTAAGCGTGTTACCACAGTCATAAAAATATATTACTAGGACTAAGGTAACACATACGGACAATGTTACAACGATACACTTGTAACACTGTGTTGTGCTTATTGGAACAATTCCTATGTGCTACAAGGGCACCACCTAGTAACACGACATATAAGAACACATAGAAAAGGTGTTACTGGGAGCATCCGTAACACCTTTTCTAAGCAATAGTAGCACATGAGTGTGTTACTAAAGCTTTGTCGGGGTGTAGTGTACCATGTCAAGCTTCAGTAACTACCCAACACAGCTAAATGTCCGAACTGATGAAAATGGCTAGCAATCCACTTATACATATCAACCAGTCGGTGGCGCGACTTTGTTGTGAAAGACCCTGGCATTCCGCTCCTTCTACATCGTCCAACTAAGAAGCATGGTTAGTGAGGTCATGGCCTTGCGGCTTCGATATCCGCATGTCATCTTTGTCTAAAAGTTTGAACTGATGGAAAGATCTTGTCAATCCACTTACACATATCGACAATCCTCCTCACATGTGACGGATAAAGAGAAGACAAAGTCAACACGTGGAACTCAGAGGTAGGCAAAGCCCTATCACATGGACGTAGGGAGCACCATCTATATTTGTGCCACACATGACTCGAACTCGAGAACTTGCCTCTGATACCATGTCAAGCTTCAAGAACTACCAAACACAGCCAGATGTCTAATTGATAAAAAGGGCTAGCAATCTACTTATACATATCAACAAGTTTGTGGCGCGACTTTGTTGTGAAAGACCCTAGCATTCCGCTCCTTCTACATCGTCCAACTAAGTGTACTCATGGGAACGAAATTGCCAAGCTCTTCTTGGGGGGAAATGAGCAAAAGAATGATAAGAAACGCCCCAACTGTGTGTTAGGAATGAAAGGAATCAGAAGCTGGGCCGTTGAGTTACAAGTGGCTGAACAGGAAGAGTCCGTAGCTTTGAGGATGTGCATCGACGACAAGCAATCGAACACTATTTCTGCAGGTCACGTCGTGGTAATGGCAATCTACACGATTTTCAACCCGACATTGTTGATCTCACAGTCAATTGTAGAAATTATGATGTGGTTGCTTGTTCTTAGTCCTGCCATGAGGCAAAGGGTGCGGTGAGTGCTTTGAAATCTAGCTCAGAATTTGATCAAGCAGCATTAAGTACGTGTTACGAATCTTTATATGATGGTCTTCAGTTATTCATATGATATAAACACTATATGATTTTCTACCACGCTAATGCAGTAGCAGAGTTATTATTTCCTGTTTACATTCGCCACCTTTGGCCAGGTCAATATAGAACTTCTTACACTCAGTAACTTACGTCAGAAATAAACAAACTATTGATGTAGGAGTAGGTGTTTTAACCTTTGTTCTTGTTTCCTGTTTTAAAGTTTGATTAACAAATCGAATGAATTATCTATTTACCAGACGTGCTAGTGTGTCTACCAGAACACACACGAATACGTGAGGCAACTACAAAGGAACACACATGCATGGATGAAATTAACCTTGGTCACAACTAGTATTGGGCCCCTTCATTTTTCAAGATAAACGAAAAACATCATGCTACTTGCCAACTGATATTGGCTCTGTTGCTCTTGGCATGTACCATCAAGTTTCGCCTTTATATATACAGCTTCCCTTGTTGTGTTTTCTTTACAATTGTACTCTTAGGATGAAATTGTCCAAGTTCTTCTTGGGAGAGGTGAGCCGTGGGCATAACATTGATAAGAAATGCCCAAAAGGGTGGTAGGAATGGAAGGAATCAGAAACATAGGCGCCCCGATGTGCTGAATCATGAGTGGAAATTGTAGAAGTTTTGGTAGCTTCGAGTAGGTGAAATAACGAGCAGTATTTCTGCAGGTCGCAATATCATACTTGCAGGCTATAATATTTGCAAGCCTTGCATTGTAGATATCCGAAAAATTAAGTGACAACCAAGCCCAGGTCCCTTAGTTGTAGCTTCATTCGTGGCGGACCAAGTATCTACTCATCTTTTTTGTAGTTTTTGTTCACGTTTTTAAAGCACAACCACCTTTTAGTTTGATGAACACAGGGCATGATTTCACCCACCATGGTTAAAATCGTCGGTTTTGGTACGTTTCGACCAACTTAAATCTTCTTAGGTCTCTGACATAATGGTAGATTGATTAGGGTATGAACCGTGCTCCTCTAGGGCCGGCGTGTATTGATATATATATAGGCTAGTTACAGGGGTATATACGGTAGGTTTATACATGACCTGACCGTATACACACACGTTAAGTATTAGACTAAATGCCCTCAATCTCAACCGTTTCAGAAAGGTTGAGATTGCGTTTACAAGCTTCAAATAATGGCAACGATAATGGCTTGGTGAATATGTCAGCTAGCTGATCCTTGGAGATAAACCTGATTTGGAGCATCTTCTGAGCAACCCGTTCTCTCACAAAGTGAAAATCAATCTCAATGTACTTAGTACGTGCATGAAACACCGGGTTAGAAGTGAGTACGTAGCTCCAATATTATCACACCATAACACATGTGGATTCTGCTGTATTACTCCAAGTTCACCAAGAAGAGCTTTTACCCAAATAATCTCAGCAATAGCATTATTGTATTCAGACTCTGTACTGGAGCGGGAAACGGTAGCTTGCTTCCGAGCAATCCATGAGATGAGGTTACCTCCATAGAATATGGCAAAACCCCCGTGGATCGGCGGTCATCAACATTACTAGCCCAATCCGCATCTGAGAAGGCAGACAAGAGAGGGGCAACTGTAGTGGAGTAGGGAGACAAGAGTAAACCATGTGACAGAGTAGCCTTCACATAGCGTAGGATACGCTTGACCGCCGACCAATGATTACATCGAGGAGCATGAAGATATTGACAGACCTTGTTGATAGCAAAGGATAAATCTGGTCGTGTCATCATGAGGTACTGAAGGCCTCCTACAATACTGCGATAGCGAGTAGAATCTTCTGCTGAAAGAGGAGAACCATCTGTAATGGAGAGCTTATCTGTAGAGACCATAGGGGAAGACACAGGAGTACACTTGTGAAGCCCCGCACGATGCAACAGTTCAGTTGCATACTTCCGTTGACTCAAGAGAAGACCAGGACCCTTAGAGTATACCTCAACACCAAGGAAATAATGAAGAGGACCAAGATCCTTGAGGGCAAAGGAAGCACCAAGTTGAGCAACCAGGCGATCAGCAGCAGTAGTCGAGGAGCTCACCAATATGATGTCATCCACGTAAACCAACAGGTAAACAGGGACACCGCAGAACAAACAGAGATGTATCAGCTGTAGAGGGAGTAAACCCAAGGCTAGTGAGAATAGAACTGAGTCGAGCATGCCAGGAACGAGGGGCTTGTTTAAGCCCATAGAGAGCCTTATCCAGTCGACACAAGTAGCCAGAACGGGATCCTCAAAACCTGGAGGTTGTCGCATAAACACCTCCTCCTCAAGAACTCCATGTAGAAAGACGTTCTGAATATCAAGCTGACGAACATGCCATCGCTGGGAGAGAGCCATGGACAACAACAAACGAATGGTAGTAGGCTTGTCCACTAGACTGAATGTGTCCTCATATATAATCCAGTCCGTAGCGTTGTTTAAATCCCTTGGCAACCAGACGTGCCTTGTATCTGTCAATAGACCCATCAGCTTTACGTTTGATCTTGAAAACCCACTTGCAGTAAATTATGTTGATGCCGGACTAAGGAGGAACAAGACGCTAAGTCTGATTACGCTGAAGAGTAGTGAACTCATTCTCCATCGCAGTATGCCAATGGGGCGAGGAGAGAGCAGTACGATAATCCGACGGTTCTGTAGTGAGCATCGTGGGATCAGACTTGCGCGTGGTATTCCAAGCGACCGTACCATCGGTGCGGACCTTCTCCTTGCGTATACCACGCTGTAGACGCGTCGTAACACCCAGTCGAGCGGAAGGACGGGGCAGTGCAGCAGGAGAGGCCGTGGTAGCAGTGGGCGATTGAGTGTTGTCCATCACCACCGTAGTGGACGAAGCTGAGCCAGGTGTATGGGCTGGCGGAGATAGGGCTGGCCCAGGCGAGGGTGGGCTGCCAGACGAACGGACAGGGCTAAGAGGAGGCCCAGGCGAGGGTGGGTCGCTCTCTGCATGATTCCCGTCCGGTGCATGCTGAACGAAAACACAGCAGTGGTTACACGAGTGGATAAAGAAAAAGGTAACTGATGACTTTTTTCTTGCTGACAGGCATCACAAACTAAATCATTATTAACTGACATCGATGGAAGCTCATGGCGGTGTAAAATATGCTGAACAATGGGAGTAGCAGGGTGTCCTAGACGCGAGTGTCACTAGGCTCGTGACACCTTGAGATTGCTGAAGACTTGCTTTATTGAAGACACATCAAGATTATAGAGACCACCACGACATCCCCCTCTAAGAAGAACCTCCCTGGAATCACGATCCTTAACAAGAAATTACCAAGGATGAAATTCAAAGTAAACATTATTATCATAGGAAAAACGTTTAACTGATAGGAGATTGCGAGTAACAGAGGGTACATGAAGGATATCTCTAAGACGTAAAGGATGAGATAAAGTAGGAATTGTAGATTGACCAATATGTGTAATGTGCATACCTGTACCATTGACAGTTTTGACATTGTCCTTGCCATGATATTGTTCCCTCATAGTAAGATTGTTGAGGTCGTTGGTGAGGTGATCGGTTGCTCCAGTATCAGCATACCAGGCAGGGTCGACAGGGAAAGATGAAGTAGATCCCGTGGTCGTGGTAGAAAACACAGCAAGTTGGCGCTCCTTGTTGCCTCCATCATTGCCGATGCTGAGGTAGTTCTTGTAATATCGCTTGAAGCAGCGGGAGGCGAGGTGACCTTGCTTGCCGCAAATCTGACAAGTGGGGCGGGTACCACCTGTACCTGTAGAGCGGTCCTGCTGTCCCTGCTGACGACCACTATACCCTTGCTGTCGACCATCATTCGGCGCAGGTGCAGGCGCAAAGTACTGCTGCGGCTGCTCTTGCTGACAAGAAGGAGCGCGACCACCTCCTGACCGCGACGAGAGGTTGGCATGGTGAATGTCAAGGCCAGCCTCGGAGCGACACGCCTCGACACGCTGCTCAGTATTGAGCAGCTGTGCATAGACATCTCAGGCAGGTAATGGGTCGTAGATAGGACGAGCACCGATGTGGTCTACGAGAGCGTCATATTCGATGTCCAGGCCGGCGATGAGGAAGGTGTTGAACTCGTCCGGCGGCAGAGGCTGCCCGATAGAGGACAGCACGTCAGACAAGGATTAGACCTTGTTGAAGTAGTCAGTGGCGTTGGGTTAGTTGTGTTTCTTGATCTTGCCAAGTTCGGCGCGGATGTGAATGACGCGCGCCGTGGACTGTGAGGCGAAGCTCGCCTCTAGGGTCTCCCAGACCTAGACCTGTTGTGACGTCGGGACGAGCATCACCATGCCGATCACCCCCTCGGTAAGAGAGGCAACCAATGCTGAAAGGATCGCCTGATCCTGTTGGTGCCATGCGGCATAGAGAGGATTGGTGATGGTAGGGCTTGCACCACCTTCGGAGGCCGCATGATTGACGATCTCGGCCGCGGGACAGGTAAACTGCCATCAACGAAGCCGAACAGCAGGTTTGTCCGTAGGATCGGATCCACCTGGGTGCGCCAGTAGAGGTAGTTGTCCGCAGTAAGGCGGATCATGATCTTGTTGTCGAGACAGATCGGCGTAGTCGGGATCCGTGACACCATGACGGCACCCCTACTCGTTGTCAACCTGGTACCAGTGGAGGCCGGAGTAGAGAGCAGGGAGGTGGTGCGCGGGCTTGAGATCGAGAGGCTGGAGGTCATCGACATGATCTTGGGTAGGGCAGCAATGCTGCGGTGCGGAAGACGAGAGCGGAAGATTACCTTCGCTCTGACACCATGACAGAACGGTAGATTGATTAGGGTATGAACCGTGCTCCTCTAGGGCCGGCGTGTATTGATATGTATAGGGTAGTTACAGGGGTATATACGGTAGGTTTATACATGACCTGACCGTATACATACACTTTAGGTATTAGACTAAATTACATAGTTTATCAGTCTCTACTGAGGTAAATGTCAGTTTACGAAAAGTACACTTGCACTTTGTAAAAAGAAAATACATCTGGATAATAAATTGTAAGTTGCACACATATATGTACACTATAGTAAATGAAAACTGGGCGATTGAGATTCTCATCCGTCTCGCGGATTGCATCTCGCTGGTCAGCGTTTTTCCCCTCTGTGTAAGTCCAGGATTAAATCTCTTGTCTAATTTTCATCTAATTCTTGACTTACTCTTTTTGTTAGGGTCTAATTTGATGTAAATTACTTCATCATTGTAGGTGTTATAATGCCAAAACAATTGTCTGGTGCTGCAAAAAAGAAAAAGAGAAAGCTAGATAATCAGTTTATTGAATCGCAAAGAGGTGCTTTAAACAAGTATTTTCCAGCTAAAAATAGTGTTGACGTCAACAACAATAATCAAAGGCCAATATCTGATCCGGGACAGGATCATGAGGATAATATAGGCAGAGATCTTGAGGTCAACGAACAATCCTCGAATAACAGTAAGTAACTAACTAGCATCATATTTTGCAAATGTAAGTAAGTAAGTAACTATATTTTTTTAGGTGACTGAAAATTTGTTTGAGGTCTATGTTACAAGACATATTGAATGGCTTGGCTACATGTTGTATTGAGAAGGATATCTGGACACCATTGATCTTGAAATTGTTCTTGATGATTTTGCATCTAGAAATGCATGAAGAAGATTTTTTGTGAAGCATTGAAATATAATTGGTGACGTAGTCATTGTAATTTGATTTTTATTGAGTTAATTAAATTAGTAAGAAATACTTATTATATTTTCTACTATTTTATTGCTGTTTTTATCGTAAATATATGTACACATATTTGCGTCAAGGGGCCCTTTTATCGACCTCGCCCAAGGGCCCCGAAAAACATAGGGCCGGGGCTGCTTAGGTGCAGTCATGTTGTTCGTGTCTATGGACGTGTTTTAGAATAAAAAAGTAAGGATATGTTTGACTGGTGCCCAAATGTACACAACCTAAATTTTGGCAGCCTATTTGCCTATGGATTGTTTTCCACCTACCCTATATTCCCTTCACAACTTTTTAGCCAACATGGGACTAAGGAATTATTGACCAATATTTTGGTTAGGCAATAGTTGGCAAACATTGGTAGGGTACAAAATGGCATGAACCAAACCCCACCCAGCTTCACAAATTTATCAGAGGTGTCAGGATCGTGTACAGTACTGTATGTCCATGTGTACACCATTGTTGAGTACTTGCAGAAAGGAAAATCAACTCTTTTTCTGGTTCTAGAAGTTCCAATTGTTGTCTATTTGCATTCGCCAACTTTGGCTAGGTCAATACAACTTCCTACCTTTAGGCACAGGAGGAAAGCTCAGAAGTACTCTCGGGATCTTTTGCAGGTATGCTGGAGTGCAAAGCAGCTACTACTCCCACGTCTGCTAACAAATTGTGTGCTCTTGATGGAGACATGCTCTCCTCTAACGATGCCACTAAGTACCACTGTGTTGTGGGAGGTCCATATTTGCTCATCTCTTGACCAAACGTATCATTTTGCCGTTAACCATGTGTCTCAGTATCTTTATGCACCACGTGGCCCTCATTAGTCAGCTGTTAAGTGCATTCTGCGCTATGTTTGTTATACTGTTTCTTATGGTCCGCATATTTAGCTTGTGCCTTCTGGCCTGCTCTCAATTTTTCTGATGCCGGTTGGGTTGTCTCGCATCAGTACGCTGGTTACAAAGCAGTTGCCAGTGCCACAACTAAGATCATCTGGGTGCAGCCATTACTTAGAGAATTGAAAATATCTCAAGCTCCGCCGCCTGTCCATTAGTGTGATAACATTGGTGCAACATATTTTTCATAAAATCCAGTATTTCATCATCGAACAAACACATTGAAGTTGATTATCATTTTGTGTGGAAATGTGTTGCACAAAAGGTACTTTAGATCAAGTTTGTTAATTCTAAGGATCAACTTGCTGATATTTTCACCAAGCCTTGCCCTTACCTTCTTTTTAAGGATGTCAATGCAATCTTAACCTCTTGAGTGTTTTAGGGTATAGTTAAATTTGAGGGAGGGTGTTAGATTGTGTTTGTATAATAGATTATGTATCTATATTGAGTATTTGTACATAACTTTGTAGCATGTAACTATAACAGCCATACCCCTTTGAGGGTATCGAGCACTGTTCCCCAAACCCTAGTTTTGTCTAACAAAACATTATTTCTCGAGGTCACATCGTGGTAATGGCAAGCTACACGATTTGCCGCCCAACATTGTTGATCTCACGATCAATTGTAGAAGTTGTGATGTGGTTGCTTGTTCTTAGTCCTGCCATGAGGCAAGGGTGCGGATAGGGATTTGAAATCTAGCTCATAATTTGATCAAACAGCATTAATGTACGTGTTATGAATCTTTATATGATGGCCTTCAGTTATTCATATGATATAAACACTATATGATTTTCCTACCCTGATAACGCAGTCGCAGCGTTATTATTTCCTGTTTAGATTCGCTACCTTTGGCCAGGTCACTAAAACTTCTTATACATTTAGTAACGTACATCAGAAATGAACAAACTAATTGATGCACGAGAGTAGGTGTTTTAACCTTTATTCTTCTTTCATGCTTTAAAGTTTGATTAGCATGCAAATCGCATGAAATAACTATTTACCATAGGGTACTGGTGTGTCTACCAGAACAGACATGAATGTGTGAGGCAACTACAAAGGAACACGGATGCATGGATGAAATTAACCTTTGTCACTTCTCCGGTTGCCCCCCTTCATTTTCCAAGATAAACGAAAAACATCATGCTACTTACCAACTAATAATGGCTTTGTTGCTCTGACATGTACCATCAAGTTTCGCATTTATATATGTGGCTTCCCTTGTTGCCTTTTCTTTACAATTGTACTATTGGGACGAAATTGCCCAAGATCGTCCTGGGGCAGGTAAGCCATGAGCATAACAATAATGATAAGAAATGCCTAAAAGGATGTTAGGAATGGAAGGAATCAGAAACACAAGCGCCCCAATGTGCTAAATCATGAGTGGAAACTGCAGAAGTTTTGGTAGCTTCGAGTAGGTGCAACAACGAGCACTATCTCTGCAGGTCGCAGTGTCATATTTGAAGGCTAGAATACTTTGCAAGCCTTGCATTATGGATCTCCGAAAAATTGTAGACAAGTGACAACCAAGCCGGCCTAGATCCCACGGTTGTCGCTTGATTCGTGGCGTACCAAGTATATCTACTAATTTTTTTTATTGTTTTTGTTCATGTTTGTAAAGCACAACCACCTCTTAGTTTGGTGAGCACAGGGCATGATTTCACCCACCATGGTTAAAATAATCGGTTTTGGTAAGTTTCAACCGACTTAAATTTTCTTAGGTCTCCATTGATCTAGGTAAATGTTAGTTTACGAAATGTACACTTGCACTTTGTAAAAATGAAGTACATCTGGATAAGAAATTGTAAGTTGTATGTATGTACTTTATATTTTGGCGAACCGATGGTTGGCAAATATTGGAAGAGCAGAAAATGGCATGAACCAAACCAACCCTAAGCTTCACGAATTTATCAGGGGTGCCAGGCTCGTGTACGGTACTATATGCAGGGTATGTCCATGTGTACGCCATTGTTGTGTACTGCCAGAAGGGAAAATCTACTCTCCTTTTTGGTTTTAGAAGTTCCAATTGTTGTGTATTTGCATTCGCCAGCTTCGGCCAGGTCAATAGAACTTCATACCTCTAGGCACAGGAAAGCGTCAGGAAATAAGCACACTAGTAGATCAAAGTGCTTGAAGCTTTCCTTATCCTTTCGCTGCCGGACTAATGAGAAAAGGATCTTCAGGATCCGACCGATCGCCATTATCCTGCCAAGAATCAGATAAACATTCTTTTTTTTAGGCGGAAGGTTCGAGACGAGCCCGACTTTAAATTAATGAAGTCATACACTGGCAAAATACAAGAACAGCTGAGTTCACACAACACCATCACGGATCTCCGATCCACACAAACTACAGTACCAAACATCACACGCAGCGGTGTCGCGCCCCAACGCCAACACCACGCGAGCTCCAAGGTACAGACAAAGAAAGACAAAGATCAATGTACTAAAGCTAGGGTACACGCAGGTCAGGGACGAGGTCACTCCAGACGACCCCTGATGCTGGCATGCGGTCTCGGCCGTCGAGCTGGAGCAGCAGCGCGAGCAGCGGGAGCTTCGAGTACACCAGCCTCCGGGGACGTGCCCTCGGAGGTGGGCACAGGCGGCAGCAGCTGCTCCGATGTCCACGAATTCGACACGTCCAACATCACCATTCGCAACCATCTGCTGAAGCACGCGGCCTCGGAATATACCTCCAGTCCGCCATCATGGTCATGCCGCGCGACAGGTATGGGCGGAGCCAGTAGGGCGTACGGGTGGGGCACGCGCACGCCCCACCCTAAGAAATCGGTATGTTCGTCCATACCAAATGTTACCTGAGAAAAGCGAACGCACCCGACCCAACCAAGCCAGCGAAAATCCATCGACTAGACGTTGTGCTTTCCTTTTCCGCTTGTAGTTCCTTCCCGGAGAGTCTTGATCTCCAGGAATTTCTGATCCGATTGATCTCTCCCAGAAAAATAATGGTGGGGCACCGCACGGAGGGCTACCGGCGATGGAAGACAACTGCAGCAACCAACATCCCAGCATGTAGGGGCGCACCGCGCAACCGGCGGCACTACCATCTCCAGGTGAGCACGGTATAAGGGCATGTACAATAGGCTGATGTCAGCCTTTCCTTACGCTTGCCACGTCGAATTTTTCTTAGTTGGCGGAGAGAGAATGAAGAAAGATAAGGTTGTCTTCCCTTAGCTAAGGGATGATCTCTTATGAAATAAGAGAAGACTATTTTTCCTATTGTACGACTTGTCTTCCCTTAGACACATAATTTCCTACTAAAAATAATTAATTATCATTATTACAAGGGATGACAATAAGAGATAATGCATTGTACTCATTATATTTATCATCCTCTCTAGATGACATAGACTACAAAGAAAAGGTGTACCTTTCCTACCATTGTACATGCCCTAAGCATTCAAGTTTTTAGATCAGGATGAGACATGCACTGGTAAATCAGGAAACACACTCTCACCTAAGGGAAATTGGCAAAATCTGACGAGGATAGTTTCCATTGTTTGTGCGTCCAGTAGAAGTGCGATAATGATTCATTACTGATGAAACAATATGAAAAATTAGATATTTAAGTAATTAGTTTATATTTTTCATTACTGAATGGTTGAAACATGAAGAGGATGCGGACATTGCTTCTCTTTCAGAAACATGCAACAAAGAAGATTGCATCTTGCAGCAAACTCCAATTCCACTTAAATATGCCTCACCATCGCCATTGCCGCCACTACTTGAATATTTTATGTATGTATATTCTTCATGCTTTCAAAATTTCAGACATAATCGTTGAGTTTATACCACTTGTGCGAGTTAATATTCCATTTTAGTTGTGCTTTACTGTAAATTTTATACATATACATTATCACACCATGTTGGTGGTATTGAAAAAAATATTTTGTTGCCCCACCCTAGGGTAAAATATTCCATAATCGTTGGGTTTTATATTGTTTAAGCCTATTACGATCGGCATATTGTGGTCGACTTGTATCCACTCTCATCCATCTCCCGTCGAACGACCGCCATTGTGAAAACTTCATATGGTAAGGTGCTTCGCGCGGGTGACAACTTCACAGTCTCACGAGGAGGCACAAGTAGTGTGGCATAGCCATTTTCACTTCTTGATATAAACAGAGCAACCGAGATCCTCTAACCTCAACTGAGCGGAGATGGGCTACGCTGCCAGAGATCTGCTGCATATGGACGCTCCTTTCAGACTAGACGAAGTGAAGGCGAAGGTTTTTTACTTGATGGCTAAGCAACGCTTTTGCTTCCGTACGCACCCACCACAAACTGTGAACGGTTAGGATTCGTTCATACCGATTCGGGTCTGGGGGCATGATCGTCATTTCCTGTGTACTACGGGTTTGGCTGGGTTCGTATCAGCCCACGTACAAGCCCGTATGACCCATACCTCTATGTATTATACGCCTACGTGTCCACGCGCGGCCACGACGGAACCGCCGAGATATAAATATCTTTCTCCCCTGTCCTCTTCAGCACATCTATCCAAAGCAAAAGCAATCCCCAAATCGGGCAAAAAACCCTAGGTCAAGAACAGCAGAGCTCGCTCTCGTGCTCGCTCGCGCTCGTCCATGGAGAGGGGGAAGGGGAAGGAGGGGAAGGGCAAGGAGGCGGCGGTTGAGGAAACCCAGTTGGCCGCTTCATCGGCGGGCGGAGCTGCCCCAGATCTGAGCTCCGCGGGGCCGGGCGGCGAGCAAGAAGCGTGCGCACGAGACAGAGGCGCAGAAGCGGCGGCGCAAGAAGAAGAATCTGAAGAACCGCGAGAGGCAGGAGAGGAAGGCGGCGGGGCTCAAGATCAACAGCCCCGACGACGTGCCCACCTTCGACGAATCCGACTCCGCCGACCCGTCCGAGGTAAATTTCTCCGCCGACCCCGACGACATGCAGGAATGCCTTGCTCGCTCGCAAGCTTGTACGAAATCTGTGGATTTGGCTAATCTATATGCTGTGAATTTATTGTAGTACCAAGCCATTTTGATATTTCTAGTAGTTCCAGAGATGAATTTGAGCTTGCTCAAGTGTTCATCTGAGGTTCTTGCTTGGTTGGGTTCCCTGTAATCCCTATCTGCTGATAAATAAGGCTATCTAGTTTGATTAGCTTGCTATTATGAATGGTTCCTAGCAATTATATGAATCTAGGCACTGGATGATTCACTTATCACTTGTGCCTGCTTGCAATTAATGTCTAGACAGGTTTTAGATTAACTGCTACTACATTGTATGGACACAGAAGTTGAAATGTGGCTCCAATACTTGCAGATGTTGCCTGTTAATTAATCACTGCATGGAAGCCTTGATTTCTTGACTGGAGCTTTGCCTTCACTAGAGTGGCATGTGCAAGTCATGCTACTGTAAACTTGATCATTTGGTGGTCTTATTGTTACTAATTGAACTATGGTTGCTTGCTGTGTAAGGATATTCACTGAGATTCTTTATTGATGAACTGTGTATTGGTAATGATTCAATTTGTTTGAGAAGAATGGATGGATGCCAACTATTGTTGGATTAATATTCATCACAATCTGAATCTGTCCATATTATGATGATTGATGCTATGGATGTGGCTTACTAGGTTTGATGTGACCTCAGTAGCTCTTGGTACTGCTACTGGTTGCTCACCTTGATGGATAAACTGTTGGTTTTTATTAATAGAGATCCTCACAGTAGGGTATCATACATATGAATGCCACTATGATTGTTTTATGAAGAAAATAAGGGTTTCTGATGGTTTAATAGCTAGGTGGTGCTAGGTGGTGTATGTGGCTGTCAAAGCTTTGTGTGTATCTGGTTTGTACTTGATATGCTTGTATTTCATACTATTTTGCATATCTTCATCAACTGGGCACTCCAAGTTTTTGTTTGCCTCAAATATTGCTAGCATCACTTGGTCTATACGAAGTGATGACTAATACCTTTTGAGCATCTGCTCATTGGTGTGATTTGAGCATGCATATTGATGGATTGGATCCTCTGGATCCTTTCCAGGTATCAAGTATACCTTTCTCCAGCATCTAGACATAGTGTTTTTCTTCTGTGATGGTATTGCCGCTTGTTCCATTCCAAACACTAGTTTTTGTTTAAATTAGATATGGTATGTATAGTTACTAACTAATGTGCATTTATACAAATAATTACTTTGCATTGTTTTCATTCCTTTTCTATTTATAGTCATTACATTGTTTGTATGCAATAGCAGCTAATTAACCTAATTTACTTCATCTAACAGGAGGATCCTTCGGATGAAGTCGGTTCTGACCGGGAGGATAGGGACCAGAAGAGCAGGCATGTTCTCCGCAGGCTTAGGTCTGGGGAGATTCTGTTACCACCCGATTTTGGCCAAATCAGGAGGTGGGCCGTAAGCGAAGATGGGTTTGAAGATTACACGTGGAGCATCTTTGAAGCGGCCTCGCGCGAAGAGTTTTGGGCTTAATTGCCCGTGTATCTGTAATATAGTAGATCACATTGTAATTTAGATTAAAGAGAGAGAATCTGGCCCGTGCACGGTTAGGTGCACGCCTCAATTAGAAAGTCCCTTGGACTATAAATATGTATCTACGGTTATCGGAAAAGGAGGACAATCATCGTTCAACCAACACAAATCAGGCGCATCGCCACCCCTTTCTTCGAGGGTTTCTCCCGGGTAAGCACCATGCTGCCTAGATCGCATCTAGCGATCTAAGCAGTATACGTTTATTCGTCAACCTTGTACTGCTCGTGCTGAAGCCTTGTTGATGGCGAGCAGTACTATTTATCCTTAGGTGTTTAGGGGCTCGCATTGATGCTTTCACGTGCATATCTGCGTGGCAATGCCGTCCCTCGACACCTAGCTGCCCTTACGTCTATCCAGACGTAAGGGCAGCATCTTGCTTGTTCGTTACTTAGTAGATCCGATCCGTTATAGTTGCTCTTTGCTCCGCAAGGATTAGTTTAATATCTGCATAGTTAGGCCTTATGTTGGGGTCGGACGATCCGGCAGTGCGTTAGGCGTTGTTTACCGTCCCTGCGAGGGATGTTCCGGGAATCAACGTTATGTTGGTTTTTAGGCCTCTCGTAGGGGTAGTTTGCATCATCTCTCGTAGCTGCTAGGCCCGATCGCACGTAGGACGTTCCGATTATGCGGTGAAAACCCCAAACTGTCGTGGATCGTTTTAGCTTTGTCCTGATCAACAGGATCCCCATGCCATTGCAAATCCATCAATGACCATGGGGCGATCGGCTCTTTGAGCCGATCCACGAACCCTGAGCCGATAGGGCTCGTATTTAATGTTTACGTGTCTGCCATGCAGGAACAATCGAAGCACTAACACCTTCTGATCGGGTCTAGGTCAGGTGGCACCCTAGCAACCGAGGACGTTAGCGATTTGCGGGACGACAGGTGACAGGGATCCACTAAGCGGCCCTGGGAGCTTCCCGGCTCTTCGTGTTGCTCAGCCAAAGCCCGTCGGGGGGTTTTGGAGGGTAACAGATTCGCTACCTTCTTGGCCCAGGGAGGTTCAAGTGCCCCTGGTGCAGCCGCAAGGAAATGCCGACGGACTTCCTCGGCATGTACCAGCATGCCACCTACACTGGTGTTGGCAGCGGGCAGACACCCGCACACCTCAGGGCCAAGCATGCCGCCTACGGCCTGTTCCTCAAGAAGTACGCCCCCCGGCAGTAGGAGCATGCGGAGGATGGTGCCGACCTGCCTGCCTACCTGCCTGCCGACCTGCCTGCCTACCTGATGCCTCTTTCTTTAGTTGTGTGTTTATGTTAAACTCTGTCGTGCTTGTGGTGTTAAAACTTGGTTAATGCTGTTGTGAACTATGTTTCTATTTAAGTATGTGTGAACTATGTTTCTAATTAAGTATTCTTAGTGTTTAAGCATGTGTATGATGTGCTTACTACATATGCTGATGTGTTGTGCATGCTTGGCCCTGTTGTGTGCTTGGATGCTAGGTAAGCATGTTCTATTTGCTGCTGTTGATCTAGCATGTTCATTGAAAAATAAGTCAAGTGTATTACAGGATTAAAACTAGACACCAACAAAATAAAAGGAAAACAGGGTTTACTGGGGAGATTGGCTGCCATCCCAACCAACTCCGAAATACCAGAAAAGCCTGGAACAGGTTTAGAGCAGTGATCACACACTGAAAACAACCGCCATCTAAATCCATTACACAAACCAAACAGATAGGTAGGACACAGTAGCACAACTCTCATGCTTCAATTCACCAAGTGACAAAGATTTTGCCAAAGTAAGCGTTTGATTATAGGAAATGTATTGTCAGTTTTTGCTCAGTTGTGTTGCAGACGATTTGTACATAATTGATAAGGTATTTTCCAGTGGAAATGGGGGAAAACCTCTGGTAATCTAAAATAAAGACGGCGTGTTGGCAGTAGGGTGGAGTTGTTATCTTATGTGATACTTGACAGCAACAAATCTCTCAGTCAACAACAACAAATAGCTCATTTCACAGCTACAACACTCACAGCAGACAGCAGCCCAATCTAGACTTGACTAATGGGCCAACTCCATCCAATTAGGCCCATTAGGCTACATATAAAACAGGAACAACTATCTCATTTAACAACAACAATAATCGCAGCGGATAGCCCAATCTAGATTTGACTAATGGGCCATCTCCAACCAAATTAGGCCCATTAGGCTAGTTGAGGTGGTACATATTAAATATCAAAAAAAATGAAGCAAAAAATGGGTGTTGCCGCGACTCGAACCGCACACCTCGTGGGAAGTCGTCTCGCAGGGGTAGTCTGGTAACCAGTGGGACGGATAGATACATATTGACACTCACAAGTAATAACGATATCTATAGTCATTTTATCACTTCCGTTAGGTTATTAAATGCATGTTTGTACATTTTTCAACACACAGATCTTTGTGTAGTTATATACAATTCACTAATTCACTAATTGAATATGAAATAGATAATTCAATATGAATCTTAACACTAAATTTGTAATATATATGAATAACAACTTAAAAAATTGAAAATAGCTAAAATTCTAGTCTTAGTGGATTAGAATTTTTTGTTTTTTTGTTGGGTTTTGTAAACAATTTGGTACAAGAAATAGTAGTCATTTGAGGACGAAGAGGTTTGAACACACATAGAGACTCACTTAGATTACATAAATATGTCACTTACATAAATAAGGATGTAAACAAGTACCACCGTCGTTACATAGATAAGTCCAGGGACACGACACGGTACAATATATAAAAACACGGCATTTTAAATAAACACGATAAAACTAAAGAAGATGCAGATGCAGGCAGACAGTGCTTCTGGTTTCTTCCACCCTCGCGCTACTCGACCACCGTGTCCAACACCTACTCCTCGTAGTGCAGTGCATCTGGTTTTCGGTGGGGAAGATGCACTCGCAGTTGGTGAAGATGTTGTACGTCGTGAAGAAGATTGACTCGCAGCCGCACCAGAACACTTGGCCGAGGAGCTCGTACGCGTCCCACGGGTTGGTGAGGGTGACCGTGAGCAACTTGAGGGCGACGCCGTCACGAACCTCCTCGAGGTGGAACATCGGCGGCGAGCCCGGTGGGAGGTGGGCGAAGCCGGCGGTGAAGAATGCGTCGGCGAGCTCGACGGGGCTCCTCCACCTGGATTGCGCCCACACACGGAGCGTGCGCTCGACGAGGACGCCCGGCGGGTAGCGCAGCTCTGGCACGGTAGGCGGCCGAACGAAGGTCGGTCCGACGTACTGCATCTTCTGGTGGTGCTTTGGCGTTCTAGGAAAGGATGAAGGGCGTCGTGTCTGGAGTGGAGCTGGGTGGTGTGTGGGAGAGGAATGTAGACGTATAAATAGGCTAGGAAAATGTGGTGTGGGAGACGAAGATTGTTGTTTGGCGATGAAACGACGCGAGTGACGCGTGCATGTAGCCGTTGCCGTTTCGCACATTAATCGAGGGGGTGTCCCGTGTCGTTGTCGTTTTACACTGAAACGGGGCGGCGCGTCTGCTATCAGCTGAATCGACCGCACTTAAACGGGGCTTGCTGGCTCATTCATGGCGACGTCGTGGCGATGCATGCATAGCTGAGTCACTGCTGCGGGGCGCATGCATGCCGTCGTCGTCGCTTCCCGCGCATGCAGGCCTAGGCCGGCGCATTGCACAACGGGCACAAGGCCAGACCGCAACACGGCCCAACAGTCCATCTAGCGTGCCCGCTCGGAACCCCCACCCGTGTTCAGGAAAAAAAAGGAGTCCAGCCAATCAGATTGCTGTATATTCAAATATTCCTAAAAATTTCAGAGAAAATCTAAAAAAAATAAAATCTTCAAAAACAGTCTATACATATCAAGTAGATGTCTAGGAAATTTATTTGGGTCGTTTAGACAAGGTCGAAAAAAAACATGCTTAGAAATGAGGCCGTTTACCCTACCTTTGGAGCCTGTTTCTGGCACTTTTTTGACCAACCCTGGGATGACCCCATATTGTCGGCAGTGGTGCACCATGTCATTTAACACACTTCAAGCCATGAGTTTTGCAATTTGCATGTGTGAATGCACTTGTTCATGTGGTGTACACCCCTCAAATACGGTGTCAAAACAGTGGATCGTCTGACGGCGCGTGTGCATGGTGGTCCCATCTTTTGGGATCTGCTTCACCATGGCATCCAAACACCACTTACATCACCATCCATGGAAGAAATCATGTGCTCCTTGCCTAGCTACCTCACGGGAGCCCGCAGACATGGTTTACGTGCAAAACGGCTCTACCCAAGCCACAAAGTGGGCCCACAACCCTTGGGTGACCCCATGTGGTGGGCACTGGTGCACCATGTCATCCCACCCACTCCTAGCCATGGGTTTAGGGTTGTGCATGTGTCAATGCCCATGTTCATGTGGTGTAGACCCCTGAAATATAGGGTTCTCGTCAGAACGAGGTGTCAAAACAGTGGATCGTCTGACGGCGCGTGTGCATGGTGGTCCCATCTTTTGGGATCTGCTTCACCATGGCATCCAAACACCACTTACATCACCATCCATGGAAGAAATCATGTGCTCCTTGCCTAGCTACCTCACGGGAGCCCGCAGACATGGTTTACGTGCAAAACGGCTCTACCCAGGCCACAAAGTGGGCCCACAACCCTTGGGTGACCCCATGTGGTGGGCACTGGTGCACCATGTCATCCCACCCACTCCTAGCCATGGGTTTAGGGTTGTGCATGTGTCAATGCCCATGTTCATGTGGTGTAGACCCCTGAAATATAGGGTTCTCGTCAGAACGAGGTGTCAAAACAGTGGATCGTCTGACGGCGCGTGTGCATGGTGGTCCCATCTTTTGGGATCTGCTTCACCATGGTATCCAAACACCACTTACATCACCATCCATGGAAGAAATCATGTGTTCCTTGCCTAGCTACCTCACGGGAGCCCGCAGACATGGTTTACGTGCAAAACGGCTCTACCCAGGCCACAAAGTGGGCCCACAACCCTTGGGTGACCCCATGTGGTGGGCACTGGTGCACCATGTCATCCCACCCACTCCTAGCCATGGGTTTAGGGTTGTGCATGTGTCAATGCCCATGTTCATGTGGTGTAGACCCCTGAAATATAGGGTTCTCGTCAGAACGAGGTGTCAAAACAGTGGATCGTCTGACGGCGCGTGTGCATGGTGGTCCCATCTTCTGGGATCTGCTTCACCATGGCATCCAAACACCACTTACATCACCATCCATGGAAGAAATCATGTGTCCTTGCCTAGCTACCTCACGGGAGCCCGCAGACATGGTTTACGTGCAAAACGGCTCTACCCAGGCCACAAAGTGGGCCCACAACCCTTGGGTGACCCCATGTGGTGGGCACTGGTGCACCATGTCATCCCACCCACTCCTAGCCATGGGTTTAGGGTTGTGCATGTGTCAATGCCCATGTTCATGTGGTGTAGACCCCTGAAATATAGGGTTCTCGTCAGAACGAGGTGTCAAAACAGTGGATCGTCTGACGGCGCGTGTGCATGGTGGTCCCATCTTTTGGGATCTGCTTCACCATGGCATCCAAACACCACTTACATCACCATCCATGGAATAAATCATGTGCTCCTTGCCCTACCTCACGGGAGCCCGCAGACATGGTTTACGTGCAAAACGGCTCTACCCAGGCCACAAAGTGGGCCCACAACCCTTGGGTGACCCCATGTGGTGGGCACTGGTGCACCATGTCATCCCACCCACTCCTAGCCATGGGTTTAGGGTTGTGCATGTGTCAATGCCCATGTTCATGTGGTGTAGACCCCTGAAATATAGGGTTCTCGTCAGAACGAGGTGTCAAAACAGTGGATCGTCTGACGGCGCGTGTGCATGGTGGTCCCATCTTTTGGGATCTGCTTCACCATGGTATCCAAACACCACTTACATCACCATCCATGGAAGAAATCATGTGCTCCTTGCCTAGCTACCTCACGGGAGCCCGCAGACATGGTTTACGTGCAAAACGGCTCTACCCAGGCCACAAAGTGGGCCCACAACCCTTGGGTGACCCCATGTGGTGGGCACTGGTGCACCATGTCACCCACTCCTAGCCATGGGTTTAGGGTTGTGCATGTGTCAATGCCCATGTTCATGTGGTGTAGACCCCTGAAATATAGGGTTCTCGTCAGAACGAGGTGTCAAAACAGTGGATCGTCTGACGGCGCGTGTGCATGGTGGTCCCATCTTTTGGGATCTGCTTCACCATGGCATCCAAACACCACTTACATCACCATCCATGGAAGAAATCATGTGCTCCTTGCCTAGCTACCTCACGGGAGCCCGCAGACATGGTTTACGTGCAAAACGGCTCTACCCAGGCCACAAAGTGGGCCCACAACCCTTGGGTGACCCCATGTGGTGGGCACTGGTGCACCATGTCATCCCACCCACTCCTAGCCATGGGTTTAGGGTTGTGCATGTGTCAATGCCCATGTTCATGTGGTGTAGACCCCTGAAATATAGGGTTCTCGTCAGAACGAGGTGTCAAAACAGTGGATCGTCTGACGGCGCGTGTGCATGGTGGTCCCATCTTTTGGGATATGCTTCACCATGGTATCCAAACACCACTTACATCACCATCCATGGAAGAAATCATGTGCTCCTTGCCTAGCTACCTCACGGGAGCCCGCAGACATGGTTTACGTGCAAAACGGCTCTACCCAGGCCACAAAGTGGGGCCACAACCCTCGGGTGACCCCATGTGGTGGGCACTGGTGCACCATGTCATCCCACCCACTCCTAGCCATGGGTTTAGGGTTGTGAATGTGTCAATGCCCATGTTCATGTGGTGTAGACCCCTGAAATATAGGGTTCTCGTCGAACGAGGTGTCAAAACAGTGGATCGTCTGACGGCGCGTGTGCATGGTGGTCCCATCTTTTGGGATCTGCTTCACCATGGTATCCAAACACCACTTACATCACCATCCATGGAAGAAATCATGTGCTCCTTGCCTAGCTACCTCACGGGAGCCCGCAGACATGGTTTACGTGCAAAACGGCTCTACCCAGGCCACAAAGTGGGCCCACAACCCTTGGGTGACCCCATGTGGTGGGCACTGGTGCACCATGTCATCCCACCCACTCCTAGCCATGGGTTTAGGGTTGTGCATGTGTCAATGCCCATGTTCATGTGGTGTAGACCCCTGAAATATAGGGTTCTCGTCAGAACGAGGTGTCAAAACAGTGGATCGTCTGACGGCGCGTGTGCATGGTGGTCCCATCTTTTGGGATCTGCTTCACCATGGTATCCAAACACCACTTACATCACCATCCATGGAAGAAATCATGTGCTCCTTGCCTAGCTACCTCACGGGAGCCCGCAGACATGGTTTACGTGCAAAACGGCTCTACCCAGGCCACAAAGTGGGCCCACAACCCTTGGGTGACCCCATGTGGTGGGCACTGGTGCACCATGTCATCCCACCCACTCCTAGCCATGGGTTTAGGGTTGTGCATGTGTCAATGCCCATGTTCATGTGGTGTAGACCCCTGAAATATAGGGTTCTCGTCAGAACGAGGTGTCAAAACAGTGGATCGTCTGACGGCGCGTGTGCATGGTGGTCCCATCTTTTGGGATCTGCTTCACCATGGCATCCAAACACCACTTACATCACCATCCATGGAAGAAATCATGTGCTCCTTGCCTAGCTACCTCACGGGAGCCCGCAGACATGGTTTACGTGCAAAACGGCTCTACCCAGGCCACAAAGTGGGCCCACAACCCTTGGGTGACCCCATGTGGTGGGCACTGGTGCACCATGTCATCCCACCCACTCCTAGCCATGGGTTTAGGGTTGTGCATGTGTCAATGCCCATGTTCATGTGGTGTAGACCCTTGAAATATAGGGTTCTCGTCAGAACGAGGTGTCAAAACAGTGGATCGTCTGACGGCGCGTGTGCATGGTGGTCCCATCTTTTGGGATCTGCTTCACCATGGTATCCAAACACCACTTACATCACCATCCATGGAAGAAATCATGTGCTCCTTGCCTAGCTACCTCACGGGAGCCCGCAGACATGGTTTACGTGCAAAACGGCTCTACCCAGGCCACAAAGTGGGCCCACAACCCTTGGGTGACCCCATGTGGTGGGCACTGGTGCACCATGTCATCCCACCCACTCCTATCCATGGGTTTAGGGTTGTGCATGTGTCAATGCCCATGTTCATGTGGTGTAGACCCCTGAAATATAGGGTTCTCGTCAGAACGAGGTGTCAAAACAGTGGATCGTCTGACGGCGCGTGTGCATGGTGGTCCCATCTTTTGGGATATGCTTCACCATGGTATCCAAACACCACTTACATCACCATCCATGGAAGAAATCATGTGCTCCTTGCCTAGCTACCTCACGGGAGCCCGCAGACATGGTTTACGTGCAAAACGGCTCTACCCAGGCCACAAAGTGGGGCCACAACCCTGGGTGACCCCATGTGGTGGGCACTGGTGCACCATGTCATCCCACCCACTCCTAGCCATGGGTTTAGGGTTGTGAATGTGTCAATGCCCATGTTCATGTGGTGTAGACCCCTGAAATATAGGGTTCTCGTCAGAACGAGGTGTCAAAACAGTGGATCGTCTGACGGCGCGTGTGCATGGTGGTCCCATCTTTTGGGATCTGCTTCACCATGGTATCCAAACACCACTTACATCACCATCCATGGAAGAAATCATGTGCTCCTTGCCTAGCTACCTCACGGGAGCCCGCAGACATGGTTTACGTGCAAAACGGCTCTACCCAGGCCACAAAGTGGGCCCACAACCCTTGGGTGACCCCATGTGGTGGGCACTGGTGCACCATGTCATCCCACCCACTCCTAGCCATGGGTTTAGGGTTGTGCATGTGTCAATGCCCATGTTCATGTGGTGTAGACCCCTGAAATATAGGGTTCTCGTCAGAACGAGGTGTCAAAACAGTGGATCGTCTGACGGCGCGTGTGCATGGTGGTCCCATCTTTTGGGATCTGCTTCACCATGGTATCCAAACACCACTTACATCACCATCCATGGAAGAAATCATGTGCTCCTTGCCTAGCTACCTCACGGGAGCCCGCAGACATGGTTTACGTGCAAAACGGCTCTACCCAGGCCACAAAGTGGGCCCACAACCCTTGGGTGACCCCATGTGGTGGGCACTGGTGCACCATGTCATCCCACCCACTCCTAGCCATGGGTTTAGGGTTGTGCATGTGTCAATGCCCATGTTCATGTGGTGTAGACCCCTGAAATATAGGGTTCTCGTCAGAACGAGGTGTCAAAACAGTGGATCGTCTGACGGCGCGTGTGCATGGTGGTCCCATCTTTTGGGATCTGCTTCACCATGGCATCCAAACACCACTTACATCACCATCCATGGAAGAAATCATGTGCTCCTTGCCTAGCTACCTCACGGGAGCCCGCAGACATGGTTTACGTGCAAAACGGCTCTACCCAGGCCACAAAGTGGGCCCACAACCCTTGGGTGACCCCATGTGGTGGGCACTGGTGCACCATGTCATCCCACCCACTCCTAGCCATGGGTTTAGGGTTGTGCATGTGTCAATGCTCATGTTCATGTGGTGTAGACCCCTGAAATATAGGGTTCTCGTCAGAACGAGGTGTCAAAACAGTGGATCGTCTGACGGCGCGTGTGCATGGTGGTCCCATCTTTTGGGATCTGCTTCACCATGGTATCCAAACACCACTTACATCACCATCCATGGAAGAAATCATGTGCTCCTTGCCTAGCTACCTCACGGGAGCCCGCAGACATGGTTTACGTGCAAAACGGCTCTACCCAGGCCACAAAGTGGGCCCACAACCCTTGGGTGACCCCATGTGGTGGGCACTGGTGCACCATGTCATCCCACCCACTCCTAGCCATGGGTTTAGGGTTGTGCATGTGTCAATGCCCATGTTCATGTGGTGTAGACCCCTGAAATATAGGGTTCTCGTCAGAACGAGGTGTCAAAACAGTGGATCGTCTGACGGCGCGTGTGCATGGTGGTCCCATCTTCTGGGATCTGCTTCACCATGGCATCCAAACACCACTTACATCACCATCCATGGAAAAAATCATGTGCTCCTTGCCTAGCTACCTCACGGGAGCCCGCAGACATGGTTTACGTGCAAAACGGCTCTACCCAGGCCACAAAGTGGGCCCACAACCCTTGGGTGACCCCATGTGGTGGGCACTGGTGCACCATGTCATCCCACCCACTCCTAGCCATGGGTTTAGGGTTGTGCATGTGTCAATGCCCATGTTCATGTGGTGTAGACCCCTGAAATATAGGGTTCTCGTCAGAACGAGGTGTCAAAACAGTGGATCGTCTGACGGCGCGTGTGCATGGTGGTCCCATCTTTTGGGATCTGCTTCACCATGGCATCCAAACACCACTTACATCACCATCCATGGAATAAATCATGTGCTCCTTGCCTAGCTACCTCACGGGAGCCCGCAGACATGGTTTACGTGCAAAACGGCTCTACCCAGGCCACAAAGTGGGCCCACAACCCTTGGGTGACCCCATGTGGTGGGCACTGGTGCACCATGTCATCCCACCCACTCCTAGCCATGGGTTTAGGGTTGTGCATGTGTCAATGCCCATGTTCATGTGGTGTAGACCCCTGAAATATAGGGTTCTCGTCAGAACGAGGTGTCAAAACAGTGGATCGTCTGACGGCGCGTGTGCATGGTGGTCCCATCTTTTGGGATCTGCTTCACCATGGTATCCAAACACCACTTACATCACCATACATGGAAGAAATCATGTGCTCCTTGCCTAGCTACCTCACGGGAGCCCGCAGACATGGTTTACGTGCAAAACGGCTCTACCCAGGCCACAAAGTGGGCCCACAACCCTTGGGTGACCCCATGTGGTGGGCACTGGTGCACCATGTCATCCCACCCACTCCTAGCCATGGGTTTAGGGTTGTGCATGTGTCAATGCCCATGTTCATGTGGTGTAGACCCCTGAAATATAGGGTTCTCGTCAGAACAAGGTGTCAAAACAGTGGATCGTCTGACGGCGCGTGTGCATGGTGGTCCCATCTTTTGGGATCTGCTTCACCATGGCATCCAAACACCACTTACATCACCATCCATGGAAGAAATCATGTGCTCCTTGCCTAGCTACCTCACGGGAGCCCGCAGACATGGTTTACGTGCAAAACGGCTCTACCCAGGCCACAAAGTGGGCCCACAACCCTTGGGTGACCCCATGTGGTGGGCACTGGTGCACCATGTCATCCCACCCACTCCTAGCCATGGGTTTAGGGTTGTGCATGTGTCAATGCCCATGTTCATGTGGTGTAGACCCCTGAAATATAGGGTTCTCGTCAGAACGAGGTGTCAAAACAGTGGATCGTCTGACGGCGCGTGTGCATGGTGGTCCCATCTTTTGGGATATGCTTCACCATGGTATCCAAACACCACTTACATCACCATCCATGGAAGAAATCATGTGCTCCTTGCCTAGCTACCTCACGGGAGCCCGCAGACATGGTTTACGTGCAAAACGGCTCTACCCAGGCCACAAAGTGGGCCCACAACCCTTGGGTGACCCCATGTGGTGGGCACTGGTGCACCATGTCATCCCACCCACTCCTAGCCATGGGTTTAGGGTTGTGAATGTGTCAATGCCCATGTTCATGTGGTGTAGACCCCTGAAATATAGGGTTCTCGTCAGAACGAGGTGTCAAAACAGTGGATCGTCTGACGGCGCGTGTGCATGGTGGTCCCATCTTTTGGGATCTGCTTCACCATGGTATCCAAACACCACTTACATCACCATCCATGGAAGAAATCATGTGCTCCTTGCCTAGCTACCTCACGGGAGCCCGCAGACATGGTTTACGTGCAAAACGGCTCTACCCAGGCCACAAAGTGGGCCCACAACCCTTGGGTGACCCCATGTGGTGGGCACTGGTGCACCATGTCATCCCACCCACTCCTAGCCATGGGTTTAGGGTTGTGCATGTGTCAATGCCCATGTTCATGTGGTGTAGACCCCTGAAATATAGGGTTCTCGTCAGAACGAGGTGTCAAAACAGTGGATCGTCTGACGGCGCGTGTGCATGGTGGTCCCATCTTTTGGGATCTGCTTCACCATGGCATCCAAACACCACTTACATCACCATCCATGGAAGAAATCATGTGCTCCTTGCCTAGCTACCTCACGGGAGCCCGCAGACATGGTTTACGTGCAAAACGGCTCTACCCAGGCCACAAAGTGGGCCCACAACCCTTGGGTGACCCCATGTGGTGGGCACTGGTGCACCATGTCATCCCACCCACTCCTAGCCATGGGTTTAGAGTTGTGCATGTGTCAATGCCCATGTTCATGTGGTGTAGACCCCTGAAATATAGGGTTCTCGTCAGAACGAGGTGTCAAAACAGTGGATCGTCTGACGGCGCGTGTGCATGGTGGTCCCATCTTTTGGGATCTGCTTCACCATGGCATCCAAACACCACTTACATCACCATCCATGGAATAAATCATGTGCTCCTTGCCTAGCTACCTCACGGGAGCCCGCAGACATGGTTTACGTGCAAAACGGCTCTACCCAGGCCACAAAGTGGGCCCACAACCCTTGGGTGACCCCATGTGGTGGGCACTGGTGCACCATGTCATCCCACCCACTCCTAGCCATGGGTTTAGGGTTGTGCATGTGTCAATGCCCATGTTCATGTGGTGTAGACCCCTGAAATATAGGGTTCTCGTCAGAACGAGGTGTCAAAACAGTGGATCGTCTGACGGCGCGTGTGCATGGTGGTCCCATCTTTTGGGATCTGCTTCACCATGGTATCCAAACACCACTTACATCACCATCCATGGAAGAAATCATGTGCTCCTTGCCTAGCTACCTCACGGGAGCCCGCAGACATGGTTTACGTGCAAAACGGCTCTACCCAGGCCACAAAGTGGGCCCACAACCCTTGGGTGACCCCATGTGGTGGGCACTGGTGCACCATGTCATCCCACCCACTCCTAGCCATGGGTTTAGGGTTGTGCATGTGTCAATGCCCATGTTCATGTGGTGTAGACCCCTGAAATATAGGGTTCTCGTCAGAACGAGGTGTCAAAACAGTGGATCGTCTGACGGCGCGTGTGCATGGTGGTCCCATCTTTTGGGATCTGCTTCACCATGGCATCCAAACACCACTTACATCACCATCCATGGAAGAAATCATGTGCTCCTTGCCTAGCTACCTCACGGGAGCCCGCAGACATGGTTTACGTGCAAAACGGCTCTACCCAGGCCACAAAGTGGGCCCACAACCCTTGGGTGACCCCATGTGGTGGGCACTGGTGCACCATGTCATCCCACCCACTCCTAGCCATGGGTTTAGAGTTGTGCATGTGTCAATGCCCATGTTCATGTGGTGTAGACCCGTGAAATATAGGGTTCTCGTCAGAACGAGGTGTCAAAACAGTGGATCGTCTGACGGCGCGTGTGCATGGTGGTCCCATCTTTTGGGATCTGCTTCACCATGGCATCCAAACACCACTTACATCACCATCCATGGAAGAAATCATGTGCTCCTTGCCTAGCTACCTCACGGGAGCCCGCAGACATGGTTTACGTGCAAAACGGCTCTACCCAGGCCACAAAGTGGGCCCACAACCCTTGGGTGACCCCATGTGGTGGGCACTGGTGCACCATGTCATCCCACCCACTCCTAGCCATGGGTTTAGGGTTGTGCATGTGTCAATGCCCATGTTCATGTGGTGTAGACCCCTGAAATATAGGGTTCTCGTCAGAACGAGGTGTCAAAACAGTGGATCGTCTGACGGCGCGTGTGCATGGTGGTCCCATCTTTTGGGATCTGCTTCACCATGGTATCCAAACACCACTTACATCACCATCCATGGAAGAAATCATGTGCTCCTTGCCTAGCTACCTCACGGGAGCCCGCAGACATGGTTTACGTGCAAAACGGCTCTACCCAGGCCACAAAGTGGGCCCACAACCCTTGGGTGACCCCATGTGGTGGGCACTGGTGCACCATGTCATCCCACCCACTCCTAGCCATGGGTTTAGGGTTGTGCATGTGTCAATGCCCATGTTCATGTGGTGTAGACCCCTGAAATATAGGGTTCTCGTCAGAACGAGGTGTCAAAACAGTGGATCGTCTGACGGCGCGTGTGCATGGTGGTCCCATCTTTTGGGATCTGCTTCACCATGGCATCCAAACACCACTTACATCACCATCCATGGAAGAAATCATGTGCTCCTTGCCTAGCTACCTCACGGGAGCCCGCAGACATGGTTTACGTGCAAAACGGCTCTACCCAGGCCACAAAGTGGGCCCACAACCCTTGGGTGACCCCATGTGGTGGGCACTGGTGCACCATGTCATCCCACCCACTCCTAGCCATGGGTTTAGAGTTGTGCATGTGTCAATGCCCATGTTCATGTGGTGTAGACCCCTGAAATATAGGGTTCTCGTCAGAACGAGGTGTCAAAACAGTGGATCGTCTGACGGCGCGTGTGCATGGTGGTCCCATCTTTTGGGATCTGCTTCACCATGGCATCCAAACACCACTTACATCACCATCCATGGAATAAATCATGTGCTCCTTGCCTAGCTACCTCACGGGAGCCCGCAGACATGGTTTACGTGCAAAACGGCTCTACCCAGGCCACAAAGTGGGCCCACAACCCTTGGGTGACCCCATGTGGTGGGCACTGGTGCACCATGTCATCCCACCCACTCCTAGCCATGGGTTTAGGGTTGTGCATGTGTCAATGCCCATGTTCATGTGGTGTAGACCCCTGAAATATAGGGTTCTCGTCAGAACGAGGTGTCAAAACAGTGGATCGTCTGACGGCGCGTGTGCATGGTGGTCCCATCTTTTGGGATCTGCTTCACCATGGCATCCAAACACCACTTACATCACCATCCATGGAAGAAATCATGTGCTCCTTGCCTAGCTACCTCACGGGAGCCCGCAGACATGGTTTACGTGCAAAACGGCTCTACCCAGGCCACAAAGTGGGCCCACAACCCTTGGGTGACCCCATGTGGTGGGCACTGGTGCACCATGTCATCCCACCCACTCCTAGCCATGGGTTTAGGGTTGTGCATGTGTCAATGCCCATGTTCATGTGGTGTAGACCCCTGAAAAATAGGGTTCTCGTCAGAACGAGGTGTCAAAACAGTGGATCGTCTGACGGCGCGTGTGCATGGTGGTCCCATCTTCTGGGATCTGCTTCACCATGGCATCCAAACACCACTTATGATGAGGACATCCCTACCTCACTACTACCTCCGTCATTACCAACTGAAGATGAACCTGCTGTGAAGCTCAAGTCCAATGAAGTCAGGATTGGACCAATGACACGAGCTCGTGCGAAGCTACTTAAACAACAGGTGAACTTGTTCCTAAACGATACTTTGATTGATGAGAACTTTATACTGCCTAAGTCCTATTACTTATGTATCATCAGGTATCAAGAGGAGACGAGCATCGCACGAGGAGAGGAGCAGCTGGACATGAAGACGGACGTCAAGATGGCCGTGAAGCTGGACATGGAGCTGGACATGAAGATATCTCATGGACGCGCGAGGGAGGAGCGGGAGGCATGCGCGAGAGGAGAAGAAGAAGTCCAGGCCGGTCCAGAACCCGGTCAGACCCCCCGACCGGCCAGCCCGGTTCTGGCCGGCCGACCGGTCGCAAACCGGACGTCAACCGGAGGAAGCCCTCGTACGGGACGAAACCGGAACTTCGCAGCTTTCCGGTCCACGGTTGACCGGACCACGACCGGACAGCCGGTCCAGCCGGTTGACCGGACCACAAACCGGACCGGCCGGTCCACAGCCCGGTCGACCGGATCCCAGACCGGACCAGTCCGAGTCTGTCTCGACCAGATCTATTCCGGGTCGGTTATTTTCGTACTTTTTGGACCTGAGGTCGTCCCGACGCCTATATAAGTCCCTGGGACGCCCCACAAGTTGCTTTAGACCACGTTTAAGATAAACCCTAGTTCTTAGTTGTTTGCTCTGCAAAACTATTGAATTCCCTACACCATATTGCTTGGATATTGTGTAGATCCTGTTTAAGTCTTGTGTGATCTGCTGTTCCATTGGGAATTAGACGGTTGCAACTTACCGCTTCGTGGTCGGCGGCTACGTGCGCAAGTGTGTGGAGTTGCGAATATCTTGCAGGGTTGAGAGCTGTTGCATCTGGCGACAGGGACCAATCGAGAGATCTCGTTGCGTCATACAAGTTATCATCCACTTCATCGTCGTGTATCTCCGCTGCCATCACCCCGCGATCATCACCGCCACCGTTGCTTACTGAGAAGATCGGGCCACCCCTTATCATCTTGGTATCAGATTTCCAGTTTTCCTCGGTAAGCCATCCACACTCCACCCCATAGTTGAGTTGTGAGTGTTTTCCTATCCAGAAAAAGCCAAAAATATTTAGGGTTAGGGTTTGCCATAGCCATAGCTTGCACTAATTTCGAGTTTTAGTTGCTTTTCGTAGTTGTTTTTGCGTAACTTTATCTTTCTTCTAGTAGAATTGTTAGGGTTTGAGTTTTCTCTATCATCTAGTTTATCATATTGTGTCAGTTTTGTTACTCCGAGTCCACATAGCGTACAGTGTGCTTGTTCCCAACCATAGACACAGCCTTTCGATATACGTGACTAGGAACTTCCCCAGAAGAGACTAGTTTTACCGCTCGACAGGCTGCTCATTAGGGTTTTGGTGCTTTGCATATCTTGTTGGTCGTGTTATCAAGGAGTTGAGTCATAAAAAAAGAGAAAATTGAAAAGAAGCAAAAAGAGCTACATAGCTGCGTTACAAAAAGAAAATACAAAAAGAAAAGTGTGTGCTAGTTGAAATCAAGTGAAAGGCCTAAGTTTTCTTTACTGCATCCGTAGTTGAGCAATCTTGTGCCTGTCTCATTGAGCTTTGCTAGCGTCTCTCTTGTGCATTGCAACTTTTCCTCCATATAGTTGCATTGCCCCATTATTTCGCCTTGTGTGAGTATCTTTGGTTGTCTACGGTCAGCGCTAGAGCTTGTTATTGGTGCAAATAGGTAGCCTACCTACAGCCCCACATATACCCTGCTTTGTCGTGTGATTGTTCTTATACCCTTGATATTCGCTTCGCTACATCCGTGCACTAGTTGTTACTACAAGTGGTACGCAACACTAATTTACTTTGGAACGGTAAGATTTCCTTTTCTTATCAGTTTTGAGTGAGTTGTGAGAGTACCACCATATATTTTTGATTTAGTGCACTAACCTACTAATCATGTCTGCTAGTGATAATAAGATTGTTAACCAGGAGAACAAGAATTCGGCAGATATCATCACTTGGAGGGAGTATGAAGCTCTTCGTAATGAGATGCGACGTGAATTCCGCACTAATGATGATGAGCTTAAGAGTACAGTTGATGAGATCAAACAAACGCTGGATGCTACTAATGTCACCGTCACTGGATTGTCTGATCAAATGACGGATATACAGCGCAATATTGCGGATATGCGTCTCGCTATTGAGAACTTGACTGTACTACAACAACAACAACAAGAAGATGATGAAGATCCTGAACTTGAAGATGACGCACACAATGCTCGTGGTGCGCCTCGTGGTCATCGTCCTCGTGGTTGGGTTCCACTTGGCCGCAATGGTCGTGGACAAGATGAAGAAGATGGATTGGGTAAGCCTAAGTTTTCCATACCCAAGTTTGAAGGAGGAGCTGATGTTGAAGAATACCTCACTTGGGAGCTCAAGATTGAGAAATTATGGAGCCTACATCCACACTACTCTGAAGATAGGAAGATCAAGCTTGCGTCTTCTGAATTTGATGGTTATGCATTGCGTTGGTGGGATTCTTTGGTTCGTAACCTCGATGAAGATGGTGCACAACCTATCCGTACATGGCGTGCTATGAAAGAGGCAATGACTTCTCGTTTTGTGCCTACAAATTATATGCGGAACATATTTGATAAGCTAACACTATTGAGGCAAGGTGTGAAGACTGTTGATGAGTACTACATGGAGATGGAGATGCTTATGCAGCGTGGTCGTGTCCGTGAGTCTCTAGAGATGACAATGCAGCGTTTTCTCAATGGATTGAAGTATGATGTTAAAGGCATTGTTCGTCATTACACCTACACCAATATGAATCAATTGTTACATCATGCAAGAGAAGCTGAATCACAGTTGGCTGAAGAAGCAAAGGTTAAGGGACGTGCTACGGGAGCTGGGCGTTTACACCCCCTCTAGTTGGTCCTGACAAGGCTTGCAAGGTCATTATTGATGGCGGGAGTTGCCGCAATTTAGCAAGCAAGGAGTTATGTACCAAGCTGAAGTTGAAGTATCTACCGCACCCGCATCCATATTATATTCAGTGGTTGAGCGACAATGGTGAGATGAAGGTAAACCACATGGTGCGTGTTGAGTTTGCGATTGGACCGTATAAGGATTGCATTGATTTTGATGTGGTTCCTATGACGGTTTGTCACCTCTTATTGGGTCGGCCTTGGCTCTATGACCGTTCTGTGCAACACAATGGCCGTGCCAATACATATCACTTGGAGTACAAGGGCAAGAAAATTAACTTACAGCCTATGTCACCACAACAAATTGTCAATGAGTCTCGTCAGAAGATCGAAGTGAATTTGGAGGATGCACCTCTAGATAGGCAAGAGAATTGTAATGTCGTGAGTGATATAACGAAAAGTGAGAGAGTGAATTCCTTAGTCTCATTAGCCACCAAAGAAGACATGAGAGAATTTAGTGAGGATCCTACGGCCATGCCTCTTGTGCTTTTGTACAGGGGTACGGTTTTGGTTTCTAACGACATGACCCCTCTTCCTCTTGGTGTTTCTAATGTTTTGCAGGAATTTGGCGACGTGTTTCCGGAGGAGGTACCCGCAGCGTAGATGTACACGTCCGTTGGGAACCCCAAGAGGAAGGTATGATGCGCACAGTGGCAAGTTTTCCCTCAGTATGAAACCAAGGTTTAATCGAACCAGAGGAGCCAAGAAGCACGTTGAAGGTTGATGGTCGCGAAATGTGATGCGGCGCAACACCAGGGATTCCGCGCCAACTAGGAACCTGCACAACACAACCAAAGTACTTTGCCCCAACGCTGAGGTTGTCAATCTCACCGGCTTGCTGTAACAAAGGATTAAACGTATCGAGTGGAAGATGTTTGCAAAGAAAACAGTAAAACAAGTAGATTGTATGCTATGGAAAGAATAGGACCGGGGTCCACAGTTCACTAGAGGTGTCTCTCCCATAAGATAAAAGCATGTTGGGTGAACAAATTACAGTCGGGCAATTGACAAATAGAGAAAGGCATAATAATGCATATACATGACATGGTAAATATAGTGAGATTTAATCCGGCATTACGACAAAGTACATAGACCGCCATCCAACGCATCTATGCCTAAAAGTCCACCTTCAGTTATCGTCCGAACCCCCTCCAGTATTAAGTTGCAAAGCAACAGACAATTGCATTAAGTATTGTGCGTAATGTAATCAATAACTACATCCTTAGACATAGCATCAATGTTTTATCCCTAGTGGCAACAGCACATCACAACCTTAGAACTTTCTGTCACTGTCCCAGGTATCAATGAAGGCATGAACCCACTATCGAGCATAATTACTCCCTCTTGGAGTTAAGAGTAAAAACTTGGCCAGAGCCTCTACTAATAACGGAGAGCATGCAAGATCATAAACAACACATGAACAATAGATTGATAATCACCATAATCATAGTACTCTCTATCCATCGGATCCCGACAAACACAACATATAGAATTACATATAGATGATCTTGATCATGTTAGGCAGCTCACAAGATCTAACAATGAAGCACAACAAGGAGAAGACGACCATCTAGCTACTGCTATGGACCCATGGTCCAGGGGTGAACTACTCACTCATCACTCCGGAGGCGATCATGGCGATGAAGAGTCCTCCGGGAGATGAATCCCCTCCGGCAGGTGCCGGAGGCGATCTCCGAATCCCCGAGATGGGACGCGGCGGCGGCGTCTCGTAAGGTTTTCCGTATCGTGGCTCTCGACGGGGTTTCGAAGCTTTAAGTAGGCGGAGGGTCAACGGGGGCCACACGAGGGGCCCAGGGATAGGTCGGCGCGGCCAGGGCTTGGGCCGCGCCGGCCACCCCCTGGCCTCCTCGTGGCCCCACTTCGTTAGGTCTTCGGTCTTCTGGAAGCTTCGTGCAAAAATAGGACCCCGGGCGAAAGTTTCGTCCAATTCCGAGAATATTTCTTTACTAGGATTTCTGAAACCAAAAACAGCAGAAACAAGAACTGGCTCTTCGGCATCTTGTTAATAGGTTAGTTCCGAAAATGCATAAATATGACATATAATGTGCATAAAACATGTAGGTATCATCAATAAAGTAGCATGGAACATAAGAAATTATCGATACGTTGGAGACGTATCAGCATCCCCAAGCTTAGTTCTGCTCGTCCCGAGCAGGTAAAACGATAACAAAGATAATTTGAAGTGACATGCCATCATAATCTTGATCATACTATTTGTAAACATATGTAATGAATGCAGCGATCAAAGCAAAGGTAATGACATGAGTAAACAACTGAATCATATAGCAAAGACTTTTCATGAATAGTACTTCAAGACAAGCATCAATAAGTCTTGCATAAGAGTTAACTCATAAAGCAATAAATCAAAGTAAAGGTGTTGAAGCAACACATAGGAAGATTAAGTTTCAGCGGTTGCTTTCAACTTGTAACATGTATATCTCATGGATATTGTCAACATAAAGTAATATAACAAGTGCAATATGCAAGTATGTAGGAATCAATGCACAGTTCACACAAGTGTTTGCTTCTTAAGGTGGAAGGAGATAGGTAAACTGACTCAACAATAAAAGTAAAAGAATGGTCCTTCGCAGAGGAAAGCATCGATTGCTGTATTTGTGCTAGAGCTTTTATTTTGAAAACATGAAACAATTTTGTCAACGGTAGTAATAAAGCATATGAGTTATGTAAATTATATCTTACAAGTTGCAAGCCTCACGCATAGTATACTAATAGTGCCCGCACCTCGTCCTACTTAACTTGGACTACCGGATCTTTGCATGCCATGTTTCAACCAAGTGTCACAAAGGGGTACCTCCATGCCGCCTGTACAAAGGTCCAAGGAGAATGCTCGCATTTCGGATTTCTCGCTTTTGATTATTCTCAACTTAGACATCCATACCGGGACAACATGGACAACAGATAATGGACTCCTCTTTAATGCATAAGCATGTAGCAAAGTTATTATTCTCATATGAGATTGAGGATATATGTCCAAAACTGAAACTTCCACCATGATTCATGGCTTTAGTTAGCGGCCCAATGTTCTTCTCTAACAATTTTGCATGCTCCAACCACTAAAATGATAGACCTTCAGACAAGACGGACATGCATAGCAACTCACATGATATTCAACAATAGTTGATGGCGTTCCCCAGAAACATGGTTATCGCACAACAAGCAACTTAATAAAATATAAAGTGCATAAGTACATATTCAATACTACGATAGTTTTTAAGGCTATTTTGTCCCATGAGCTATATATTGCAAAGGTGAATGATGGAATTTTAAAGGTAGCACTCAAGCAATTTACTTTGGAATGGCGGGTAAATACCATGTAGTAGGTAGGTATGGTGGACACAAATGGCATAGTGGTTGGCTCAAGGATTTTGGATGCATGAGAAGTATTCCCTCTCGATACAAGGTTTAGGCTAGCAAGGTTATTTGAAGCAAACTCAAGGATGAACAAGTGCAGCAAAACTCACATAAAAGACATATTGTAAACATTATAAGACTCTACACTGTCTTCCTTGTTGTTCAAAACTCAATACTAGATATTATCTAGACCTTAGAGAAACCAAATATGCAAATCAAATTTTAGCAAGCTCTATGTATTTCTTCATTAATGGGTGCAAAGCATATGATGCAAGAGCTTAAACATGAGCACAACAATTGCCAAGTATCACATTATCCAAGACATTTTTAGAATTACTACATGTAGCATTTTCCAATTCCAACCATATAACAAATTAACGAAGAAGAAACTTCGCCTTGAACATTATGAGTAAAGCCTAAGGACACATGTGTCCATATGCAACAGCGGAGCGTGTCTCTCTCCCACAAAGTGAATGCTAGGATCCATCTTATTCAAACAAAAACAAAAACGAAAACAAACCGACGCTCCAAGTAAAGAACACCAGATGTGACTGAATAAAAATATAGTTTCAGGGAGGAACCTGATGATGTTGTCGATGAAGAAGGGGATGCCTTGGGCATCCCCAAGCTTAGACGCTTGAGTCTTCTTAAAATATGCAGGGATGAACCACGGGGGCATCCCCAAGCTTAGAGCTTTCACTCCTCTTGATCTTAGTATATCATTCTCCTCTCTTGACCCTTGAAAACTTCCTTCACACCAAACTTCAAGCAAACTCATTAGAGGGTTAGTGCATCATTAATAATTCACTCATTCAGAGGTGACACAATCATTATTTTCACTTCTGGTCATTGCATAATGCTACTGGACATTAATGGATCAAAGAAATAAATCCAACATAGCAAAAGAGGCAATGCGAAATAAAAGGCAGAATCTGTCAAAAACAGAACAGTCCGTAAAGACGAATTTATAAATGGCACCAGACTTGCTCAAATGGAAAAACTCAAAACTAATGAAAGTTGCGTACATATCTGAGGATCACGCTCGTAAATTGGCAGATTTTTTCGAATTTTCTACAGGGAATTATGCCCAGATTCGTGACAGACAGCAATGCTGTTTCTGTGCAGCGATCCCAAATATAACATCAACTTTGACATAGAAACTTTACTTGGCACAAAAACATGATAAGGAGAGGTTGCTACAGTAGTAAACAACTTCCAAGACTCAACAAAACAAAAAATTGCTGTAGTAAAAACATGGGTTGTCTCCCATAAGCGCTTTTCTTTAACGCCTTTCAGCTAGGCGCAGAAAGTGCAAATCAAGTAACATCGAGAGATGAAGCATCAACATCATAGCTTGTTCTAATAATAGAATCAAAAGGCAACTTCATTCTCTTTCTAGGGAAGTGTTCCATACCTTTCTTGAGAGGAAATTGATATTTAATATTACCTTCCCTCATATCAATAACAGCACCAACAGTTCGAAGAAAAGGTCTTCCCAACACAATTGGACAAGATGCATTGCATTCAATATCCAAGACAACAAAATCAACGGGGACAAGGTTATTGTTAACCGTAATATGCACATTATCAATCCTCCCCAAAGGTTTCTTTTTAACATTATCGGCGAGATTAACATCCAAATAACAATTCTTTAATGGTGGCAAGTCAAGCATATCATAAATCTTTTTAGGCATAACAGAAATACTTGCACCAAGATCACATAAGGCATTACATTCAAAGTCATTGAATTTCATTTTAATGATGGGCTCCCAACCATCTTCTAACTTTCTAGGAATAGAAGTTTCAAGTTTTAGTTTCTCTTCTCTAGCTTTTATGAGAGCATTTGTAATATGTTTTGTAAAGGCTAAATTTATAGCACTAGCATTAGGACTTTTAGCAAGTTTTTGTAAGAACTTTATAACTTCAGAGATGTGGCAATCATCAAAATCTAAATCATTATGAGCTACAGCAATGGGATCATTGTTCCCAAGGTTGGAAAAAATTTCAGCAGTTTTATCACAAGCAGTTTCAGCAGTTTTAGCAATTTCAGGCAGTTTTGTTCGCTTTGCACTAGGAGTAGAAACATTGCCAACACCAATTATTTTACCATTGATAGTAGGAGGTGTAGCAACATGTGAGGAATTAGCATTACTAGTGGTGGTAATAGTCCAAACTTTAGCTACATTGTTCTCTTTAGCTAGTTTTTCATTTTCTTCTCTATCCCACCTAGCACGCAACTCAGCCATTAATCTTATATTCTCATTAATTCTAACTTGGATGGCATTTGCTGTAGTAGTAATCTTATTATCAAGATCATTATTAGGCATTACTTTCAACTTTAAAAGATTAACATCAGAGGCAAGCCTATCAACTCTAGAAGCGATAGTATCAATTTTATCAAGCTTTTCCTCAACAGATTTGTTAAAAGCAGTTTGTGTACTAATAAATTCTTTAAGCATGGCTTCAAGACCAGAGGGTACACTTCTATTATTGTTGTAAGAATTCCCATAAGAATTATCATAACCATTACCATTAGCAGAAGGATATGGCCTATAGTTATTACCAGAGTTGTTCCTATAAGCATTGTTGTTGAAATTATTATTTTTAATGAAATTCACATCAACATTTTCTTCTTGAGCAACCAATGAAGCTAAAGGAACATTATTTGGATCAACATTAGATCTACCATTCACAAGCATAGACATAATCACATCAATCTTATCACTCAAGGAAGAGGTTTCTTCAACAGAATTTACCTTCTTACCTTGTGGAGCTCTTTCCGTGTGCCATTCAGAGTAATTTATCATCATATCATCAAGAAGTTTTGTAGCCGCCCCAATGTGATGGACATAAAAGTACCTCCAGCAGCTGAATAAATTCCGCGAAGAAAAATTTAGTCCTGCATAGAAGGTTTGGATGATCATCCAAGTAGTCAGTCCATGGGTTGGGCAATTCTTTACCAAAGTTTTCATTCTCTCCCAAGCTTGAGCAACATGTTCAGTATCTAATTGTTTAAAATTCATTATGCTACTTCTCAAAGAAATAATTTTAGCGGGAGGATAATATCTACTAATAAAAGAATCCTTGCATTTAGTCCATGAATCAATACTATTCTTAGGCAAAGATAGCAACCAATCTTTAGCTCTTCCTCTTAATGAGAAAGGAAACACTTTCAATTTAATAATATCACCATCTACATCTTTATACTTTTGCATTTCACAAAGTTCAACAAAATTATTGAGATGGGCAGCAGCATCATCAGAACTAGCACCAGAAAATTGTTCTCTCATGACTAGATTTAGTAAAGCAGGTTTAATTTCAAAGAATTCTGCTGTAGTAGCAGGTGGAGCAATAGGTGTGCATAGGAAATCATTATTATTTGCATTTGTGAAGTCACACAACTTAGTATTTTCAGGGTTGGCCATTTTAGCAACAGTAAATAAAGCAAACTAGATAAAGTAAATGCGAGTAACTAATTTTTTTGTGTTTTATAGAGCAAGACAGTAAATAAAGTAAAACTAGCAACTAATTTTTTGTATTTTGATTTAGTGCAGCAAACAAAGTAGTAAATAAAATAAAGCAAGACAAAAACAAAGTAAAGAGATTGAGAAGTGGAGACTCCCCTTGCAGCGTGTCTTGATCTCCCCGGCAACGGCGCCAGAAAAGTGCTTGATGCGCGTAGATGTACACGTCCGTTGGGAACCCCAAGAGGAAGGTATGATGCGCACGTGGCAAGTTTTCCCTCAGTATGAAACCAAGGTTTAATCGAACCAGTAGGAGCCAAGAAGCACGTTGAAGGTTGATGGTCGCGAAATGTGATGCGGCGCAACACCAGGGATTCCGGCGCCAACTAGAACCTGCACAACACAACCAAAGTACTTTGCCCCAACGAAACAGTGAGGTTGTCAATCTCACCGGCTTGCTGTAACAAAGGATTAAACGTATCGAGTGGAAGATGTTTGCAAAGAAAACAGTAAAACAAGTAGATTGTATGCTATGGAAAGAATAGGACCGGGGTCCACAGTTCACTAGAGGTGTCTCTCCCATAAGATAAAAGCATGTTGGGTGAACAAATTACAGTCGGGCAATTGACAAATAGAGAAAGGCATAATAATGCATATACATGACATGGTAAATATAGTGAGATTTAATCCGGGCATTACGACAAAGTACATAGACCGCCATCCAACTGCATCTATGCCTAAAAAGTCCACCTTCAGGTTATCGTCCGAACCCCCTCCAGTATTAAGTTGCAAAGCAACAGACAATTGCATTAAGTATTGTGCGTAATGTAATCAATAACTACATCCTTAGACATAGCATCAATGTTTTATCCCTAGTGGCAACAGCACATCACAACCTTAGAACTTTCTGTCACTGTCCCAGGTATCAATGAAGGCATGAACCCACTATCGAGCATAATTACTCCCTCTTGGAGTTAAGAGTAAAAACTTGGCCAGAGCCTCTACTAATAACGGAGAGCATGCAAGATCATAAACAACACATGAACAATAGATTGATAATCACCATAATCATAGTACTCTCTATCCATCGGATCCCGACAAACACAACATATAGAATTACATATAGATGATCTTGATCATGTTAGGCAGCTCACAAGATCTAACAATGAAGCACAACAAGGAGAAGACGACCATCTAGCTACTGCTATGGACCCATGGTCCAGGGGTGAACTACTCACTCATCACTCCGGAGCGATCATGGCGATGAAGAGTCCTCCGGAGATGAATCCCCTCTCCAGGGTGCCGGAGGCGATCTCCAGAATCCCCGAGATGGGATTCGCGGCGGCGGCGTCTCTGTAAGGTTTTCCGTATCGTGGCTCGTCTGGGGGTTTCGCGACGGAAGCTTTAAGTAGGCGGAGGGTCAACGCGAGGGGCCACACGAGGGGCCCAGGGGATAGGTCGGCGCGGCCAGGGCTTGGGCCGCGCCGCCACCCTGCCTCCTCGTGGCCCCACTTCGTTAGGTCTTCGGTCTTCTGGAAGCTTCGTGCAAAAATAGGACCCCTGGGCGAAAGTTTCGTCCAATTCCGAGAATATTTCTTTACTAGGATTTCTGAAACCAAAAACAACAGAAAACAACAACTGGCTCTTCGGCATCTTGTTAATAGGTTAGTTCCAGAAAATGCATAAATATGACATATAATGTGCATAAAACATGTAGGTATCATCAATAAAGTAGCATGGAACATAAGAAATTATCGATACGTTGGAGACGTATCAGTACCCGCAGGACTACCACCATTGCGAGGTATTGAGCATCAAATTGACTTGATTCCCGGAGCATCGCTGCCCAATAGGGCGCCATATCGCACTAATCCCGAAGAGACGAAGGAGATACAGAAGCAAGTACAAGCGCTACTCGACAAAGGTTATATCCGCATAAGCCTTAGTCCTTGTGCTGTTCCTGTTATTCTAGTTCCTAAGAAAGATGGTACTTGGCGTATGTGCGTAGATTGTAGAGCTATAAACAACATTACTATTCGATATCGTCATCCTATTCCCCGCTTAGAGGATATGCTAGATGAATTGAGTGGTGCTGCTGTGTTCTCTAAAATTGATTTGCGTAGTGGCTATCATCAAATTAGGATGAAAGAAGGGGATGAGTGGAAAACAGCCTTTAAAACAAAATTTGGTTTATATGAGTGGTTAGTAATGCCTTTTGGGTTAACTAATGCACCTAGCACTTTCATGAGACTGATGAACCATGTTTTGCGTGAATTTATTGGCAAATTTGTGGTTGTGTATTTTGATGACATATTAATCTACAGCCGCAATGAATCTGATCATACTATACATATTCGACATGTTTTGCAAGTGTTGCGTGATAATCAACTCTATGGTAATCTTGAGAAGTGCACATTTTGCAAAGATAAGGTCATATTTCTGGGTTATGTTGTCTCTAAGCATGGAGTAGAAGTAGATGTGTCTAAAATTGAAGCTATTCAAAATTGGCCTACTCCCATGAATGTGAGTCAAGTAAGAAGTTTCCATGGTCTAGCTGGGTTTTATCGCAGATTTGTGCCCAACTTTAGTACTATTGCTGCACCTTTGAATGATTTGACTAAAAAGGGTGTTGTTTTTGAGTGGGGCGCAGCCCAAGATCATGCTTTTGATGAACTTAAGAGATTGTTAACTTCTGCACCGTTGCTTGCACTTCCTGATTTCAATAAGCAATTTGAGATTGAATGTGATGCTAGTGGTATTGGAATTGGTGGTGTGTTGATGCAAGAGGGTCGCCCAATTGCATATTTTTCTGAGAAACTTTCTGGTGCTAAGTTGAACTATCCTATATATGATAAAGAATTGTATGCTTTAATTAGGGTTCTTGAGGTTTGGCAACATTACTTGTGGCCAAAAGAATTTATCATACATTCTGATCATGAAGCTTTAAAATACCTGAAAGCCCAATCTACTTTGCATAAGCGTCTAGCTAAGTGGGTTGAGTTCATTGAGTCTTTTCCATACATTATTAAGCATAAGAAGGGAAAAGATAATATTGTTGCTGATGCTCTATCTAGGAAGAATATGCTATTAACTCAACTTGATGTTAAAATTCCTGGTTTAGAGATACTATGTGATTTGTATGCTACTGATCATGATTTTGCTGAACCATATCGCTTATGTGCTCTTGGTAAAGCATGGGAAAAATATCACATACATGATGGGTTCTTGTTTAGGGCTAACAAACTATGTGTTCCAGAATCGTCTGTGCGTTTGCTCTTATTGCAGGAATCACATGCTGGAGGTTTGATGGGTCACTTTGGGCGTGAGAAGACGCTACTCATGCTAGCTGACCACTTTTATTGGCCAAAGATGAGGCGGGACGTGGATCGATATGTGAGGAGATGCATTACTTGCAACAAGTCCAAGTCCAAACTGAAGCCTCACGGTTTGTATACTCCTTTACCGGCACCTACTACACCATGGGAGGATATTAGTATGGATTTTGTGTTGGGTTTGCCGCGTACTAAGAGAGGCCATGATTCTATATTTGTGGTAGTGGATAGATTTTCAAAGATGTCACACTTTATTGCTGCCACAAGAGCGACGATGCGTCGCATATTGCTAACCTGTTTTTCAGGGAGATTGTACGTCTACATGGAGTCCCGAAGACTATTGTTTCGATCGTGACGTGAAGTTTATGAGCTACTTCGGAAGACGCTTTGGAGAAAGCTGGGGACGAAGCTTGTTCAGCACTACTTGTCATCCCCAAACTGATGGTCAAACTGAAGTGGTGAATAGAACATTGTCACAACTATTGAGATCCATGATCAAGAAGAACCTGAAGGAGTGGGAAGAGTGTTTGCCGCATGTGGAGTTTGCTTACAACAGGGCGGTACATTCTACCACGGAGCTATGTCCTTTTGAGGTGGTGTATGGTTTCAAACTCATTACTCCACTTGACTTGTTGCCTTTGCCCATACATGAGAGAGTTAATATGGAGGCATCAAAGAGGGCAGATTATGTGAAGAAGATTCATGAGAAGACTAAAGAGTTGATTGAGAAGAAAGGCAAGAGCAATGCTGCAAGGATGAATAAGAAGCGCAAAGAGATGTTGTTCAAGCCTGGTGATTTGGTCTGGGTACATTTTCGCAAGGATAGGTTCCCGAAGCTGAGAAAGTCTAAGTTGAAGCCTCGTGGTGATGGTCCTTACAAAGTGCTTGCCAAGATCAATGATAATGCATACTCGATAGATCTTCCAGAGGATGAGTTTGGTGTCAGTAATTCTTTCAATGTTGCTGATTTGACACCATATGACGGAGAAGACCTTGGAGCGTCGGGGTCGACGCCTTTTGAAGGGGGAGATGATGAGGACATCCCTACCTCACTACTACCTCCGTCATTACCAACTGAAGATGAACCTGCTGTGAAGCTCAAGTCCAATGAAGTCGGGATTGGACCAATGACACGAGCTCGTGCGAAGCTACTTAAACAACAGGTGAACTTGTTCCTAAACGATACTTTGATTGATGAGAACTTTATACTGCCTAAGTCCTATTACTTATGTATCATCAGGTATCAAGAGGAGACGAGCATCGCACGAGGAGAGGAGCAGCTGGACATGAAGACGGACGTCAAGATGGCCGTGAAGCTGGACATGGAGCTGGACATGAAGATATCTCATGGACGCGCGAGGAGGAGCGGGAGGCATGCGCGAGAGGAGAAGAAGAAGTCCAGGCCGGTCCAGACCCCCGAGCCGACCGGCCTGCCCCAGCCCCGACCGGTCGCAAACCGGACGTCAACCGGAGGAAGCCCTCGTACGGAAGGAAACCGGAAACTCGCATTTCCGGTCCACAGCCCGTTGACCGGACCACCGACCGGACAGCCGGTCCACAGCCCGGTTGACCGGACCACAAACCGGACCGGCGGTCCACGACCGGTCGACCGGATCTCCGGACCAGCCCGAGTCCGTCTCGACCAGATCTATTCTGGGTCGGTTATTTTCGTACTTTTGGACCTGAGGTCGTCCCAGACGCTATATAAGTCCCTGGGACGCCCCACAAGTTGCTTTAGACCACGTTTAAGATAAACCCTAGTTCTTAGTTGTTTGCTCGCAAAACTATTGAATTCCCTACACCATATTGCTTGGATATTGTGTAGATCCTGTTTAAGTCTTGTGTGATCTGCTGTTCCATTGGGAATTAGACGGTTGCAACTTACCGCTTCGTGGTCGGCGGCTACGTGCGCAAGTGTGTGGAGTTGCGAATATCTTGCAGGGTTGAGAGCTGTTGCATCTGGCGACAGGGACCAATCGAGAGATCTCGTTGCGTCATACAAGTTATCATCCACTTCATCGTCGTGTATCTCCGCTGCCATCACCCCGCGATCATCATCGCCACCGTTGCTTACTGAGAAGATCGGGCCAACCCTTATCAACTTACATCACCATCCATGGAAGAAATCATGTGCTCCTTGCCTAGCTACCTCACGGGAGCCCGCAGACATGGTTTACGTGCAAAACGGCTCTACCCAGGCCACAAAGTGGGCCCACAACCCTTGGGTGACCCCATGTGGTGGGCACTGGTGCACCATGTCATCCCACCCACTCCTAGCCATGGGTTTAGGGTTGTGCATGTGTCAATGCCCATGTTCATGTGGTGTAGACCCCTGAAATATAGGGTTCTCGTCAGAACGAGGTGTCAAAACAGTGGATCGTCTGACGGCGCGTGTGCATGGTGGTCCCATCTTTTGGGATCTGCTTCACCATGGCATCCAAACACCACTTACATCACCATCCATGGAAGAAATCATGTGCTCCTTACCTAGCTACCTCACGGGAGCCCGCAGACATGGTTTACGTGCAAAACGGCTCTACCCAGGCCACAAAGTGGGCCCACAACCCTTGGGTGACCCCATGTGGTGGGCACTGGTGCACCATGTCATCCCACCCACTCCTAGCCATGGGTTTAGGGTTGTGCATGTGTCAATGCCCATGTTCATGTGGTGTAGACCCCTGAAATATAGGGTTCTCGTCAGAACGAGGTGTCAAAACAGTGGATCGTCTGACGGCGCGTGTGCATGGTGGTCCCATCTTTTGGGATCTGCTTCACCATGGCATCCAAACACCACTTACATCACCATCCATGGAAGAAATCATGTGCTCCTTGCCTAGCTACCTCACGGGAGCCCGCAGACATGGTTTACGTGCAAAACGGCTCTACCCAGGCCACAAAGTGGGCCCACAACCCTTGGGTGACCCCATGTGGTGGGCACTGGTGCACCATGTCATCCCACCCACTCCTAGCCATGGGTTTAGGGTTGTGCATGTGTCAATGCCCATGTTCATGTGGTGTAGACCCCTGAAATATAGGGTTCTCGTCAGAACGAGGTGTCAAAACAGTGGATCGTCTGACGGCGCGTGTGCATGGTGGTCCCATCTTTTGGGATCTGCTTCACCATGGCATCCAAACACCACTTACATCACCATTCATGGAAGAAATCATGTGCTCCTTGCCTAGCTACCTCACGGGAGCCCGCAGACATGGTTTACGTGCAAAACGGCTCTACCCAGGCCACAAAGTGGGCCCACAACCCTTGGGTGACCCCATGTGGTGGGCACTGGTGCACCATGTCATCCCACCCACTCCTAGCCATGGGTTTAGGGTTGTGCATGTGTCAATGCCCATGTTCATGTGGTGTAGACCCCTGAAATATAGGGTTCTCGTCAGAACGAGGTGTCAAAACAGTGGATCGTCTGACGGCGCGTGTGCATGGTGGTCCCATCTTCTGGGATCTGCTTCACCATGGCATCCAAACACCACTTACATCACCATCCATGGAAGAAATCATGTGCTCCTTGCCTAGCTACCTCACGGGAGCCCGCAGACATGGTTTACGTGCAAAACGGCTCTACCCAGGCCACAAAGTGGGCCCACAACCCTTGGGTGACCCCAACAAAAAGATGAGTACCAAAAACCTAACATAATCAACTGAAAACACTACTTTTAAAAAAAAAACCCACGCATAGATCGGGTTCCCCACTCCTCCCGACAGCGACGAAGCCGGCCGGAAGAGGGGGAACCCAATCTATGGAGGAGACTGAGGTGGAGGCGGCTAGGGTTTTGGAGAGGAGGCGGCGGCTGTACCTAGGAAAAAGTTTATCTTCTTCTTACTTTCAGACTATTTTTAATTCAGACAATTGTTTGTAATTCAGACTATTTCTAATGTCACACGGTTTTTAGGGCGTAATAGGTTGTTTAATTTGAGAAAGGCAGAGACAGAGATATAACCGCTGGGCCGCTCGCGCGTCAAAGCTTTGCCAACTGGCCCGTCTAGGCCTGCCTCCGCCTGATGCAGCCCTCGATCAGGTCACCACCTTTACATGCATGCGCCATGCAGCACGCTATTAAATTACCCGCGGCACGCTCTCATGCATGCCAACCACCGTTTCAGCACCGTGACATCGTCTCAGAGGTTGCCCTCGTCTCAGCGTGCCATCGAGTTGGCTGGCATCAGTATTAAAGTGAAATTTGTGTGCATTATTTAAGTGAATTTTACAAACTCCCCCGTCTATATATAAGGGCACCTCTTCTTCCTCTTCTCTCACACATCTCACGCACTCTTCTGCTTCATCCATCTACCACCGCATCCGTGGACTAGCCACAGAAACACCAAACCCTAGCCGCCACCATGGAGTTCTTTGGCCCAACTTACCGTCGCCCGGCCACCGTGCGCGAGAGGGAGTGGCCGGAGGGTGTCATCGTGGAGAACGAGCTGCGCATCTGGGCGATATCGAGGTGGAGGAGCGACAGGGCGCTAGCCGAGTTCTTTCTCTCGCAGGGCTACCGCCACCTCAACCTCCCTCTAGGCTCGCCGCCCATGTACACGATCGAGTCCCACTTCGACGGCAACAGCAACCATGAGATAGGCCTCTTCGTCCACTTCAGGAACCCCTTCGACGCGCACCACCTCCTCGGGCAGGTGTTCTGGTGTGGTTGTGAGTTTATCGCTTTCACTACCTACAATATCTTCACCAACTTCCACGTCATCTTTCCCGACCGTTTCAACATGCACTGCCTCCCATACCGCTACCACATTGACGGCCCCGTCGGTGATGAGGAGGAGTAAAACAGCGAAGGAGGAGCAAGGGGAATGAACATCCTAGGAGGGACGACGGCGTTGCCTCATCTTTATCAAGTATCTAGTTTCTTGAGTGTTTTTAGAGCTGTTTTATTATCTATGTCTTGTTGTCGTGTCTGTGGGCCCGGGGTTTGTTGTGTGCTTCGGTATCGTACGTGTGATGGAATTCCTATGTAAGGTGTTTGTACTATCTAGCTCTATCTATCAATGTTTTTACAGTCCGTGCTACAACAACACAGCTTAAAAATTCAAAAGCAAATTTTCATGCGCCAGGGATAGTGAGAAGAAAGTGCCACGGTGTGCGCCACGCGGGCGGAAATTACCACGCGCCTCGTTACTTGAAACCGCGCGCGCACGACCTGAGGCGTCGCGGCTCTTTAAACACCGGAATGGCAACGGCCGCCCTCTACCATTACCGCGTTGCCTTGCATACAAGTACGGTGCCAACGCTAGCGGTTCGCATATCTTCCAGACCCGCTCCCCACCGTCGTCAACCACCCGCGGCGCGACCATGAGTGACGTTTCCTGGCCGTCCGACTCCGACAGCGAAGGAAAGCCGCCTGGGTGGCGCCACTGGTGGGAAAGGGAACCACCGCGGAGAGCCGATGAGTCGGACGAGGAGGAGGACGCCGCGGACGGCTCGGAGCCCGACGGCTCGGAGCCCGACGACGCCGACGAATCGGACGAGGAGGAGGGCGCCGCCGACGACGCGGACGAGGAGGAGGGCGCCGCCGACGACGCGGACGAGGAGGAGGGCGCCGCCGACGACGCGGACGCGGAGGAACATGCCGTCGACGACGCGGACGACGAGGAACCCGCCGCCGACGATGCGGAAGAGGACGAGGACTCCGACGCGAAGTGGGCGCGGCTGGAGGAGGCCTTGGCCGCCGATGAGAAGGCGGCCGTGAAAAAGAAGGCTCGCGCGAAGAAGGCAGCCGTGGCGCGGGCGCGGGCCGAGGTGACGGACGAGGAGGAGGAGTACAACGGCTCTTCGGAGTACTCCTCGTCAGAAGATGACTCGTCGGTGTCCACCTCGTCGGACGACAGCTCCGCGTCGGAGAAGGCTTCTCGCAAACGGGGGCGCCCGGACGACGACGAGGCAGAGTCGTCGTACAAACGTTCCAAGTAGACGACGAGGCAGCTCCTCTATATTTTTATCTGCATTTGTAGTATTGTGTGCGGACCATATATTTTCTGCATTTTAATTATTGTAAGAGATAATTATGCTATGTACTTCTCCTCATCAGCTTTTCACTGTCGAAAAAGAAATTTTTATTTCTGGACATGATCACATTACAGAATTCACTGTTGCCCAACCATAACATCTAGGCCGAGCATTTTAAAAGCCCTGACATCGCGATTATAACGGCTACTAGAATAATAATAGCACACAAGGCGTACTGAAGAAACAATTCCCGTTGGAGAGCATATTTTTTGACCTTATTTATCTTCAACCTTGTTGTCGCCCTTGTTTCGTTTTTACTAATGTTGTGTTCATCGATGATATCAGCCATCATCAACTCGATTCGGCCTTTCTCTTCCAGAAGTGTTTCTATTTTTTTGTTGGTAGTCATCAATGCTTGTTCCATCTTCCGAATTGTCTCATGAGCCACCCCGAGCTTCTCTTTGACAATCCTCAATTCTTCATCAATCTTCATTTTCTCCTCTCTTTTAAAATTTAGTTCTTCTAGGAGAACAATTTTTGCTTGTAGACAATGTTGAAACTGGGCACAGCCATCCCGAATACCACACTCACATATTGATTCCTACAATAAAATGGAAAACATATTAAATTCGACATAACTTATGAACTGCACATACCGATGACTCTTCAAGATATTTAGAATCCCATGAGATGAAGACGTTAAGCTTTGAATCATACCTCATCCGATGAGTTGTGCATGGGTTCGACGCGGTCGATGTCGTCCATAGCCGAAATCACCATGGCGGCGGCGACCTGTAGGTGGAGGCAGGATGGAGATGCTGATGAGATAACGGGCCGAGGGATCCATCTTTTCGTTTGTGGTATGCTTCTTTATGCTCCTCGTGGGCCGCAATTGAGGCCCATCCTGGCCCAGCCTTTTATTTAGGTATTTAACTGCCGTACTAAGCCTCAAATCTAATTCCCAAACGATCTATCTCCTCAACGCCTCCTCTGATCTACGACTGGACGCCGACTGCGTCCTCGAAGACGTTGGTTACGAGCTGACTCGGATCTCATCGCCATGGATGTAAGTATAGTTCGCTCACCTCGTGCCATGCACCTAATTTTTTTTATGAACTCTTGCCTGACAACATATGTATACGCGGTAGATCGTCTTTACTTTGATCTGCCCAAGTTAGATCTGGTCGTCTAATCTTACTTCCCTTGGTTGGGTCGCTTGGGAAAAAAATATCGGCCGACTTAATTAGATCTAGTGGTTAATTTGATCGTACGTATATGACATATGAGAACATTGACATTGATCAGCCATTCCTTGCTACGCCTGCCCAGCTTCGTGCTTTACCGAATTGGAGGAAAAGGCCTATTATAAGGGGTAAGTCTGTTTATGGCACTCAATGAGAACACAGTGTTATGAACAACTTAATTTAGAATTAATTGATGTCCCTTATGTTTTTTAATATTACATGTAGGTCCTGGAGAAGAGGAAGAGTATGATTTTGAAGCTTTCATAGAGTATGCAAATCGAGTTAAGATGAATTATGACGATTTTGATGCACTCGAACGACTAGTTGCGAAAACCCTACCAGTAATTCCATTGTACGTGTGCACCATCAAGAAATCACACATCGTGAAGAATAAAGCAAAGATGGTAATTAATTTTGATTTCCATCATTTCTTACTACTAACCAAGATATGCCGATAATTGACTGTCAAATTTATGTGCAGTACTTCTCAAGGAGGTTCACCCTCAAGCACATTCTGCCCAATATTCAGCTACCAGCAACAATAAAGCTCTACTCACCAGGTGCCAATGTTACAGAAGTTACGATGGTGATGAACATGTCAACGGTGAAAGGAGTACCAAAAGGAGGTGCCATGATAACATCACACTGGATGGATGTGGTGAGGCAGAATGGCATGAAGAAAAATCAGAAATACGTGTTCTGGTTCCGTAAGCAAGGAGAAGGTGGTCTGAAGATTATGCTTGACTGTGTGTGAGAGCAGCCCGGATCAGACTTCGCTCGTGAAGACTACTATAGCTATCTAATTTTTTTGTTTATGTCATGTCCGTTGGTACACTTTTAGTATGGTGCAAATTTATGTCATTTTTAATGGTTTCACACTTTTATGACAATGTGTGAAGAGTTCGATCGTGAATGCTTATTAATTATATCCAGCTTATTTCTCTACAAGTGTTGTATGAGGGTTGTAGCATTGTGAAATTTGTTGATGCCCCACTCGACAGTGGCACTATAGATATGTCAATTATGTACATTGCAGATCTAGTAATGTGCAAAAAAGACCATATTTTTTTAAAAATTCTTCGTTACAAACAATTGAAATCGTAATTAAAAAATATTTTGCACCGTCATACTAGCTACAAGCCATTGTTGTGTGGTGCCATGCGGAACCATGGTATGCTTGTAGGTGATCAGCACCTTTGAACATGTATTGTTGCTCCAAAAGAGAGAGGGAGAAGTAAGTTATCGATGCGTCTGCCGAATGCAAAGCAGTGTCTTATCACATGCATAGAGTGGCCTCCGTGTATGGGCTGGGTACTAACGGGCTGGCCCAGATATCCATCGAGAGCTTGCCTAATTATAGTATTAACAGCAGATGCCCTAGTTAGCGGCACGTCCGACGCACAACGTCTAACTACCCACGATTTCTTCTTCAAGTCAACGTCGCCTTCCATCGCCGTCTGGAGAAGATAGGAGTCCTTTCGTCGGCGGAGCCTACAGCTCAATCTAACGACGGCAACATCCGTGTTCCAGCCTTCCAGGTGCGCGCGTTTGCAATCTCGTTTATCATCGATCCTTTCGCCCACTTGATCTAGAGTGCGCTTGATCTAAACCTTCATTCTTTGCCGGACGTGTAAGTTTTAGGTTGACATTTACGCTGTAGATGGTTAGGAGATTTTCTATGTCGGCAATAATTGTTGTTTGTATATGTTATTTGCAGAATGGATGAATTAGATGGCCCGGTCTATTGTGACTACACATTGTGGACGGATCTCGTAGCCACTTTCTCAGGACCTCAACGTGCGAGGTTTAGCTCTACTAGTTTGCGGACGATGTTGCAACTGCCAGCCTTCGCCACGCGCACAAATATGATTAGATTTATGATAGAGCTATATGATCCTAAAACTGAGACATTCGTCGTACAAGACAAGGCAGGAGCGATAACTGCAACCTCTGTAGACATAGAATGCATTTATGGTCTACGTAATGAGGGTTATTCCGCTTTTGATATAATTGATCAAGAATGTCTAACAAGTAGAAGGAAAATACCGCCTAGTTATCTCAGCAAGTCTAGTGGAAATCTAGTTATTTCCGACTTGATTGCTGACATACAGAGAGAGAAAGCTTCCGATGATGACTTTGTGCGGAAAGCAGTGCTTGTGCTAATTGGCACGGTTCTTGCGCCATCTGGCCCAAAAACAGTCGATAGAGATCACTACTGTTTAGTGGAGGATGTTCCTAGACTGTTTAACATTAACTGGAATCACTTCACACTGCGTTACCTCCTTGATAATTTGTCTGCTTACACAAGATCAGCAGCAAAAGGTAGGGGATGGCCGGTTGGAAATCTTTGTCTCACTCAGGTATGCAAACATGATTAGCACTATATTTGATGTATGTGACAATTTGAAACTTATTTCATTTAAAATGTGTTGTTTGTAGCTACTATACTGGGAAAAGGTGGTAGTCGTCGATGATCCTACGTATATTCCACACAAGTCTATTCGGCCACTAATGAAAAACTGGACTGAAGCGGAAGCGGAAAGGAGGTCGCAGTACGACTATGCAAATGGTCGTGGGAGAGGCAAAGTGAAGGTTTTGTTTTTATCACTACTTCTAGCTACATTATATCATAGTCGACGTTGTGTTGTTATATTAATTTATGACATTTGTTTTCTAATTTGACATGCAGATTATTAATGATCTTACAACTCAAGCCAATGCCAGAGCGCAAACAAAGCAAAACACATCGCAGAATGGTGAACAGTCACGTTCGGCACGTTCGAGACAGAGGCTTAGTAACAAGGACATAATATTGGAAAGTTTGAAGAAGGAACTGACGGATCACATTGACAAACAATTAGCACTTGTACCAAAGAGATGTGCAGAGGTGAGGAGCCATACATTTTACAAACACGAAAGTATTACATTATCAGTAATGAATAATTATGGTACTACTTGTTTTGCAGGAAGTCCTAAAAATGCTAAATAAGAATGGTGTCATGTACAAACCGGTTGAAGGATCAGAGTCAGGGAAAGGAGGAGATGAGGAAGAAGAGACTTCTAATCACATCGATGATTCGTCTAAGAAAGAATTCATGTACAAGAACAGTTCTGACGAGTTAGATGCTTTAATTAGCAATTTAGCAAAGAATTCTGGTAAGTTTGTCACACCTCCTAAGCATAATGGGGTGCCGGAGGCAGGAGGTAATGTGTACGTCACACCAGGAAACCTCGGTAACACGGAGGGTACACAAGATAATCCTTTTATCTTAAATGATACCACAAAACCGGCATCATCCTCGGATATACCGGATGACATTTTCGCAAGATCTACCACCAAGGTGAATGCTGGACAGAAGGATGACCTACATGACGGTGAACATGAAGTTATGAGTACTCATAGTGTTGAAACAATGGGACGAGAGGCTAGTAGGAAGAAGGGCAATACAGCAAAGTGTGCAAATAGTAATGGTAGAAGGAGAAACGCAGCGGCGGTACAAGTTGGAGGGAAAAGGAAACGGACGACGAATCAAAAATATGGATCACCATATGTGGTCGCGAAACCTAGAGCAAAACGTCAAAGCCGTGTAAAGAAAGGTAACACCATTTATTCGTTATTTCTTTGTTGGCAAATAAATGATGTCTGCAACCTGTAACACATATGTTATTACTATTATGTGCATCAGGGTTGTTTGCAGAACATGAAGTTGGGGTATCTTCGGCAGTGCCAACACAGCAGGAAATAGAAGCTGCCGCTTTATATGTTAAAACAATATCCAAGCTACCAAAACAAGCATCTAAAGGAGTGTACAAGAATGAATATGGCGCCAGCTTGTCTTCAGAAAAGCTTAACGTCGTTCTTGCGCACGAATGGCTATCTGATGATGTAAGTCTTCAAAACCAAAAGTTTGCGTTATACTCGTAATTAAACTATTTGAATTTGAAAATATTGTTGTTGCTATCAGATTATTGATGCTGCTATTGGGTATTTGTCTCTCCGTGTTGGGTCTGATCGAATGTTACTTCCTGCGTGGAGGTCAAACTATCTCATTGAACAAGCAGAAAAACAATACAGAAAAAAATACAATATTAGAAATATAGATGAGGTAGTTACAAGACCAGGAGCCTTAGGTAGGGTTATGGATGAATATTTCAAGCGTGAGAAGGTAACAGCAGTTTCTTTCAATGTTTCATGCGAAATTAGAATAAAACAATATGATAATTGACAAAGTTTTTTCCTTCTCTTGTAGACATTTTTCGCACTGAACATACGGAAAACTCATTACATAACTGTTGTCATGCATACAAAGAAGAAGGAATTCCAGGTCCTTGATCCTCTGTTTGTTTTAGGGCTGTCAAAATCAGTTGTGGAAGACTTGGTATTACACTCTCTCTACATACATGTCTTTGTGTACTTTGTCATGTCTGTGCAGTAATATATTTGTTGTTTCGTAGATTGGGCAAATTTCACAGGACATACAAGAAGCAAACAATACTTGTGACACAGAATATCCTGATGTCGACGAATGGCCTATTAAAAGCTATGACATCCCTAAGCAAACCGATACGTAAGTACCTATATTGCATTACACATAAAGAAAGTCGGTTTTGTATATGCGGACACTTTTAAATTTTGTCACATTATATACCAGCAATTCATGCGGATTATGGGTATTGCAATGTATGGAGCACTGGGACGGAGATCAGATGACTTGCCCGGTTTCTCAGGTTGGCTATACTATGTTCCATGCACTCGGTTAATTTTAACAATGTTAACAAGCCATGTGTATAACACCTTATAATGTTTTGGCAGGCCACAGTCGATGAATCGAGAGAAAGTACAGTTGCAAACATTGTTTTATCACCACACAACATTCTTGACAGCGTGAAAAACAAAGTGAGATTGCTAGCAAAGACCAGGAAAATATAAATTTGATAGTGTGACTGTTCGGTTTGCTCCCGCAGAAGGTTTCCGGACACATGTAATATTGAATTTTTAATTGTCTTTGGTTGTAAACAATATTTATTTGGTTATGATTATGTACAAAATTTTGTAACATTGATTTTATTTCCCATTATCGAAAGTATGCAATTATTTTTATCTTTGTACATGCATGCTATGATGATTATAAGGAAATGCCTACTTCACAATATATAATGTCTTTTGCCATTTTTACAAAAGAACACCAGAGAATTAAGAACATCAGTACAAAATAAAAACATCAGTACGTTGCAAACATTAACAACTCCATCAAATACAAAGCTATAGTCGTCCCATTCATAATTAAGGAAATTTACTGCCCTTTAGATAACTATGAAAGAACTACCCTTCCTGCTGCAGCACATTCCTGCACATGTTCACAGACATAAAATTACACAACAACTCATATGAATCTTTTAAAATATATGAAACAAAATGGCAGAAAAACTTACTTCGGATGAAATATGCATATTGGGTTTCTTCTGTTATGCCCTTCTCCTTGGCATGCCCCGCACACCTGCACCCTGCGTTCCTTGTGTCCTAGTGGTCTTCCATTTTTTGTCATTGGAGATTTCTGCGCTTCTTGCCTAGGTGCACCCTTAGTGGACACTTTCAAAGGATCACCAACAACAATATCGCATGGTCCACTAGCATCTTCATTTTCATGCACCGACCTGAGGGGACCATATGCTTTACCTTTAGCATACCCCTCTCTTCTAGAAATTATGCCATCAATGGTACTGTTCAGCAGATCATATTCCTCTGAATTGTTTAATGCAATATGCATAGCCTGTGATACCTTAATATTCATCCTGCTGTATTTCATCCGCTCCTCTGCCCCAGACCAACCCCACCCAAACATGTCGCTGGTGCGTTTAGCTGGCAACCCTAACCTGGCATTTTTTGTGAATCGTCGTAGAGCACAACATTGTGGAATTTCAGTAAATTTCAAGAAATGCAGCACATGCAGTATGTGCTTGCAAGGTATCCCCTTTCTAATCATCCTTTGACAGCTGCACCTTATAATTTCTGCCTCCTTGGGTCTATATTCCACGTAGAACCTGGTCCTTACATGATTCCTCCATGCCACAATGAAGATGTTTGAGTCTCCTGCCTGCATTTTTTCTAAGATCTCTATGCCGCCAATCTTTGAAAGCTCACCTTGAATAATATAGAACACAGCAGGAGTGAAGATTTTTGCAGCAGCAACCTCTAGTTCTCTGAAATTAGTAATTGCCACTGGTGTAGTCTGTGAAGCCGTGCAGTCGTCGTGGGCTTCGTTCTCACGGAGACGGACAATTGCGTTGTCGTAGTGCATAATCATATCAACAATTGTCATTTCCCCATCTAGGTGCAGGTGCAGACAAGAGTTTAAACTTTCACTCCGCTGGTTACTTTTCATACCCAGCCAGAATCCTTGAGAGAGATACGCTGCAGCCCAAAGTTTCCTCTTGGTGTACATCCTCTTCATCCATGTTCTGGTTTTTGGGGATTGCCATTTTCTGTAAAATGCATGCCATCGCTCCTCAAATACTTGCTCTGAGGTGGTGTAATACAAAAGAGTCCTGAACTCGTTCAGTGACTTGTTAGGTAGATGCATCTCCATATTTTTTTCAATGTGGAAGCTGCAGATGCGATGCGACACACCAGAAAATACTTCGCCGATTGCGGCGATCATCGCGGCATCTGCATCCGTGATTACTGCCTTTGGCTTCTGTTGACACATCGCTTTGAGGAAAGTCTTTAGAAGCCAAACATATGTTTGTTCATTCTCACTTGAAAGGATGGCACACCCAAAAACCGTTGTCCTACGGTGGTTGTTCAAGCCCACAAAAGGAACAAATGGCATCTTATATTTATTCATCTTGTATGTGCTATCAAACACCAGCACATCTCCGTAGTCCTGGTAATCCCTACGTGACTGGGAATCACACCAGAACATGTGCTTCAGACGGCCTTTTTCATCAACGTCATATTCAAAGAAAAATTCAGGGTCCCTCTTTTTCCTCTTTGACATAATGCGGATGGCTGTGGTAGCGTCACCGTCGAAAAGCAGCCTCCTCCTCTCCCTAGAGCACATGTTGTACAAATCCTTTCTTGTGAATCCAACACCAGCAAATGAACCGGAGCCTGCAATGAATTTTCTCATAATGAGGTGCTTCCTGATCCCCATGGATCCCATTGATAATATCTCAGATCTCTGCGCGTCGTTGATCGTCCTATGGGACCGAAGAAACGGAGTCTGACATGGTTCAGCTGGGTCATGGTTATGTTTGTCACGAAAATCTTCAACAACCCAGAAACCAGTTCTTCCATCAAACTTGACCACCAAACGTGCCTTGCAGCCGCAGCGAGACTCAGGTCTGTGCCTATATACACGGCCTTCCGTGGTCAGTTGGTTTTTGGGACGTCTGCCCTGTCTGGAACACACAAAACGCCTTAACCGAATTACTCCATCATCAAACCGCTTAACCTGGTCAAGCCGGACGCTGAACCCATAATCAAAAGCATATCTGTTGTAGAAAGAATATGCTGCTGCTTCAGAAATAAAAGTCATCTCTTTTATCATCCAGTATAAATCCCGATCACTATCAGGATATTCATTGCCATTGCTACCTTTCTGTGGTTTCTCAGGCTGACTAGCGCTTGGCGTCGCCTGCAAGTAGAAAACGTAGGCATTAATTAAAACTATAAATTTATGTGTTCCAGCTATATAAGACTGATAAAAAAGAGATAACAACCTGGCTCATGTCAACAGAATCCTCAGGAACTGATGCACCTTCCACATCATCAGTGTGGCCCGTGTCCAAGTCAGATTCACCGTAATAGTCGTACTCAAGCTGCGTGTCAAATTGTGCCTGAAATTTATTAATGCATTGCGAAATTTAGTAACCGTAAATTTTACAGTTGCCATCATTTCATGCATCATTTTATGTCATTGTATGAGTCACTACACATACCTCACTAGTATTTAGACTGTCTGTGTGTTCACCATGGTTCTCATCATTTTGATCGTCTGTGTGTTCACCATGGTTGTCATCATTATCAAATTCATCGTACGCAATCTGCATAAATTATGACATGAGGAACCATATATAATTTGATGATGCTGGACTGCTGGTAATCGAAATGAAAAATAGTGGCTCACATCAAACTCGTCTTCGCTCCAGCCGGCTTCGTGCTGCAAATTTTCCTCCATTTCAGAGTCATCGGAATTATAGCCGACGTACTCGTTTTGTTCCTCAATCATACCAGATATAGAGTTCTCCATATTCTGTAGTATTGGACCATAATTAGAATTGAAAAACCGGCAGAATTGCGTCCTCTTACTATGCTACAAGATGAAGTCATGGTACCTGTGATTTTAAACCCTAGCGGGGAAGATGCCGAGCCGGCGGCGCGCCTTTCCAAGGTCGTCGATCTGCGGGGGGGCTTCGCGCGCGGTCGGCGGCGTCGAGATGCGAAACAACCACCGGCGGCGACGGACGTGCCGGCAACAACCGCCGACGGCCGGGCCGGCAACAACCGCTTGCGTTTAACCTAGCGACGGTGTGGAACAGCTCGATCAGATCTCCAGTACGTGCCGATGAAAACGATGCATGCAATGGGAGCTAATCACGGTGATTAGCTTAGCACGTGGGACCCACCCACGTGGGGTCATCCGTATAGATACGCCCAGGCCCTGTATACCCATACGAGTCTTGCACTGGGCTTGGATATGGGTTTCGGCGGGCAGCAAAAAAAACAAAATCGGGACCACCGTACCCCTTCGGCGATAAGTCGCGAGTTTGGAGAGGGTGCGCACCGAAGCACACCTCGCTAAGCAATCGTAGGGTCTCGAAGATTTCATCGGCCTCTTCTGTTGGGATACTAGGGTAAAATAGCTTACTACTTTCATTCAAATTGAAATCGTTTCCAATTGAGAAATGGAATTTCAACAAATATCAAATATTGTTTTGTAGTACAAAACCATCATAGATGCTTGCTACTTTAGACAATTGAGCGTCGTGAATGTGGCATGTACAAGAACTGTTACAGTGTTGTAAAGTTGCAACTCTTTTTTAGAAAAAAAATCGTTTGAATTAGCCCATGCTTTTGCGGGATTAATGGTATTTTAGACTCATCACATAGACAACGGGCTTTAGAATGATGTATCTATAATTAATTAATTAATGCAGCCTATACACGATTTCTCACACGATCGAGAAGGAAAAAATATGCAACTTTCCACTATCCAGAGGAGTCAACTGTGTCGAGCTGCTACGCTGCAGCTTCCCAGTGTCACAAATTATATTGAACTGTCAAACCAAAATCACACACAAAGTTTTAACCAGTAACATCATTTTATGGTTAGTAACAATATCAAGTAGTATTACTCCCTCCTGCCCCAAAATATGTTGCATATAAGGATTGGTTAAAGTAAAACTTCATAAAGTTTAATCATCTATATTAATAAAAATATAAAGATATACACAAAATAATAATATTTTTAGATTGTTATAAAATTTATTTTCATATTATATGCATTTGACATGATATATCTTTGTATTATTATCTATATTTTTTTATCAAAGTTTGCACAATTTAACTTACACGAAAAATTATGCACACCATAAAATGGGCAGGAGGGAGTAGTAATAATGTTTTGGTAACAAGGTCAATTTAAATGAGTAAACCCCTAATAGTAAACTCATCTCCATCTCCTCCAGTCGGGTATCTCCACCCAACACGCCTGCACTGTGCGCAGTCACTACCTACATAACATCATCAATTCATCATGCCCCATTAATTCTGATGGCCAACCTGTTATACTAGTAAGACAAATCTCACACCCGATATAGTTATATGCATATACTCCACTCCCTTCATTTTTCTTTTCCCATGATTCCAAACTTGTATGGATTTATGAATAGACAAGAACATATAAGGTATCTGTGTGGAGAACCGATACGTATTTCCGGAGGTCTGTACACGGTTGAAGGCTACGGCGAGGGATACTTTTTCCCTACATGGGTGACAGCATAGTCTATGGATAGAAACCCCACCTACACCTTAGGCGTCATATGATTCGTTCCAATATGTATCTCGCCTAGTTTTTATATTTATCATTTTTGACTTGAGACAACAAAACGGTTGTGTGCATCCTGGTTATGCAGAGGCTGGATGTAATTGCTTCTTAAAGTAATAAAGTATCTTTTATCGACAAATATAAGGTATCTGCACTAGGAACAAATGAATCGGATATCTAGAAGTTGAACAGAGAATGGTGCATAGTTATGGCCTAGCTAGTAGCATTTCATTCCAGGAATTGGATAAAGAAGCAAGATAAATTGCCAAATCGGAACTGTGTGGCGTACTTTACAGATCCGAGCGCAACATCTCGCTGTACTGTGTGGCGTACTTCATCCGGTGGGGGTTCCTGGTGTGTTGTTAAGGATCGCCGTTCCGATGCAGATATGGAAGATGTGACACTGCTGAGTACATTGTGCGAGGGTCAACCTCAAGAAGCGGGTGAATACGGAGTCCGTACAACACGGCAGATATACCATTCAACGTCTGTTAGGTCCATCTGTTCCCATAGATTAGTAGGGTAGATCACAATGGTCGTCTCTTCGGTGCCATTTCTAATGTTGTCACATCATACAGGATAGCGGAGACGAGAAGAGTCCACACTGCATCGTTTCTTTTCCCTGTATACACATTAAATTCACAACATGATCTTCAACAACTCTGAACCAGCACAACATCGAGAGAAACTCGCACCCTCAAGCGAAAGCTGGGAAGTGAAAGGGACACATGCGCACGCGTAGCCCGCACGGGGTAAACGAGTACTCCCTCCGTCCGTAAAAAGATGTTAAATATTCACATTTCCTACTAAACAGCTAGCTGTTTCTCAATTGGGGAACAGCCACTTTTTCAGCCGTCCGATGTCTTCACCAATCTTGGCGCATCTTTTTTCAGCTTCCGTTGAGTCTGCCGCACCGCTTCTCTTCTTTTTTCTTTTTCAGCCTTTCTTTTGAATTTCTCATTTCCCCTTATCCCGTCGTCGTGTGGCTCTGTCCCGGATCCATGGCGAGGGGAGCTTCGAAGGCTGCAGCGCGGGCGGTGTCGGAGCGGTCGAGGGCTGCAGCGCGGCCTGTGTCGGCGCGGTCGGGGGCTGCAGCGCGGCCGGTGTCGGAGCGGTCGGGGGCTGCAGGGCGGCCGGTGTTGGAGGGGTTGGGGGCTGCAGCGCGGCCGGTGTTGGAGGGGTCGGGGACTGCAGCGACAGCGCGTACTGCGTCTGGGGGCGGGGCGGTGCCGCTCGGTACCGGGAGTGCTGCGTCGCTGCAGCCGACGGTAGGCGCGATGGGGAGATGTGCTTCTCCTGTTCTTCTTCGTCCACCGGGGAAGATGTCAGCGATTTGCGAGCGCAGAAGATCTGGGTCCCGTCGACGTGATGGGTAATCTCTTGTTTCCCATGTCCTCTGCCTTTTTGTTCTCCGATTTGTGGTGCCAGGTGTCTGGTAGGTTGTGCTCGAGGTCACGCGAGAGACGCATGAGTTGTGAGAGACGCAACAGTTGTTGTTGATTCGTGTGTGTACTGCTCGATTTTGTCTCGATTTCACTGGATTTCGACCTTAGTTTAGTTTTGGAGTCGCATGAGTTTTGAGAGACGCATCAGTTGTTGTTTGATTGGGGTTGTAGTTCTCGATTTTTGTCTCGATTTCACTGGATTTAGGTGCTTCCTGGCTCAAGTATGCTGCTGCTTCTCTTCCTAGTCCCTTTTATCCTTGAGTGTGGATATAGGATGGGGATTTGTTACGATTCATGCTGTGATTAACACCATTCCCTTTGGATGAATTTGCTGTCACAAGGTCCAAATAATGTGCCAAATCACAGTGTATAGAAGTACAGATAGAGGAATATGCTTTAGTCTATACAGTATCCAAATGTACAGGAGAAGTAGAGTAGGGTCACCAATTCCACTGAATAATTTTGTTTGATTCGCCGAGAGAAGGCAGGTCTTTCACTAATTCATCTGACATATAGTCACTTCTCTTCAGTCTTTCAGTATGTTAATTTCTGTGAGGATGGGGTCTATGGTTTTAGTGAATGAACCCCCTTCTCCTTCGACTATGTTTGTTATGGTGCCTCTTTTGACTTTGAGAAACTTTTGAAAGTGGATATAGTGTGGGTAGATTTTGTTGCTATTAGTGGTTGTATATTTTGAAGGTTGAACCGTTTTGGGATTTTAAGTGCTGCATTGGTGTATATGGCCTATCTTAAGTAGCAGTGCCATGTGTTTTGTCATCATGCTTTGAGCTATGGTCTTTAATGTTTGGATTATCATAGATGAACATGGCCATTCATGTTTTGGTTAGTGTGCATGGATCAAACAGTATTGATATTAATGTTTTTGGTGGGTGTCCAGCTTGTTATGAGACAGATTGTGTATTTGGTGTTCATTCTTACCTCAAAATCATCTTGATCCCATTGTAGGCTTGTGAGCTCTGTTTTGACTTTGATTTGTGAATGAGGTTTAGTATCATGTTAATAACCAGGTGATTGTTACCATGTGGTTCTAGGACTTAAATTGGCTGCACAACACATCCAACTTTCCCCAGATCTGGATCGACCTGTCTAGATGTAACACCTCAAGTTTTTTAACCATAAATAAAGAAAGAGGAATTTCCAATACTCAATTTTGACAACAAACAAAAACTTTATTTACTCATATAGTGCTATATCTAGTCTCATGCATAGTATGTGTTTTTGGTGTGCTATTGCCATGATGAGTGTATTAGTATGGATCAATGTCACTTAAACCCTAAACCATGATCATATCATCTCAAGTTGAGAAAAATTTAAGAAATGCCAAATAAACCAAAAACCCTCACATACACTTTAGACCAATAATTCAAATCTTCAACCAAGGCCACCAAGGCCTGATCCAATGCTTGTAAAACACTTATATAACAAAAACAAACCTAAACGCATAGAAGAAATTAGATTCAAATCAAAGAAAAATTCAAATTGGACATACATATGATAATGGTCAATTTGGCCAATTATAAAATGTTGCCCTCTTTACACCCCTGGTTTGGAAGATTCTTAAACCAAACCACTCTAATTCTTTCCACCTCATCCAAGAGCATGTCAAGAGGAGCAACTTTGTGGTTGACCACCAGGGTTGACTCTGCTTAGTTTGACTTGAGTAAATAAAACAAAATGCTATATGAGAGTAAAGTGAAGATGAGCACTTTTTGGAAACCTTGCAAACCATCATTAGATCACATTTATTATATCAATGAGCTCCACCAAAAAGAATTTCAAATTTCAAATATTTTTCTCTTGCGGCCATTTTGTCGAACACTTGGCAGGCACAAATCTGAATTGATCAAACCTTGCTTTATCCAACAGATTTTCCACTGCACCCTTGGTGAATCTTGATGATCATTACCCCTCTAGTACCCCTGCATCATTGCCAGTCCTTGCCCGTGCTGTTTGAGTGGAGGAGAAACCCTAAACTACACCATGCCATGCCCATGCCGGCCACCAAGCTCTCTCTCTCTCTGGCTCGATTCTTTCCCCCTCACCATGTCTAGGAGGTAGCCCAGTACATGGTGATCATCACCCAGCACGGCCCAAAGTCGCCAAGGCACGGCATTGGCCGCACCAAGCGTGCCCATGCGCGCCCAGGACATGCCACGGCATGCCAGTGCACGCGGTGAGCGCGCACTGGCCGCGAGCATGGCGTCGCCCCATCGCCGTAGTCCTCGCCTGCAAGCCTACCCCCTACGTCGAGCATCACCACCATCCCCTCTACGCGCTAGACATGCTCGAGCATCGCCGGAAGACCTGTCGCCGTCGCCATCATCGGAACCATGCCGCGGGTACCGTGGCATGATCATCAAGCGCTCGAGCCGTCCCGTCGCTCCCAGGACGCTTTCTGCAGAGCCTCGCCATGCCGTCGCCAATCGAGTGCTGTCCTCGCCTTGCCCTTTGGAGCGCCGGAGAGGCCATGCCGTCGACGACCACCCACAGCACCCACGGCACCATCTCCCCTCTATAAATAGAGACCTCCCGCGGCCTTCTCCTTCACACCACCACGATCGCCTCACCTCACTGCTTCTCCTCGACCAAACCATCCACCCAATCGTCGCCGGAGCCGCCGGAATTTGGAGCTTGAAGCCGCCGGAGCCCAGATCGCCGTCGTCGATTCACGCCGCCGAGCCTCGCCATGCTACCAGGAGCTTCCTCACCGTCGACAACACCGCCGCGCACCCTCCAGAACCTCGCGGGAGCACCGGTACGCCCTCCGACCCCTAGGCTCGCCGCCAGACCCTCGGCCTCTCGCCGGAGAAGACGACGATCGTGCACCGCACGATCGCGTCTGATCCAACGCACCCCGTTAATCCTTACCGTTTCGGGTTTTATGAGAGACTGACTGGTGGAGCCCACCATGTCAGGCGGCCCGCGCGTGGGCGACACGCTGCTGGGCCGGCCCAAGTCTTTTTCCCCGTGTAGCCCATCTAGCCTTCCCGCCAAGCCCATTTAATTCAAATTCTATTTTCTGTTTAAATTCGAATATGCTCACAGATGCTTTTTCAAATTTAAATACAACAAAATCCACTGAACCAAATTTAGTAAATTTTATATATTTGGAAAGCTTAGGAAATTATCTAAACAATGCCACTAGCCCCACTTCTAAATTATCTGTAGAATTTAAATGATAAAAATAACAAGGCAGAGCCTTTTCCAACTTCAAATAAATATTAAAAATTATCTATAAATTATTTTAAGTTAATTCCAACTCACATAAATCACATTTGATACCCTTTAATTATTTATGCAAAAATATAGTGTAGTTGTTTTGCATAATCATGAACTAGAATTAAATAATGGCTATGTAGCTATTTCTAGTTCATTTAAACCACCTTAAATTAATTATAAAATAGTATGAGAGCTATTCTCTCATTTAAATTGTGATCTCAAGTAATTCAAATAGAGGTACTGACTTTGGTCTAATAAACCTCATACTTGATTATTTAGAGATATTAAATCATGAGCATGTTAATATTAAAATGCATGAGGTGTAGCACCTCCTTTAAATTTCACTCTCAAATAATAGATATGAAGTGTTGACCTTGGTCAATAAATACTCATACCCTATTATTATTTGAAGAGATTAAATCTGAATAAAATTCTATGAGAGGGAATTATCTCCTCCAAGACATTAAAGAGAAATCTTAAGAAATAATTATAATGAGAGGAAATTATTTTTCTTTAAAACAAGGAATTAAATAACCTTTCTAATAGAGTGTGATGTTAGCATATACTTGTGTGCAATTTGGTGTGTGCTTAGCTTAGCACTTAATTGTGTGTAGTGATCGTTATACTTGTATTCGTATATAGACGCTAGTCTCGAGGAGTACCCGGAGGAGGAAGGCTACCACCAGGAGGAGGAGGAAAACTTTGACTCCTACCCCAACCAAGGCAAGCTAATACTCTTGCAAGCCACCTTAATGCAAAGCTCTTCATGAGCAAAGCACTATTACCTATTACTTTATGCTTAAAGATCCTATCCCATGTTTTTACTTTGCTTTATTTCAAGTATTGTTCTTTAAAGCACTTTTGATTCATGATTCACTTGGTTTAGAATAGAACAAGAGTGTCAAGGTTAGCATAAGCAAATCAAGCTAGATAGAAACCCCTCATGATTAGATGCTATTGCAAAATAAATAAAATTGACTACTCTAGATGGGAACATTGGATGATGATGGTGAAATTATGAAAGAAATATTGAAGGTGAATATGACCAAGAGAAGATGGTGATTTTTGATTAAAAACTGATGATGGTTGGATGCGATACCTTTCCAATATACAAGTACCCCCACAATACCTGATTATGGGTAGGGTCTAACTAGAAGTTTATATGTCTTAGTATGGGTTCCCTCTAAACAAGCGTCATAGGGGTTATGCCGAGGCTGCCTCCGAGAAATGTGAAATGACGTGAATGAGGTGAATTGTCCGGCCCAAGCCCTGTGCAGTTCCCGGGTTAACAGTTGGTTTTCACCGGGAGGCCAAGCTCATGGGGAGAGGTGCCTATACTAGGGGGTGTAAATGAAAGGTTAGGGTTGATGATCCGCGTACTGAGTTACGATTATTCAGAGTTATCTCTGACGGATGTAATCAAATGTTGTGGCACAAGTGTGCAACCTCTGCAGAGTGTTAAACCTATTCGAATAGCCGTGTCCACGGTTACGGACGATTGGAAAGGCCATACTGTTCCGTTGTCAGACTTGTCTTACAAAGGATTGATGTTTTTGAACGGTGACTTGACTTGTTGAAATACACCACCGAGGTGGTGGGAATGACACTAATGTTCCCACTTGAGTTAGTCTAGAGATTCAAGCATCTTTACTAAATTCTTACAAAATAAACTTGGCTTTATGCAAATGAACCTAGAGCTTAGCAACCATTAAACATGGCTAATCTTACATTAGTGTTAGTTTGCGAGTACTTAAGTACTCATGGCTGTGTCCTTGGCTATTCCAATGCCAGACTATGAAGAGGAGCAACAGTACGAGGATGACGGTCAACAGGACGTCTACCAGAACTAGGATGCTTCTAACGTCAAGCGTTGGCCTGTGGATAGATAGTTCCACCTACTACGACGCTTCCGCTAGTTATCTATGTTCGTTGATCGTTTAGATCAACTATTTGTGTAATCTTGAATAATGTAATATGTGGTGTAAGACTTTATGTGTTGTAATAAATGATGACTCTATGGTATTCAACTGTTATGTCTCGCAACAACAATATTCCTGGAATTGCGATGTATGACATAATAGGCATATGGACTTAAAAATCCGGGTGTTGACACTAGATTATAGCACTGCTATACTACTTCGTGTGTGTTGTTGCTGCATCAATAAATCAACACCGCTAATACTTATGCATATTGCTGTTGCGTCACATAAGTCAGCATTTGTAGTGTTTAAATTGTACTAGTACTACATGAGTGCTCACTCCTTTATAAGTTCTGGAGATAATGATGCACATGTTCATGTGGATTTCTGAATGTTATGTAGTGTCTGTGTTAGGATTTAATTCAGTTATGTGCTACTTCTCATGAAATCAGTCATGTGATGTCCGATGCCTGGCTTGGCAGCTGCAATGGATAACTTCAGTACTAAATGAGTTGCCCATTCCGTTTCTGTTAGCAAGCCTTGAATATGAAGACAATGCAGTGTCTACGTAGCATTCTAGACTTGAAAAATCTGAAGCTTAGGCAGTGTTTGTGTGTGGATTTACCCTAGCTGCACATGTACTAGTACTTCTTATCAAGGAATGTCCTGGTAGCCGAATTGCATTTTTGGGTGGTAGCCTTTGTTATCGTATTTATATTGATCCATTGTGTATATGTAGGATATGCCCATCCATGTTACGACATAATTTTCACTTCCTTAACAATAACAGTAGTATGTGACGATTTTAAAATGACATTTGGTTGGATTTGTTAGCTCTGTGGTTCGATGAATTCAAAAGTGGACTTACTTAACTTCGAAGTTTGATATGTGTTCTTAAAGACGCATTTTCACTGTTTATCTGATTGTTGATTTAAAGGATCCTGATCTGTTCTCATTGAAGTACAAACCCTTCCTCGCGTATGTTTTTTAATTTGGCCAAAGTGTGAAGTGTTAGCTCATTTTTAGCACACCAAATTGCTCGTGTTTCTTACTTTTGCATGGCTACAACCATAATACAAGAGAAATTAGTTTTTAGCTGAATCTCATTTAGTAGTTTTTAGTATTATCCATGATCGCAGGCGAGTATGCGTAAGTTACATAGTGTTTGGCAATATGTAGCTTGGAAAACCATTTTCATTTTGCTGCATGTTGGCATATTATGTTCAATGTAAACTTACCAGCATGCGTAATTCATAGTTGCTGCATGCAGGTGCTTTTTCTTGAACACTCCTTTTGTTTGATCCGTTGCTGCAATTCTGGATGTTTTCCAGCAAGAGCAAACACAACATCAGTCTGAATCTTGATTATATCTTTCCTATTCGTTTTTTTTTGATCCTCTGACACTATCTTTTTTCTGCTTTGTAGTGGGGAAGCTGGAAGAAGTTTCGGCGATGATCTGTCTGGGAATTTAAATCGTATTGGTTCATGTGATTACGATGCTGATTTTGGGTTGTCAGATATGGATAGCTTTTCATCTAGTGATAAAGTACGATAGTTGTCTGTGCATTTACCTTTCAGCTTTTTCATGGTTTATATATGCATATATTGTTTTTCATTCATTGTTGTTTCTTTTTCTTTGGAAGGAAAATGCAAAGCCACGGAGGAAAAGTGTTTTGGATGATGCAATGTTTCAGTTTTTTCGCAAAGAGGTTATTTAGTTCAATTTTAACTAATTATTTAGTTTTTGTTTTATTTTTTATCATACTTATTTTTTTTGCTTGTTCCTTGATGTTTCTATAGGCTATCAAATCTCTCAAGAGGGACTTTTCCAAGTTCTGCGAAGAGTCTGTCTTATTCTCTAAGGTTTTTTGATGTCTTTATATATGAATTTTGAATGCTATCATTTTTGTGATACTTTGAATTCTTTTTCACAACCTTCTTTTACCTTTTTTCAGAACAAACGGTTGAAAGAGCATTCTATTGGCAGAGAATCATTTACTTCATATTCCATTAAGTACTTCTGTGACATTTCGAAATCATTGACTTTTCGTCGTAAGGAGGTCATAAGGAATTTTGGTTTTGGTCATCTTTTGTTGCTTGAGAAATGTGAGATTCCTTCTCCGTTTCTTCGCTGGATCTGTTCCTATGTTGACCATGTCTCCCATCAGATAATTGTAAATGATTCCAAGATTATCTCAATCTCCAAGGATTCAGTTCATTTTGTTACTGGTTTGCCAAACTCTGGGTCTGTCCCTATGCCTGATAGTGATGGTGGTGCCAAGTTCATTTTGAAATTATTTGGACTGTCGGAGATGCCTCACATCACTTTCTTTGGCAACAAGCTAAAGTCTCAAGATGTTTTGACTGACACTGAAGTTTTTGTGTGCTTTATGGTTATTGCATTCAAGTGTTTTCTGTTTCCTACAAGCAATGAGATCCCTAACACGGATTACTTGTCTATTCTCGAACAACCTGAATCTGCAAGTTCTTTTGATGTGTGTGTGCCCTTGTTTTTGAACATCTTATCTCTGGAGTTTATAAATACAACAAGTCTTGTAAATTGAAAGGAAGGAAGCCAAAGGTTTTTGAGTTCTGCTACTATATTCTTGCTGTGAGTTCATTACTCGAAGTATTTGTTTATGCTTTGCTATCATCAATTTTTTGTTCTATTTGGATGGTGTGTAAATATGAAATATTTTTTGCACGTGTATTATCTTGATTCTTTGGATTTTGGGGCTAGAATTATTGATCAAAGTGTTCCGAGGATTTCTGTCTGGAATGGTAATCTGGTAAAATTCTTCTCTGATTTAGACCATACAAAGAATAATATATTTGGGAAGAGACATCCGAGGAAAAACCTATCGTCTTGCTATACTGAGGTGTGTGTTTGATTATATTCATTGTCTTTTTCACAGTATGCTTTTTTCTTCGCAAATGGTTTTGATTATATTCAATTGTCCTCTGGATTATACATATGGTTTTGATTCCTTTTGTCTGTATGGTTTCTAGGGTGAGCTGCAAGATGTTTCGAAATGTGTTAAGGATGCTCCCCGCATGTGTTCCGAAATATCTTGTTTTTCTTTGGCTTTCAAGAACAGTTTGCACTTGAGATTTGGTAGTACACTTGAGGGCAAGGTAACGTTCTAAACTAATTTTTTGCTGTTTCATTAGATTTCTTATATGAATTTTGGTTTTGCGGCCTTATATTTCTTGTCTTTTTTTCTACTTTTATTATAGATTATAGATGGCATAATCGATTCATTTCAATCTGCAATTACTTCGAAACATCCTCCCGTATGCAAATCTGAGGTGTGTGTTAGTAATGTGTTGGATTTCTTAATGAAGTTGAAGTCTTCTGAAACTAAAGTATTACCAGAAGCATCTGCCATACCCAACTGTGAAAATGTGAAATCCAAGGGCGCTGCATCTCTAGACAGCAACAAGCAAATCAGTTCGGAAGCTAAGGTTGTCTTCATGTTAATTGTGTCCTTTCTATCTTGCTTTGTTACTTTCTTTTGTGTTTCTTATATATGTCTTTTTTCTTCTTTTTCTGTCGAGATTAGTTGGACATAGCAAGCAATCTGGGTTTCATTAACCAAAAGGAATTCTTGCAAACAGTAGGATGCAATTCAGTGAAGAACAATTTTATTGAAATTTTTGGTAACTCTCTTTTCCCTTTGTTGCAGCTTTATTTTTTAGACGGCTTTTCTTAAAGTATTAAGATGCAATGAAGTGAATAATAATCTTTTTGCACATATTTGATCAACTTATCTTCTGATTCATTTCCTCAACAGAAAGTCCAAAAGTTGTGATGACTAAGACAGCTGAGCCTTCCACTGTCAGTACAGGTACTTTGTGTACTTACTATTGTTTTGTGTCATCATTTATTTTTTGTATAGGAATATCCTGTGATATATAGTAATTATTGTTTGTAGATAACATACTGATTTTCTGTTTTTGTAGCTCCTACAATGCTTCCTCTGAAAAAGGTTATGTCAAGGTTCTCGCATTTAGTGCACAATGATCAGTTTTTGCTATCGTCGAAAAACTATCCCACTGGAGTGAAAGATTCTTCAGCATTTGTTATTCATGGTCAATAATGACAACAACAATGTCCAGCAATCTATATCTTTTGGAGGTTTTGTGGTCGACAACAATATCACATCTCCTATTTCGAAGATTAATTTTTCGCAAGCTTTTGTTGAGCAGGTAAAGTTTTTTCTATACCTTTGTACGATGCGTCTGCTTATTTGTCCTTGTATGTTAGAGTCAGTAGTATATGTAGGTACATTCTCTCAAATAAAAATTCTAATTATTTTTTTAATAGGATGTGTCTGCATTTCTGATGCCTCAAGGAGGTACAGTAAACAAGAATAGTAATAGAAGCAGCACTATAAGTGGATCTAAAGGGGCTCCTATTCTTGTACATGAGAATTCTCCGAAAGATGTATGTGTTCTTTTTTCATGTTTTTATATTGATCCTCTTTTTCTATTGATTTACTTATTGTCGTATACATAATTTTTTCGACTTTCTACTTTGTTTTGTTTCCTGATTTTTCATTTTTGTACCATGCTTTTTGTAACAGATTTTGAAATCTTCAAAAGTTTCTAATGGGTCAAATGATTTCCTCGCGAGACAAGTTCAGCTTGCTAGTGAAAGTGATGAGTTGTATAACAAGTTCATAAAGAAAGATGATCAGCAGCCTATAATTAAAAGTAATTTTCGCAATAGCAACAATGATCATGTTGATCTGTCACAAGATGTTGCTGAAGAACAGCTCCCAAAAGATGATATTATCATCCTTCAGCCTAAAAACCCTCTGGTCCTCCCTTTGCTTCAGAATCGCTGTTTCTCTGTTTCAAACCTTGATGTCAAAAATTTATGTTCTATTGTAGAATTGGCATACACAAAAGGAGTTCAAAAGTATGTACTTATCCTTTTTCCTCATATTATATATGTTGTTTTATCACTTGTGTGGTTAATTCTGTTCAGGTCATACAGCTAGGAGTTCAAATCTTTTTTATTGGTTTTCTTATTTTGTTGTTTTTACTTGGTTTTCTCTCAGGTCGTACTGTGTGAAATTTTCCAAAGTTCACTGTAGCTTCATATCCTTAGGACAATCTCTACAAAGAGAAGGGCATGTTGATAACTTCTTCATTCCAGTTTTTTGTCGCAAACTGTTTGAGGACAATCACCCTAGTGAATCTGGGAGGCATCATTTCTTCTCCTTTATCGGTGTTAGTATCTTCAATCCCTTATTTTTTCATTTGTTATGTCAGTTTTACTACATTTCTCTTAGACCAGCTTACCCTATTTTTTCATTTTGGTGTTCTTTTTTCAGGAAAATATCCTCGACTATAACAATGATGTTCAGCTAGGATTAATTGCTAAAGCTTTTATTGGTGCTGCATCAGCAAGTAAAGGGAAAAGATTGGAGCTATCCGACAGGGTATTTTTATAATTCTTGTTTCCATTTGAGCATTTTTAATAACATCATTTTTTGTAGTCTACTCTCACTTGTGTTTCCATCTGTTTGATTTTCTAGCTCTTTTTCCCAATATGCCGCTCACGTCATTGGTTCACATTCTCTGTGGATTTCAAGTTTAAGTTGTTCGTTTTTTCTTGATTCTCTGTATAACAAAGATGATGATTTCCACACTTCAATCAAGAATGTCCATGTAAGTAGGGTTTTTATTTTACTTTATCTTTGCATTTAACTCATCTTTTTAGGCTACGTGTATAATCTGTATCACTAATTTTTGATAGCCTTTTTCTTTCTTGTCTCCCTTTTTTCATCTTTAGATCAACAACTTTGTAAGACTATGGCAAATTATATTCAAAACTGAAGAGAATATATTCAAAAAAAATCAATAATGTATGCAAAGGTTCCAAAGCAAGCCAACGCGTAAGTTTACAACTTCTATATCATTTAATGGTTCATCTTGCTGATTGTTCTTTTATTTGTTAAATACATATTTCTGACCTTTTCATTGGCTTTTATGTGTGTTATTCGTAGTGACGATTGTGGAGTGTTCACTATGAAATTTATGGAGATTTTCAAACCAGAGGTGGACACATGCTCATTATTTTCCAAAGAAGATATTATTCATATCAGGATTCAGTTTGCCAACCAGATCTATTTCTGCAAAAGGAACAATGTGGATAAATCAGTTGTTGTCAACTACAAGATTCAGGTTTATATTTATTTTTTGGTGTTGTTTTAAAATCCTTTTCTATGGTTCATAGTATTTCATTTATAGGAGTCCTTTCTTCTTTTTTTGCAGGCATAGGTCTGTTTTGCTGTTGTTTTGGAAAGAAGAAGGAGATATATATTTGTCATATGTAAATTTATAAGAACTCTCCATTAGTCATTGCTGTACTTATTTGTCTTAGTTTCCTGGGAGACTAAACTAGTATACTCATATATACTTTGATTCATTTCATTTTTGCAGTACCCTCACTTTTATTCTTCTCATTTTTATTTTCTTGCCACGTTATCTTTTCTTCTATTTTTTTGGGGGGGTATTTTTTAGTTTTTTTTGCGTATGGGGTAATCTGGGGTAACTCCGCCTATCCATCATTTTTTTGCTTCTCTATATTGGATAGCCGGTTCCAAGCCTGGATAAAGGAGGAGGACCCCTAATCAATTTATTGTTTATTCAGTTGATCTATTCATATTTTCTTCCTTTTTTTGTTTTACCAGATTGTGCTTTTTCGTGTTCTTCCCTTTTCTTTTATTTTTGAACGAGGTCGCTGCATGTACTCTCTTCTCGTACATGGTAATTTTTGCCTTTCCTGTCATTTTTCTTGTAAATGAATTACCATGCCGGGGATGTTCTTTAGTTTCTGAAATTTTAGTTTCTAGTTTGGTACTTTGAGTATGTCTCGGTTTAGTGAAACAGCCTTTGTGTAATAAGTATAGGCAGTACATCAATGTGTGGTAGTGGTCATACGAGTCATTGCAATGAAGAGGATGGGGCAAGCCATTTTTGGGGAGAAACCTTCATGTTACTTTATAACCATTTGTAGAAAAATACATAGGAAACTTATTTCTTTAGTGCGCATTTTCTGTAGTAAACAAGCACCCAAAATGGTCATACATATAATTTTCATTCAGTACATCATACATATAGTGCAAATGCAGTATATCATTTTTCGATCATACATATAGTTTCCACTTTCCATACAGTACATAATAGTTTCCTGAGTCTCCTGAGTGTTTGCTCTGCTACATGTGTGTTGGGATGAAATGATCTTGAGTCTCCTGAGTTACTTCTCCGCTACATGTGGTCATAGTTATTGTAGATGCTTCTCCGCTGTATGTGCTGGGGATCATTTGAACTTGAGCTTCTTTAGTGGCTTGAACTTGATCTCTTGTTTTCCTCCCCTTCTTTGCTGATTTCTTGGCTGGAGAATTTGTCCCTGCAATCAAACATAAGGTTTAGTTTGGTAATTCTGTTTGTTCAGAGTTTGATCTGGTAGCGCTATATTTTTTTACCTGCACCTGTAGCTTTCGATTTCCTGTTCCTTTTTGGTTTTGGCAAATTGAAAACAAGATGCTTGTTTATACAGTTTTTCAAAGTGTCTTCACCACTGCCACAATGTGAGCATTTGTACAACTTGTTCTGCTTTATCTTCTCTTTTATTGTGAGCATCCTTGGGCGTCCTCTCGTGTGAGCATGGTCAGGGTCAAGTATATCTATTGTTGCACTTGAACCATCACACAGTGATGCATTGAACAAGTTTGAGACTGTTCTTGTTGATGTGGCATGATCTGTTTGATGTGTTTCTCCAGTGTCTTCAGATAATCTGTCCATTGCATCCATATGTTCTTCTATTCTTTTTGCTTCCTGTATCAGATATTGGCATTTTTCTCTGCTTTTAGATCCTTTTGATGCTGTCTGCGTCAGGATTCTTGTTAATAAACCGTACCTTAGACAATTGTTGTCTGTTTCTTCTGGCGCAGGAAGTCTGTAGTTAACTTTTTTGCTCTTCTTTCGCCATCTTTCAATGATGTATTTTTCTGGAATTTTTTCCACTTCAAGGTGCAGCATAACTTTCAGAATATGAGAGCACAAAATGCCGTCCTTCTCAAACTTGCAGCAGACGCATGAGTATTCCTCTTTCGGTAAGTTTACTAGCACTATGTAGTTTCTCTGCCTGTACTCTTTTATTTCACAATTGCTTGCCTGGAACAAGACAAAAACTTTGTCTTTTTCCTGCTCTCGAACATGAAGTCTTGTAACATCCTTGAGTGTGTGTTGGAACTTTCGGAAAATTGCAAGGTTGTATAGGTCATGAGCTTGTCTTTCTATGTAGTACTTTGTCAAGAATCTAGTTGGTAGGACTTTCTTGTTTGAACCTTGTTGTCCAACTCATCTTCATTTGCATGTATCGTGTCCATTATTCTCTTGTACTCTCTTAGGAAGCTCGTCATGCTAAACTGTGCACCAACTCCTTTTTTTAACAAGGCATTCGTTGCTTCACTTCTAGCTGTTGTCTGGATAAATGGGAAAAAAATTGTTTTGAAGTATACTGGGACATACTCCTTTCTGTTGGTCCACATGTCATCAAATACTTTCACGCCTGCAACATTGTGCTTCTCAATCATTTGTGGCCATAATGTTTCAAATTCATGTTCTGTCAATGAGTTATCAATAATGTCCTGCATTTCCTCATACAAACCTTCATTCTCTGCAAATGTTGGTCCATTTTTGTCATCTCAATTTTTCTTCACATGGAACAAATAATTTATGTGTGTTGCTTTTGGAAAAACAAGCCTAATCGCACTGCCCATGGACCTACACTGATCAGTCATAACTGATTGAGGCTGTCTGCCACCCATAGCTGTTAGAAACTGTTTGAACAACCATTCAAATGTAGTTGCTTGTTCATTTATGATGAATGCACAAGCAAACAAATAAGTTTTTCCATGTGGTGATATGCCAACAAATGGAGCAAAGGGCAAGTTGTATTTGTTTGTCAAGAATGTAGTGTCAAAACATATGCAATCTCCATATAGATCATAGTACTGCCTCGCCCTTGCATCCGACCAGAAAATGTTTCTAACCTTATTCTCTCCATCTAGGTCGAGAGAGTAGTAAAAACCAGGTTCTTCAGCTTGTTTTTTGTTGAACCATGTGATACGTCTCCAACGTATCGATAATTTCTTATGTTCCATGCCACTTTATTGATGATACCTACATGTTTTATGCACATTTTATGTCGTATTTACGCATTTTATGGAACTAACCTATTAACAAGATGCCGAAGTGCCGTTCCTCGCTGTTTTTGGTTTCAGAAATCCTAGTAACGAAATATTCTCGGAATTGGACGAAATCAACGCCTGTTCCTATTTTGCCCGGAAGCATCCAACACCCGAGAGCGCGAGGGGGCCCCGGTGGGCCCAGAGATGATGGTGGCGGCCCAGGCCCTGGCCGCGCCACCCTATGGTCTCGTCGCCTCATTGACCCTCCTGCGCCGCCTCTTCGCCTATATAAAGCCCCTGCATCGAAAACCCTTACGGAGAAAACCACGATACGAGAAAAGTTCCAGAGCCGCCGTCATCGCGAAGCCAAGATCTGGGGACAGAGTCTCTGTTCCGCACCCGCCGGAGCGGGGAAGTGCCCCCGAAGGCTTCTCCATCGACACCGCTGCCATCTCCACCGCCATCTTCATCACCGCGCTGCTCCCATGAGGAGGGAGTAGTTCTCCATTGAGGCTCGGGGCTGTACCGGTAGCTATGTGGTTAATCTCTCTCCTATGTACCTCAATACAATGATCTCATGAGCTGCTTTACATGATTGAGATTCATATGAGTTTTGTATCACTACTATCTATGTGCTACTCTAGTGATGTGTTATTAAAGTAGTTTTATTCCTCCTGCATGTGTGCAAAGGTGACAGTGCGTGCACCGTGTTAGTACTTGGTTTATGCTATGATCATGATCTCTTGTAGATTGCGAAGTTAACTATTGCTATGATAATATTGATGTGATCTATTCCTCCTACATATGCATGAAGGTGACAGTGTGCATGCTATGCTAGTACTTGGTTTAGTCGTTTTGATCTATCTTACACTTAAGGTTACTTAAACATGAGCATTATTGTGGAGCTTGTTAACTCCGGCATTGAGGGTTCGTGTAATCCTACGCAATGTGTTCATCATCCAACAAAAGTGTAGAGTATGCATTTATCTATTCTGTTATGTGATCAATGTTGAGAGTGTCCACTAGTGAAAGTGTAATCCCTAGGCCTTGTTCCTAAATACTGCTGAGTTACTACCGCTTGTTTACTGTTTTACTGTGTTACTACTGCTGCAATACTACCACCATCAACTACACGCCAGCAAGCTATTTTCTGGCACCGTTGCTACTGCTCATATATATTCATACCACCTGTATTTCACTATCTCTTCGCCGAACTAGTGCACCTATTAGGTGTGTTGGGGACACAAGAGACTTCTTGCTTTGTGGTTGCAGGGTTGCATGAGAGGGATATCTTTGACCTCTTCCTCCCGAGTTCGATAAACCTTGGGTGATCCACTTAAGGGAAAACTTGCTGCTGTTCTACAAACCTCTGCACTTGGAGGCCCAACACTGTCTACAAGAAAGGGGGAACGTAGACATCAAGCAATTTTCTGGCGCGTTGCCGGGGAGGGAAGGTAAACGGTACTCACACATTGGCAAGCCCGGCAACTAAGCACTTTTCCTCCCTCGTCAACTACGCGCAAGCACTTTCTGCGTTGCCGGGGAGGAAAGGTAAAAGGCACTCATACTTCGGTTCCAGGTAACAGTTTTCCGACGCCATTGTGTGTGTGCTCGAAGCTATTTCCTTTAGACTCTGCAATTACGACATTTGGTTTCTTGTTTACACTAGTTAGGCATAATGGACAACAATGACCTTTTTATTCTATTTCCTGATTTAAGACATGGATGGTTTGATGCGAAAATTAAAAAACCCATGGAACATATTAATATGAATGCTTTGAACACTATTGTTGTTAATGATATGGAAAATTCTAAGCTTGGGGAAGCTGGCTTTGATGAGCATGATATTTTTAGTCCCCCAAGCATTGAGGAGAAAATTTACTTTGATGATACTATGCCTCCTATATTTGATGATGAGAATAATAATGATAGCTACTTTGTTGAATTTGCTCCCACTACAACTAATAAAATTGATTATGCCTATGTGGAGAGTAATAATTTTATGCATGAGACTCATGATAAGAATGCTTTATGTGATAGTTATATTGTTGAGTTTGCTCATGATGCTACTGAAAGTTATTATGAGAGAGGAAAATATGGTTGTAGAAATTTTTATGTTACTAAAATGCCTCTCTATGTGCTGAAATTTTTGAAGCTACACTTGTTTTATCTTCCTATGCTTGTTACTTTGCTCTTCATGAACTTGTTTATTTACAAGATTCCTATGCATAGGAAGCATGTTAGACTTAAATGTGTTTTGAATTTGCCTCTTGATGCTCTCTTTTGCCTCAAATACTATTTCTTGCAAGTGCATCATTAAAACTGCTGAGCCCATCTTAATGGCTATAAAGAAAGAACTTCTTGGGAGATAACCCATGTGTTTATTTTACTACAGCAATTTTTGTTTTGTTGAGTCTTGGAAGTTGTTTACTACTGTAGCAACCTCTCCTTATCATGTTGTTGTGCCAAGTAAAGTTTCTATGTTAAAGTTGATGTTATATTTGGGATCGCTGCGCAGAAACAGCATTGCTGTCTGTCACGAATCTGGGCACAGTTCTCTGTAGAAAATTCGAAAAAATCTGCCAATTTACGAGCGTGATCCTCAGATATGTACGCAACTTTCATTAGTTTTGAGTTTTTCCATTTGAGCAAGTCTGGTGCCATCTCTAAATTCGTCTTTACGGACTGTTCTGTTTTTGACAGATTCTGCCTTTTATTTCGCATTGCCGCTTTTGTTAAGTTGAATGAGTTTCTTTGTTCCATTAACTTTCAGAAGTTTTGTGCAATGTCCAGAAGTGTTAAGAATGATTGTGTCACCTCTGAACATGTGAATTTTGATTATGCACTAACCCTCTAACGAGTTTGCTTGAAGTTTGGTGTGAAGGAAGTTTTCAAGGGTCAATAGAAGAGGGTGATATAATGTGATCGAGAAGAGTGAAAGGTCTAAGCTTGGGGATGCCCCGGTGGTTCATCCCTGCATATTTTAAGAAGACTCAAGCATCTAAGCTTGGGGATGCCCAAGGCATCCCCTTCTTCATCGACAACTTATCGGTTTCTTCTAGTGAAACTATATTTTTATTCAGTCACATCCTATGTATTTTACTTGGAGCGTCTGTGTGCTTTTATTTTTGTTTTTGTTTTGTTATCCTAGTTCTCTGAATAAGTTCATCCTTGTGTGGGATAGAGACACGCTCCGCTGGTTCGTATGAACACATGTGTTCTTAGCTCATAATATTCATGGCGAAGTTTCCTCTTCGTTAAATTGTTATATGGTTGGAATTGGAAAATGCTACATGTAGTAATTCTAAACTGTCTTGGATAATGTGATACTTGGCAATTGTTGTGCTCATGTTTAAGCTCTTGCATCATATGCTTTGCACCCATTAATGAAGAAATACATAGAGCTTGCTAAAATTTGATTTGCATATTTGGTTTCTCTAAGGTCTAGATAATATCTAGTATTGAGTTTTGAACAACAAGGAAGACAGTGTAGAGTCTTATAATGTTTACAATATGTCTTTTATGTGAGTTTTGCTGCACTTGTTCATCCTTGAGTTTGCTTCAAATAACCTTGCTAGCCTAAACCTTGTATCGAGAGGGAATACTTCTCATGCATCCAAAATCCTTGAGCCAACTACTATGCCATTTGTGTCCACCATACCTACCTACTACATGGTATTTCTCCGCCATTCCAAAGTAAATTGCTTGAGTGCTACCTTTAAAATTCCATCATTCACCTTTGCAATATATAGCTCATGGGACAAAATAGCCTTAAAAACTATCGTAGTATTGAATATGTACTTATGCACTTTATATTTTATTAAGTTGCTTGTTGATAACCATGCTGCTGGGGAACGCCATCAACTATTGTTGAATATCATGTGAGTTGCTATGCATGTCCGTCTTGTCTGAAGGATCTATCATTTTAGTGGTTGGAGCATGCAAAATTGTTAGAGAAGAACATTGGGCCGCTAACTAAAGCCATGAACCATGGTTGAAGTTTCAGTTTTGGACATATATCCTCAATCTCATATGAGAATAATAATTGTTGCTACATGCTTATGCATTTAAGAGGAGTCCATTATCTGTTGTCCATGTTGTCCCGTATGGATGTCTAAGTTGAGAATAATCAAAAGCGAGAAATCCGAAATGCGAGCATTCTCCTTAGACCTTTGTACAGGCGGCATGGAGGTACCCCTTTGTGACACTTGGTTGAAACATGGCATGCGAAGATCCGGTAGTCCAAGCTAAGTAGGACGAGGTGCGGGCACTATTAGTATACTATGCATGAGGCTTGCAACTTGTAAGATATAATTTTCATAACTCATATGCTTTATTACTACCGTTGACAAAATTGTTTCATGTTTTCAAAATAAAAGCTCTAGCACAAATACAGCAATCGATGCTTTCCTCATTGAAGGACCTTTCTTTTACTTTTATTGTTGAGTCAGTTTACCTATCTCCCTCCACCTTAAGAAGCAAACACTTGTGTGAACTGTGCATTGATTCCTACATACTTGCATATTGCACTTATTATACTACTTTATGTTGACAATATCCATGAGATATACATGTTATAAGTTGAAAGCAACCGCTGAAACTTAATCTTCTTATGTGTTGTTTCAACGTCTTTACTTTAAATTATTGCTTTATGAGTTAACTCTTATGCAAGACTTATTGATGCCTGTCTTGAAAGTGTTATTCATGAAAAGTCATTGCTTATTGATTCATTTGTTTACTCATGTCATTTACCATTGTTTTGATCGCTGCATTCATTACATGTGTTTATAGTATGATCAAGGTTATGATGGCATGTCACTTAAGAAATTATCTTTGTTATCGTTTACCCGCTCGGGACGAGCAGAACTAAGGGGATGCTGATACGTCTCCAACGTATCGATAATTTCTTATGTTCCATGCCACTTTATTGATGATACCTACATGTTTTATGCACATTTTATGTCGTATTTACGCATTTTATGGAACTAACCTATTAACAAGATGCAGTGCTTCCTGTTTCTGTTTTTGGTTTCAGAAATCCTAGTAACGAAATATTCTTAATTGGACGAAATCAACGCCTGGTTCCTATTTTGCCCAAGCATCCGTAACACCCGAGAGCGAGGGGGCCCCGGTGGGCCCAGATGACATGGTGGCGCGGCCCGTGCCCCGGCCGCGCCACCCTATGGTCTCGTCGCCTCATTGACCCTCCCGCGCCGCCTCTTCGCCTATATAAAGCCCCCGCATCGAAAACCCTTACGGAGAAAACCACGATACGAGAAAAGTTCCGAGCCGCCGTCATCGCGAAGCCAAGATCCGGGGGACAGAGTCTCTGCCCGCACCTGCCGGAGCGGGGAAGTGCCCCGGAAGGCTTCTCCATCGACACCGCTGCCATCTCCACCGCCATCTTCATCACTGCCGCTCCCATGAGGAGGGAGTAGTTCTCCATTGAGGCTCGGGGCTGTACCGGTAGCTATGTGGTTAATCTCTCTCCTATGTACCTCAATACAATGATCTCATGAGCTGCTTTACATGATTGAGATTCATATGAGTTTTGTATCACTACTATCTATGTGCTACTCTAGTGATGTGTTATTAAAGTAGTTTTATTCCTCCTGCATGTGTGCAAAGGTGACAGTGCACCGTGTTAGTACTTGGTTTATGCTATGATCATGATCTCTTGTAGATTGCGAAGTTAACTATTGCTATGATAATATTGATGTGATCTATTCCTCCTACATATGCATGAAGGTGACAGTGTGCATGCTATGCTAGTACTTGGTTTAGTCGTTTTGATCTATCTTACACTTAAGGTTACTTAAACATGAGCATTATTGTGGAGCTTGTTAACTCCGGCATTGAGGGTTCGTGTAATCCTACGCAATGTGTTCATCATCCAACAAAAGTGTAGAGTATGCATTTATCTATTCTGTTATGTGATCAATGTTGAGAGTGTCCACTAGTGAAAGTGTAATCCCTAGGCCTTGTTCCTAAATACCGCTGATACCGCTTGTTTCTCGTTTTACTGTGTTACTACTGCTGCAATACTACCACCATCAACTACACGCCAGCAAGCTATTTTCTGGCACCGTTGCTACTCATATATATTCATACCACCTGTATTTCACTATCTCTTCGCCGAACTAGTGCACCTATTAGGTGTGTTGGGGACACAAGAGACTTCTTGCTTTGTGGTTGCAGGGTTGCATGAGAGGGATATCTTTGACCTCTTCCTCCCTGAGTTCGATAAACCTTGGGTGATCCACTTAAGGGAAAACTTGCTGCTGTTCTACAAACCTCTGCACTTGGAGGCCCAACACTGTCTACAGGAAAGGAGGGGGAACGTAGACATCACCATGTCAGTACCTCCTGGAGATCATTGTGTTTTAGTTCCCTGGTCACACTTGATGCATAGTTACAGACTTTGCGCTTGTTGTATGGGAGCTGCTCCATTCCGCCTCTCATGTGTGCTAAGACTGAAACAATATTCCTTGTTGGAATGTTACATTGCTTCATATGTCTTATTATTGATTTCTCCTCTTTTGTCATGTAGACATGTGACCGGAAGAACCTACCACCTGGTTCAAGAGGATGATTGTGATCAAGCTTGAGGTTAGTTATTATCCAAACCCCCTTTTTCTCATTGATGACCATCTCCACCTTGCAATCAGTCCTTATAAACACTGTTGTTTGTCTCTGTGTCACCACCTATTCATTTTCAGCATCTGTGTTGTGTCCATGTTTACTGCACTTTACTGTGACCCTTGTTATCTAATTATTTCTCTTCTTGCTTGTGGTGCGATACACTGAGACCACAGCTATAGAAAATCCAGCAGCATAAGAATACATGTTCAAGAAATTGTGTGCCTCCTCCCTTGATTTGAATTCCATCCCCTTCACTGGCATTAGGTCTTCTATTATCGTTGAACAACCTCTTTCAGTTTCTTTTTCATTATTTTGATCTGTTCCTTGCTCATCATTCTCTAGGAATCTCTCGACATCTTCCTCAGTGATGTTTTTGTTTTGTTCTTCTCCATTTTGACTTGATCTCTCTGAATCATGCATTTTTGCATCGTCACCTTCACCATTGGTAGCCTTCTTTCCTTCGAGATTGCATGAATTGTCAAAGTCCTGTTTATTTGTCCCATCTTGTTCATTGACTTCATCGAAAACCTAGAAACGAAAGTATGTCCACAATGTTTATTTTTTGTTGTACCTATTTTTACTGATACTATAGACTATTTTAAAGATATATTTGTACCTCATCGAGTTGCATGTCGTGAAAGAAGCTTGATTCCCATGGTTTGTCTTCAGTTTCGTCATGCTCATTGTTGTTTTGCATGTCTGGATTTGTTGCTCTCTCAGATGTTCCTTCATCATCCAAGAATGTGTGTCCCTGTAGTAACATATTTAGTTAAGCAAGCAATTTTTTTGTCATTTTGGAACATGATTTATATACATAATAAATTTTTGTCCTTGTAGCACCTTTATATTTGTCGTTTTTGATGAGTAGTTCACTTCAATATCGCCATTTAATAAAGCCAAGTATGAGAATCCTTGCTGCAAGAATTTTGAAGATTTAGTTTTTATGCATACATAATTCTAATGAAATAATATAGGGATTTCTATTTTCGTGCCCTCGGTTCCTTAGTTGTACTCAGTTTTCCCCAGCTCCTTAGTTTTTCCTCAGTTTTACCCAAACCTTTGTCTGAAACCATCACACGTGATGTAACGGCCGGTTGCCCGACGGTTGACCGTTATCTTCTGACTAGTGGGGCCACGTAGAGCCCGCAAAGACACGTCGGACCATCCATCTTTGTTTGACCGTAAGCATCGATGTATCCCTGACCAAAACGCGAACGAGTGGGGCTTCGGTATATCGAATGACAAGTGGGACCATGACGCTGATACAAGGGGCAATACACGGGTAGGATTAGATTTTTAAATGGAGCTCTACAGCGATGGCACGGAGGAGGTGGCATGCGGGGTGCCGAGATGAGATCGACGTCCACAATGAACTGCATGAGGCGAGACCAGACGCATTAGATAGATATGAACTAGACGCGTTTAACCATGCAAAGAAGAGAAGAAATGGTCGACGACATCGAAGACTACGTCAAAACTTTGACTGACCGTGTCGGACACGAACACGAGCAATGTAGAGAAAACTAGTGTCTCTCCTTTCTGGCGTGTATAGGTGGGTGCTAGGAGAGTGTGGTGGCGAAGGGAAAGACCTCGCGGCGGTCTGTGGCGTCCAGCATAGTGGGTCGGCGTGGCCGTGCCCACAGCGGCGTGCATGCATGTTCGGCATTGGCATCAGCATGTACGTTCGGCATTGGCCTCGGCGGTATCTCTGGTGTGTCAGTGATCGAATGAGGGGACGGGATTGAGGGTGCATCCCGACGTTGACCTAGCAATGGCGGCGAGCATAGCCGTCCGACCATGCCGATATCGGCATCGGCATCGTTTGGAGGCTGTGGTGCTCGAATCAAGTTGGGATTTGTTTCGTAGGCCAAAATGAATTTGAAACAAGTTTCATGTTGAAGGTTAGGTAACGAAAGTTTGTAACTATCCCAAAATTATACTAGCGCCATGGTGAGGTTCTTTTTGATAGAGCTAGCTATACGGTTGGGCAAACTTTTTGACACTTTTTAGATAGGGTTCCTTGTTGTTACACGTATGGCATCATGTATGGAAAATTTGTGGTCATTTGGAGATGTTCGAAAAAATCACTTTGCTTAAGCGCATGCCGTTTCGTCTCGCTGAAACCAGCTTTTCTAACAAGGTGATTTTTTCTACCTTCTCTAAATAACCTCAAATTTCATACAGCTGATCTTCTATACATAGATAGATAGATTGTTTCGTTTTTACATTTTTCGAACTTTTTATTTCCCTTTATAATACCCAATTGATTTTCAGGTCAAAACCTCGAAAAACAGCATCATGTATGGCATCATTTCACCCTAAATTTCAAATTTTCTGAAACTTTCCCTTTTAGATATTCCTTGTTGTTATAGGTATGCCATCATGTATGCCAAACTTGGTTAGGTCTCACTGAAACCAGCTTTTGTAACAAATTAGGTGATGGTTTATCATTTTTTTTGCGTGAAAAGTAATGGCAACAACAAATCGGTGATGGTTTATCATATTTTTTTGCGTGAAAAGTAATGGCTACAACAAATTGTTGATGGTTTATCATTTTTTGCGTGAAAAGTAATGGCTACAACAAATTGTTGATGGTTTATCATTTTTTTGCGTGAAAAGTAATGGCAACAACAAATCGGTGATGGTTTATCTTTTTTTTTGCGTGAAAAGTAATGGCTACAACAAATTGTTGATGGTTTATCATTTTTTTGCGTGAAAAGTAACGCCTAAAATAGTTTATAATTTTTAGCGCGTGAAAAATAATACAGAAAACCGCCCTTCAGCATACTTAGAGGGTGGAAGCTAATTAACCGCCAACAGAGAGAGAGAGGGGTTATCCTGCCCGTTCCCTATATCATACGATCAACGGTCGGCGGGCACGATCCGCGTGACATGGGCTAGACCAATCAGGGCGATGATGCACGTCTGCGAGAATTTGTGAAGAGAGAGGGCAAACTGAGTACTATCAAGAAACCAAGGGCACCTGAGTAGTAAATAGACTAAGGGATTCAAATATGAGATTTAAAAAATGGAAAATGCTTGTTTTGTACAATGAAACCCATCTTGGCCTACCTCAAACTATTTGCAATACCAATATACATCAGTGTGAGAATTGTGGCCTCATTTAGACAAAGTATGATTTGGGGGAAGCTGTTTTGGGAAGGGCTTGTTGTGGAAAACCATGCACCTTCATAGCTACTAGGTGATTTGAGAAGTGGCAATTTGTGGTAAAACTTGATTTATCTATGATTTATCTATGATTTGAGAAGTGGCAATTTGTGGTAAAGACTCCATGAGTAAGTGCCACTCTTTTTAGGATTTTTTTGCACATTAAATGACTCATTTAACTAGTTAATCCCATTTGTTGACTCTCTGTTGACCAGCCACTTGAGGGTAAAACTGAGTATATTGCACTAGCCAGTATTAGCACTCGAGGGGAAAATTGAGCACACAAAAAATGCTAGTATAAGACTCGAGGGTATACCTGAGTATATCTAAATTTCCAGGGTTAGACTCGAGGACACGTGCAATTGTTGACGCGTAGACGCGGGTCGCGGTGGAGAAGTCGAGACGTGCAATCGTGGACGCGTGTCGCGTTGCAGAAGTCCAAGACGTGCAGACGTGCACCGGTGCACGCGTAGGACGCGGGTCGCATTAACCACCCTCGCCTTTATAGACGCCTCCTCACTCTCTCGTCACTCTCACTCGCTCACCTCACGTCCCATCATCTTCTCCAAAGCAAAAAACCCTCTCCCTCTCCCTCTCCCTCTTCCTCTTCCTCCGCCGTAGAGATGGACAAGGAGAATGCCAATCCCATCGTCGAGGTGGGCTCAAAGCGCGACGCCTCCATCTTCGGCGCCGTCCCCTCTACGACGACGACGCGCCGCCGCCGTCGCGGTGCAGAGGCTTGCCGCCGGTGGCGTCACATCCCGGCGGGATGGGTCGACCCCTACGACCCCGTGCCGTACGTCCCGCCCGAACCCCTACGACACCTCCCTGGAGGACCCTTGGAACGAGGTAACTACGGTTTGCTTCCTTTTTGTTCCCCATTCCTTTTTGAACCCTATTTTTGCTGGTGTAGATGGATCTGTAGATGGATGAGTATTGGGCTAATATTTGCGCCGATTTTATTCCATTTTGTTTTGATCACTTCTTGATTTCGTTTAAGATTTGGGGTTCGGCTGTTCGGTTAATTTATGCAAGTAATATTGGATCTCAATCAGTTAATTTATGCAAGTAATCATGGGATCTCAATCAGTTATTTTATGCACTAATCAAAAGATATCAACCGTTTAATTTTGCAAATGAACTCGAATGTGTTCAAGTTCAGATCTAGTTCAGATCTAGAATCTGTTTCTTTGCCTATGATGAATGGTTGGGCACAAATTTTTACAGGGAGGGTTCAGCGAACCATTGCTGTGTACAAATCTGTTGTGCATGAGCTTTAGTTCGCTAACACCTTCCCTGTAGATATATAATCATGTCCACTCTAACTGAGGCTGACTCTGTTTTCTTAACTTTGTTATCATGTACGTTAGTCATCGTTGCAACTCATTCACTAGTTTCTGTTTGATATGGATCAGATGTCTGGCAGCGACGTCGGCAGCGACGAAGAGGAGGAGGACGTCAAGACTCGCCAGGTGCTGGATGCAGGTCGGCCAGTACATCTCCAACTTCTCCAAGGGGGTGTACAGGTGCCTTCTGCACCAGGAGACTCGGCGCCACGGACTTCAACTGCCGCGTCACGCAGGCTGAGAACATCAGCAACACCTTCCCCAACGTCGGCACGACGGTGAACGTCCACTCCTTCCGCGCCAAGCACGGCGCTCGGCATGCACCTCCGCAGCTTGCGGCGGGTGGAGATCTCCGCCGGCCGCATGCCTCCGCTCAAGCCCAAGGCTCCCAAGGGGAGCAAGAGCAACAAGTGGAGGCAGAGCCAGATGGGGTAGGCGGAGTCCTGGACGTGTGCTGCTGCTGCTGCCTCCTAGTTTGTTGTTGGGATCCCTTTGTTGTTAGCTAGGGATCCCTTGTTGTTATGTTAGTATGATGGTGCTGTGAAGAACCTGTTACTATGTTGGCTGCTGTGTATGCAGCCTATTATCTATCCATATTATCTAGGGATTATCTATCCCTAGTCTACTATATTTTGTTGGCCGTACTTAGTTTTCTTGATTTACTATGACTGTGAATTTATCGTACATTATCCTGGAGATTTGCTTCTAGATTTAACTACATACATATGGACCAGAGGGAGTACTAGATTTGCTGCCATATTGGGCAAACAACGAGGGCCAAAAGGCACAAATAATTGAAGAAAGTCAGAAATGCAAGCTTCTCTAGATTTTATACTAATTTGGTGAAAAGGACAGAGAGAAAGAGGGGAAAAAGGTGCACTTAATAATGCCAATTTTGGGCCGAGAGAGACAGAACCCAGCTCCCGCTCACGTGCAACCAAACGCTTCTCGTCCTGTCCCACGCGGTCCCTTTCTACCAGCCCCACGCGACGCGGGCCCACACGACGCGGCCCCACACGACGCGGCCCCACACGTGAACGGTCAACTAAACGGGAATCCCGCCGTCTGAGTTGCTTGCGGGTTTCAGACAAACGTTTGGGGGTAAAACTGAGGAAAAACTAAGGAGCTGGGGAAAACTGAGTACAACTAAGGAACTGAGGGCACGAAAATAGAAATCCCAATAATATAAATGTTTCCCTTTTTTGTTGATTGTTTGTACCTGTAATGACATTGATTCATCAAATTGATAATGAGCGTCTGTCATCCCGCTGGCGGCATTGATTATCTGCAGAAAATTATGTAGGACAAATTATCAGTAAAGCAGATAATATATTATAGTAAAGAACACAATAGATTATCTTCAGTTAAAGTTTGTCAGTAAGTCAGTTTAGTTTCAGCCTTTACTTTATAATTTCTTCAGTTAGTCAGTAAGTGAGTTTAATTTCTCAGTACCTCTGTTCAGGTTTTCTTTAGTTTATCTGTTAAACCCATTTTGCATTTCTTCAGTTTGAGTTTCTCAGTTTGTCAGTTTATTTTCTCACTCCCTCAGTTTCTCTGTTAAGTTTTTCTTGTTATCTCATTAATTTTCTCAGTTTCTCAGTCTCTCTGTTTAGATTTTCTTCATTCTCAGTATATTTCATTTTCTCAGTCTCTCAGTTACTCTGTATAGTTCTGTAATTTGGTGGCTCAGTTTCTTTCCTATGTATGTCAGTTCTTTCTCAGTTTTTCAGTTTCTTCAGTCTTCATTATTGACATTTCTGTCTTCAGTTCTTCAGTCTCTCAGTTTTAATCTCTCAGTCTCTCAGTTATAATCTCTCAGTCTCTCAGTTTTACAATTTCTTCAGTTTAGTTTCAGCTTTTAGCTCAGTAACTTAGTGCTTCAGTTCATTTCTTAAGTTTCTAAGTTTTTCCTCAGTTATTATACAAAGTCAGTATATTTTTCATTTTGCATTTTTGTCTTAATATTTCAATCTCTCAATTAGCATTCCCATCATTGCCTGGGCTCCCTATATTCCTTGCAGTCACTTGTCTCTCAGTCATTCAGTTATTCATCTTTTTAGTCTTTCATTTTTCGGGTTTTTATCCATTTTTGTTCAGATTTTTCAGTATTATCAGGTTTTCATTTTTAGTTTATAAAGATCTCAGTTCTTATTCCTTAGTCTTCATGCAGTCGTTCATCTCTGTCAGGGCACCACTCCAGGCGCTGCAATCCTCCTCAAGGTAGCTCTCTCTCTTCTCTTTCTATGTGGTGTGGCTCTGCGAGGTGCAGCTGTATGGTCTGTCTAATGGAATTGATCAGCATATGTTTGATGGCCCATATATTCTTCTAAGTCTGTTTTGCTGTCATGAGTCTTCATTAGTTGTTTATCAGATAGTCAGTTTGCATTTCCATTAGTTTCTCAAACCCTCAGTTTGCATTTGTGTTCGTCCGTGTGACACTCCAGATGTTGCAAGAATAGGCGCCATCACGATCTCATTGCAGTCTTACTCAAGGTAGCTATCTTTTCCGATTCAGTAAGTGATTCTCTCTTCTATGTGTTAGTATTCAGTTTGTGATTCTCTCTTGTATCAGTTAGTCTCAGTATCGTGGGTGTTCAATGGAGTAGTAGCAGAAATAGTATGGAAATCAAGCAGCATTCATAATTTTAAATGATTTCCAAGTTACACTCAATCACAGTTGCCATACGCTTAGGCATGCTAGGATTTTAGTTACCACATGTCTTATTAATTGATTTATTGATTTCTCGTTTTTTGGCTCAATGTTCAGTTTTCCCAACAGCATGTCAGTTAGCGGCAAACTGAGTACATGACACCTGGTTGATGAGTTCTTCCATCATTATTATGTAAAGCTTTTATCCTTGTCTACACTAAGTTTGTCTAGTTCCTTGTGTTAGCATCTATTGTTCCTGACCTTTGTTGATTGAGTGCAGGTGAATCTGAAGTATGAAGGCGATCGCCCAGTGGATGGAAAAGGCGTTGGAAGGAAGGTGATCGACAAACACCAGCAGACCTATGCATATGAGCTTGCACATAAAGACTTCGCCTATGATGGTGAAAAAAGTCTTTTCACCATTGGTTGGAAGTTAACAATGAGTTCGTTGTTGTTCTGGAGGACATTTCAAGTGGAAAGTAATCATCTCTCTCTCTGCTATTTCCATTTCTACTACGTTGTCCTAATCCAGTATTTTATTCAGTCTTTACTACATCTTCTTGCTCATGTAACTTTCTTGCTTTTAGGACTGCTGCAAATTGATGGTGCTGGGCCTCCAAAAAAAGGCTCTGAAACAGGTGAACAAGATCCTGCGTGGATTCCTTTGGGCTGGTAGGGCGGATGCCAACGGGGGGCATTGCCACGTCAACTGGGCGAGGGTGTGTAGGCCGCTGCGGCTGGGAGGCTTGGGCATCCCAGACCTCGCGCGTACCGCCATCAGCCTCAGGGTGAGGTGGATCTGGAGGATGCGTACTGACCCCCTGCGACCTTGGCGCGGGCTGGACATGCATTTCTCGAAGACGGAGCTGGATGTCTTCGCGGCCTCCACCTCCATGGTGGTTGGCAATGGGGAGTCCGCCCTCTTTTGGGGGGACAGGTGGTTGGATGGCAGGTCCATCAGGGAGATGGCGCCGGAGGTATACGCTATGGTACCGAAACGCCGGCGAAAGTCACGCACGGTCCGAGAGGCATTGGTTGAACGCACCTGGATCCCCGATATTGTTGGGGCATCAAGCGTCCTAGCACTGTGGCAATACGTCCAACTGTGGGGCCGGCTCAGAGACACTCAGCTAGGGGCGGATCCAGACAGGCTGGTTTGGCGTTGGACGACGGATGAACAGTATTCGGCTGGTTCCTGCTACGACACCCTCTTCCAGGGGGCGATCATCTCAGGTTCATGGAAGCTTAACTGGAAATCCTGGGCGCCGCCAAGGGTGAAGTTCTTTATCTGGTTGGCATGCCTCGACAGATGCTGGACGGGAGAGAGACTGGCACGGCGCGGCCTTCTGCATGCGCCTAGATGCCCGCTCTGCGACCAATCTGTCGAGACCATGAGCCACCTGCTCACAGGCTGCTCCTTCTCCAGGACGATTTGGTTTGAGGTTCTGTCGTGGATTAGATCCACTGCAGACCCTCCCATGGCTGAGGGTGACTTCGCGGAGTGGTGGTCGCTGGTGGTGCGGTCCACCCCTCGCCAACTGCGCAAGGGCACTTCGTCGGTGATCATGCTCACGACATGGTGGATTTAGAAGCACCGGAACGCGGCAGTCTTCGACAACACGCGGCCTTCGGTGACATCCTTATTCAACGACATCGTGGCTGAGGCGCGGGATTGGGCGGACGCGGGAGCCCGGGGTGTGCGCCAGCTGCTCCCCTAGATTAGTTTCTTTTTCTTGGGTTGAGTTGTACGGCGTGTTGTGTCCGTCCTCGGACTTGTACATAAACTCTTCTTTATCTATCAATGCATCGAAACGCAAGGCTTTTGCATTTTCGCGAAAAAAAGACTGCTGCAAATGGAAGCCCAGGAAATGGGAGTCCTCCTGGAAGCGACAGGAAACGAGTCAAGAGGCCATATCAAACTAAAACCTTTAAGGTTGAGCTGTCCTTTGCAGCTAAAATTCCTATGAGCGCCATTGCAATGGCACTGAAACAGAAAGGAATCAGAGCACACCCAGGAATTTCTTCAGTTAGTCAGTAAGTCAGTTTAATTTCTCAGTACCTCTGTTCAGGTTTTCTTCAGTTTATCTGTTTAGCCCATTTGCATTTCTTCAGTTTGAGTTTCTCAGTTTGTCAGTTTATTTTCTCACTCCCTCAGTTTCGGAAGCAATTCGGGTTATTGATATCATTTTGAGACAGCACTCTGCCAAGCAGTAAGTTTCTTCATATGTACTTTTGAAGGCCTATTTTCCAATTTGCATGGCTGCTCCCTATCTAATTCATGGATAACTTGTGTTTGCAGGGGCTGCCTGCTAGTTCGCCAATCATTTTTTCACAACAATCCGTCAAACTTTGTTGACTTGGGTGGGGGTGTGCTGGGGTGTAGAGGATTTCACTCCAGCTTCCGAGCCACACAGAGTGGGCTCTCTCTCTGAATATTGGTATGCTTGTTAGCCCAGTTACTTTGTTATCACATCTGGAAGTAGGCGATTGTTGAGTATTTTACAAGTACTGTTTTTGCTTGTGCAAATGTTTCCACGAGATTGTGAAACCTGGCCCTGTTGTTGATTTCCTACTTGCCAACCAGAAGGTTGATCACCCGAACAAAATTGATTGGGGCAAGGTAAAATTGTTCTTCAACTTGCTCATGAAACATGTCGATCATGCTTTGTATTTATCTATATCTGTACCATGCTTGACTTTGTAGGCCAAGCGTGCACTCAAGAATTTAAGGATAAAAACAAGCCCAGCAAACACCGAGTACAAGATTGTTGGCTTCAGTGACCGCAAGTGTCATGAACAGATGTGAGTGAGCATATGGGTATTTGTTTAAGTGATGCTTCTTTATTGATTGCATGGACTGGTTACATGGCATCTCCTGATGTAGATTATCTTTTGAGCAATTAGATGTTCAGTGTTCTGTGCAGTATTCAAAACGACTTAGGAACAGTTGAAACATTTGTACATCTACTGCCCAAAACACTTAGGGACAATTCAGAACATGCTGCCCTATTTTTTGTTGACAATAATTTTCAAGAACATACCTCAGACTGAATAGGATCTTGATTTGGAAGTTGAGTTTCTTGCTGAAGTTCTTTTCCTTTCTTCTTCCCCAGTGATTGCTCCTCTTTTTCCTCCATCAGTTGCTGATCCTGCTTTTGGATCTAGATCCACGAAGGAGCATGGACTCCCTGGAAGGGGGGTTTGGTTGAAGTGGTTGGAGCACGTGAAGTCCTTTTCTTGCTGGAGAAGAAGATCGAAAAGGTGGGATTCACGTGCTGGGCTAGGAGTTGTTACTGTAGCAGCACCTGGCATCAACTTACATGTCTGGGCTTTTTTTACTGTACACTCGGATGAGTCCTTTTCATTGCTTGGGCTTTCTCTCATTTTACTTGTTGGGCTTTTTGATTCTCACACAGAAAGTTCACTCATTGACAAACGAACGAAAATTACATCGTAATCAAGTCAGCCCAGAAATTAAAATGTGTCTGTTTAGTTGGACTGAAACAGACACATTTTGCAAAAACCGATTCCTGCTACTACAGTCCAGCTGTCAGTCAATGATTGGTCCTGAAAAAGTGTCTGTTTATGAATTAAAAAACAGCTGCCTGTCGTATAGTCACTCCCTAAATATTTGTTCAAATTCAAATATATCTATACACTAAAAAGTGTCTAGATACATCTAAATTTAGATAAAAACTTTTGATGTGTACTGTTTTTTCTAGATGGACAAGCTAAGAGCCACAACTAGCTTCTCTCCCTTGATTAATCACACCTCCACGTCATATCCAATCCTGACCTCGAGTTTAAATACGAAAACAATCCAGCAATATATCTCGAGGCGTGGCTTCAGAGGTAAATTTTGGTCTATCTGTTTTATAATATGGGATGATACAATTCTTTTTGTGGATCGTGATCTGGAGAAATCTATGAATCTATATCTCATGTTTAGTGTGTTTCAACAGTTCTATAGGTTAAATTTTTCGGTTTTGCTATGTCTCAGTCAACTGAGATTTTCTTAAATCTAAGTCAATTACAAGAAAATGCTTGAGTTGCACTTTTTTGTTAAAAAAGTGCAATTGCACTTTTCTGCCAGAAATGTGCAACTGGACCGAGTTGTACTTTCTTTGAACTGCAGTTGCACTTTTTTGAGTTGACTGAGACTTAAGAAAATCTCAGTCAACTTAGACATAGACACACCCTAAATTTTTTTCATAAGAGCGATACACCTACTCCAGCGGAGTACTCCCCTACATAGTGAAATCTTGCCCCATTAATCCTGACCAACCACAGTACAAATAACATCTCACGCGCAGCTACAAAGACGCATCTGTATTCATACTCCACTCAGTTCATTTTTCTCGCTCGTGACATCTGTTGAGGAGCCATCTCGAAGTTGAGGAGAGGAAAAAACGGTGCAAAGGTGCTGCCTATCAGTAGTAAAAAAAGGATTGCAAAATAAAATTGAGAACCAAGAGTTTTAGGAATGCAAGGCGTCAGGAAGGCTTCTCTTATAATGACAAATTCATACTGCACTCACGGTCATGTACGATCTTTCGAGCGTGCCTGTAGCTGGCAGGAAATTACTTGGGAGGACCGAAACATTAGTTCGGTATCTCTTCTAGTCTTGTGCTGTTGAGTACTACCTCCGTCCCAAGGAGCGCACGCATATTTTAAGAAGAACTTTGACTATAAAAATTAAGCAACAAAATCTTGGTTATATTATATGTAATTAGTATCGTTGGATTCGTATTGAAAACATTTTCTAATGATGTTAATTTCATACAAACAATCTTTATATATTGGAAGTAATTCTTAGTCAAACGAAAAACACGTAAAACAAGGACGCATTATTCTTTGAATTGGAGGTAGTACTATCAAAAAGCCATCATGGCGTGCCCGTTGATACTAATCCTCCTGTTCTGAGATCGTTGTAGGCAGTGTAGGAGCTACCAGACCATGTTGATTTACACTATTTCGAGAGTTGGGGGTCTATGGAAGCACAAGCTAAAAATATACTTACTCCATCGTCAGTTGCCTCTTTTAGCCGTTGAATATACTGTCGTTTCCTTATGTAGCAGCATCGGAAACAGAAGTACTCTACCATGCATCCGCCGCTTTTTATACTACCTTCTTTTTTCATCGTCTCATGATTAGTGCTTACCTCTTTTTCTTCCTTTTTTACCACAAATATACAACTTCTAATAACAAATATTGTTTTTAAGATGTTTCAAACAAGTGCTTTTGCACTTTTATCCTTTATGTCTTTACTCAATAGAGGAGTTTGACCCTTACACTTCTACTTCTTCTTTCCGTCATTGAGATTCACATTAAGGACGAATATCTTGCTTGTGCTTTCTTTGCAAGAAAATCGCTTTACATTTTCTAGCGATACTTGTGGGCGCTAGAAAAAAGAATCTGAACTATGGTGCTACAGTACCACTTTCATGTTCCTTTATTAGTATTTTCACACCAACACTTTATAATTACTTCACATAACTCATATATTGTAATACATCCAAAATATTATAACAAACAGTCTATCAGCCAAGGTCGTGGAGTGTTGCCCCGTCAAACTTCCTAGTATATGTGACGAACATTGAAAAGCAATAAACTTTCAGTTGATAATCAATACAACTCTGAATAGGAAGGTAAACAGAAAACTTCAATTGATCATCCGAGAGTCCGCCTCGGTGTTGTGTGCTCCTAGGAAAGGATATGAGAACTCTTGTAGACGACGATTGCCAGCTCTAGGTGCATCTTAGAGCTAGCTGGTGTGGCGTATGTATTCCTCTCGTTATTTGAAACAAGTTGTAGTCGTTGTGTACTTAAACTTCTGCCTTCTATAAAAATATGGTATATCATTACCGTACTCTTAATATAAAAAAATTGCCAGTCTAAAATACAGTACATAGGGAAGGAAGAGAACTTAAAATAAGGGGGTTTGACTTTCGATCAATATTTGTGGAGTGGATCATCCCTCTCGAAAACGTGGATTAGGAGTTGTAGCGGCTTGGCCTCGGCGCGTCAAGCCTTGACTAATAAAATGAGAAACTGCTGTTTTTTCTGAAGATAAATAATCTTAGGGTGTGTTTGGTTGAAAACTTTCTGCCAGATTCACGTTGTAAAATCTAGAATCTATATATACCAAACGAGTTTGTAAGCGCACCCAAATTTTGGAACGCTGCAGATTCTCACTGTGTTTTCCAATATGAAGAAAATTACTAGTAGTGCCACCGATAAGTGAAAACTAGACGGCTCAAACTCTTTCTTTTCTCCTTCAACCCGACTCTGGTCTTCTCCACGACTCACGCACATGCACAGAGAGGAGTGGCGTGGCTAGGGTTCCGCCTCGCCGCCCAAATCCGGCGACCTCCGGTGGCACGCAGTCATTCAGAAGCACCCCCTTCCTCCTTTACCCTGATCCATCCCTTCCCACTCCTCAATATTCCGCGTCACGAGCAACCCAGCCGGCCGCCGCCTCCATTATTTTGATTGGTCTGCCGCCTGCCGCGCCTGGCCTCTGCCCTGCGGCGCGCCGTCTCTCTGCCGCAGAATCTCCTGCAAGTATATCCGATCCAGGCAAGTCGCGCTGCAGAGCGGGTAGGCTTGGAGACTGGTGCTCGTGATTCTCTGGAGAGGCACAAATCCTTGATCTACTACCAGTTAGGATGTAATCCCTTAGAGCATCTCCACCGGCGGCCCTGATAGCGGTCCCGACAGCAATTTGGGTGCCGACGTCGTTTTTGGGCTCGCACCGGTGCGCCCCAAACGGCGCCGGCCATTTTTCGAGCCTTATAGAATCGCCGGTATCCCCGTGCCGGCCCCTTGGCCAAGGGCGCGAATCGGGCGCGCCGGCGCCTCGCGGAACGACGATTTTCGCGGGTGGGACGCTTTGTCAGCGAGAGGACGCGACGGTTCGCATCGGTCGCGACGCGGGAAGATTGGTCGTCGGCGTTTAATGACCTCTCGCGCGGAAACCGAGGCGGCCACGAGGGCAGCGACTGGCCACGCGCCGTCCAGTCGCCGTAAATGTGGTAGTTCCCACCACTATATAGTACGTACGCCGTCCACCACCGCCGCTCCATTCTCTCGTCTCCACCACCGCCGCTCCATTCTCTCCTCTCCACCACAGCCGCTCCATTCTCTTCTCTCCACATCAAAATGTCGCGCCGTCTGAAGACCACCTACTCGATGCTTGGCCTCAACGGTCGCGCGCTGCCTCCGCCACCACCGCAGCCGGAGCCGCAGGCCGACGCCGAGCACAGCTCCGATGAGGACGAAGACCCACGGTTCGCAGTGTGGGATGAGGTCTACGTCGCAGCCACGGAAGCAGAGGAGGCGGAGGAGGCAGCTTTGTCGGGGAAGCCGCCGCAGGCCCCCACCCACCCGGACCAGGTGGCGATCCTCGAGTCGCTGAAGGCGCAACGATACAAGCGGTTGATGGAGGAGGAGGACGAGTTCGTTAACGACGCGAACCTCGAGCACGGCCTCGAGATCTCGCGCCAGCAAGCGGCCACGGAGGAGGCGGGACGCCGCCTCATGGAGGCGGAGCGACAGAAGCACGCAGAACTCAACGCTCATCGCCACTCCGAGGCCTTCGCCCGCCAGGTGGCGAGGCGCGCCGAGATCTAAGCTTCTCGGGAAAGGCTGGAAGCGCAGGGACAGCGCCGCCAGCAAGCCCCTGCGACGCCAGTCGCCATGCTCCACCGCCAGATGCGCGAAGCAAGGGAGGAGAAGCGGGCATGAACGTAGGCGGCGATGGCGAAGAACGACCACGAGGCAGGGCCGTCGAGCGGCCCAACCAACGACCAGTAGATAGGATTAAGTTTAAATTTTAGTTATGTTTAAATTCGATCTACTTTTGTATAATTTCCTATGAATTTTAGTTTTTAAATATCATTTTAAATTTCAAAAATCTATTGGGGGGCGTCGGTGTGGGAGCAGCATCCCTAAATAGAGGACGTTGTGCCGACGCCCTCCATACGACAGTGCCGACGCCCCTGCCGGCGACTATTTGGGAGCTACCGGTGGAGATGCTCTTATGGGTCAACGTCTCGACGACATTAGAAATATTTCCTGTCGAATCCACAGTCGACACCTGTTTCAGTCAAATAACTTCTAGCTTTCTCATAGTTGTCAGCTCACAGCAGCTTTTCCACCGCTGATTTCCTACGGCTGATTCTGATGAATCTGCGGCTCAACCAAACGCGCTCTTAGTAGACTTGAACTACCAAAGCCGTTTATTCGTGAAACAAGGTATTGCCCTCCTCTCCCGGGTAGCTCTCGCGCGAGCGGCTGCGGAGAGCCCAACCCTAGACGCATGGCGGTGCCTACGGACGAGCGGAGGTCTACGATGGGGCAGCCAGCAAGGAGAGGAGAGGGAGGACGCGGCGGAGCGGCCGGGTGGCGGCGCGGCTGGATCCCATCCCGGGGACGGCGAGGCGGGAAGATGCGTGGCCAGGGCGGAGTGCCCGGGCGCATCGGCTGCCGTCCCTGTGCTGGGGTCGAGCAGGGGGCTCCCCGGTGGTTGCGGCGTGGCGCGGCGGGGCTGCCAGGAGTCGGAGGCGGAAGACCCCATCTCTGGGGCGGCCGCGCAGAGGACGCCTTGTCAGGGTGGAGTGCCCTGGTGCGTCGGTCGTCCGCCCCGGCGTTGGGGTCGTGCTGTGTTGCCTCTCGGTGGTGCCGGCGTGGGAGCTGGTGGTTGGAGCGGGCTCGATTTGCGCTTTCTCGGGCCAGATCTGAGTTTTTTGAGCCTGGTCATCTGCTGGCAGTGCCTGGAGCGGGTGTGCCGGAGACGGCCTGGCCTTCGCCGGAGGTGGTGGGGAGTGCTGCGCTGTTTTCGTCTAGGCTGAAGCTGGTGGCTTGGGCCGTCGTGCTGGAGACCATGACTTTTTGCGACCATGATGTGGAGGAGCTGCGGTGGCGGCGGTGTGTCTCTCCTGGACAGGTTTGCCCCAAACCTCGGAGGCTCGGAGTCGTGCGGCGATGCGGATGAAGGTCTTGCCCAACTTGTTGGGCCGGCGGCAACGGCGCCCGCGGGTGTCGTGCCCCTCTCTGGAGGCGTCGCCGAGGCATGTCGGCGTCTCTCGTGTTCTCGCCTGGTTTCGTTGCTGTCTCTGGGCGAAAACCTAGATCCTTTGGATCGGCGCGATGGCGGAGTCCTCGATGTTGTTCCTCTGTTGGGAGCTTCGCGTTTGAAGACACGGCTTGGAGGTCCTGGTGCTTTCCTCCGGTGTTCGCCGCTTTCCGAGGTTGGCTGCAAGGGCGCAATGCACGCCACTGCTGGCATCCCCAAGACGTTGTCTTCTTTGGGCGGTCCGAGTTCCACCATCTTCCTCTTTCTTGGCGCGTTGACAAGGAGCGTCCTTTTGGAGTTGTCGCTCTTCGGAGGTGTCTAGCGTCGGTCGAGACGCGGCTTTGTGTGTTTTAGCTTATAGTAGGGTACTTCGTGTTGTTGTTGTTTTGTCGGTGGTGGCTGTCTTCGGACTTGCCGGTGTGGTGTGTGTGCTACTTGTGGTAGCGTGTTCTTGTACTCAAACATATGTCTTCTATAAAGATATGGTAGGCTTATTCTCGAAAGAAAAGAAAAAAAGCCGTTTATTCCTTTCCTTCAGCGAGGCATCACCAATTCACCATCCATCCACACACCTACTTTAGGAAGAGACCGGCAGAATACTCAGCAACCCCGCCAGATACATCCTGCCGCATCAATCCTCAGCAACCCCGCCAGTACAGCAGGTCAAGGTCATATCTCACACGCCTAGAAAGATGCATCTATATATACAGACGCGGACGTTGTGAACATGGGTGTATGTGCACAGCGAATAGAGGCCCTCGAAGTAGCATTAAAGATTGGTGCTCAATATATAGCTTTTTTGGAGATAAATTTGAGATACGGGGGGCTGCTCGACATGCATAATACGTCATACTCCTGGATTAGTTAACTTGGAAGGCACATCCGCACATGACTTGATAGAACCTGAGGAGAGAAAAATAAATACGGCCACACAATAGCATTGTTTTATGGAGACTGCATATATGGAACATGGGGGCATGTGAACCCACTTTTTGAAAAGTTCCGTTTGTGATGTCAAAACATGTTTTAAAAATCGAAACACAAAATGATTTCGCAGATGATCTCAAATATGTGCCCTGGACATGAGTTTTGTGACGAAAAAACCTTTTATTTTGTCTCGGCCAAAAAAATGAAATTTTGCAGGGCTATATAGCAGTATATATGTGACGCATTTTATCTTTTTTAGATTCTGAAATAAAAAAGTGGTTTCTCCGCGAAAACTTTCTACGCACACATGGAACATGCGTACGTACCCGGATATTTTTATTTCAAAATTTTTTAACATTTAGAAAATGCATTTCCAAATGCACCCAGGTTCAAACCGGGCTTTCCCTGTTTTATGTTGTCTTACATGTAGAAACAAAAACATGTATGTTATGTCGGTGCGAATTTTCTTTGCACATGCAAGGAAGACCATTACGCGTCACTAGTGCTACTGACTAAGTACAAATTTGTGGCAGATAAGCTCATATTTTTTCTACCAATATTCGAAAATCTTACGTCTTCGATATTGACTCATTCTAAAAATATAATAACTATGCCTACCATTAGAATGATTTGAATTATTTTCCGTGCCCAATCTATCCATATAGTTTCCAAATTTCCAATTTAAATATTCAAACAAATTTTGGCAATATAAGACATAGCATGTTTGAATATTATAAAAAAAATCATATTTCAAGATTCCCAATTAGAATTGTATTTAAGATATGATACAATTTATGTTAAAACTCCCAATAGGTGGTGCATATTCATAATTCATATTATGAGAGAAACTTTAAATTATAAATAAACTTCAAAAAAATCAAATTTTGTACTTCATAAAGCTTCGGTTTCTAAAATCATCAAATATGTATTTGTTTGTTAAAGGAAGTGTGAGCAAGATAACAAAAACAAAATTGAATGAAGGTAGTTGGTCGTTGCCATGATGAAAGATGTGGATGGAATGCCTTTTATGGCTGAGGCGTGAGGGGCCATAGATTGAATATGTCTGGAACATGAATACAACATGTGAATGACTGATACATCAGTAATACCTGCACAATGTACATATTGTAGCACAGATCTCGGAATAGATTTCTGGGTTGGATATGGAGGGGCTTTGGACCAGGGTGCAACCGTGCATTTATCCTATATATACATACTCCACTGGGTCCTTTCTTCTTTCGCGTGATATATGTACTAAAACACAGGAACTAGACATCTCAAAGTTATCGAACGGTGCAAAGGTGTTGCCTATGAGTAGTAAAAATGAATTGCAAAATGAAATTGAGAAGCAAGAGTTTTAGGAATGCAAGGCGTCAGGAATCCTTCTCTAAGAAGCACAACATCATAGCGCTCACTATCGGTGGGTTGAGCAGCTGGCAGGAAATTAGTCCGAAAGGCCTGAACATTAGTTCGGTGTTTCTTCTCGTATATTCTCATGTCCGTTGCAGTGAGTCATTTTGATCTGACCGTAGCAAGAGATGCATGTGCCAGCTTTCTGCTATCGTGCACCTTTTGCGGTAGGGTGTGCATTTCCGAGGGTAGACAGAAGGTGATTAGCTGCCGGCGTCGCCAGGAACTTCTATCCAAGAATGTTACGGTTCCGGGTGGAGTGAGAAAACAGACTCGATAGAGAAAAAAAAGAGGCGGGTGGATAAATCATCTGCTACTAGACCAAGGCAACCCGCAGACTAGACGTGGGCAACAGAAGAAGGAAAAGGAGATGAGGTGAGGCCATCGGTTGATTAGTCAGCGAGGCTAGGGCGATGATCCATGCATGCTATTGTCTAAAACAGAGAGACGTCGAATTCTGCCGCCCGGAATAGGCTCTGCGACTGTGCTGGAGCAGTGGCGTCTTGACTTGTTCGCTGTATGTGGAGCGCATGATACAAGGGCCTTAATTTGGATGTGCCTTTCGTGTAAACCATGGATTATATCTATACCTAATAATAAAGGGAGAACCGTTTCCGTGGTTTCGTCCGTCGGGTGGTTTCGTCCGCCGTTCCTTCGATGGATCTATCTCTGAAAAAATGTTTCGTACGTTGTTCCGATTGCTAAACAAAACGGTTTCGTCAGGGCGGTTAAATCGATTGGTGTTTGTACGGAAACAGTAGTCCACCGGCCCACAAAGGTTGAAAAGGCCCAACTTTTTGAGCGAACTTTGTATGATGAGTCTCTACCTCTCCTGGTACCCAATCGGTAGTTCTTCAATCGATCCCTGGGCGAGAACCTGCCAAACTCGGATCACCGAGTAGCCCTCTTCTCGCTTTAAATATGGGAAGGAGCGATCGACTGCCGTCACACACGCGAGCTATTCGACGAGATATCAATCAACCACGGTAAACCGAAGCAAACTCGAGGATCGATCCTGAGCGCTTCGAGATCACCAGGCGTATGTCACAGCGCCCCGTCGAAACTCGGACGCGACTTGCGCCATTGCCCGGAGGCTGCCGCCTCGCCGGCGGAGCTGTGTGGCGATACTCACATATATAAGACTATAAGAGTCGGTGCCGCACTCTCCAGCAGCGCAGGCTCAGGCGGTCGCGGTAGACTTTGGATAGACAAAAAGAAAATCCAACGTAGAGGCGAGCAAAACGGGATTTGCAGTACTGCGTCACTCGTTCATGGCTTAGGGACAATCTCAAATGCATGTGTGCGATTTCTGAAGATCACGTGATAGCAAACTGACACAACGTGTTGTTCTATCGGTACTACTAGCTTCCCAGTATAATATTGAATTGCAATTCTTTGAATTTTAAAATATGTGTTTTGAGTATCCAATGTTTCTATGTTTTCCGCAATTGCAAATACAGTTTATTAATTATTGATGCTGAGGATATAAGTAAGTTGCAGGGTTTTTGGTTTCAAACTATGGATATAAAGAATTTTTTATTGCTCACGGGTTTCAAAATATAATACAAAGGAGTAGAAGTTGTTTTGGCTTCAATTTAATTGATATTAACAGATTTCATACTTGTAGTATACAAACTCTTATGTAGGAAGCGCAATTGGGTCGCAATATCAAATCATGGATGCCGAAGAAAAGAGAAGAAAACGAGATAGAGAGCGGTATGCACGGATGACCAATGAAGAAAAGCAGAAAAAACCGAAAAAACATCGTGAAGCCTATCATCAAAAGAAAACGAAAGAACCAAATCAAAGAACAAAAGGATGTACCGAAGAAGAAAAGGAGGAAATGCTGGAAAAACGCCGTGAAGCCTATCGGCAAAAGAAAACAAATGAGCCAGAGCAAATGGCAAAAAGATGTGCACAAGATAGGCAGAAGTATGCAAATATGGTCCCAGAAAAAAGAAAGCTAGAATAGAACAAGTGAGAGCTTATCGTGAATGGAAGCGCATCACACCATGCAAAGAATCAATTGCGACGGTGAACCCGTCATATATAGCAACGGAACAAGAAGTTCTGCTGGAAAAACACCATCAAGCCTATCAACAAAAGAAAATAACAGAGCAAGCGAAAAGGACAAAAAGATGTGGACACGATAGGCATAGATATGCAAATATGAAATCAGTAGAAAATAGAGGTAGAGCAGAACAAGTCACGGCTATTCATGAACTGAAGCGCATCACAACATGCAAAGAATCAATTATGATGGTAAGACAGGGATATATTGCAACAGAACAAGAAGTTCGTACACAAACATTGCTATATCATCGAAACAAAGAGTTCTTGGCAAAGCAGAGTAAAAGAATATCAAAGATGTTACTGTTTGATATCAATCGGAAGATCTAGAGCACTTTTTGGTTAGCTTCTGCGATCCTTGTGGACATTAGGACGGTGATAATGTCTGAAATTTTTGGGATCAGCTATGAAGTCGTTTGTCTCTGTAAATTGTCATGATTTTTTCAGCCTTGCATTAGTTCTCAATACAACGTGTTTCATCACACCTTTCAAAAATGATATTTAACATGCAGTACAGTGTACACAGAAAGCCGAATCAAAATAAACTAGCCATTATTCGCAAAAAAAAACTTGCCATTCTATTTTCTTAGAGGTAGTTGCCATTCTTGGGGGCAACACAACACAATCCGACAATAAAGTGACCCTAATTTTTGGTCCTTCTTCGTTCCTTAAAGTAAAAATAGATTATTATTAAAATTTGGTTCCCAATAGCTATTTTTGAAAAATCAACCCGTAGCAACGCACGGGCTTTTTTCCTAGTACTTGATAAAGTTAATCTAGCTTCCTCAAAGATTGTGGTAATTATTGTTAAGTAGGATGGTAATCACTGGATCGTGATGTTTATTATGCAATCTCAGGATGCATATTTAGAGTAGTATCAACGAGTGCAGCAAACAAGAGATAGCAGAGGAGGATATATGAAGCCAACAATTTGGTGTCGCGCGCTGATATGTCTACATGGACGATGAAATGTTAGTTCATGATGTTGCTACACCCGCACGATGGCGCTGCTTGCCTGCTCGCGGTTGTATATGGTGCGTGTCTTTTGGTGTTTTGTCCCATCTCTTGTCCAGCTGTTCCTCGCAGTCAAACGCTTTTTGGTAGAGGCATGGCGCTCGTCATCCTGTGTACCATCACAATATCGGCCATGGAACCAAATGGTACATGATTGGATTTTAGGCAAAACTACGCTCAGCATCATGGATAAAGCTGATCGCAGCGAACATCTGAAGATCAACAACGAATTTGCAGATGTTTCTGAATGCTCATGGTTACCGTGCTTGCCAACCAGCTAGAACCAAGTTATCCTGATGTCTTCCATCCTCAATAGATGAAAGGACATTTCTCGAAGTATAAGCTTGTGTTTATAAATCTGAACGAGCTAGCAATGGTTCCATTGTTGTGCCTCATCGCGAAGACCATGGATTCAATAATAGACTATGCCAAGGAGTAAAGTAGAGGTATTTATGTAAACGGGCATTGTACTTTTTGACTCTCATCTACCATTATTCACTACCTGAAAAATAAATGTTGCCCTATGTTGGTTTATTTGCATGGGTGCTTTTGTTTATGGAAACTCGGCAAATGAGGTCTTTGCCGAGTGTTTTATACAACAATAATGCTACTTCTACGGATGGATTCCTACGAAATTTTTGTTACGGGCTAACGTGTGAGCTGCAGATTGGATTGGGAAGATTTGGCTGGAACTGCCGCACTCGTTTTCTCCAATCGCACGATTCCACGTTTTGTCCGTAAGAATACTCCGTAAACTAATTCTGTAAGTGTAGCACTGTTGTTTATACAATACTCGGCAAAGAAAAGATACCTGAGTGTAACACTCGGCAAACAATTAAAAATACTTAGCAAATCTAAAACTTTGCTAAGTGCTACACTCGGTAAATCTGAAATTTTGTTGAGTGTGCAGTGGGAAATTTTGACCGAATTTATATTGAATCAAAGGAAATTTGAAAATACATAAAAATGGAAAACGTGCACTAGTAGTCTTTTATGTGACCTAGTTACTAGAAAAAGTATCAAACTTGCAATATAGTAATTTAAGAAGAAAAAAACATTCACAAAATACGTAGAGGCTGGATACTACGCACAATGCACGATCAAACTTTAAAAGTTCACCCTTTACGAATGGCAGAGCCGGTAAATTTGACCGAATTTTCAACTGAATCAAAGGAAATTCAAAAAAATGAAAACTTGCACGAATAATCCTTTAGTGTGACCTAGTTAGAAAGACATCCAACTTTCAATATGATAACCTAGCTGATAAAAAAAGTTAACAAAAATGTTTAACCGAGAACTCGGTAAAACCCTTCAGAAAAACCTTGATGCCTTCAATCAATGGACCATGGATCGACCAATCCGTCTCGTCTCCATTCATTTTTGCCACGGCACGCAGATAATTCGTCTCTAAGCACACCTTCTCGACCCCTGCTTCTAAGGAAAATTCCACAGCACACTTGCAAGCCAAGATCTCCCCCCTCTACGGGTCTGGAACATTGGTCAAAAAACAACTAGCTTCACTCTCGAAACTGAAATGGTGATCCCTAAGGACCACACCGATTCCTCCGGTACCAGAAGCCGATGAAAAAGCACCATCAACATTGATCTTAGCAACGATAGGTTGAGAAGGGAGCCAGTGCTCCCTCGGCCGGACGTTGCTCGTAGTTCTTCATGTAGTTACACATGGATCCTTGATCCGAGAGTCTTCACATGCATCATTTCTTACAAGCCAGAGCTGGTATATAAACATTACACCCATTGTGCCTCTTTGCCAGACAAGTCACCAATCCAGTCTAAGAGCCGTCCCTGCAGCTCCCTCAGTCTTGCTATTGCTTCCACTAGGGAAACAAAATAAAACCCCGTCAGGTTCCTTAGAGCCTCCCATGAGAATAAGTCATGAGGACAAGACCAAAAACGATGCAAAAGGCACTCTGTGTTGGAGATATGCCGGAGAGGCAATAATAAATTGGTTATTGTTATATCTTAGTGTTCATGATAAATGTTTACATCCCATGCTATAATTGTATTAACGGAAACATTGATACATGTGTGTTATGTAAACAACAAAGAGTCCCTAGTAAGCCTCTTATATAACTAGCTTGTTGATTAATAGATGATCATGGTTTCGTGATCATGAACATTGGATGTTGTTAATAACAAAGTTATGTCATTGGGTGAGACATACACCCAATATAAGCGTTGCATAATATCAAGTCATTAAGTTCAAATTGCTATAAGCTTTCGATACATAGTTACCTAGTCCTTTGACCATGAGATCATGTAAATCACTTATACCGGAAGGGTACTTTGATTACATCAAACGCCATTGCGTAAATGGGTGGTTATAAAAATGGGATTAAGTATTCGGAAAGTATGAGTTGAGGCATATGGATCAAGAGTGGGATTTGTCCATCCCGATGAAGGATAGATATACTCTGGGCCCTCTCGGTGCAATGATATCCAATTAGCTTGCAAGCATGTGACTGGTTCACAAGGGATATCATATCACGGTACGAGTAAAGAGTACTTATCGGTAACGAGGTTGAATTAGGTATGGAGATACCGACGATCAAACTTCGGATAAGTAAAATATCGCGTGACAAAGGGAATTGGTATCGTATGTGAATGGTTCTTTCGATCACGAAGTCATCGTTGAATATGTGGGAGCTATTATGGATCTCTAGGTCCCGCTATTAGTTATTGATCAGAGAGGAGTCTCAATCATGTCCACATAGTTCTCGAACCGTAGGGTGACACACTTAAGGTTTGATGTCGTTTTAAGTAAATATGTAATATGGAATGGAGTTCGAATATTGTTCGGAGTCTCGGATGGGATCCAGGACATCACGAGGAGTTCCGGAATGGTCCGAAGAATAAGATTCATATATAGGAAATCACTTTCCAAGTTCGGAAATGATCCGGTGCATTTATAGAAGGCGATAGAATGTTCTAGAACCTTCCGGATGAAATCACCATGGAAGGTGGAGTCCTGGTTGGACTCCACCAAACCCAACCAGCCAACCAAGTGGGAGGGTGGAGTCCATGGAGGAATCCACCTCCTTGGCCGGCCAACAAGGGGGGAAGGGGAGAGTCCCTGTCCCTCTAGGTTCCGTCCATATGGCAGTTTTTGAATTGGGGTCTTATTCGAAGACTTTGGGCAAACCCTTAGGGTTCCACCTATATAATGAGGAGGAGAGTGAGGGGGCAGCCTTGTACTTGGCCGCACCACCATAGGGGGCCCTGGCCGGCGCCCCCCCTCTCTCCCAAACCCTAGCACACCTCCCTCCTCATACACCTCCCGTAGCGCTTAGGCGAAGCCTGCCGGAGTTCTCCACCACCACCGTCACCACGCCGTCGTGCTGGCGGGATTCCGAGGAGGATCTACTACATCCGCTCCCCGCTGGAACAGGGAGAAGGACGTCTTCATCAACACCGTACGTGTGACCGAGTGCGGAGGTGCTGCCCGATTGTGGCACCGTCAAGATCTTCTACGCGCTTTTGAAAGCGGCAAGTGATCGTCTACATCCACCACGAGATTTATCTCGTTAACGCTTAGCGATCTTCGAGGGTATGTTGATCTTCACCTCGTTGCTCCCATCTACTAGATTAGATCTTGGCTTGTTGTTCGTTCTTGCGGTAGGAAATTTTTTGTTTTCTATGCTACGAATCCCAACAGTGGTATCAAAGCCGTGTCTATGCATAGATTGGTTGCACGAGTAGAACACAATGGTTTTGTGGGCGTTGATGCTTTTGTTGTCTTTAGTTCGTGTACTTTGCATCTTGTGGGATGGTGGGATGAAGCGGCCCCGGCTAACTTTACATGACCGCGTTCATGAGACTTGCTCCACGCTCGACATGCAACTTGTATTGCATAAGTGTCTTTGCGGGTGTATGTCTCTCTCACCATAGTGAAGATTCAATCTACTCTTTATATTGACAACACTAGTATCACCGTTGTGGTTCATGTTCGTAGGTAGATTGGATCCTACTCGAAAAACCTAAACCACGTAAAATATGCAAACCAAACTAGAGGAGTCTAACTTGTTTTTTCAGGGTTTGGTGATGTGATATGGCCATGATGTGATGATGAATATGTATGAGATGATCATTATTGTATTGTGGCAACCGAGCCTTATGGTTGTCTTTATATTTCATGTTGTAGTATTATTTCAAAGTAGTTGTAATAGTTGCTACACATGGTGAACAACCATGAAGACGGCGCCATGGACCTTGACGCTACGCCGACGATGATGGAGATCATGCACATTGATGATGGAGATCATGTCCGTGCTTTGGAGATGAAGATCAAAGAGGCAAAGACTAAAGGGCCATATCATATCACATATGAATTGCATGTGATGTTAATCATTTATGCATCTTATTTTGCTTAGATCGTGATGGTAGCATTATAAGATGATCCCTCACATTAATATCAAGATAATAAAGTGTTCTCCCCTTGTATGCACCGTTGCTACAGTTCGTCGTTTTGAAGCATCTCGTGATGATCGGATGTGATAGATTCTACGTTCACATACGGGTGTAAGCCATGTTGCACACGCGAAATACTTGGGTTTGCTTGACGAGCGTAGCATGTACGACATGGCCTCGGGACAACAGAAACCGAAAGGTTGAACACGAGTCATATGGATGATATGATCAACATGTTGATGTTCACCATTGAAGATTCATCATCTCACGTGATGATCGGTTTTGGTGTAGTGGATGTGGATCGTGTGCCACTTAACAACTATGAGGGATGTTGTATTAAGTGGGAGTTCATTAGTAATTAGATTAAAACTTGAACTAATTATCATAAACATAGTCTGAATAGTATTTTGAATTAAATTTGTAGAATTGGCATCCGTTATCTACCATGCGCTAGTCTTGTAATTGAGATAGAAATACTGTTAAGTCTGACAAGAAACTTTACGGACTGGTACCGTATTGTTAAAGAATCAAGAAATAATTAAGTCCTATTGCAAACTTTTAGTAAACCTCACATTGTTGATTCAAATACCAATGGTTTCAGTTAGTACCTACAATCATCTTGTCTCCGTGAAACTTGAAGTTCAAATCCGTTTGAAAAGTAAGGAGCTGGAAATTTAGTTTTCAGAAATAAGGGAGGTATGCTTGTACACAATCAAGTTCCATTTCATCTCAAAGTCTTCTGGTGTTAAGCTGCAGTTGATGCAGTCATTCATTTCTTCACGCAAGCCTTTTATCTTTGCAATGAATGGGCCAATCTCTTCTGTTGCCTTTTCTACTATGTGCCATCTGCAATTTCGATGTGTTGCATTTGGAAACATTGCTAGTATTGCAGATCGCATTGCACCATCTTGATCTGTTATTAGGTTCAGTGGTGATGCGCGTAGATGTACACGTCCGTTGGGAACCCCAAGAGGAAGGTGTGATGCGCACAGCAGCAAGTTTTCCCTCAGATAGAAACCAAGGTTATCGAACCAGTAGGAGCCAAGAAGCACGTGAAGGTTGTTGGTGGAGGAATGTAGTGCGGCGCAACACCTGAAACCGGCGCCAACGTGGAACCTGCACAACACAATCAAAGTACTTTGCCCCAACGTAACAGTGAGGTTGTCAATCTCACCGGCTTGCTGAAAACAAAGGATTAAACATATCGAGTGGAAGATGGTGTTTGTTTGCAAAGAACAATAAAAACAGTAGAATGTATTCAGATGTAAAAGAATGGACCGGGGTCCACAGTTCACTAGAGGTGTCTCTCCAATAAGATAACTAACATGTGGGTGAACAAATTACAGGGGCAATTGACAAATAAAGATTCAATACATATCAACGATGATTACTATGTGATTTAATCAGGGCATTACGACAAAGTACATAGACCGCTATCCAGCATGCATCTATGCCTAAATAATCCACCTTCGGGTTATCATCCGAACCCCTTCCGGTATTAAGTTGTAAACAACAGATAATTGCATTAAGTATGGTGCGTAATGTAATCAACACAAATATCCTTAGACAAAGCATCAATATTTTATCCCTACTAGCAACAGCACATCCACAACCTTAGAACTTGTTGTCACTGTCCCAGCTTAAATGGAGGCATGAACCCACTATCGAGCATAATTACTCCCTCTTGGAGTTACAAGTATCAACTTGGCCAGAGCCTCTACTAGCAACGGAGAGCATGCAAGAACATAAACAACACATATATGATAGATTGATAATCAACTTAACATAATATTCTATATTCATCGGATCCCGCCAAACACAACATGTAGCATTACAAATAGATGATCTTGATCATGTTAGGCAGCTCACAAGATCTAAACAATGATAGCACAAGCGGAGAAGACAACCATCTAGCTACTGCTATGGACCCATAGTCCAAGGATGAACTACTCACGCATCAATCCGGAGGCGGGCCTGATGATGTAGAGCCCCTCCGGTGATGATTCCCCTCTCCGGCAGGGTGCCGGAGGCGATCTCCTGAATCCCCCGAGATGGGATTCGCGACGGCGGCGTCTCTGGAAGGTTTTCCGTATCGTGGCTCTCGGTACAGGGGGTTTCGCGACGAAGGCTATTTGTAGGCGGAAGGGTAGGTCAGGGGGCGACGCGAGGGCCCACACACTAGGGCTGCGCGACCAGGGCCAGGGCCGCGCCGCCCTGGTGTGTGGCCACCTCGTGGCCCCACTTCGTCCCTCGGTCTTCTGGAAGCTTCGTGTAAAAATAGGCCCCGGGCGTTGATTTCGTCCATTCCGAGAATATTTCCTTACTAGGATTTCTGAAACCAAAAACAGAAAATAGCAACCGGCACTTCGGCATCTTGTTAATAGGTTAGTGCCGGAAAATGTATAATAATGCTGTAAAGTATGTATAAAACATTCAAGTATTGTAATAAAAGTAGCATGGAACATAAGAAATTATAGATACGTTTGAGACGTATCAAGCATCTCCAAGCTTAGTTCCTACTCGTCCTCGAGTAGGTAAACGATAACACAAATAATTTCTGAAGTGACATGCTACCAACATAATCTTGATCAACATTATTGTAAAGCATATGAGATGAATGGAGTGATCTGAACAAAAGATTGCTAACAAAGATAATGACTAAACAAATGAATCATATAGCAAAACTTTTCATGAATAAAACAATAAATTCTAAGTAGAATGAATTGAAGCAACACAAAGGATGATTAAGTTTCAGCAAATGCTTTCAACTTGTAACATGTATATCTCATGGATATTTGTCAACATAGAGTAATATAACAAGTGCAATAAGTAAACATGTAAGAATCAATGCACACAGTTAACACAAGTGTTTGCTTCTAAGATAGAAAAGAATGGGTAAACTGACTCAACATAAAGTAAAAGATTGGCCCTTCGCAGAGGAAGCATGGATTACTATTTTTGTGCTAGAGCTTTTGTTTTGAAAACATAGAAACAATTTTATCAACGGTAGTAATAATTCATATGTGCTATGCATAATACTTCCTACAAGTTGCATGTCTCATGCATAGAGTACTAATAGTGCTCGCACCTTGTCCTACTTAGCTCGGAAGACACGGATTATCATCACATGACATATGTTTCAACCAAGTGTCACAAAGGGGTACCTCTATGCCCTTTGTACAAGTGTCTAAGGAGAAAGCACGCATTGGATTTCTCGCTTTTGATTATTCTCAACTTAGACATCCATACCGGGACAACATAGACAACAGATAATGGACTCCTCTTTTAATGCTTAAGCATTCAACAACGTTAATATTCTCATAAGTGATTGAGGTTGTATGTCCAAACTGAAACTTCCACCATGATACATGGCTTTAGTTAGCGGCCCAATGTTCTTCTCTAACATATGCATACTCAAACCATTTGATCATGAAATCGCACTTACTTCAAACAAGACGAACATGCATAGCATCTCACATGATATCCAACAAAAATAAAGTTGATGGCGTCCCCAGAAACATGGTTACCGCTCAACAAGCAACTTATAAGAATTAAGACACATAACTACATATTCATCACCACAATAGTTTTTAAGCTATTTGTCCCATGAGCTATATATTGTAGAGGTAAAGGAATGAAATTTTAAAGGTAGCACTCAAGTAATTTACTTTGGAATGGCAGAAAAATACCACATAATAGGTAGATATGGTGGACACAAATGGCATGGTTTTTGGCTCAAGGTGTTTGGATGCACGAGAAGCATTTCCTCTCAGTACAAGGTTTGGGCTAGCAAGGTTGTTTGAAGCAAACACAAGTATGAACAGGTACAGCAAAACTCACACAAGAACATATTGCAAGCATTATAAGGCTCCACACTGTCTTCCTTGTTGTTCAAACACTTTACCCGAAAATATCTAGACTTAGAGAGAACAATCATGCAAACCAAATTAAACAAGCTCTACGGTAGTTCTTCATTAATAGATTAAACTACATGATGCAAGAGCTTAAACATGATCTATGAGAGCTCAAACAATTGCCAAATTTCCAAACCATATGCAGCATTTTCCGATTCCAACCAAATAGCAATTTAACGAAGCAATTTAGACTTCGCCATGAACATTAAAGCACAACTAAGAACACAAGTGTTCCATATGAAAAAGCAGAGCGTAATATCTCCAATATAAGGATGGTGGGATCCAACTTTATTCAAAACAAAACAAAAACAAAAACAAACCGACGCTCCAAGTAAAGAACATAGGATGTGATGGAATAAAAATATAGTTTCACTAGAAGTGACCTGATAATGTTGTCGATGAAGAAGGGGATGCCTTGGGCATCCCCAAGCTTAGATGCTTGAGTCTTCTTAAAATATGCAGGGATGAACCACCGGGCATCCCCAAGCTTAGACCTTTCACTCTTCTTGGTCATAGTATATCATCCTCTTCTCTTGACCCTTGAAAACTTCCTTCACACAAACTTCAAGCAAACTCATTAGAGGGTTAGTGCATAACCAAAAATTCACATATTCAGAGGTGACACAATCATTCTAAACACTTCTGGACATTGCACAAAGCTTCTGAAAGTTAATGGAACAAAGAAACTCATTCAACATAGCAAAAACGGCAATGCGAAATAAAAGACAGAATCTGTCAAAAACAGAACAGTCTGTAAAGATGAATCTGGCAGGGGCACTTAACTTGCTCAAATGGAAAAACTCAAAACTAATGAAAGTTGCGTACATATATGAGGATCACGCTCGTAAATTTGCAGATTTTTTCGATTTTTTTACAGAGACTTCTGCGAGAATTCGTAACAGACAGCAATGCTGTTTCTGCGCAGCGATCCAAATCTATCATCAACTTTAACATAAAAACTTTACTTGCCACAAAAACATGATAAGGAGAGGTTGGTAAAGTAGTAAACAACTTCCAAGACTCATCAATACAGTAAATAAAATGAAACATGGGTTATCTCCCAAGAAGTGCTTTTCTTTAACGCCTTTCAACTAGGCGCAGAAAGTGCAAATCAAGTAACATCAAGAGATGGAGCATCAACATTATTATTTTTCTTACAAACACAACTTGTTGCAGAGGGTACCTTAGATGCTCCATTATCTAAATTTCCTATGGTGGTGCTAGGGGTTTTAGTAATTTTAGGCCTATAATAATTCTTTTTGTTTAGGCACCTTAGAGGCATACATGAATTTTTGCTCTTTACCCACATAAGCTTTCTCCTTATACTTGAGAGAAGAAAAAGTTGAACCCAAGGTTCCCATAGCTTTTTCAAGTTTATCAATCCTATTGGTTTGATTATCATGGACAACACAAGTTCTAGGACACTAATTCTTTCATCAATTCCTCCTAGGGATTTATTAAGTTCATCAGTTTTATCAAATAACATTTCCAATTTAGTTTCAATACTTGGAAAAAATTTCTCTATGGTTTCCAATTTTTTCATAATATCCTCAAAAGAGATTTCAATTTTAACTTCATTAACAGGTGGTATTTCAACTAGACTCTCAATGATGCAACTAGCTTCTAAAGCGGGAGTACCTAGGAAATTACCTCCGAAAGAGTATCAAGAACATACCTATTCCAACTAGATAAGCCAACATAAAAGTTCCTAAGAAGGATAGTAGTGGAGTGTTTCTTAATGCACCTATGATGAGCATTACTAATTCTGTACCAAGCATCTTTAAAACTTTCTCCACCTTGTTGCTTAAAAGAACGAACTTCAACTTCAGGATTACTCATTTTAATAGTAACAAGGTAAACTAGGCAAATAAAGTAAAGACAAGTAACTAAATTTTTTTTTGTGTTTTGATATAGAACTAGTAAACAAGACAATAAGTAAAGTAACTAATTTTTTTGTGTGTTTTTAATATGAAGCAAACAAGACATTAAATAAAGTAAAGCAAGACAAAAACAAAGTAAAGAGATTGGAAGTGGAGACTCCCCTTGCAGCGTGTCTTGATCTCCCCGGCAACGGCGCCGAAAAAGAACTTGATGCGCGTAGATGTACACGTCCGTTGGGAACCCCAAGAGGAAGGTGTGATGCGCACAGCAGCAAGTTTTCCCTCGAAAGAAACCAAGGTTATCGAACCAGTAGGAGCCAAGAAGCACGTGAAGGTTGTTGGTGGAGGAATGTAGTGCGGCGCAACACCAGTGAAACCGGCGCAACGTGGAACCTGCACAACACAATCAAAGTACTTTGCCCCAACGTAACTGAGGTTGTCAATCTCACCGGCTTGCTGAAAACAAAGGATTAAACGTATCGAGTGGAAGATGGTGTTTGTTTGCAAATAACAGTAAAAACAGTAGAATGTATTCAGCTGTAAAAGAATGGACCGGGATCCACAGTTCACTAGAGGTGTCTCTCCAATAAGATAACTAACATGCTGGGTGAACAAATTACAGGGCAATTGACAAATAAAGATTCAATACATATCAACGATGATTACTATGTGATTTAATCAGGGCATTACGACAAAGTACATAGACCGCTATCCAGCATGCATCTATGCCTAAATAATCCACCTTCAGGTTATCATCCGAACCCCTTCCGGTATTAAGTTGTAAACAAGATAATTGCATTAAGTATGGTGCGTAATGTAATCAACACAAATATCCTTAGACAAAGCATCAATGTTTTATCCCTAGTAGCAACAGACATCCACAACCTTAGAACTTTCTCTCACTGTCCCAGATTAAATGGAGGCATGAACCCACTATCGAGCATAATTACTCCCTCTTGGAGTTATAAGTATCAACTTGGCCAGAGCCTCTACTAGCAACAGAGAGAATGCAAGAACATAAACAACACATATATGATAGATTGATAATCAACTTAACATAATATTCTATATTCATCGGATCCCGCCAAACACAACATGTAGCATTACAAATAGATGATCTTGATCATGTTAGGCAGCTCACAAGATCTAAACAATGATAGCACAAGCGGAGAAGACAACCATCTAGCTACTGCTATGGACCCATAGTCCAAGGATGAACTACTCACGCATCAATCCGAGGCGGGCATGATGATGTAGAGCCCCTCCGGTGATGATTCCCCTCTCCGGCAGGTGCCGGAGGCGATCTCCTGAATCCCCGAGATGGGATTCGCGACGGCGGCGTCTCGGAAGGTTTTCCGTATCGTGGCTCTCGGTACAGGGGTTTCGCGACGAAGGCTATTTGTAGGCGGAAGGGTAGGTCGGGGGCGACGCGAGGGGCCCACAAACTAGGGTCGCGCGGCCAGGGCTAGGGCCGCGCCGCCCTGGTGTGTGGCCACCTCGTGGCCCCACTTCGTCTCCCTTTAGGTCTTCTGAAAGCTTCGTGTAAAAATAGGCCCTTGAGCGTTGATTTCGTCCAATTCCGAGAATATTTCCTTACTAGGATTTCTGAAACCAAAAACAGAAAAAGAATCGGCACTTCGGCATCTTGTTAATAGGTTAGTGCCGGAAAATGTATAATAATGCTGTAAAGTATGTATTAAACATTCAAGTATTGTAATAAAAGTAGCATGGAACATAAGAAATTATAGATACGTTTGAGACGTATCAGTGGCGCTAGGCCATCCATAGCTAGCAAGAATGACTCAAAAAGCCATATGTAGCTCTCAGTTAGTTCATTCCTCAAGAAACCACAACCTAGTTGGATAGATTGTCCATGGTTGTTTATCCCAATGAATGGTGCAAACGGCATCTTGTATTTGTTTGTCAAGTATGTTGCATCAAATGATATGCAGTCATTGTAGTTTTTGTATGCTTTTCTAGATGCACCATCCACCCAGAACAAGTATTGCACCCTATCTTCATCAACAAGTTTATACATGTAGTAGAAATCCTTGTCTTATAGTTTCATCTGTTCGAAGTACTCCATTGTATCTTGCATATCTGTGAACTTGTTTTGAGCACGAAGTGTTGATCTGAAGTTGGCCATATCTTTAGGTGTGTATGGAACACCTTCCACTGACTCATACAGTTGTGCCATGACCTGCATCATTCTACTAGTTTCCATATTTACTGTGTGTAGCACCTTGATGAAATCCTTGTCTTCCTCTGGTATATGTCTGTGTGAGTGGAGAAAAGAAGTGAGCGACCACTTCTTAAAAATTGGGTGATTGTGTTCATCATTAAACTTAGTGACCACCCACTCTCTGTCTCGTAGTTTAAATAGCATTCTTGCAGGACATTCTGTCCTAGCATTTGCACTTTTGTTCCTCTCCGCCACTACTGGCTTGGGTTCTGTGTATCCTCTTTTTCCTTTGCTTGGTGACCTGCTTTGTGGCAAACCATTGCTGCCCTTATTATTTCTCCAGTCACTTCAGACTTCTTCCTGTAGTTGTACCTAATGTCAAATCCTCTCTTATATGAATAACTCAAGTAATGCCCGTGTGCATCCTCAAGTGTATCGAATGTCATGTTTGGAAAAGGTGCCTGTGGAGTCGAAACTGTTTCGGCATTCCTTGCATCTCTGTTGCTAGGCCCTGGCGGAGGTGTGTTAGCTATACTTGACGGTGGTAACGTTATCTCGGTGCATTCTAACTCAGCTGACAGTGCCCTGGAGATTGTGTTAGCTGTACTTGACTGTGGTAACGTCATCTTGGTGCATTCTAACTCAGCTGATAGTGCCATGGAGTTTTTTCTTCAGTTTGTTTGCTCAAAGTCACATCTGTTCATTTTTGCAAATAGAAAACATTAGTACAAATGCAAATTCATAAGTATACAGTTAAGGTAACTACTGCAGATTTTTTTGTGGGAGTTCAGTAGGTAATTCTTGGTAATTTCATTCAACAATTCTGGTAACTCTCTTTAGTAAACATGAAAAGTCTTTTTCATATTTTTTGAGTAAACATGGGAACTTTTTTGACTTGTAAAAATGTTTGTATAAGCATTCTGGTAACTATTTTCAGTTCTTTTCAGTTACTCTATTTTCATTCAAGCATTCTAGTAACTCTGTTAAATAATTATGGGAATTTGAATTTGTAAAAATGATGTGTAATATTCACCTTGTGTGTTTGTAACTGCTTGCACTTCACCTTGGTTGTTGTTAGCTGCTTGCACTTCACCTTGTGTTTTTGTACCTCCTTGCAATGATACAGTTTGGTTACGCACATCCATGCATATGTGTTTGTCACTATCCATCTCTGCAACTTGTAAGAAAGAGTTTTTTTTATAGGTAATTGCTAATTTTGTTTTATATTTTTGTATTTTAAAATATCCAGCAAGAAGGTGTTGTCCAAGGGAAATTGATCAAGATAGGTTTGTTTGTCCAAACAAAGTTGATCAAGGGTGGGAACATTCAAGCAATCTTTGTAGCAATGATGAAGTTTGGTTTCTGGGATGATCTGGTTCAAGATTCATGCTATGCATCTGGAACATGTTCCACTCTTTTCTCATATGATCTAGTTATCGAAATCTGCTAGAGTAGCACTATGGTGTGGAGCATGCTGTATTTGGCTACCAGAATCAGTAAGTTTTTGTTTGGCTGAATCATGTAACTATATTCTGGCTAGCAGAATTATACTATGACTACGAGATTCAGATTTTTTGCTGGGAGATTAGTCTGCTGAGATATAGAAGATGTGTTTCCAGATGAGTTCTGTGTGCATATCTCTAATCTGCTCTTTGAGATCTTGTTTTTCGAGTTCTTGCTCCAGTTCTTCTTCTCCTCCTTCTTCTTATCTCTTACAACCACTGGAGTAGATGGTCTGATCGAGATCTACTTTGTTGTCTTGAGGAAGAAGAAGGTCAGCTGTTAAAAGGGAGGCATGGCACGTGAGCTTTTGTCCTGTAGTATACTAGGTGGTCTCCAGTCGGGCAGAGATATTTTTGCTTGTCCATGAATTTTTTCGGCCCAATCGTGTTACGTGGACTTTTTCGTTACTGGGCCGTATTTTTGATGACGTGGACAGTTTTTGGCGGGAAGACCATGTGCTGCACTAGCCGACACGGTGCGCGGGACCACGCGCGGTTGGTCAAAGGACAGGGTCAACGTGCGCTGGTCCACAGGCTGGCAGCCGCCGCACGAATCTAGCTTTGTGCGGCGCCGCCGAGTAGCACAGTCCATCAATGAAATATCATTGAGAATCACGCTGCTTTTGAATAAAAAAAAATGGCCCAGATGGTGTTTTATGGTCTTTCAGTAAAAAACAACAGTTCTCTACTAGATCTGTGTATTAGATGCTAGAGAGAAATCTAGCTAGGGCTAACAATAAGGGATCTAGAAAGCTAAAATCCCTCTGGAAAAAAAATCTTTAGAAAAGAAACTGGCATAGTAGTATTTTTTTCTCCCATGGAGTGGCTAAAGTAGTATGGGGTACGTTGGGTTCTTACTTGGGGACTACATCTTGTCCAAGAAGCTTGTGACATAGTTTGGCATGGTTCAATGCTTTCTTCTGTGGAGACGGGAAATATTATATGTTGTTAACTGATGTTGTGTGAGATCACATTTGACAAATTTGTTTTGATGTCACGTACGGTGATCACGTTCACTGTATGTTCTTTTATCCTGTACTGGGCATGTATATTTGGACCAGAGGATGCGAAGGCCGAATTTGGGAGCACGAGAGATGATGAAGAAGGCGATGGAACTGTCAAGGGTCGTTCAGCAAGCTCCTCAGGCGTCTGCAACCTTGGAATTGAAGGGCCATAGTTTCTGTTGGAGGTCTTTTGTTCTTTAGCTTGAATGGTTTTGTATTGTATGTCTAGAATTTCTATGAACTGTTGTGTCTAGTGCGAATAAGTTTTGCCCCATGTTGCATATTTAATGCCGAATATGTATCAGTGGGTTTCCTATCTGTGCAAGGGCACTGTCTTTTCTCAATTCATTTCCGTGTATTCTTTTTAATTTTTGGATAAGGACTATGTATTTTCGTTATGCAAATAATGGAAAGGAGAGTAGTCTGTTTGGAAAATGAATATTATGAGATGTCTTTGCAACCTTTCTGCATGTGTCTTTTGCTCATGTTATTATTTTTTCTTTTATTGTACTTGCTCTCAATCTCAGAACATGGGGTGTTGAGGGGCTCACCGACTCTACCCACCTCCTGGACCCATGCTAACTAAACCAATCCAGCTCATATATACAATCTTGTGCTCTTGCCTGCGTAGGCTGGTTATTCTTCTTATGTGGTTTGAAGTTCATTATCTTCCCACTGCTATTTTAATCTCGATATATAGGAGTTGTTGAGGGCAGGGGTCTAAACCTCCTTTTCGAAAAAAATAGAAGTTTGTTAATCGAACACAACGCAACAGTGAGAGACGATGAGTGAAAATAATAAGCTCGTGTTTGTCGATGAGTGTGTATGTGCTAGCTGTCATGAAACTCAATTGTTAGTCAACTTTGAGCATGGAGGGCATCAGGAGGAGTTATCTTAGCCAACCCATCATAGTGGCTAGCATCTGATGTCGATCTAGGCCAGGGTTGGGCTTAATGTATGCAAAAGACTATCAAGTGCTTTCAGCATTTAGGATGACTAGTTGAATGCCCGTGCGTTGCTATGGTCCTCAATTTATTTCATGTACATCAAAAATCACAATGATATGGAGGTCATCAAAACTTAGTAAAACCAAAAGCTTAAAAATCCGAGAAAATTTAGATATCAGCAAGTTCAAATGGATTTTATTTTTAAATGATTTTCTTTATTTTTTACTCTCATGGTTCGCTTAGGGATTTTGCATTAATGAGATAATTTATTTTGAGGAACTGTGATATCTACCTTTTCTTTATTGGTTTTCTCATTATTTTCGCTTGCTTTGGTACCCATGTTCTCTAATCTACCAATGTGCCCTATACATAAATGCCAAGTTGCTCAAAACTATTTCAACAGTTTAAAAAATACATGATAAAGGCTAGATGGTCAAATCCATAATTTGGTTTAAGTGTTGATTGACCAAACAAGCACCGATTATTTCCTAGAATTTGTGACAAACTTTTTTCCCTTTCACTTTTTCGTTCAATATGCAGTTCATATAAGATAAGTACAACTGAATCGTATCAAAGAAATAGTCAAATAACTTGAAACCTCACCGCTAGAAGTTGAAACAAATGGATATCACTTACATATATCACATGCTACAAATAAATAAAAGTCAAAACAAAAATGTGAGATGTCAGGTATTTTGTTGAACCAAACTAATATGTTCTTTCATGGGATATATACGGCGTGACTTAGACTCCCCGAGTATGTTCAGAAACCGAAAGCAGTAGGCACTATTTTCCTCTCCTTTTATTTTTATGGAGCATAGCATGTAATATCATTAACCACGCTCCAAGAGAATGTTAGACCAAGAGCAGCATATAGTCACATGCACTCTCACCAATGTAGAAAATGTGGACAGTCTTGAGAAAATATGTCTTGTATTGCTAGTGTTTCATTGTTCAAGCTATTCACCCCATTTCTACATACTACACATCTACAAATGGAGTCTAGTTTCAATTTTCAATTTTGGAGTCAAGACTGACGATGGGAGACATTACTAAGAGTGGGGGTGTATAATTTTATCGAATATTTCACCACCAGCGATGAATTTCAAGATTTAAATATCTTGTTTCAGCTTTCCAAAACCTACACATACAGTGGCCTCTAATGACACTACTATTACTTAAAAAGAAAAATAATATTAAATATTAGCAATACCAACATCGATCAGAAAGAAGTAGATAGTCCCTTGTGTAACCTGACAACATTAGGGTGCCTAAAAAGGTTGATTATGGACATGTCTACTATGTCAACATGAAAGTAGTGCTCCCCAAATTAACTTAAAGCAGATGTACGCCGGAGTGATCATTATTTATCTCGAGGAGTAACTGGTGGCTGGTGGCGGCGCAGACCATGTTGTCCGGATGAGATCAAACAGGGAACTGCCGCGAGCACGCAATCCTATGAGAAGGAAGACGATCGAAGATGGAGGGACATCGTGCACACGTGTCTAGTGTTCAACTCCGGCCATGGACATGGATTTGTTCTTCGTTTTGGAGCTTCTCATATCGTCTGCCACCTTGGGATCATCCTGCAGCACTATCGCTATATCACTCCGTGTAGAAATCTAGAAAGACAAGAAAACAACGATGTCGTTCCTTTGGGGTACACAGAGGCCCAATCAACGGCATAGTCCCCGCCATCGTGTCCAACATCAACAGGATCTTCGACAGCGTCACCGTCCTGGTACCCCTCTCCGACCTCAACTACCTGTTTTGGCTATTTCATCATGTGTGACCCGGCCAATGTCCGCCACATCTTTACATCTAACTTTGAGAACTACACCAAAGGCGACGTGTTCGCGAAGATGTTAGACATCCTCGGTGGTGGCATCTTCAACTCCGACGGTGAGAAGTGGCGCCGCTAGAGGACAAACACCTAGATGCTCATGAGCACCTCGCGGTATCGCGTCTTCGTGGAGCTGTCCAGCCTCGAGAAGGCGGAGAAGAGCGTACTCCCATTCCTGGCCCACGCCACCACTATCGTCGGCACCTTCGTGGAGCGGTCCAACCTCGGAAAAAAAAAACCATCGTCGGCGCCACCTGTGACATGCATGACGTGTACATGCGATGGTACTTTGACACGACATCCAACCTGGTGTACGGCGTCGATCACGGCTTCCTAGCCATCGGCTCTCCGATATGAGAAGAGGGTGTGCCACATTTGAGGAGATGGCCGGTCGAGAGCAGCGATTATTCCAAAGAGAAAGGAAATAAATCAGATACCTACTACTTGGCAAGCGTGATGTCATTTGATGTTGTCCTTTATTTCGAGGGAGATTTGATTTGTTCTTTAATCAACGCTATTGGGAAGAGAGAGAGAGGAGAAAGGAAATAAATCACGTAATATTTGGCAAAGTGTGATTTGATTTGGTACGGTCATTAATTAGCTCAAATGAGGGAAGAGAGGATGTCTAACGTGAAAAGCAATCAAACGGTGAGGGTGCATGTTGGATTATTGAACGGATAAGATGCTTTAAATCTCCTTCACCAAACATGTTGTACGACCTACGACCAATTTAAATATAATAGTATACTAGGTGAATGCCCGTGCGTTGCCACGGTCTCTCTAATTTATTTTTTCATCACATATATAAATATGATGCATGTGCGTTGCCACGACAAAGGATGATAACATATGGGTCATCTGCATGGATCCTTTGGGTAGTGCGAAATGAAATTGTTCAACCATATTCAACAAGGTGAACACCTCAAAATTCACCAAATTGTCCGGTCTATAGTCTTGCAAGTCACTATTTTATGGCTCACTTTGTCCTAACCACCATCAACAGTCCCGCATGTCATCTTTTTCTCTCTCGCTGCTTTTTAGCCAACGTCAAACATGTCCCGGTCATTGCCAGAAGTTGCACGTTGTCTTTTTTCATTCAAAAAATAATTGTGGCATACACATATGAGTTATGACTGGAAGCTTGAACAACATATTAGCATTGGAATTATAATGCTTCTTATTGGACTCATCATTTCAAATATTGCAAAGACAGATATCGGGAGGACTCAAGATCGAGATAATAATCCATTAAAACTCAATGGTATATTTTTTCACGAGGATCCATATAGTAAAAGGTTTAGTATGTGGTCGGTGCCACATAAATTTCTTACCGCGCAGGAAAGCCAACCATACATACTCTTTGCATAGATGTGCAAATATTCTGAATGATACAAAGAATAAATGTATAGACACACATTTCCATAAAAACAGCGAATGTTACGCCTCTACCTTCTACTCTGTCGTCCTCTACCTCCCATCATCACTACATCGTGTACCCTTCTATATGAAACCCCTTTTTCTCTAAACAACATAACCAAAGGAATATCCGGAGCCACTACTGCTTCTATATGTATTTTTTTATTTTGATATAATAATAGTTATGACGTAAGAAGATCGCTCGCATTTGTTTAATTTGATGGAATATATGTTTATATTCATCGATTGGTGGGGCGAGTGCTACGTTCCTCTTTTCAATGAAAAAGATTGATGGTATATATAGCAGACTTATGATTTATGAGCGTAGCCTTCCACACATTATGAGAAATTCAAATCCTCCAACATTTGAACCTTGTATGAAAATGCTTGGGGAGAAATTTTTTAAGAACTACTCACTCGTATATCCAATTCTGGTAAAGCCAGGGAAAGTGAAAGGCTCCTAACCAACCTTTGCAAATACTTCCACAAATGGACCACCTATTTCTTCCCTTAACTCCTTAACCGATAACCATGGGCTCTTCTTCTCCATCGACGTAACTCTGTTGCCAAACAAACCACATCAGACAATTTATGATATCATGAATAAAGAGTGTTGCAGTGATCAGTATAAGCAATAATTGCTGCAAGGCCAACCATACTCAAATGATATTCACCCCAATACAAAATCTCTACAACAAAATTTCTACAAACTCTATGATCTCATGACACTACAAGAACGGTTGCTGCAGACTTAACCCATTTACATGAATGTAGTTGTTCCTACCTAAAAGATATTTATTTAGGTTTTTCTTTGTAAGTAATGTCTCACAAAGCTTCTGGATAACTTCTAGTGATGTAACCGAAGGAAGGAGAAACTGCAAACTGTCCAGAAGTTTCAAATGCCCTTCACCTGAAAATTTAACTCAAATGATTACCACTATAGTCAAAAACCAAACGATTTTATTAAGCTACTATCTATAGCTCTCAACATGTTTTTTGAGTGGAAAAATATGAAATATCTTTTTCGAAACCAGCAAAGTGTGATATGTGGTACCACCTCTTAGGTAAATTTTACATTTGAAAGAGAACCATAATGTTATCTGCAAAAAAAGAGAACCTTAATGAAGTGATCGTACAACTCTTACCAAATAATATGTGTGGTGATGCCAAGATTAACTTGACAAAGCTGACAAGAATACAAATGAAAATACTGGTGACCCAGTGCATCACATCGCCACCATTAACGGTGTCATAGAATAATATCATGATACACAACAAATTGAGGATCAAACATAAACTAATAAAATGTGTGATCATGGACCACTTGTAAATAAACTATGGTAGAGGGTAAGATGTAAAAAAGACATCCCAGAAGTAAATGTGTGGTCATGGACCGGATATTTGTATGATATTCAACGGCAAATAGTTGCAGCCAAAACTGGCACTCTCTTCACATGAACAATTAATATAAAATCTTTAAATTTAATGCCAGATTTGCTCTGTAATGATGGAAATAATGGAAAATGATGAAACGTATTTCTTATAGACATTTCATCAAGCTGCTGGTCTGCATCAACCTGGACATGGATGTTGACCTGCACCAAGAATGTCCCCACCGCCATGCCCGTTGTTCATCTCAACGCGTTGTTGCAACTGCTCTTTCTCGCCCGCCAGCAAAGATGCCATAATCATCATCAGTAATCTAATCATTGTCTTCAGCCTGTGGGATGCTGAACATGAGCACGAGAGAGAGAATCATAGAAATCAAACTTGTCCAAAAACAAGAAACGATACGCGCTAAGAAAGGAACCGATATAGAAATAAATAGAATGATGAGATCGAAGACTTTAGTACTTGTCGATCGTAGTGATCTTTGATCTGTCTGTGAACAAGGACCTATATTGACCTAACAAAGACGTCCATGGAGATCCACTGTCGACCACGCTAGCCAGCTGCAAGGACGTGCAGCGGCTGCCACTCCCGGCGGATGGCGACGTCGCTGCCTTTGAGGGCCCTATCGCATTATGCTTCGCGACAGGCTATGACAGAAACTGTGAGGCGAGGGCATGAGGATCCACTCCGGGGTCGTATGGTGGTGGTGAAGATCACCATCGCGTTTGTTGGTCTACCGATTTGCAACGGAACAAAATCAATCGAATCCCACCTGTTAGCGTGGAGCATTGAAGGAGAATCACGAAATAATCGGTAGCAAATTCTGGTGTAGTGTGCTCTCCTAGGAAATAATAGCGAAAATATTTGGCTACCTTAATTTTCTTTGCTTAGCGATTGGAGCGAGGAATTTAAAACATGGATTGATGCAAGGTGTGATTACCTTCCTTAAGATTCACATGTGAAATGATTCACGGGCCTGATTCATGGGGTTATTGGGTAGGAAAGATGGAAAGTTCCGATCTGTGATTGATTACTTGGCGATAACTCTACATGCATGAGCAGGGTGTACCAATAATCCCGATGAAACCATCTAATAGCGATTGGACGGACGTGATGAATGAGTTTTGTTTCTCTGGACGCTGGGCGTGACGTGAGTTTGCAGCGCGTGGCTTCAGGAGCTTCCATATTTGCAGCGATTGACTCCAGTACTCTATCTGGGAAAGAGAGCATACGTGGAAAGGAAAGATATTTGCAGCGCGACTTCAGTTAACTGAACAAGGAAAGATTATTATGGCTTGGCTTAGAGCATACGTGGAAAAATATTTGGTTGCCTTACAGACGTTAGATTTAACCGAACGGTCAGGATGTTTCCAATCTCCTCACCAAACGCGTTGTATGACGTACGACCAACTCGAATATAATAGTAAAGATATATATATGGAGATTACTAGATGCCCAGACGCGGTTGTGATTCTCTTCAGACAATGAATGTTTTAACATGGTTCTTTTAAAATCAGCTGACACCCGTGGTTTTTTTTTTAAAATCCTTCAGCATTTCGTTCTAATTATTGTTTATTTGTGAAGACGACCTTTTTTACTTGAGAGTTGACCCTGTACTCCCTGTAGGATGTCTAGCTTTGTCCAACCGGTGAAGATCACATATTGTCATGCGTCGCAAAAAGAAAAAGTCATCTCACAAGCCATCAGTATCTATGAATGATATTTTAGTAAACGTCCAGCTCACAGTGATTAGGATGGGATGCAGTTTTTCCAGAAAAAATGAAGTTAGTATAAGTGCTAAAGATTTCAAAAAGGCAAATTCGCATTAGAAAAGTCCATTAGGAAACGCCGCGCCAACTGTAACTAATCAACCAAACGACCGAGATGAGAAACCAGAAAGGCCACACCCACCGGAACTAAAACCTCTCTCTTCCCAAGGAGACGACGACCACCGAGGGTCGGGCGACCGATGCAGGCTGCAGCCATGGCTCCGGACGGAGACGCCGTCGAAGCGGCAGCCCCGGCGTCGTCGCTCATCTTCCTGGGAACGGGCTGCTCCGGGGCGCTCCCGGATGTAAGGTGCCTCATCCGGCCGTCCACGCCGCCGTGCGCCACCTGCTCCCAGGCCCTCACCCTCCCGCCGGGGCAGAACCCCAACTACAGGTGCGCTCGCTCACGCTTTAGGAGCCGCCCTTGGCTCATGAGAACCCTTTCTCTCACATGCCTCTGCTTCTCGCAAACTCACGCTCCAATCAGTCAGAAGCAAATCGGTTATATATATTTGGAACCACGGGACTCATCAACTAATTATCGGCTTGTAGCATCAGACCAAAAACAACCATAGATATACTGATTAAAGTATCCCAGAACCTTTTACAGTGGCCAGTATTTTCACTTAGAGCCTTTTCTGGGTACGGTGTCTTAAGACTTAACGACCTTCATAGATTCCATTTATCATTGGTGTCATGTATCTGCTGCGATATGAAATGTACAATTTTAAGGGGAAACCTTTACCAATTCTAGTGCGACTCACCTGATAGATTTTGCAACTAATTTTTATACCACAAATAGGAAAAAAGAAAACTGCTCTTAGCCGCAATTGAAGTTAACAAGTATAATGTGGCAATGGTGGTAATGGGCTACCATGATTCATCTTGTCTTAGCTAGTTTGTGTTTCTCTATCCAAACTGGCACTCCTTTTCAACATGATACAGTCGTTTTCAGGTGCAACACATCCCTCTTGATAGACTATTGCGACAACGATGGCACACACAAGTACATTCTAATTGATGTCGGCAAGACCTTTAGAGAACAAGTTCTCCGGTGGTTTGTTCACCACAAAGTTCCTTCCATTAACTCGGTGAGGTCTTCATGGTTGGCATTCTTTCAACTTAAGTTTCCAAAAATGATAAATGCATACTGAACGGTCCTTTGCGTGCAGATTATTCTGACTCATGAGCACGCGGATGCTGTCTTAGGTCTTGATGATGTTTGGCTCGTACACCCAAGAAACCATAAAAATGAGATTGATCAAGTTCCGGTTTTCCTCACACAATTCACAATGGAAAGGTAACCTTAGCTTCCTGAAAGGACTACCGTACGTCATACAAGTCATTATAGCGTATATCAGGCAAGGCATATCAGGTAACATTAGTTATTAACTTTACAGTGTTGGAGCAAGATTCCCATACTTGGTGGAACAGAAGGTGGAGGAAGGGGATGAAATGGCCAGAGTCGCTCAACTAAACTGGACGATAATTGAGTGTGACGTTGACAAACCATTTGTATCATCGGGGCTAAAGTTTGTGCCCTTGCCAGTATGATGCACATATGACTTCTATTGTGAAACGCTTGTTTGATCTTGCTACATTTCCATCCTGAATTCATGATGGTGATAGCTTCTCTTTTCAGGTCATGCACGGAGAGGATTATGTTTGTTTAGGCTTCCTATTTGGGAGGAAAGCCAGAGTTGCGTATTTGTCTGATGTCTCCAGAATTCTCCCTAGAACTGAGCATAGTACGATTATTCTATCGCCATCATTCTTCATCCAACTAATTTGAATCCTTTACCTTTTTATGAGTACCGTGGCAGCTTTTGGGGTATATTTGCATGAAAAATTGTTAAATCTTATTTGCAATATCGTATGATAGTTTATATAAGTTAAAGAATTAGGATGATATGTTTGGCAAGGAACAAAAGTGCAGATGAACTTTTCAAAGCAAACTAAAATAAATTATGAATGATTACAGGAAACACAACTTTGCACGTTGCAAGGATTGAGTGCTTTGAAGTTGTTAATGTCCAATAACATCTGTCATTCAAAGATGCTTTCAATAGTAGAGTTCTGTCATCATGTTTCTACATATTGATGGGTTGCACCGATGCAAACAATGATCCCATTTCCAAACATTTTAGCTATTATTTTTCCTTTTAAACCTTACAAGTCCTGATCGATTTGTTCCATTTCTTATTGGAGTGCATTCTGATGCAGAAATTTCAAAGTATGGTGCTGGACAACTTGACCTTCTTATACTAGAAACAAACCGGTTACATGGGGTGGTAAGTCTGTAGACTGCTGAAAACAGAATGTTAAATCTTTAATGCAAGCAAATCCATATGTCGTCGAATCTACTAATACGGTCTTTTGTGACATTTGAACAGGGGCATGCTCGCAGTAGCCATCTTACATTTACTGAGGTTAATATGGATTTAAATTTAATGTCTCTGGAAAAAAAATCAAGCTTCAAATTCTTAGGAATATCAGTTTGGTGTTTAAGACATGGTTCAGCCAAGAGCTATGGCCTAGAGCATATTGATAAAGCAAACCTATATAGCTTGAACCAGCAGTTGCATCTGTGCATGTCAAGATGTCATAATCAATTAGTTTTTGCAGAGGATATGCCCTATAGGCCTATATAGCACAAGTCAAACCAGAAATTACTACTAACACTTAATGCTAATGCTGACTGATTTTTGCAGACTCTTCATACTATCAAGAGGATATGCCCTAAGAGAGCTCTGCTGATTGGAATGAACCATGAGTTCGAACATCACAGAGAAAACCACGTTCTGGAAGAATGGTCGGGCAGGTTTGTTCTTGCTTAAACCTCTATATCAAATTTATTTTCTGTTGGCCCGATGTGTAACTCCTATGATAACAGAGAAGGAATACCAGTACAACTAGCCCATGATGGCCTGCGAATCTGCATTGATCTGTAATAAGGTAAGCACCGTAGGACCAAATATCAGTCCAATATTTCAGCAACATTGTTTTTGGGTATCTTTTAGAGGTTTCTATTTTATAGGTGTAGATTACTGCAAGACAACTCATACATCTTCGGGTGCGGCGAAGTGGCTCACCGGAGCATCTGGTCCCTAGAATGAACGGTAAATTTGGAAACGATACACGAAATGAAAGAGTATACGAAACAGTTTACACATGTACATACTTGAGTCATCAATATGCATGTTAGTTTCCATAGTATCACTTTTTGCGTCTCAGGAAAAGAATACAGTTTTCCAAAAGGCATTTTTAGAGCACATTTTTAGTGCGCAAGTATCTTTTGCTTCATGAAATTTTCACATGTATAAGAGATTTGGGCAATTGCATGTTTAATTATTTTGAGAATGCTTTTACATTTGAGGGACATACTTTTTCACTCTGGAGCGCCCTCGAATAATTTTGAGAATGATTTTACATTTGGGGAGCATACTTTTTCACTCTGGAACACCCTTGAATTATTTATGGATTTTCTTATATCAAATGAAATATAGCTGTACCCTTATTTGAATTTGATAATCACATTTTATACTATTTTTGCGTCGCTTCTCAACATTTGTCACAAATATCCATATGTATCGTTTGAGGAGAAAAACAGAACAATTTGCCACCACCGAATTAGCCAGGGCGACTGAAGAAGGAAGATTCACACAGTTGGCATGTTTCTTTCCTGTTTGTAAACGTTATTGTTTCAGTATTATCCTCTTGTTATACGCGCCAAATTAGCCAGGGCGACTGAAGTGACAATTTTCTAACAGATATACTAAACATAGTTCACAGGAGTCAGCAGTGGTTCTTAACACAAACTTGCAAAGATCGTTTATAATTCGAACACGTTGAATGGAACACTATCTGAAACGGATGACAATCCAGAACAGCAGGTGCCAGAATGCAATCACTAATACTAGTAGTGTGGCAGGTGTGCTTCGCCGCGCCGCCAATATCTGGTTTGTAAGGTAGGTTGATTGTGTCGATTTCTTCCTCGCTAATAAGTCCAGACAGAGTGATTAGTCTATTCGGTCATGATTTTCCTGGGCTTTATGAGTAAGACTTTAAACATTAGAAGAACAAAGGCACGGCAGGACGGCAGCAATATAGAAGAAATGATGTATACTTGCTTTTATTTTCGCATCTCAAGAGATTAAGCGCAGATCAAGAAAGTAACAAAGATATGATTGACATGCACTCTTTATCATACAGTTTCTTCGATCAGATCAGCCAGTCAGATCTGCTCGTTCCCCCTCGTCGCTCCCGTGGGCGACGGGAGGGAACCCTAGCCGCCACCGGCCCAGACCCCTCCCCCTGCTCCTCCCTCCCCTCGCCGCCGCCGGAGGGCGTCGCTGGGCAAAGCCCGGGCGCTGGCGGCGGCGGGGATTCCTCTCCCCCTCGCGCGGAAGCCTTGGCGCGGGCCGACGCGGCCGGTGAGGGCGGCGCGCTCGACGAGGGGCGCGGCGGCGCGGCTGCCTCAGCAGCGGCGTGGCGGCTTCGTGGCGTGGCGGCGACCCCGTGCTGGAGGCGGCGGCTGCCCTCGGGCGGCCACCAAGTCCGGCGGCGGGCGGCGCGGCCAAGCTGTAGGGGTGGCCAGCGACGGCGACGGCGCTGGGGATGGCGGCGACGGCGCTGGGGCAACGGCGACGGCGCTGGCGGCAGGTGGTGCTGGGCGGCCGGAGTTGACATCATGGCGGCGCGGGCTTGCTGGCTCGGATCTGGGCCCTTTGGGCCCGATCTGGGTTTGGCGGGCCCCGGCCGTCCTGCCCTCCAGCGCCTGGGTGCGGCCAGGCACCTCCTCCTTGTCCGTCCTTCTTGGCTCCGAGCGCATGTGCTGCTGCTCTGGCCGGGTTGGGCGGAACCCTACGCCATCTTGGCGTGGTGGCTCGTGGCGTCCGCGCGGCGCTGGTGACAAGGTGGACGATGCTGGGTGGCCGGCGATGCTCTCTGAGGTGGATGTGTGCAGTCCCGCAGTCCCGCAGCGACCCACCCCATGGTGGCACCTGCACCGCTTGCGGCTCAGTAGTGCCCCTCTTAGGCAGCCTGTCCCTTTGTGGGCATGGCTGCCCCCGACCTGGCGCGCTGGACGTGCTGCCGGCGGGTTGCGCTACCAAGGCTAGCGCTTTGAGAGAAAAGGGTCAGCGCAGGAGGTCTTGGCGAAGGATGATAGTGCCTGCAGTGGAGAGGAGCCATGCTCTGGGCGAAAGCCCTGCCTTTCGGGGCCGGCGACGCCTGAGGGCGCCGTTTTCCTCTTGTGGCGTCACCGAGGAGTTTCGGCACCTCCCTTGCCTAGGGTCTCATGTTTCGGGTGAAAACCTCAGATTTGGCTAGCCAAATCGGGCGACGACGGCGTCTTGGACGTCGTACCCTCCTTGGAGGCGTCGTCTTGGGAACTTGAGTTCGGGCCGTAGGTCTTCCTCGTGGATCTCAGCGCTGACCACATGGGAGGTGTCTGAGGTGTAGCGCGCCGCCTCCCCGATCGCGGTGGCTTGCGCGATGAGGATCTTCCTCGATCAGCGCGAGCACACCTCTGGACGAGCAGTGGTGGGCTGGCCTCTGTGTTTGTTGGCGGGCTGCTGAAGACTGCACGCTTGCACGTCTGTCGAGGTTGCCGGGAGCTAGCCGCTGCGCCGACGGCGTTCCTCGGATTTGGGTCGAGGCCGGAGCAGCAATGCTCCCAGCTGAGCCGTGGTGGGCTCGCGGGATTCAGGTGGTACGCGTCTTGGCTGCAGCTGGCAGGTTCTTGGTAATTTCGACGATGCGCGAGCAGTGCGACTTTCATCGGCAAGTGTTCTGTCTTGCGGAGGAGCTCACTCTGTAGTGTCCCGGAGGAGCACTCGACGGATTTCGGCCTTTTTGTCGTAGTCTAGTTTGAGTGTCGGGTGTGTACTGTGGGTGTTCGGCCTTTTCTTAGGCTTGTAATGTAAACTTCCTTTCTATCAATGAATCAAAACGCAAACCTTTTGCGTTTTCGCGAAAATCATACAGTTTCTTCCAACTATGGCAAACAGGATAAAGATTTTCACACAATAAGCAAAACTAGCTCCTCAAAATTAAAGCATGTGGTCCAATATACATCGCCTGATCTTCCTTGCATCAAGAAGATTTACAGCATATACTCAAAATCAATGCATAAGTAGTTCATATTATCGCACGTGTTATCGTCGTAGGCGGGTAGTTGATCAACCGAGAAACAAGCAATCGTAGCGTGATAACGATACCGAGAAACAAGCAATCGTAATGTGATAACGATACCAAGATTTGATAACGCAGTCGACGAACACTGCTGCACCGGCCGCCTTGGTCACCGGCATAAACCGCAAGCTTCCCTTGCAGGCATGCTGCTATCAAATCATCATAAGTTACAATGTGTGGCGCCCCCTCACATTACATAGGATGCCTAGGCTACTAGAGTCTTAACTCGAACACTACTTTCAACTTATGCACACCTAATATAACTCAGAGTTGGTTCCCCAGACACATCCAACCACCAAGTTCTTCAATGATGATGCTGTTCTTGATGGGCAGAGAGGTGGAGTGTGTGGCAGGCGTGAGTGATGGATGGCAGGAGGTAATGCCACGGCCCACGTCACCTGCTCGCCGTCCTGTCCAGGTTTGGCATGAGGGTAGATGTTTTCCCCTAGCTCCTAGTCACGTAGGCAAGTTGTGTGAATGAAATGTGAGTCGTCCATTAAGAAAGTAATACATTCCTATAACCAACTGGTATACTTGTTAACTACATGTTGAGTATAGATAACATAGCATCTTGCTTATAGCCAACTAATGGAGTTGCTCTTAGGGCAATCACAGTGCAGATATCGTATCTAATTTTGTCCAGCTCTTGCAGCAGTTTCGACATGTTTGCAGAGATTAGTGCAGATATCGTAGAGTATCTAATTTTGTCCAGCTCTTGCAGCAGTTTCGACATGTTTGTACTTTGTAGAGATTGGCTGACAGCGCGAGCCCACGCTGAGGCCTATTGGGCACGAAATTAATTTACCTCGGGGCTGCCCATCCTACCTCTCTGAAACAAAGTTAAATGAAATACTGTCTGAGCTCGGCTGACAATTCAGTCCAGCAGGTACCACAATGAGATCACTTCAATATTTGCACCCCACCGTAACAAAATCACTGCCTAGCAGATTAATAAACAATGAAACACCCACATTTCGCAGAAACATACAATGATGATTAGCATTCCAACCACAAAATTTTATCTCCGGAAGATACAAGAGAAGTCTACAATAAACTAGTAGAAAGATCAATAAATTATGCGCTTGATCTATGGAGCCTATCATGCAAAACGACAGCAATTTTACACAACAGGCAGAAATGAACACTCAAGGAGACTAGCATAAGATTTTTGTGCTTCAATCCTGGTCCAGATCGAAGGCAACGGTTTCTTCTGTGACATCCACCAACTCCTCCGCCTCAATCTCCTTAATTTCCGTCTCTTCTTCCTTGTCGCTATCCTCCCCACCCCTCAGTTCCATCCTGTATGATCGCTCCTCCTCGTGCAGCTGCTTCCACTTAGCAAGCCATCCTTCCCAATCCTCTTGCAGCTGCATCCGTCTCTTACGCTCCGCCTCGTCCACCTGGTTGTGCACGTCCTGATCCTCTTGTTCATACTTCTTGCTGTACCTCTTGAGGTTCTTTGCGATTTCATCCTCCTTCTCAGGAGTAAGTAGTGACGGTGGCCTTGGGCGCCATTGGAACTGTACCATCATGTAAAACGCAACACATTACTACAGGAGGATGCACCAATACATGGATTTAAAGAATAAAGGATGGAAGCTCTACCTGATAGAAGTGATCCTTTGAGATCTTGTAAATTTGCTTGCCATTGAATGACCAGATTACAAAACCATTTTCCATCTCATGAACTGAGGTAACTGCAGTTGCAAGAAATCTGTACAAGCAAATCGCAAAACCATTTTAGTTCTATTAAATTAGAAGAAAACCAATAAAAGGTAAACAAATCATTTTTTAGTTTTCACCAATAATTCGAACTTCACTAATAAATCCCATTAACTGTTCAGTATTGGTGTATTATTGTACACTTGATTCTGTAAGCTTCCCCAGGTAGTGAAGCCAACAAATCCTTCATAAAGTTATAAGCTCACCTTCCAGTAGGGTCCCACATGATGTCAGTCGCCATGAAATGCTCTCCTGTAGCCATGGTCTCAAGATCATCAACGTTGAAGAACTCCAGCTGGCCATTAAAACCCTTCAGGCCAGCAAGAACAATGAAACGCCCAGCAGGAGACCAGAACAATGAATTGGCCTGCTTTCCCTTGAGTGTGGCGAGCTTTGCCACACGGCTAACGCTAACACCGTCTTTGACTGTGCGCATAGCGTAGAAACTTATATCAGGCTTAGGTCCATCACCGTGAATAACAGCAAAGCGGTGACCTCTGGGCTCCCATGCAAAGGCAATTATCTTGTCATTCTTGTTTTCCAGTTCAAATACCTCAATTGGGATATCTCGTTCCTTGATTCTGAACAACTCAAACCCAGTGTAAATACTCTTCTTTGTTTTTGTATACCTATCTACCTGAACAGCCAGATATTCTCCATTGTTCTGCCAATACATCTTGCAATCGCTAACACTGAACAGGTTTTTCTGCCGTATCTCCTCTTTGCCAGGCATTTGAAAAAGGCTCACCTTTCAACACAACGCACATATTTTAGCACTCGGTACTAGTAGAATAAACATCTTAAATGAAATATCTGCAGCAATTTGTACTTACCCTGGCAGGCTGATTTCCACCACCCAATTCAGGCACAAACAGGGATATAATAGGATCAGTGGGCGACCAACTGAAGTCCACCACATTTTCTACCTTCAAAGATTTCTTATCCAGAAGAGAAAACGTCTCGGTCTCATAGACAGATATAACATTCTTCCCAAGTCTAGCAAAATATTTATCATCTTTTCCACCGCCCCACCTTAAAAACACACAGAAATTATAGTAAGCTTCCAACCATGACAACCTGCTGAATTGTGCATTAACTAAAAAGTGGAACAGCAGTGTTTTCTCACCTGAAGACAGGCCATGAGACACCAGAAACACCCATACTGCCACCGGAAGTGAACTCATCAGCACTTCCCTTGAAGTCCCGCATTACTTTTCCAGTCCTTACATCAAATATATTTAACAAAACCCTCTACAAGTAAAACAATGGAAGTAATATAAGCGACAAGAAATGAACAGAAAAATAAACATATGGTATTCTCTTACATGTGTATCTCGAGGGTTGCTGGGCTCTTGGCTGCTATATGTGATCAAATATTTCTCACCAGGAGAGAAATCAATCAATTTCACCTGCCACACATGAACTGTCAGCAAACATAACATTAGCTGTTGCATTTAACATAGTGGGACCCCAACCAGTACCTGTGGATGAGCAAACCGCATTAGACGAACGAACTTATCGTCACCACCCCACACCTGTGCGCCCTGCCTATGCACTGTAGCCAAGTGTGTTCCAAGAGGGGACCATTGAATGTAACTATCCGTCCAGTACTGGCAAACAAAACAATTGATGAAAATCAGTTAGTTTATTTCCCAAAACCTCAAGCAAGTATAGTAAATATAAAGCAACAAGAATTACCTGCTTTTGGTACACGAGCTCAGGAATCAACCGCCTGGCATCGTTCCAGTAGACTTCCGTGAATGTACCAGCACGGATCACAAACTGATCTCTGGCCTTATCATCGGTTAGCCACTTCAGCAGATTTTCCTGTAGTACACACAGACGCAACAGTCATTGCATGAAAAGACAAGTTATGGCAAAAAAGTTACGGATGAAAACAAAGAAACCATAGGGGGTAGGGGTAGAAAGGAAACAAACTTACTCCAGGAGTGTATGGCTTGATTTCAGCAGGTGCCCATTCATCAGGGACCTTCATGTACTTCTCGAAGTCATCGAACATATTAACAGCAAATATGTGAGACTTGTCAAGTTTGTACCCATTTGTTTTTTCCCTAGCAACTTCGGCTTCCTGGCACATTGTCAAATAATCCTCTTTCAATCAGCCAAGGGTAATACAAATAATTTGACAGAACATAATACAATTAGTCAGCTAAAATAGAGCTAAAGTTATCCAATGGCACAGAAACACATGACTATAATTATCATTAAAAAAATTGTAGTACAGGAAAGTAGTGTTGTTCCCCCTGTTCTACCCAAACTCTTATCTAAATCATACAGGTTGTTGATTTTTTAGGAGATCAGTTCAGAATGGTGTTCAATTAAATCAGGTCACTACACACAATAACGTACTATAATCCAGCAAAGACTGAAAGTAATAAAGCATCTTTCTCCAGAAAAATCCCAATTTTTACCAATCAGTATTAAGCAATTGAAGTGCCACCAAGTAAATTAAATATTATTACACACCAGTAAAGTCTAGAACAGCTAGGTGTTGGGTTTTCAAGCATAAGTTAGCAGAACTTGGGCTTAACTTAACAAGCCAACAACATCTATGTAGGCAAGCACAAGCCAATAAATAGCTTGTCGTACAAGACTTCACAGCATATATAGTCAAAAGGTGCACGTGGTGCATGGCAGCGTTACAAAACAATGGAAGTATCCAAACATTAATCAGGGTAGTGTTCAAATGGAATAAGGAACACCTTTTCTATAGAAGGAACACATATGACTTGCAAAAGTGAAAAAACAAACCATTGCCTCACTATATCATGCAGCTAAGAAAAATAAACGCAACTAACAAGAAGCAAAATACCTGGGGGGTATTATACTCGATGAAGCAGTAGCCGTACGTCTTCTGCGTCTCTGGGTGCGTGGGCATCCAAAGACCACCTTCCTTGATCACACCAATCTGACTATAGATCTTGCGTACAACATTTTCCAGCTTCTCATACTTCTCTGGGGGAACAACCGGAAGATTGTCCACGACAATAATGTTTGAGAAGCCCATTTCAAGTTCTGGAATGTCTTCATTTTGAAGTAAATCCTCATCGTCACTGCAAATTGTGATGGAATGACAACATAGATAACAAAATTAAGAGATATAGTTGAGCCAAGAAAAAAAACAATGGGTAACTGATGTGAAGATGCCCAGATTAACTTGTTGCACTCCTGGTGTAAAACAATCGAAAGCTCGGATATATAGGAGTTACTCTACAGTCAAACATGCTTAACCTTCGATGTAGTTATCCTAGCATTTAGCTGATTACACTGCACTCCACAAAATTAATGGCATATACAAATATTATGACCAGGAGAACATTAGCCTTACCAAAATTGCAAATATGCACAACTAAATAACACCAGTAGTAGCTAACTAAGAGTCTAAGACAGAACCAAGTTGGACATTTAACTGAACTCTTCTAGGAATATACAGACTCCGGTTAGATAGACTGTTTCGCAGCACATACAAATACATCGAGAAAACGCATCATGAGCACACATCGGTAGCACTACGCGGAGCAAGCAAGCATTCTATTAAAAACTACCCACCAACAGAATCCACCGAACCACAACACATCTAACAACCCTAGAACAGGGGCTTGCATCCCGACGAAACAAAAATGCGTTGAGCCAGAGGTGGACGGATCTGGGAGCAGGGAAAGGGCGCGCGAGACGGTGGGTACCTGAGGATGCCGAAGTCCTCGCCGGGCGGGAGGGTGATGGAGTCGAGATCGACGGCGTCGAGGTCGACCCCCAGCTCCGCCGCGCGCGCGTGGATGGCTTCCATCGAGGTTGCCAGCTCCATGTTCAGTTAGATGCGCCGTAGATCCTCGGTGAGAGCGAGGGTGGGAGGCGCCCGCAGGGAAGCGGCGGCGGCGGCGGCGGCGGCGAGGATGCGGGGGGCGGCGAGAGGCGGCGGCGAGGCGGTGGGTTGGGAGCTAGGGTTTTGGATTCGGTGCGATGGGTCAGAGAGAGTTATCGGAGGCTCTGTGGACTTGCACTTCCGGGTTGAACCTTATCGGGCTTTAAGCTGGGCCGATGTACACAATTGCAGGCAAGTCGAGCAAATGGGCTTTTAGTTGTTTGTACTTAGGACCATGAGATGTGGGTGCCTGTCAGCCTGGGCGGCCAGCCTGCCATTACATGCAAGAGTGATTTGTGAAATGTGAATCGAGAAAAAAGAGAAAAAGATTCTGAAGAAAAAAAAACACAAAAGAAAAAGGACTGAAATGTGTCTATCTACTGAAGAGAAAACAGTGAAATGTGTAAACTTGCCGATGAGGTGCAATCTACTCCACGGACCAAAACCTGCTCCAGGAGCTTGCTAAAGGGGTATGTATATGGTCCTTTGTATGTTTCCCCTCCTAGCGAGTTCATGTGCCATTTCAGTCCACCATGGTGTATTTTGATTACGTGAAGATGGGATCAATTCAGCGGGATCCGATGATCTGGGTGGTGTATGATGCTACTAATGTCGCAAGGTTGGCAACAAGAGTAGTTAGTGTTGTGAGCTAGCCAACGACATACTCATCTGGTGAGGAGGAAGAGGAATGATATCAGGGTAGAAGAGCAGTGGAGGTGTGTGATATCGAGTTAGGGGATTGGAGGGGTTGTGTATGTGGGAGTTTTCTTTCTTCACAGCATTACCTAAGGGGAGGACCCTATGCTAAAATTTTATAAAATTAACAAGAAACGTTTACTTAAGGGACAAACTCCAAAATGGAGCAAATTTGGAATAATATTCACCAAGCATGTCAATCCCTCTCTAAGCCAAGCTATCACACGTATTTTTCCGTTGCCAAACATTGACAATAATTTCATTCACCTTGGCCATCCTCCCATTCTACCGGGTAAAGATAGAGCTTCAGCCTACAACTTCGTCTTTGAAAAAAGCAAATCTAAGATTAACACCTATAAGGCTGACAAACTTTCTCATGTTGCTAGACTTGCTCTTATCATATCGATCTTTGCTTCTATTCCAGTATATTACATGTTCAATGTTCTCTTCTCCAAAAAATTCATTGCCAAACTCACGACTATTATTCGAAACTTTTGGTGGACTAGAGTTAGAGAAGAGGCAAATTCAAAAGTCATGTGCTTAAAAGCTTGGAAAGATATTTGCACCCCAAAAAATGAAGGAGGACTAGGTATCAGAAATCTAATGAACTAAGCCCTCATTCTCATGGCTGCTTCGTGAATTGCTGATCGTCCAACATACTTTCTTCATGATGTGCTAAAATCTAAATATTTCCCTAACTTTTACATTTGGGGAACAAATTAAAATACTCCTAAATCGGCTTCTTGTGCCTCCATCATTGAAGTTCTTCCCATCCTCAAGGCCCATTCCTTCTATCAAATCACACAAGGACAAATTTCAGTCTGGAGCACCCCATGGTGCAAAGATTGGACTCACATATATGATTTGCTCATTATCCAACCCGACAATTTATCCTATCCAGCCCAAGTGAGAGATCTTTGGATCTCCAATCAGCAAACCTGGAATAATCAGCTTATAGATTCTCTTTTTTAGGTGCCTATGGCTACCACAATAAAAAATACTCTAATCATATGCTCACATGATGAAGATTTCCTTTGCTGGAAACTAACATCTACAGGTAAATGTAATACTAAAAGTGCACATCGTGCTTGCCTTCAAAACTTGCAGGAGTATAGAGAACCAAGGCCAAGACTAATACACAACCTTCCACCAAACAATTGTTGAACCGAATTTGGAAGAACGTGCATATAACCCCAACAGTCCAAGCATTTGGATGGAGATTACCTACAAAAAGACATGCTGACAGGTGCTCGATAGGTAAGTACAGCAAACACATTAGCAAACTGTGTTGCAGGTGTGGTATGGCAGAGAATGAAACACATTTATTCTTCGCTTGCAGATTCACTAGAGCAGCCTGGTTTGGTAAGCCATGGTATATTAGAACTGATTTATTAGTTATAAACACAGACTCCCTTACTCAGCTGCTTCTTATACTGTTAAACATGAACCATCCACATCCACATGCCAATCTTTCTAATATTTTAACTTTTCTGTGGTGTATATAGAAATCTCGAAAACAACTGCTTGTTTAACAGGAAAGAGGGTCATCCAGGACAGATTCATCACATGGCCAGTGTAATAAACCAAAACTTGGAGATGTTGTATGTTTTACAGGCCCCCACTGGCCGAATGCAGTCAAATAGCTTGACGGACTCGTCTACGCAGGATCACCACCAAGGCAGACAACTAGGAATTAGACAGGGAAGTCAAGTGAGCACATCGCGTATTAAGTACGGAGAAACGATCAAATCTGAGCTTGTAGTCCACGAAAGCAAGATCTTTTCGGATGCAGCATGGAAGACATTAAAAGTCCCATGGGAAGGTGTAAGAGCAACTCTAGGTCTAGGAGTATACAGTCAGATTCAGCAAGACCAGGAGGCTACGATTGTCCTCATTAAAGCGTATGCTGAGGTGGCTACATCATTGTTGCATGCGGAAGCTTTGGGGCTTCTCGATCCTTGCAGTGAATACCGCAGACCTTATTCAGCTCAATAGTTTACCTTCCTCTCAGACAACCTGGCATTGGCACGAGCAGCAGCAGCGACCAAAACAACAAATCTACAGGTTCCATGGGAAATGAGGCATTACATTGCACAATACAAGCAAGTATCTCAGAGGCTGCAATCGAAGATCTAGGGCGCGTTTGGTAGCCTGCATTGATTTCTTGCACCACTACGCCAGCGAGATGGGCCTCCCTGCGCGGCGCGAACGGGCCATGGGCCATGAAAGGGGCGGGTCATTTGGTAGCCTGAACGGCCTTTTCGGCGACGGAGAGGGAAGCCAGGCCTATTGTTTGGTTGCCGATTTCCACTACTTCCTTCCCTGGTCGTGCAGCCCACCGCATGTTTGGTTGCAGATAGTTGCGTGATGTGGTAACCCCTTCACTTAGAGTGGTGAGGTTACCTAGTACTGAATAACAACACACATCATATTCAGTTTATCACAAAAGGTGCTGGTAATACACAACAACTACTTAGTGGGCGATGCATCACGAGCGAAGCAACTAACACTTCATGATGCATCACAGTTTCATCACACGAGGGGTTATCATATACCACCTCGAACAAGTTCATCACTACAGACCAGAGATCAGGTTGTACCAAGTCCTAGATAATGTAGGGATACGAGATCACTTCCCAAAATCAGCAGATCATGACGAAGGAAGCAGAAGCACTAAGCAGGAAACTGGTTGCGGAACCAGATCCTAAGCCAGGTCCTCCTCTGCGGTGGCTGCAGGCCTGCAGCTTACGGTACTCGGCACTCTACTTTGTTGTCTGCAATGAAGTCGATAGCCCTGACCAGTAAGTTAGGCTGGAACAGCTGCGTCTTGCACACAAACCGGGGCATGAAGATCGTCTTCATCTGAGCGTAGTTCGTGATCGGGGTGCCGACGTATTGATGGTGCTTTGGGTAGCGCTACAATCCACAAGGAACAACTGAGTGCAGACGACATTCACATACTTTCAGATCTATGCAGGAACTCAATGAGGCTTCATACCTGATTGTACTCATCCGCCATCTCTTCATCACCGTCGTAGAAGCAGCAACCATCTTAACTCCAGTCGAGAATGCGATAGGATTTCATCTTCATAATGACGCTCCACTTCGTCCTGCAGTTTCTGATATGGTTGTAGAGCTGAAGAGTGGTGACATGTATGCCAGCGAATGCAAGAACATCCGCGGCTATCTTCTTCATCTGCTGCTACTTGAATCCCATGTTGAAACAGACGCCGCGATGGACGAGCTGAACCAACCGGTTCAGCACAAACTCTGATAGCTCAGGTTTCTAAATCATGGCAGGTTTGCTTGCAATCAGACATGATTGAGCATTCACAGTAGACGTAGATAAATCAGGAGAGCCCAAATGTATGATCGCCTACATGACAAACACTAGCAGATCAATGAACTACCACTAACATCCACATCTGTAAGCACTAGCAGATCAATGAGCTACGACCACTACCAGTACCACATCCGTAAGCACTAGCAGATAAGTAAGAGCGGCCCTACAGTCAAAGGAGCCACACGCAGCATCGAGGTCGGGGAAGCATGAGACCCTGGCGAAGATGGAGGCAGCACCACCGTCCTAGTGGAAGAGTCAACGGCGGCAACGATCCCAGTGGTAGAGTCAGATGCAACCTGGACAACCTCCACAACCTCGGCCGGCGATGAAGGAATATCCTACATTGGATTCGTTCAGACCCCCTTGTGTACCCAAACGATCTAGATCTGAAGCTAGGGTTTGCAGAACCTTACCACAACCAAAGTCATCCACGCATAGGAAGAAAACGATCATCCGCGGCCAGTAGCCGCCGCCGCAAGCCTCGCCGACCGTGCGGGTGAGGAAGAGCCGACCATGTCGCTAGATCGGGAAGGGTCGATGAGCTCGAAATGAGGAAAAATGGAGAATTTGGATTTGCCGGTGAGAGAGCCGCCCCTATATACGGTGGCGAAAATTCAAGCGCGTTTACCGAATTCATCCCGCCGATCACATAAAAAGGGATCTAAATGATGTTGCACATAACTGCGCCAATCAGTCAATCGGACATCGCTATCTGGGCTTATCTTCAACTGTTCTAATTCAGCTCATGTATATGGCCACTGCCCTATAGCTTTAACTCTCCAAAATCTCAACTTACAGGGTATTGTACTGCATGTCGTAAATTGTTTATGAGCTAAATAAAATTAGCGCCTTTGGCGCAAAAAAAAACATTTACAAAGCAACGAGGAAAACCAAAAAAAAATGCTACATTAAAACATTAATGTAAATCTATCTATTATATACTAAAAGCAAAATACGGATGTATAATAGAGCCACCACGTTAAGCCACACCATCTAAATCTAAATTATTTCAACATTAGGATATAAAATTAGTGGCTATGATTTAATGACAGATTTTTAATTACGTAACAGTGTAGTTTTGTTTGACACGTTAACTTACAAAGAGGAGATGTGTTTATAGTTTTGTTTTTAAAAGAGTGGATTATCCTATTTTTTGTGTGGAGCATATGGCGTAGAGATAGCTGACTCTAATCACGTATCTATAATTTTCCTTTTCAATGAGTGAACTCTCCTAAGTTTTTCCCAAGCACATAGCGTACACATAGCAGACTCTATTCAAGAAAAAAGAAAAAGAATTATACGCTACCTAGATATCCCCATTCAGAAATAGATCACCCGGTGCACGCAACACTAATTTATCATTTAGCCATGAAACGAAAAAAAAACTTACGCTACCTAGATAGCTTGACATGAATAGCTTAGACCATTCACCAAAAAATCGTATACTAGATAGAACGCTAAAACATGAATTTGTTTAAAATATTTTTATGTTTTCAAGTTATAATTAATACAGTGGCGTACTACCTCTGTCCAAAGAATAAAATGTGTCCAAGTTTTTTTAGATATTGATGTACATCTGTATCTAGAAAAGTTGATACACTTATTTTAGGATAGAAGGAGTATAAATAATTGATACGTAAACGAGTCTAGATATGTATGCATGCACGTGGTCAAGTATACATAAATAAACAAAGCACATGTATAGTTTTTATTCGAGTAGAAAACATAAAATAATAGGATATGTACATTCGAAAACTAGGTTTACCAAAACATCCCACGGGCTCAAATATTGTACTCTTTGAATATTAAATTCTTCGGCTGGAATATCATTTCTAGGAATATTTTGTGTGTCTTTTCTGTAATGTAGAGAAGTGAACTTAAGAGCACAAATCCCTCCAATCACTCATTAAATTAAGAAATCATGTATAAACCATGAGTTGAAGTTGCGATAACATGCAAATATTTTAAAACATAGATAAAAAATACTATAAGAAAATGGAAGATAATATAGAAGACTTGCGGTCATACATCTCTAAATTCGATCTGTAAATTTTCTTTTGACTACTGACATATAAACATGTTTCTAAATATTCTTAAAATAAAAAAGTTATTACTAAAATAGTGTTAATTTTTATTTATCTTGATTTGTTGTATCATATTGGTATAAAAAATAATGTTTAAAATTTTACCATGGAGACAGTTAAAGTGTAAATGTTTCATGTTTCCGAACTACATACATAATTATGAGGAAGAAATACATACATAGGTTGAAATTTAATTGTTTATTTTGCCTAAATATTAATGGAAATGTTTCTTGAAGAAAAATTAGCAATGTAAAGTAAACATCGGATATTGATCTTACAACAACACGTGTGTGTGTGGATGTTTTGACGGATGAAGCAATAATCATTAGCTCATAAATTAAGTTTGGTTTAAGTTGTTACTCGCATGTGTAATAATTTATTTTCCATAATACCTTCTATAGTGCTAGAGCAGGCATAACTTTATCTCAGCCACTTTTGACCCATTAAAGATGATGCCCTCGCTTTTACGAGAGCCACCGCGCTAGTTACATACTTAAAAAGTAAATTTTAGTTGATGGTGGTGAATAGATGGTGGGTGGACTGATGAACTTCTCCCCATTACTCTTGGAGGACCTTGTCACTGGCTATAAAAGATTCAGCACAGTGCACCTCTGCACATGTACAATTTCATGATAACAAGCAAGCATTTTTTTTTCCTAGTCGATAGCTGCCATTAAATTTTCTTTGAAGAACCAGTATTGTTCTTCAACTGTTGCTTCACGAACACGGTGGATCTGATGAGCTGGTTGGTGCTTAAACATATACATAGCAATGCTAAAACAGGAGCATTCTGTTAGAGTGCTTGGCCATTGAGAATGGGAGGCGTCAGGACCTTTGATTTAACTGCTGGAATTTGTTATGCACGAGAGGGTACCACGAACTTCTCTGTTGCGCTGCGCGCCCAACGATACATCACAAAGCTGGTCGCCAGGTGGACTATTGTGGCTTTTCTGGAAGACTTGAGGTTGGAGCGCTCATTGGGGCGCTTTCTCGCCATACATTGGCGGGCCAATAGCTGCCCAGTATCTGTTTCACCTCTGGCGACTGGTTCTTGTGTAACCTCCCATTACTGTACGAGGGAGCCTGCTTCGCTTGTGTGCAGATCACCCCCGTGTCCTTTTTATATCGAACTAGACCATGATAGCGCGCGTTGCCGCGCCCGTCACTTAAAAGATGTAATAGTAGGACTTCAAAAAAATAGAGAAAAATTTAGAAAGTAAATGGATATTATTAAGTTTGTTAGTTTCGAAGGAAATAACGTTACCATAGACCTGAAAAGAAACCAAAATAGACGGGAAGAGGAAAGCACAAATTGCATTCAAATATTGGTGAATAATTCCGTAAATAATGCAAAATCAAAGGACAATAGTGGTCAACCTTGAAGGGCAACTTACAAATTACCAAGTAGGAAAAAAGTTTCCGAAGACGTGCATTGAGAAAGAAAGACATCTCATTTAGAAAATAGGACAATTGCATGTACGTGCATTAGAAACACTAGTTGAATGCCCGTGCGTTGCTACGGAATAATAACCTTAAGTATGGAAATATTAATCAGATAATTATCATAATTCACATTGCTTATGATTTTTAATTTGTGATGGATGCGTCAAATTGTGTATTAAATTGATGGATGATTGTTCGAGCTCCACATATATACCTCTTTTCCCCTTATCAGATAGGTGTCATGCTTCCCATGCCATATTTGGGAAACTTATTCCATGCAAATTGTTAATGATATTTCAATATTTTTCTAGTATAAGAAAATGCTGCAATCTTAATGATAAGGTTCCTAAAACAAATAGGGGAGTCATTACTACCATTTCATGTTAAAAAAGCTAAAGAGATAAATATATGAACCTGTATAGTGCCCACCGGGGAAAAATATAGATGAGTGAACAGCCTACCCCTTTATGACAACGTTAGCAGCAGGACACGAGAAAATGGTACCCCCACTATTATCCATAATAAGTGTTGTATTTTAGTTCAAATTTAAACTAAAACAACTAAAACCATGACAGTTATGATGGAACGTAGAGAGTAGCAAATACTTGGGTTGTGATTAAATTTTACATGGAAAACTTTATACCAAGAAAATAGTTGTAGTAAGAAAGTATCTAGCCTAATAGAAAAAAGAGTAAATGTCTAATTTATTTTGGCATTCGAGAAAACAACACTCAAGGATCTAGTTACCTTGATCAACACAAAGATACAAATATATAATTCTTGCAGTAAAAGTGGTGGAACAAAACATCATTCATAGACATGGTTGGATCACCAAGAAATGCCCTCTTATTTAATTCAATCCATCTGTCAATTAGATCATTCTTTCATGTAAGACTCTTAAGATTTCGAGAGAAGTATATCATCATCACAATGCATTCCTAAAGACCATAAGACTATAAGAGTGCTTTGATGATTATTTATCTATATGGCTATCAGGACGAAGAAACATGCTGCCACAAATGAAAGTGTTGGCAAGGAGTTTATACTGACAGAAACTGCATGTATCAAAACATTCAGGCAAGAAACATGTTGCCTCTGTGAAAACATACTGGGGAAAACTGGTAACTCAAGTTAGACAACAACAAAACTATGAGTCCACACTGCCCAGAAAGGTGTCTCTGATTCCCACCATACATGAAGCCATGAATTACATGAGGAGTCTACAATGTGATACCACAAACTCAGGACAAGGATAACAGGCATGCTTCATAGTTCACATCTCAAAAGCTTGCACAACTCCGCAAGCATTAAGCTTGGTTGAGGAACTCCGCAGGCATCAGTTCCTTTCTCAAAGCTCCAGGGTATGCCTCTTTCAGTACCTTTACTCCAGGGTACTTAGCAGTTGTTACTTGACATCTTTTTTTTTTGAGTTTTCACCGGGGAGGCACAAAGGCTCCCACCTGAATGTATTTCTTTATTTCATCTGGTGATCGGGTGAAGTCCCGTTTGTTTTGGCAGCAGGGTACATGGGTTGAGAGGGAGACAACACCCAACGCAAAGAGGGTGAGCTCAGCTAGAAGAACAAATGAAAGAGAAATCACGGTTGCTCGGGAAGGACGTAGTTGAGCCGGAGATCGATGTCGACCCAGCATGCGCACACACCATAGGACGGCGGCGTCGCCGCAGCACTTACGGATCAGCGAGAACGAGGGAGTGCGGCCATTGAAAATGGTGCGAAGCTCAGGTTAGCCATTGATATATAAGCACTCTTGAGGGCCCTCATACCCCGGAAGAAAACCTTGATGAAATCAACCTCCCCAAGCTCTCCTCGATATTCTCTAATAGAGAATACCTTGATGCATGACTTGAAACATTTGGTGGGCCTGGCCGACTCGCACAACTTGAGATTTAGCCTGGAACTTCTGGCTTGATAATCACATTTTCCAGAATGCAAATAAAAAAATCATTTAACAGTTGAGAGAGGTTGAATCATGTTAAATGCTAGTAAACACATTGAAAATTAATAGCAAATGCAGTGTGTGAATGCTCAACCAATTTCTAGGCGGTGGTATGGCATGCAAATACTTCCATGCATAAATCTAGCCTAAACTAAGTAGCCTAGTAACAGAAACAAACGTGAGGTGGGCTCAGGATTATAACTCGTGTATAACAAATTAAGAAGAGGAACTGCATATTCGATCTGCGGTGTAGCTCCAACCTATGTACGCAACTAACCTAATATATTTTTTGAGAAAAAAATCACATGTCAGTAATAGCATCCACTTTGTAATTAGTTAATCAGACAAACAGACTGATACGATGCAGTACCCTATAATGTTACACATGTAATGTTACAAACCCCTGACCCCTTCTGTGTAAATAGCGTACTGGCATAGCATCACATATTGTACTAAGCAAAAAGGGTGACTGAATAGTGAATACATTTGTTGCTACATGGGGGAAGGAAGAAGATAGTTCATCGGAATCTTTGGTAGATTTCTTGACCCTGCTGATGAAGTGATATCTTGTTCTAATCCCTCCCCTCGCTAACTGCAGCAAAATGAAGAAGAGTGGTACGACCAGAAAACAGTCCACACAACTGTATCACTGAAATTGTAAATTACATCGACTGGGCATCTCTTTGCTTCAACTTGAAGGGATTCAGATACTAATAAATCTACTAAGATTCAATTCTTGCACACCATGTCCAATAAAAAAAACTGGTAAGCGCTACCGGCTGGGACCAACAACCAAGGATCTTAGGTCACCCGCTAGGTAGGGCATCCAAGTGGTTCCCCGGTTGCGTCACATCATTTAGAACTAAAATTATAACATTATATGACATTGGTTGTGAAATGTGCATCTGAGAAAATACAAGTTTGCCACCTTCTCAACTATAAACTGAAATGGAAATGAACATGTACTGAAACAGTTTGACAAAAATATCAGAGCATTTCATTATCTTTCTAGTTTTTACAATAAATATTTGTATTTACAGGTTTATATAAGTACTGACCAGTTGTATCATAATAACTCCATGAAGCCTCTGCAATCAAGGAAAGATCTTTGGCAACATATTCAGTGCCCAGTCTTACAGCAAATCTGTTAATTTTGGCAAAGTCATATCCTGAAAATCAACCCCATTAGACAGAAAGGGTATTCATGTAGCTAGGTAGTGTACAGCTTACATAAAGCACACGTAAGAAGAGAAAATTCATATATTAAAGATGCAAAAGTAGACTATGACTTTAGCGTACCTCACAAACACCAGTTTCATTTTGGAATTCGCAAGGAGTACCATGCAAGATATCTTGGAGAAAATAGACGCACCTAATATCCTGTAAGAACAAATTTGTAAAAATATAAAAAATCCACCGATACACTATAAGTATCCGCAACAGAAAGCAGCAAGCCATTAGGGCTAAATTATATCCTCCCTCTTGTGTCTAGATACATTCAAATTTGGACAAAGGTACGGCAAGTTTTGTGGGATGAATAAAATACTCCTGCCTGATAAAATTTGTAAGTAAAGCTATTTGGTTCGCTCATAGAAAGAAACTGCGACAACAAACTGCGCCAATTTAAATGCCCTGCTATGGTGAAACGTACGTATGCAAAAGGTAATCATGACAACAAACTGCGACAATTTAAATGCCCTGCTATGGTCTAGAGTCTGGTGTGTTAGCCTCCTGCTCGCCGCCGATAAATATGTTGCACCCAAATAGATTGCAGTACTGCACAGTATAGAACTCACTTTGCAATGCGCCAATGCATTTACTCATTCTTCAACCTTTGCTTTCAAGCCACTCATGATTAATTATTCCCCACCCCGTTTGACACTATTGAAGTAAAATAAGGACCATACTTACGAAAATCTTGGATGCTCAGGTATATAGATGTTTCTCTGGATCATCACCAATCGGGAAAAACAAGCATTACCTACACTGAAATCAACTGAATCTTTCATCTACCTGCAGCAAGCAACAAACATATAGTTACGATCATCCCCCTCGCCGGACGAAGAATGAGCGAGGGCTTCAGATGGAGAGGGCTGTGTAGGTCCTTGGTCACGGGAGGGGACCCAATCACCATGTATCCATCCTCCTCGTTGCCATCATTAGGCGCGGCAGCGTCAGGAGAGTGAGCGATTGGGGCTATGGAAGCGGAGGAGGAGCGTCCGTCAGCTGCTGCAGGGAAAGTGCATGGGGGCGGAACAGAGGGATGTAGAGGAGAAGATTGGATCGATTTGGGAGGAGGCGTGGGTCGCCGACTGGGTCGTGAGATTCGTGAGTGTCATAGACGGAAAGAAAATATTTCCTATTTAATTTGCATTGATTATAATTAAGCGGAGATAAAGGAAAAACAGGGCTAATTTATAGTGGGAAGTATAGATCGGACGGGTGAATTGTAAGCGGGAGGAATGACTTAGATTGCACGGTATTTTAATGCGGGAAGATTTTTGCCAAGTATTTTAATGCCTGCCGAATTGATTGATACCGTGCTTGATTGTTTCCTAATTAGATTGGGCGAAGCGAAGACCGTGCGATTAGATTGAACGGACATAATGCTTCCAATGACGACCATCAAATTGCGTTGAGTGTCAAACGACCAACTCCCATTTAATAGTAAAGATGATCTGCAAACATACTGTCTTATACATAGCAACTACAAATGTGCAATATCATTGAAAAGTATAATCCCTTACATGATGTAGAAGGATACATTCCTTGTTAAAATACATAAGGTGGACAAATCTTCATACAGAGTACAATGTGTTAAAGCTTGTTAAATAGGAAAAGAAACAATTATCTTGATTGTGCAAATGAACGAGAAAATATACGGAGACCACCATGAATAATACTTCACCTGATAAAATTGAACCGATACTTTTTAGCTATTTTCTGTGATACAATATGCTAAATTTTCCTCAATAAGCAAAGAAACAAGAACTGAACGAGAAAATATATGCAGAAATATTAATAGGGATTAAGTTGCTAAGGATGGTATTCCTTATGTAACTAAACCCATGAAATGCATACAAGACAAGAAGATTTCTACAATGTAGAATTATAGTGTAAATTCTATGGCCACTAATGGAAGCCTAATTGCCTTAACTTAAATAAGAAAAATCATCTACAAGTGGTGTTGACAAAATCTGAAGGAGATGATTGAGAAGATCGGACTAAACATCACGGTTTCTTAAACTTCCAAAAATTGCATACACCTCGTCGAGGCTTGCTCCCTGTAAATCTACCTGCCTCTTAGTCTCATTGGTACCTCACCTGCAAAAAAACATTAACAGTCCAACCTCCCAACATGGAATCTGAAAATAATAATATTAGTATGCAAAGGTGATTTTAGCGCAATCAGAACATATGATATAAGAAATTGCACAAAAAGTACAGTAAACAATGATCCAAAGTGGAGCAAAACTACACAAGTTCGAACCTGAAATGTAATATAAAGGGAGGGGTTAACAAAGACCTGACAAGGAATTGGCCAGAGGAATTTTGGGAAATCATCTTGCACCAATTTGTTGATACACGCCATGCACTATAAGGAAGTCTCGGGTTGAAGCAAGGTCATGCGTCAAACATATCAAGAAAAAACCCAACGTTAATGATAGACAAATAAGCAGGAGTGGAAGATAAGGAATCAGTTTGGTACACATGTACAACAAAGGCTGTGAGAAAACATGGGACTATATTAAGTCCAACAGCAAACAGGTGGTAAATCTCTGCACATATCAAATTGTGCTGAATGCCTGCAAAAAAATCATAGAGAAGATAGAGAGGCGACTTAAAGTTACAGAGGGAGATGCTAAACACGAGAGAGACACCTGATGTGGATAGAAGGTGAATGCCTGACTTCAGTGCAGGGGTCGTCCGGCCGGAGTTCACAACATCGATGCCAAGTTGCCAACCCACAAGTGAGTCTAAATCGACGAAGAAGGAAATCCAGGCATGGGAGAAGCGGTGAAAGGGGATGCAAGCCGCAGAGCATGGTGGCCATTGTAATTGTTCAGGGCGTTCCTAAAAAATGTTCAGGCGCACCATACCAATACATATAATTAGAACCAGCCTCCAATAATTCCCCAAGAAATTGACCGGATTAGGATGAACACTTAGAGTGATAGCACCTGAAAATTGAGAACGGAAATTAGAAAAATCACAAACAAAATAATAAATGGGGAGAAGGGGACTATCGCCCCCAAAATGTAGACAAAAGATGAACATAGCAACCAAGCCAACCATCCGTCCCAGGCGAGTGACGCGAGGGGCCAATCTTATATAGGCGAGAACGGAAACTGATGCTTTATTGCTCGCTGGCGGACCAGCTTCGCTCGCGATGCTTCAATGAATCGCCATGAGGAGCTCCGCATCAGCCGGGCGCGCTTATTGATCCGGGAACCCTTCTCCAGCAGGGAACGTCAACTGTGTACGATTGCTTAGTGGCAATGGGCTTAATGTGGAAAGAATAGAAAAGCGGCCAGGCCAGCATCAGCCCGTTTGAAGGTGTTAACGGCCCGATTAACCAGAGAAAGTTCTGGTCGATCTATACAGTAGCGGCCCTTATAACATTTAGCGGGCCTCTTTACGCGAATTACGTGAGAATCGATTCCAGTGACGCTTCGGCTCAACGTGAATATCTGTACCGTTTAGGTACACGATCGGACGGTTCAAGACGCAAATTCGCTGAGGAGGGGTCCTAGTAGTTCCATTTTACTGTTACTTAATTTACTAGAAAAAGGGCGCGCTTCGTGAGAGGGCGCGTAGCTTCGCTTCGCGCGCTGATAAGTGGCGCAGCCTGGTGCGTTTGAAGTCTCCCTTGGATCATCCCCAGCTTGACACGTGGCAGGCGCGGAGTAGGCCGCTGATTGGCTTTTCTCTTTTTTTCCGTAGATTCGAATACGAAAACTGAAATATCTTGCAAACCGAGTGTCCAAATAAAGTTTCGTTTTCATGGGCTATGTTAGTTGTGCCGAGATCTACAAAACGTGATCCCATCTTGATAGGTTTGGACAAAAAAAAATTTGGACTGCCTTTCATGTCTCAGTTGCACTGCCTTGGGCCGCTTTTGCACTGCACAGTGTCGTGCAGTGCACCGCCGTGTACTGCTTTGTTGTACCATGTTGCACTGCCTTGGATCCCTTTGCACCGTGCGGTGTCCTGGCAGTGCATCGCCCGTGCATTTGCTTTTTTGTACCACGGTGCACTGCCTTGAGTCGCTTTTGCACCGCGCGGTGTCCTGGCAGTGCACCAGCTGTGCACTGCCTTGTTGCACGACGTTGCACTGCCTTGGTCGCTTTTGCACTGCACAGTGTCGTGAAGTGCACCGTCGTGCACTGCTTTGTGCTATCATATTGCACTGCATTGGATCCCTTTGCACGGCGAGATATCCTGGCAGTGCATCGCCCGTGCATTTTCCTTTTTATACATGCTGCACTACCTTGAATCGTTTTTGAACCGCGCGGTGTCCTGGCAGTGCACCAACCGTGCACTGCCTTGTTGTACAGTGTTGCACTGCCTTGGTCGCTTTTTGCACCGCACAGTGTCGTGAAGTGCACCGCTGTGCACTGCTTTGTTGTACCATATTGCACTGCGTTGGATCCCTTTGCATCGCGCGGTGTCCTGGTAGTGCATCGTCCGTGCATTTGCTTTTTTGTACCACGTTGGACTGCCTTACACGTTTTTTGCACCGCGCGGTGTTCTGGCAGTGCATTGCTCGCGGTGCACTGTTTTTTTCTCCTTTTTAATGACGGGGTAGGTAGACGTGGATACCGTTTAAATGGGGGTAGTTGGACGCGGGGGAATGCAGTGCATACACGTGTCAAACGCGGAGCGGCCCAACGAGGCCCCGCGCGTGCCATCCCGCGCGGCGCGGAGCGCAGAGCGTGCGCACACCCTAGTCGCTCTCTTTTTATATCTTCATCCGGACAAACTTTTGTGTTCAAAAGTACAGTAAACAAAAGTCAACAAATTACATTAGTTCCTCTTTGACCAAAATTCTTATGACCTTTCACCTGAAGAAAAATCAGCAAACTACATTAGCTTCTATTTGTTTAAGGATGTGAGAAAGATATATAGGGCGTGTTTGGTAGCCTGGGCGCTCCTTGGCTCGCATCGTTTCAGTATTTATTGGGCCGTTTGGTTTCCTGGGCTCAGTCGCGTTCTTGCATAGCAAGGGTTTTAAAGCATCCCTGGAATAGGCCCCCGGAGAAACGCCCGGTTTGACACTTTCTCCAAGGCCAGGTCCTGGCGAGACGAAAATCGATAACACCGTTCGCGCGGGAGCTCCGCCTCGGCATAGCGGGAGAAGCAGAAATTCCAGCGGCGTTGCGCGGCAAAGGTAGAGGTAACCTCCCTCTTCGGTTACCCTCTCCATTACCCCTTCCCAAATTTTCCCTTCCCCCAATTTTCGCACCGGCGGCGGCAACCCATAGCTGGCTGCGTGCATCTACCTTCGGTCTCCGCCGCCGGACCAGAGTCCTCTTTTCAAGTCGCGGCGAAGTCTGCGCACATCTGCGACAGCTTTCGACCATATCCGTCATCCGCCATGACGAAGGTAAGAGGAAACTCCTGTAGTGTTAAATTAAAAAAAACTAGAATACATTTGAATTGAGATGAGTTGTGCATCAATTTTTTTCGATAATGAAAAAAGAATACATTGAGATGGGCCGTGCATTGTTTTGGCGTGTGCAATGTATATATACATTGTAAACATAGGAGAGAAAAGCAAAAAGCAAAAAAAAAAAAGGAAATGAACAACCATGCACCATCATGGACCAAAATATTACATTATATCAGCTCAATACGACGGGGAAATGTGCAAAGGAACGTATGTTCATCACTTTAGCAAGTTTGAGTACTAAATTTCAAGATCATTGGTTGTAGATGCATTTCACTCTGCACACGATGCAAAATTCTCCTCTCTTCTTCGCAATATGGGAGAAGCCGGGAAGATGGACTTCACTGTTGAGGGAAAAGAAGGCAACTGTGGTAGGAAATTCAGACGGTACTACCGACTGACTACAGACATATCATGTGCAGTAGTATTCCTCATCAGGAGCTAACTCTTGTGAAATGATCATACATATTCAGAACAGACTCCATCTTTCATTTTATATTTGTCACACAAAGAATTTAGTGGACCGAAAGCCTGGATGGGAGGACGAGAGCGCCAACATGACCCAACGAGAGCAAAACGCTGAAGAGCATGTTGAAATATTGGGCCCACTTTTAGTGGCCCAAATTAGATTTCAGTTTTCTCTATAAATCTCAAAGCCCACTTAGTGGCAGCTTTATGAGTTTGAGCCCAAGTTGGTGGCTCAGTGGCAAGAGGTGGAAAGTTTAGTCCCACATGGAAAGTTGGGAGGAAGTTAGACCACCTTATAAGGTGGGTTGTTCCAGAGACTGAATATATTGAACCTGCAGGCATGTGCTCCTGGCTTAAGTCATGATCCGATTGGTCCAGCGCGATGTGGTGTCCGGGTACACTGAATGGTATTCTTTCCCATCATCTCTACCATCTAAAAAGGAAGAACTTCCTCTGTTCCTCTGGTCATGCTTTCGTCAACCATATTTTTTAAGACAGTTTTGCCCTCCCACTGTTGGCCAGTCCTTGTTTTTTTTGCACACGATTGGGCCACGTCGCGCAATTTGATTGGAGGCGACCGGTCCTGGGTGAGACAAGCAACCCCGGCCAAACCCTATCCCTTCCCCGCCGCCTCGTTCTTCTCTTCCTCATGCCCCTCATCCCCGCCGGCCGCCGCCTCCTCCTCCTCGCCATCACGGATGTCTCACCAGCAGTAGCCGGCGGTCGACGGCGCCTCAATCCTTCTCCTCCTCTCCCCTCCGTCCCCCATCCCGACCTTCAACTCGCACAACTCTCCTCTTCCCCATTGCGTCCGCCGCATCGAGCCACCGCCGCTCGATCCGGTCGAGCGGGATGTAGAGGCGCGGTCGACTGCCATGCGGAAGGCGTGGGGGCGAGCAGATCTGCATCTTCGTCCAGCGGCTACGAGGAGTGCAGCTCGCCGGCAAAGCGCTCACGGCCGGACATCGACGGCGCTGCCCATGCTGCGGCAACCGTGAGTAAAGTTGAGGTGATTTTTATTACCTTGTCCTTTTTCCCATATTCTTTGCGGTTTCCATGGGGCTCATGCGATTGTGGTGCGTGCAGCCCGTGAGGAAGAGGATGAAGCAGAGATGTTGATGGAAAGGGAAAGATGAGCAGCTCAGGTACACCATTATGGCCCTGTCCCGCTCCTTTCTTTACAGGATCCCGAATTCGTGATAAACTTGCAATTTCCATGCAATGGGAGGAACAGACAATTTCCATGAACTTCATTTTCTGTATGTGGTGATAGGGCCTTGGTGGTCGCCATAGCTGCAGAATTTTTCACTCACACCTGGAATGTCCATCACCTGTTTGATCGATTTCTCATGAGAACATCATTAATTTGGTAATATTAAAAATTATGCTTGTGCAAGCTAGCTCAAATAAAATATTAAACCTAATATATATGTTCAAGTTGTTAGGACTAATCTTGACATTAGGCTATGAAGTGTACATTCTGCACATGGCGTGAGTACTAGATGTCACTGCACTTGTGCATGACTGATTAGTGTAGGTAATTAGTGCATGCATCAGTCTAGAGATTGTCCAGGTCGCATCGTGTTAGTCTGCCCAGGCCGCGTGAGGTGAAGGCTGCCAGCGGTGTGATGCCGCTTGCAGCTGGGCGCAGTGTGATGCCGCGAGAAGGCGACGGTGTGCGGCGCCGGCGGTGTGATACCGCTGGGTGCCAACGGAGACGGTGACGGCGAGATGCCGTTACAAGGAGAAGGCGGTGTGATACCGCTGAGAAGATACATGGCGGCATGAGGCCGTCACGAGGATTGGTCATAGGTGGCGTGTTCCCATCCATGGCGAAGAAGAGAAGGTGCTGGTCATCGGGGACGAGCAGACTCTTCTTTGAAGATCTATGAAGAAGTGAGAATCAAGATTAGGAGGTGATTGTTAGCTTTAATCTTGATTCATACATCTGCTTTGTTTATTTCGTTGTGCATTTAGCTAGCTAGTTGTGTTCTCCGTAGTAGTTTGTTGCCGGCAAGGTGTTACGTGTGACGCGTACGAAGCCGACGAAGTATCAGCGAGGCATGTTTGGCGAGATGCTGAGGCGCCGTGTGATGCGGCAAGCTTGGTGAGATGCTGATGGTGGCGTGAAGCTGCTGCATGCAAGTACTGAAGACTACACGGGAAGTAGCCGAGTGCTTCGGTGGACATTCAGTTAGCAGATAGTTTGCACGCGTGGAGTTGTTAGCTAGGTGATCAGTTAGCTGCATGTGTGTTGTTAGTGTTGGCCTGGTCGTGTGGGTCATAGAGGGATTCTAGGAGGAAGAAGTGGTCAGCTTAGTTAGTGCGTGAGTGGCATAAAAGTAGGATTAGTGGTTTGCTTCGGCAGGTGCATGTGTGCCTATTTAAGGCCTTGTAAAGCATGTTTATTGGTAATGAAAAAGAGAAAGATGTAGCCATTGTGGGAGTCAAGGGAGAGAGTCACGGCGAAGCTTTGTTTCTTCCTCTCTGACTAATGCGTGCGTGTGTAGTGTTCTTGAGAGAGATTGTGAGATTGTGAGGTAGAAGAAGAAGAGGGTCTGCGAGATGCAACCCCAACAATTGGTATCAGAGCCACAAAGATCTGTGGCGGCGGCGCGGCGCACTCCATGGGAGATGGAGGCCAGCTACGCGATGAGGCTGGTGGGGGCGCTATGCTGCTAGATGGGCATAGCGTGGTGATCGGCGTCGAGAAGGCGTCATCCACGTCAAGAGAAAGCCGCGGTGTGATGCTGCGGCGACAAGGCGATGGGCGGTGCGATGCCGCGCTGAAGCCAACAATGGTGGCGGCGGCGAACTCCATGCGAGGTGGAGGACGACGGCGCGAGGTGAAGGTCGCTGGCAGTGTGATGCCGCTAGCAGGCCAGGGTGGTGCGATGCTGCAAGAAGGAGCCGAGGTGTGATGCCTCCACGAGACGGCGGCGGCGGCGCGACGCTGCCGTGTGTCACCGGCGGTGGTGTGATGCTGCCACGAGGAGACGACGGTGCAATGCCGTCACGAGGCAGCGGTGGCGTGATGCCGCTGGGTGCCGGAAGCGACGGTGCGATGCCGTTGCTCGATGATGACGCCATGACGGCGTGATGCCATCATCTCGAGGAGAGTCGGCATGATGCCGGCAGAGGTGGTGAGATGCCATCGTCGTAATGAAGAGTTGGCGAGAAGCCAACAAAATGCTGCGAGGAGATGGAGTGGTGGCCGGCGCTGCGAGGGTGTCGTCCATGCAAGCTGGTGGGGTTTGGTGCTGCCAATGCGTCGTCCATGGCAAGTTGTTGCTGGTAATCTCCATGGGAAATCGGTGAGTTAGCATGTCAAGATTAGGGGGGGAAATGTTAGGACTAATCTTGACATTAGGCTATGAAGTGTACATTCTGCACATGGCGTGAGTACTAGATGTCACTGCACTTGTGCATGACTGATTAGTGTAGGTAATTAGTGCATGCATCAGTCTAGAGATTGTCCAGGTCGCATCGTGTTAGTCTGCCCAGGTCGTGTGACGGTGGACGGTATGGCCGAGTCATGTGCTCCTGGCGTGATTTCAGCAGGAGGATTTAGTCGTGCAGTTAGTGGTGCATGTAGGCACAAGAATAGGAACTTCAGATCGTCGCTTGTGGTGTGGCAGTAGTGGCGGCGTGGTACCGTGTGTGAGCCTATATAAGGCTGATGTAATCGTATGTTCACCAGTATGTAAAAAGAGAAAGATGTAGCCATTGTGGGAGTCAAGGGAGAGAGTCACGGCGAAGCTTTGTTTCTTCCTCTCTGACTAATGCGTGCGTGTGTAGTGTTCTTGAGAGAGATTGTGAGATTGTGAGGTAGAAGAAGAAGAGGGTCTGCGAGATGCAACCCCAACACAAGTAGATTGACGCTTCTATATATACTAATTTGTTGAATGCATATAGATTGGTTTTAAGTAAAACAACAAATGTAATCAGCGAGTGGATTGACATAAATAATTTCTTTTCTCAGTCAATTCTCATAGTAGTGGTACTCCATATATGAAAACTTCAGTCTCCTAATCGCACATACCATATTATCTGATGCGTTTCCAAGCCTACGATGCACCAGTTCAGAAGCAAACTCGGAACTCTACATGCAAGCAGCACGCATGGTCTCTGTGAGTTTTCAGACAACCTGTGGCTTATTTAGAGATCTTAATGTTGCTACTTCTATAGAAGGTTTATGGATTTTCTTATTGGGCAAGATTGTGTGAACATCTATATACCAAATTTTAACAAGTCTTAATACCACCCCCTGATTTGCACTCATTTGTGTCATTTGTTCGCTTAATTTCTGTACAGGGTATTGAGTTGGAGCACACTGCTGCTGCACTTAAATGTTCTATACAGTCAGTCAACTATGCAGCTTTCCATTTTATAATGTGAGCTTGGCATATATCACTGACATATTTTGTGGGTTTGATCACTGCTTTGACTGGAACCAATTTTGATTCTATTTATTTCTTGTAGGTTGTTGGACTGAATGAAGCAACAGATAGACACAAGAAGAAGATGTGCAGTACCTTTCATTTGATAGTGGTTTAATTTTTTTCCTCATGAGGCATGGAAACTTAGAACCTCTAAATTAATGTGGTGGTTTATGCTTTTGCAACACCTCTCTAATTTCCTATCATGCTAAAAAAATGCTATCTAGCAAAATAGTTAATGTTCTCTGATCATGATATCTCTACAATTCTACACATGAATATTCTTACAGAAGGCAATCTAATAGAAAAGCTGATACACATTGGAAGTAGTAGTCTGAAGGAACCAAAAGTTACCATTGGGCAAGAAAAGGTAGCCAGAGATTTAAGAGGTTCTTGACATGCCTGAAATATATGCGGGTACCAAAAGTATAAAGAACTTCTGATGACTGCTAGGAATTATCCTCGGCAAATTTTCCCCTTGTATAGATGGTGTGCCTTGTTCTTCGTTTCTAGGTTCCCAAGATGTTATATGAGCTTTTTTGTCCCTTGTAGCATGTCTCTTTCAAAGCCGCTGCTCCTTAAATTGATGAGAATTTGTAAACCATCATGCTGCACGCAAACCATTTCAATATAGTTGATTGATTCGTATTGTTACTTTAATTTATCAGTGTTCCATTGATAATTGCTAGCAGCACTATTCAAAATCAGCAGTCTTATGTAAAGGACAAGGAACCTATCACCCTAGGCAAGCTGGGTAAAATATAATATTCTTGTGCTATTCTCTGTGTTTTTTCCAATGATAATGGTTTGGGTTGACAAACTATATTTGTTCCTAGAAATGATTATTACTTGCAAGATCGGTCTGCATTAGCTGGAATTTATTCGTGCTAATGAAAGGGCGAATTTATTTTATCTTCATGAAGATGAATGCAGATTGAGCATGTTAAGCTACACTTTATTTTCTTAATAGACTAATGCAAACAATATTGTTTTGCGAAATTCAGTGTCTTCACCTGGAACGTTGATGACCATTGCCATTTGCATATATGGGGTATGTACCTACTTTGTCCGGAGATTTTTATTTAGCATTGGTAAACACTGACTTTTTCCCGCATTCTGCATTATCTGACATCACTATTCTCGTGCAGCCAAATGTGCTTTTCAGCCAAGTATGTGATGAAAACATACGATGATGCTTTTGTTTCTTGTACATGAGATACTTTCCTCCCTACCATCAAGTACATATCAGTCATGGACTGATGTATGGCCATGTCAATTCTGATTCCCAGCCCCATCAAGATCCGTATAGCAAGTGGTACATTACTTTAGAGGTAACATGTCTTGACCTCTTTTTTTTTATCTTATACGATTAGGAAAACATCTCGTTTTGGCACAGGGTAGTTCTCTATATTCTTGTGGCGGAAACTTGTCTTTAGTATCATTTTTCATTCGTCATGTAGAACTAGATGCTTAAGAAAATGTCTTTGCTGCTATCTATTCTCAATCATCTGATATCCTATTTCTGTATGTAGGAATGGCCCTAGGAGATACATAACTGGTTGAATCTTCTTGAGATTTGCACAAACTATATCTTTACTTAACAGGTTACGAAAATTGAAGGTAGGCTGAAAAGTGGATATTATACTCGCCATGGCTTTAGTTCTCTCAAGAATGACATTAGATTTATGTGCCGAGATGCACCGAGGTAAAGTTGCTCAGTCCAACTGAGTCAAGATTTTCTCACGTTTGATTTGCTACTATACAGATACAAAGGCCGGAGTGATTCAGGAGATATGAAGCAAATTGCCGTGAATTTCATCGAATGAAAGGTATGGCGCTTGTAGCTCATGGTTTAAATAGCGATGTATATTTGGAATTTTGTGTGGGGGTTGATGTTGTGATTTACTTCCAAAGCAAGGTGAATTATTGGGTGACCACTAATGTTGAGAAGGCATGTTGCAGAATTTGCTCTATACATGTAAATGTCTCTATCATCTTTTATTTATTCTATTGGTGCAAGTTTTTAAAATCTTTAAGCAACATAGATATGCTCAATGCACTTTTTTGTTCATTTTGTGGTCGATAATGTGAAATTTTCATTTGCTACTTGATATATCCGTTGCTTGGATTTGAGATTGTTTTCATGGGATATACAACTTGGTTTCATATGTATTATCCTGCATAAGACCATGTTTAATTTGACAGCAGTAATGTAGGCTAGGCCATGCTTCAACACCTCCCTATTTTGTTTCATAGATCATACTTGTCTTGATTAGTTCTGTAGAGTAGGTGTTAGATAAGTTTCTCGATTTATTTTCTAGATGCCTTTCTCTATAGATTATACATATGCGTTGGTTCCTAACTATCTATGTGCGTTTATTTTTCTTGGGTCTTTTCGGTTGTTGCTGGATGGTGGCGATCGGTTCCAAGGTGGACGTGAGCTCCTGCTTCCTTTCTTGATGGTTATTCAGTCATGTAGGTTCTATCCTTAATTCCCTTCAAATATATTTCTTCTTTGCCGTGAGTCGTTCCACTTCACAGTATTGCGCAACAGACTATTGGAACTGATTTTCTTTTGCCTTCCACTCTGGTTACTATTGGAACGGACAATAAAGTGGAACGGACAATAAATGAATAAAATTATCATGTGTGTCTACTTAAATTTATTACAAACAAATAAGAGAAGGTTATAATTTTTTTTAGACAACAAATCACCAAAGATATAAAGTTGTTCATGCATACAAGTTATAACAATGTATTTGCATTCCCTCTGTAGAACAGGGTTCGACTGGAAATGCTTTAGATATAGGTAGTCAATGCAAACTGGAGTATGATGGCGCCTAGCTAGAACACCCAAGCACACTTCATGAACATCAGTGTACGTTTGATTAACTCATATGCTCAAGACCATACAAGCATATCATATGAGACTGAATCTGAACTCACAGAAGCTTAGCAACTCTCCTTCTATGCTTAGCAACTCGCATATTATTACATTGAAGCGGTTACTACCTTCTGCTGCTCTGGTTTTTTTTTTTAAATATTTGCAATGATACTTCCCTCTTTTATGATTCATTCATTTCGATCCAGTGATTAGGTTTTAAGTTGCGTGATGTGGTTGATGTGGACGCAGGATTAAATAAAACTCTCAAGCTGCCCAAAAAGAAGTGTTATGATCGTGTAATTTGTAACTAATAAGATTTTTTTGAACACATAATAAGATTTTATTGTAATTCTATCTTCCTTTGGTTACAATTATTGTCACAGAGCTTCCTTGTATTAGTGGCATAAAAAAGTATTCTTCAGTTATATCTGTGTCTGTAGCACCCACATTTTGTGAGATAATAATACATCCAAATGGAGAGGTAATGGAGAGGTTGTTCAGTTGATAGTTATGATGGCCTAGAACACAAGTGTGTGACTTAGCGCAGAAGGGTATAATAAGAAGATCTAGAACTTGGAAAACATGTAGATGCATAACAATGTTGTCTTGTTATTGTGTTTGGTATTACCATGATGTAGTACATTATGCTATTCCTGTTTTGATTTGAATTTTCTAGCAGTTATATATGTGTATTGAGAAATAAAATTTGAGTATCCGTGGCAACGCATGGGCATTTGTACTAGTCAACGGAAAATGGACCATACAATATACTGTACGTAGTACTTGTCTAGTGGTCCCCGTGTTCTTTCTTCGCTTGCACCTCAGCTGAGACAGACCGTACCTGAAACGAGATTCAGCATCCCCACGGGATATGCAGTAGCGCCCATGGCGGACCGGCGGGAGCTTCAGCAGCCCCGCGCCAGAGTAGTCAACGCGCTCGCCGCCGAGCAGACCCTTCGTTTCCCCACTCCCGAATCCCAACAGGATCCTGATGCTGCTGCGCCACCGGTAACTGCCGCTGCCCTCCCGTCCCGTAGTCTTTTCTCCTCTGGCGAGGTAATCGCCGCAGCCCGCAGACCTCCCGTACAGCCTCCTGCGACGAGGCAGGGCCTTGCTCTGCCCCGAGATGAGCCATGGGCTCCCTCGATAGAGCCGCCGGGTCGGGGAGCCACAATGCGCGGCCACAGCGCCGGCGTACTTGCCACAGGGCGCTCTCGTTTGGCGGCGGTGGTGTGCGCGCTGTTGCGCTGCTGCATATCTTGTGCAGACGCTACCGCCGCCGCCATTGCCTCGTCCCTGACACCCGCTGCAGTTCACCCGCAGCTACGGCGCGCGCGGGTATGGGAGCAAGACCGTTCGACTCGGGGGACCGTGGCGAACCTGAAGGAGCTGGCGCTGCTGCCTAACGGTCGCCGGAACAACGGCAACCAGGGACCTGACGGCAACGACGACGGCGTATGGCGGAGGCGCACATCGACACTCATCGGGACAGCGAAGCGGAGCACGGGGAAGGAAGGGGAGGGGTCCAGGAAGACCATCAGCTCACTGGGATCTCGTTGGTGGCGTCGGGTGAGCCGGAGGAGGCCGCAATCTATGAAGACGGCAGCGCCGGCGCTCGGGCAGACGACCTCGGTGAGGTCGGCTGTGGAATCGCGCACCTCGCAGACCCACACCCTCTCGTGTCCCGCATCGTTTCTGTTAGGATTTAGGAATAAGCCACGCCCACGCTGCGACGTCGACCATCGTGTGCGCACCTAGGTCGACTCCGGACTGCGGTGCGTGGCCTCGTCTGTGTTCTTGTTCATGGCCGTGGCAGGAGAGAGAGAAGAAAACGATTTGAAGAAGACAGCCGGAAGGAGAGAGAGAAAAATGACTGACGTCTGACACTTTAACCTGCTTTAACTTCCTCTCTCCCGACGGGTCCCACTCTGTGTATTCATATCTGTATTGTTGATTGCCCTCAAACAAAATACCACCGCTGTTGCTGGGCCCACTTCTCTCTCAGCCAATGAGAAAACGATTTCAGCCCGGTGCATGTGCCGCCCGGTTCATCTCAGCGTTTTCCGGTTGTTCCACCGCTAGTAAGTGAGTGAGAATAGGAGTGCTACACGCGCGCTCCTTCCTCCTCCTCGCTCGACACGACACGACACGACACGACACGCGCGCTGCGCCGCGCTCGTGGTGAGTGGATTGAGCCTCGAGCCGAGACTTTCCCGAGCCTATATAATCTCTTGCCCGGCTACCGCAGAAATATACTGAATACACGAGTTAGGGTTTCCATCTCTCTCTGCTTGCGCCGCCATCGTGGCCTACTCCATCCCGTGAGCCGACGTGCATCGGCGAGGTCTCGGAACCGCTCGTCCTTGCGATCCGTACGGGAGAGGGCGAATTAGGTTTTGGGAAGCGCTCTGCGCGTTGCTCAAGCTCTTCATCACGGGTCGCCTTCCGTCCAAGTCGGGCGGTGCGCCGTCGTCTTCAACGCCGTCTACTTCGACCCGTCGTCCCAGTCGTCAACAACGTTGTCATCAACAACGTTACTGCTGCGACTGTAATATCCCAGGTTGAGAGGCAATAAAATGAGAGAACACCAAAGTGTGCATTGCATTCATGCATAGAAAATCCGGGGAATTTTCGCGCTTCAAATAAAACTTACCACGAACTGAAGTTTCACTTGACTTGCTGGAATTGAAGTAGATCATCAAGTCAAGCGCTATAAACTTCACTGTGACCTTTGCTAAAACCTTGTTTTGGGTAGAGATGAATTGATCTTTGGGCTATATCAAATAGAAGTAGATGTACAACAAACAACACCTTAAGTAAGGATCAACTACAAGATCTTATAAAGGATCTCAACATGCCATTCCTTACAACAACACATGAATAATTATTCAATCTTAAATCAAAGAAAACAATTAATTAAGACACTATTCTATACTTATCTTTTCCATGTCTATTACTAAATAAATGTTCCTACCATGAGTCACATGGTATATCTTTTCAACCACAATGCTTGAACTCAAGCCAAGGACAATCATATTCATTCTTCATTAACCCTTGACCATTCCAACCTTGTTTCCCAACTCATACCATTAAACCTAGAGAAAGGAGAGAATCATTCATATGCTTATTCTATCCATTAAATAGAACCTACAATACTATTTAAACCTTATCCAAGTGAGGTACTTGTTGATACTAACCAATGATACATGAAATATAAGTCAAGTGCTAAACCCTACTTGACCTAGCTCACACTTGATGGTAAGTAAGAATTTATTCCTCTAGTAATTATATAGAGGCAAGTGTTGTGATCATTACAACTTGGTAATGATCATAAACCCTAGAGGAACCCTACCTATTCAGAAGAGCTCAACCTAAAGAGGTATACTCAAGTATATGGACTTATACTTGATATTGAAGAGAGAACCATAATTCACTAATGAATTGTTATTAGGCCAATACTTTGATCATTACAAATTGGGTGATGATCACAAACCCTAAGAATCTAAGTAAATGTATTGAGAGAAGTATTAAAGAGATTAGTGAGGAATTAGTTGATCATGTCTAATGCATGATCTTACTTTATGAATTGAGCTAATAAGTTAAACCTGTACATGTGATCAATAGATCTCATTCTTCACATGAAATGGTAAATATATCAATAGTAGTTAATCCAGACCAATACTCATGCCTTGTGTAGTATTAATATGGTATTTAAACCTTGCTTATCCAAACACTTGAGACAAACCTAGCATTGCCTTGATATAATAATTCTACCTAAGTGAGGAGAATAACCCTAGCCAATTAAATATACCTAGCTTATGATCATAGTTCAAACCTAGTTGTGTATCACTTGGGTGATCACTACTAAAACCCTAGACCACATTTGAATTTCAATCCAAGTATCACTTTGGATTATAAGTAGAACCCTGCCATACCTCATGCCTATTTAATACTTCAATTAGTGAAGCATCACCAAGACCCTAAACCCTTCACCTAGGAATCAGTTCACATAAAATATTAAACCCTACCTTTCCATCCTAGTAAACCAAATGAAGTATTGATCTATAAATTAAACCATCATTAGCAAATGCATTGCTAATTATAAGCATAGGATCCATCTTAATTAGTTCAAGCTAAAGTTTACTATAACAAGATTGGTGATTGTACAGTTTATTCAATCATCTTCATAAACCCTTAGAAGTAATTCTCCACATGAAATCATGAACCAATCCTATTCTCAACACCATTTACTTTAAACTCTGGTCAAAATTAAAATAGATATGAACAATCAATGTTGTTAAGCACATTAGTTTAACCTAATAATATTTTTACCATTCACATGTTCTAAATTTCAAATTATTTAAACATATTTTGTTCTTAAATTAAAAAGGAATTGAGATTGATATCAAAACCTATTTCTATGATAATTAAATCTCACAACATATCAATTCAATCCAAAAATTCAATGTTTATTTAAACAACATAATGATACAGTAAGCATTAGTATCAATTTATGTTGATATTCCAATATTTTAGAAGCTGTAAAATAAAACAGAATTCAAATGTGAATTCAAATACCAAATTCAAACCAGAAAATAAAAAAAACAGAAAATTTAAAAAGGAAAAAGAGAGGGAAAGCCTTACCTGTCCACCGAGCGGCCACAGCAGCCTTAGCCCAACAGCAACCCACGTCGACCAGCCCAGACTCGGCCCAACCCACGAACGAAAACAACCCAGGTACCGTTTCGGCTTGCTTCAAAAATCGTGCGAGGCGAGTCGTCGTCTTCGTCTTCCTCCACGGCGTCGACAACACAGAGAGGAGCTCTGGCCACGTCCTCGACGTGGATAAGGACACCGCTGGACGCCATTAACCTTGCCAGAGGCCAATACAAGGATCTCACGTCCGTCTTATCCCTTTTGCATCCAGATTCGTGCCCAGATACACCTCACAGTCGTCGTCGCATCTCGGCCATTGCCGCCGGTGGAATGACGAGAGGGACCTCGCCGGGCTCTATAAAGCTACCAATTGCTCCGCCGTAGAACCCTGATACTTCGCCGTCCACCCATTCCTTCCCAGAACCTTCCTATCTCTCGCAATCATCTATTCTCTGTCGCCGGTGTCGAGCAAGAACACGGTGGTCGGAGCCACCTCAGCATCCGGCGCGTGGTCGAGGAGATGCGCCCTGTCTCAGGGAGCATCCTCGTGGAAGGAATCGAGGAGAGGGGGTCTCAGCTGTCGCCAATCGACCGTTCCCTTTCATCGGCATTCCGCAGAAAATTGAAGGTTGTCGTCGTCCTCGTCTCCGGCAGACTCCGTCGAGCATCTGGGAAGCATCACGGTGAGCAGGCGCGTCGAATGAGCTATCCCTTGCGTCCTAAAGTGCATCCTAGCGTTAGTTCATTTGTTGGCCGGACTGCGCCGCCACAGAAGAGTTCTCCGGAGCAACTCCGGTGACCTCCAGGTGGTGGCGTTGATACTATCCTGCTCAGAATCGAGTCGCGGTTCGAACGCAACCATTCGCGCATCTCGGGGGGCCCTGTAGAGGCGGCGCCGTCGTCCACTGGTCGCCGGCGTCTTGCCGTCGACGTTGCCAGCGTGGCGGTGGGGTCCCTTGGCTTTGTTGACTGGTCTTTGCCCGCGTGGCAATTGACCCAGTCAATGGACCCACTGGTCAGTCACTGCGGTTAGGATGTGAACCGGTACGTTTAGTATTTCCAGTTATTTATAAATTCCAGAAAATCACTGAAACTTTGCAAAATTCTAGAAAATTCATATCAACTCAGAAAATTATGAATAATATATCAAAATGTTCACAAAAATAAACTCTATTCAAATAAAATATAAAACAAAAATGTTTGTCAAAATAAAAATTCATTTATTTTTAACTTCTTTAATTATGCCTTTTCATTTATTTAAAATGCAAATTGAATTCAATAAATAATTAAGTTCCAAACTTAAATTTTAACTATTCAGTAACTAAGTAAAATGTTAAGATTAATTTTATTTACCATATTTGCATTAATTTAATTATTAATGGTAATTCATATACCCTAATTTGCAAATTACTATTTTTATTTTCTTTAAATAGTAATAACTCAAGAAAATAGTAAAATCCAATATCATTTTGGTAGCTCAGCAATTATTTACTTAAACATCTTTAGTTAACAAGTTAATTATTTTAAACCCTAATAACAATTATTAAACCCTGATTCTTAATTAAACCAAAATAGGAGTACTCTAATTATTAAATCTTGTGAAGATTAATAAAATATCAAACCATCACTAATTTTGATTCAAAGTAATTAGTAACCACAACTCTATTACCAATTATCATTTTAGGAGTTATACCATAGTTTAGGAACACCAGTTTCAATTTGAGTAAGACCTTGATCCCATTATTTCATGTGATCATCCCAAATTAGTGCAACCCTGAGACCCTAGGGGTTTAGCCCATACAATTATATCCACCTCACCTTTAGGTGTAGAAACTTAATAAACAACCAATGAGTGCATACTCATGATCCACTAAAATAAAACTAGGTACCATTCATAGGAGACTGTCATCTCATGTGTTTATTTTTAGTTAACACTTGTATGATCCACTAATACCACTTAATTACAAACCCTAGCTTGATAACCTCACATTGACACCATTCATCACCATACCACACCATTAGAATCAACCTCAACCATCATAATTTAGTAGAACCATAATTATGAACCCTAGCATCAACCTTATGTAGCAATACACAACACATGCTTCTATTCCACTAAACCCTACTTAGGAAATGATAAACCACTTAACTTATAAACCATTAGAGATTATTAAGTAAAGCAAATGTGAAGCCATAGTAAACCTAATAGCAAACTTATGGAACCATCTTAATAACCATCCTTTGATATGATGTATGTGGGAAACCATGGTAATAACCCTACCAATACTTGCTACATATCAACCCATTCCACTTAAAGAACCCAACTAGTTTTTATTAGAAAACCAAATGAACCCACTAGTAAACCCTAGAAGCCATAGCTCCTATTTAAAGTAGTTCTTATTCTTATTAACATGTTCTTCAAAAGTTATTCTTTTAAAGTATAATTTAAGTAATCATCAACCATGTCTTATAGGACTCAAAATTGACAATTGTTCCTTACATATTATTCCACTACAATTCTTTGTATGTATGATTGTATTGATGTCTTATATCACTTGTTTATGATGCTAATTTAACCAAACCCTAATAAGAACCTTGTTTGAGAACCATTCTAAAAGTGCAACCAACCCTAAAGCAATCTTTACAACTCATCCATCCTAAATCATCAAGGTTAGGTTACGCTCGGGACGATTGCATCTCATATTATGCATTATAGCATCTTTGTCAGTTCTTTAAACATTGTCCTTACCGGACAATGATGGTATTTCAGAATTTGGAGTTCTCACGTATCGCTTTTGCCTGCATAATCTTGCAGTCAAGAAAGGCAAGTTCATCGCTTGCTCATGTCATTTGATTATTTTTATCAAACTATATGCAAAGTACTATACTTATCACTCATGCATTGAAAAGCAAATATTATTTTACAATTATGAATGTGACTATGTGGTGGGCAATGGAACCATGGTATGTGTTGATATGGTGGAGGTTCCATTGCATGGGTACTACTCATCTAGGACTAAGTACCAATGCCGTCCAGTGATTCTAGCGTACATATCGCGTTATCCATAAGATCTATAATGGCTCGGGAAGTCAGTTGTATCTTTTCCCTTCTGCACGCCAACGGATGTAGAGCCGGTGGGGTGTTGGAGGCACGCCGCAATAGTTTGGGATATCCTTTTAAATCCCCATCCATTAGTGATGATAAGCTCTACGATCTATGAAGGATTGTCCGGAGTACATGAGTAAAGCCGTATTATCGGGAGAAGTCTACTGGGGGTGTACGGTTGGACAAAAGGGTGGGTTTGCAGGGTCGCGGAGAAGGCGGTGATTGGCTTGGATCTTATGCTGGGCCTCACACCCAAGGAAGTGTGGACGGGGACATACTCTCGGCCGGCAACAAAGTTAAGATCTCTTGTGGGGTAAAGTAACGCACCTCTGCAGAGGGTATCAAGAATTGTACTGTCACTCCCTGTTGGAAGAGGCTGAACGCGGAAAGGAACTCCACGAAGTTCTAGTCAACCTGTGAAGACGCGGGCATAGTTTTCAGAATAAAATAAACCTTTTGAAGAAATGTTTATGAAAACTTGCATTGGCCTATGACTTTCTGGTCTATGGCGTAGCTAGTGCATGATACACCTATTTCCTAATATGAACTTGTTGAGTACGCTCGTACTCATCCCACTCTTCCTGCTAGCTATGGAGGCACCGGAGGATAAACTACCGTGGAACTCGAAGACAAAGGAGTCAATGCAACAAGATGAAGGATCCAATCAAAGAAGTCAATGGAGTCAACCTGCATCGGCTAGAGTGGAAACTTAGACTATTAATAGAAGGGAACATTTCCCTAATCCTAGCACCTAAGTAGCTAGATGTCTATAGCAAGCCTAGTAGTTCTTTAGCTAGAATTAGCAATAAGTTAGACTACGAGTCGTTCTTCTGGAGCTTTATTTGAACTTTTACCTCAATGTAAAGTAGGAGGCTATGTTGATCTTCTGTAAACCGTTTGTGTATCCTTCTATAGACATACCTTGGACTCGCATATGTTTCTGTTGTACCACTCTGAGAGATGTAATATGAGTGGAACGGTGTTTCACTTGTGTTATGTCAACGACTTGTGTACTTCCACTTGCAGTGGTACGCTGGGTCATCACAGCTGGTATCAGAGCAAATGCTTTGACCCTAGGATTAAAACCCTTTAAAGGAGACCTATAGGTTTGGTAGTGTCTATAGGAAGTTATCTTAGCTAAACCAATTATTCTTTTGACTTGAGATGGGTATTCACTTGAGAATAATCCTGACACACTTGAGTCAATCTTTCTTATCTGTCTTTCTTAATTAAAGTTAGTTAGTTATCTTGCTTCATTTCCAATAATTAGAACACCATTGGAGCTTAAGATAAAGGGTGGTAGTAGACCACAGTTGGTATACAACACATGGTAGTCCAAAGAGAGGATACAACCAGAAGGAAGATATCCTAGTGGAAGAAGTATATCAAAACAAGTATGGTTAAGTAAGAGTCATTTGAAAAGCCAATTAACGTACATCAAGTAAAGAAGATTAGTTATATAAGGTAGTAAATATCTATGATGAGACAATCATAGGAGGTAAGGAAGAGTGATAGGAGTTATATAAGTCTAATTCTCATGGTAGAGTTGGTAATCATATATGATTCACTTGAGAATCATGATATGAGGGAGTAGAACATCATAAGTGAGTTACCGGAAGTAGGATGAGGAGTAGGATTTAAGGAATAGTTCGAAAGCTTAGGCCTTAAATTCCTAATAACTGTGCCAAGTATGTTAGAACCGTAGTCCTTAGTTTAAAGAAGGCTTATTTAGAGCATATCACATAGAGAAATCCGGGAGTTATAGCTGGTATATTCTAAACAATCATGTGTTTAGAGTAGACATGTTAGAAATAATTGTATTATAGGAAGTAGTCCTCAATAGCACATAAATATGGTATACTATTTTGTTAGTACTTCCATAGAAAACTAGGTTAACTTCAGCTATCCCAGGCCATTTTGTTTCAAGTTTGTCTCATTGCAAATGTGCAATTAAGATAAATGTTGAGATAAATAGTAGAAATTCACGTATTCGTGCTAAGTATCACAACCTAAACCTGTCTTATATGGTGTTATATACTACACATCTGAGCCTGATGTTTAGGGATGTCTTACCCAATTACTATATTCAGGCATATAAGGGTGTGTATTATAAGCACAAAGCTGGATCTTCTTGGATTTTCATTGTTTGACTAGATCCATACATGAAGTTTGACTTTGATATGCAAATGCATGTTGCAATATCAAGCTCTTACTTGATGTTATAGGTCTAGAGGGTAAAGGTATTCGTGTGAGGAAGTGACGAATTCTGAAGATTTTGAAGACACGATGAAGGTTCATTAGATGAATGAAGTAAAGTTGTGGAAAGCAACCACAACAATCTGAAGGAAGGATCAATCAAAACTCACTTTTATCCTTAATCAAGGAGTACTTCAACATGGAAGTATCACGAAAGGGAGAAAAATAGTGAATATGGAGCAGTAGAAGTGGAGCCATATTCATTATGGAAGAAGGGAATGCAAGTGAAGTCACTTAAGATACTATTTTCATAGTGTCAACAAGTGGTTTTCTTGCAAAACAAACCTATAAGAAGGAGAATGGACAAGTAAAGTCGGAGCTGGCATAATAAGACCGCAGCTGATATAAGATAAAACATGAAGAGGAAGCATTAAAAGTGAGATAGATCTTAACTAAAACTATAAAAGTACCCGCAGCTGGTAGGTAGATGTTGACTAGAACCATAACATAGCCACAGCTGGTATCCAATAAGCAACATCTTGTGTTAGATAGTCTACAGCTGGTAACAAATAGTCCACAGCTTAATCGTTCTTTCACTCTAAAGGAAAGAGGGATTCTGTAGCTGGTATTCCGTAGCTGGTAATCTGTAGGTGGTAAACGTTTAGTCGGAGGATTCACATTGGATACCCACAACTGTGTGGATACACCGCAAAGAATTCTTCGTGAGACTCTAGAATAGTACAAGCTAAAAACCAGACTTAGACCAACTATCCAACCTTGGACTTTAATGATCAGAAGAAAAGAAGCTTGAAGTCCATTAGTAAACTCCAAGGGGGAGAGGAAGGCTGAAGGAGAAGTATTAAGACATGATTTGGAGTATGAAAGACGAAGAAAAAGGTCTGAACTGAGAGGAAGTCCGATCTTATTTTTATAAGGTTGTTGGGAAGTATCCATATCAAAGTACTCTCAGGAGGATGTCAGATTAGAAGCCGAGATTCATATCTCGAAGAAGTAAGATTAGACCCTAACTTGAGTGGGTAATTCATAATTACTCAGAAGTAAAAAGAGCTCAAGTCAGTCTAAGATAATGAAGTTGGATGAAGAAGATGTCGAAGGACATGCAAAGCTTAAGAAGGCTTAAGACCGAAGGAGTTTGACCATACCAAAACATAAGCCTATTAGAAAGATTCCTTCCATGGAACCTAAAGAAACCAAAAGGAGGATAACTAGCATAAACTAGAAGCCATGATTGGATGGACTAAATGAGTCTCATCCATTCGTAGGAATAAACCACCAGGACCATGCCTATTGTAAATACCTTACGAAGTACCATTACATTTGTTATGGTAGTAAGGGAAAAACAATACCTTACTTTAAACCAATCCTTTGGACTTAAGGTTTGGGCACCGCAACTGGATTACCGCAGCTGGTAGAACCAAGCTCTGAGTACCCAAATAGGAAGATGTCACCACAACCATTAGTAAAGTCCATTAGCATAAGAAGATGTCCTAATCCAAGAATCTTTGGAGAGTAAGCCTATAAGCTTAGAGTGTTGGAAGAAATCATAGAATTGAAGAAAGTATCAGTGCCAGACATCAGAAGACTTCATGAAGGATCGAGACAAGGGATATATTCAATTATATCTAATGAGATCACTAGGGAGTTTGAAAGGATTGTGATCTGTTCAAGTCCGTTCCACATTCCACGTGAGAGCGTTCGAACTTCGGGACGAAGTTTTTAGGGGAGAGGCTGTAATATCCCAGGTTGAGAGGCAATAAAATGAGAGAACACCAAAGTGTGCATTGCATTCATGCATAGAAAATCCGGGAATTTTCACGCTTCAAATAAAACTTACCACGATGAAGTTTCACTTGACTTGCTGGAATTGAAGTAGATCATCAAGTCAAGCGCTATAAACTTCACTGTGACCTTTGCTAAAACCTTGTTTTGGGTAGAGATGAATTGATCTTTGGGCTATATCAAATAGAAGTAGATGTACAACAAACAACACCTTAAGTAAGGATCAACTACAAGATCTTATAAAGGATCTCAACATGCCATTCCTTACAACAACACATGAATAATTATTCAATCTTAAATCAAAGAAAACAATTAATTAAGACACTATTCTATACTTATCTTTTCCATGTCTATTACTAAATAAATGTTCCTACCATGAGTCACATGGTATATCTTTTCAACCACAATGCTTGAACTCAAGCCAAGGACAATCATATTCATTCTTCATTAACCCTTGACCATTCCAACCTTGTTTCCCAACTCATACCATTAAACCTAGAGAAAGGAGAGAATCATTCATATGCTTATTCTATCCATTAAATAGAACCTACAATACTATTTAAACCTTATCCAAGTGAGGTACTTGTTGATACTAACCAATGATACATGAAATATAAGTCAAGTGCTAAACCCTACTTGACCTAGCTCACACTTGATGGTAAGTAAGAATTTATTCCTCTAGTAATTATATAGAGGCAAGTGTTGTGATCATTACAACTTGGTAATGATCATAAACCCTAGAGGAACCCTACCTATTCAGAAGAGCTCAACCTAAAGAGGTATACTCAAGTATATGGACTTATACTTGATATTGAAGAGAGAACCATAATTCACTAATGAATTGTTATTAGGCCAATACTTTGATCATTACAAATTGGGTGATGATCACAAACCCTAAGAATCTAAGTAAATGTATTGGGAGAAGTATTAAAGAGATTAGTGAGGAATTAGTTGATCATGTCTAATGCATGATCTTACTTTATGAATTGAGCTGATAAGTTAAACCTATACATGTGATCAATAGATCTCATTCTTCACATGAAATGATAAATATATCAATAGTAGTTAATCCAGACCAATACTCATGCCTTGTGTAGTATTAATAGGGTATTTAAACCTTGCTTATCCAAACATTTGAGACAAACCTAGCATTGCCTTGATACAATAATTCTACCTAAGTGAGGAGAATAACCCTAGCCAATTAAATATACCTAGCTTATGATCATAGTTCAAACCTAGTTGTGTATCACTTGGGTGATCACTACTAAAACCCTAGACCACATTTGAATTTCAATCCAAGTATCACTTTGGATTATAAGTAGAACCCTGCCATACCTCATGCCTATTTAATACTTCAATTAGTGAAGCATCACCAAGACCCTAAACCCTTCACCTAGGAATCAGTTCACATAAAATATTAAACCCTACCTTTCCATCCTAGTAAACCAAATGAAGTATTGATCTATAAATTAAACCATCATTAGAAAATGCATTGCTAATTATAAGCATAGGATCCATCTTAATTAGTTCAAGCTAAAGTTTACTATAACAAGATTGGTGATTGTACAGTTTATTCAATCATCTTCATAAACCCTTAGAAGTAATTCTCCACATGAAATCATGAACCAATCCTATTCTCAACACCATTTACTTTAAACTCTAGTCAAAATTAAAATAGATATGAACAATCAATGTTGTTAAGCACATTAGTTTAACCTAATAATATTTTTACCATTCACATGTTCTAAATTTCAAATTATTTAAACATATTTTGTTCTTAAATTAAAAAGGAATTGAGATTGATATCAAAACCTATTTCTATGATAATTAAATCTCACAACAGATCAATTCAATCCAAAAATTCAATGTTTATTTAAACAACATAATGATACAGTAAGCATTAGTATCAATTTATGTTGATATTTCAATATTTTAGAAGCTATAAAATAAAACAGAATTCAAATGTGAATTCAAATACCAAATTCAAACCAGAAAATAAAAAAAACAGAAAATTTAAAAAGGAAAAAGAGAGGGAAAGCCTTACCTGTCCACCGAAGCAGGCCACAGCAGCCTTAGCCCAACAGCAACCCACGTCGACCAGCCCAGACTCGGCCCAACCCACGAACGAAAACAACCCAGGTACCGTTTCGGCTTGCTTCAAAAATCGTGCGAGGCGAGTCGTCGTCTTCGTCTTCCTCCACGGCGTCGACAGCGCAGAGAGGAGCTCTGGCCACGTCCTCGACGTGGATAAGGACACCGCTGGACGCCATTCACCTTGCCAGAGGCCAATACAAGGATCTCGCGTCCGTCTTATCCCTTTTGCATCCAGATTCGTGCCCAGATACACCTCACAGTCGTCGTCGCATCTCGGCCATTGCCGCCGGTGGAATGACGAGAGGGACCTCGCCGGGCTCTATAAAGCTACCAGTAGCTCCGCCGTAGAACCCTGATACTTCGCCGTCCACCCATTCCTTCCCAGAACCTTCCTATCTCTCGCAATCATCTATTCTCTGTCGCCGGTGTCGAGCAAGAACACGGTGGTCGGAGCCACCTCAGCATCCGGCGCGTGGTCGAGGAGATGCGCCGTGTCTCAGGGAGCATCCTCGTGGAAGGAATCGAGGAGAGGGGGTCTCAGCTGTCGCCAATCGACCGTTCCCTTTCATCGGCATTCCGCAGAAAATTGAAGGTTGTCGTCGTCCTCGTCTCCGGCAGACTCCGTCGAGCATGTGGGAAGCATCACGGTGAGCAGGCGCGTCGAATGAGCTATCCCTTGCTTCCTAAAGTGCATCCTAGCGTTAGTTCATTTGTTGGCCGGACTGCGCCGCCGCAGTAGAGTTCGCCGGAGCAACTCTGGTGACCTCCAGGTAGTGGCGTTGATACTATCCTGCTCAGAATCGAGTCGCGGTTCGAACGCAACCATTCGCGCATCTCGGGGGGCCCTGTAGAGGCGGCGCCGTCGTCCACTGGTCGTCGGCGTCTTGCCGTCGATGTTGCCAGCGTGGCGGTGGGGTCCCTTGGCTTTGTTGACTGGTCTTTGCCCGCGTGGCAATTGACCCGATCAATGGACCCACTGGTCATGCGGTTAGGATGTGAACCGGTACGTTTAGTATTTCCAGTTATTTACAAATTCCAGAAAATCACTGAAACTTTGCAAAATTCTAGAAAATTCATATCAACTCAGAAAATTATGAATAATATATCAAAATATTCACAAAAATAAACTCTATTCAAATAAAATATAAAACAAAAATGTGTGTCAAAATAAAAATTCATTTATTTTTAACTTCTTTAATTATGCCTTTTCATTTATTTAAAATGCAAATTGAATTCAATAAATAATTAAGTTCCAAACTTAAATTTTAACTATTCAGTAACTAAGTAAAATGTTAAGATTAATTTTATTTACCATATTTGCATTAATTTAATTATTAATGGTAATTCATAAACCCTAATTTGCAAATTACTATTTTTATTTTCTTTAAATAGTAATAACTCAAGAAAATAGTAAAATCCAATATCATTTTGGTAGCTCAGCAATTATTTACTTAAACATCTTTAGTTAACAAGTTAATTATTTTAAACCCTAATAACAATTATTAAACCCTAATTCTTAATTAAACCAAAATAGGAGTACTCTAATTATTAAATCTTGTGAAGATTAATAAAATATCAAACCATCACTAATTTTGATTCAAAGTAATTAGTAACCACAACTCTATTACCAATTATCATTTTAGGAGTTATACCATAGTTTAGGAACACCAGTTTCAATTTGAGTAAGACCTTGATCCCATTATTTCGTGTGATCATCCCAAATTAGTGCAACCCTGAGATCCTAGGGGTTTAGCCCATACAATTATATCCACCTCACCTTTAGGTGTAGAAACTTAATAAACAACCAATGAGTGCATCATGATGACCACTAAAATAGGTACTGATACGTCCAATTTGCATCACTATTTTGTATCATAATTTGCTGTTATTCATTGATATATTTCATATTGGGACACAATACTTATGTTATTTCATCTATTTTGCATGTTTCATCATCATTGGAGGATCAAGCACCGGAGCCAGGATTCTGCTGGAAAAAGCACCGTCGAACGCAATATTTCGGAAGATCGACGTGGAAGGGAATTTCACGAAAATTCTATTTTTCCGGATGACTAGAGGAAGGGGAAGAAGAGAGGGCACGTGGGCCCAGACCATAGGGCGGCGCCGAGGCCCTGGCCGCGCCACCCTATGCTCTGGGGGCCCACCCCTTTCGCCTCCTTTTCTTCGCGTACTCCTTCGTCCGAAAACCTAAGCCAGGGATCCTCACGAGGGTTCGCCGCCTCGAGGCGGAGAACACCAGAGAGAAAAGAGCTCTCCGGCGGGCAGGAATCCGCCGGGGAAATTCCCTCCCGGAGGGGGAAATCGACGCCATCGCCATCGTCATCGAGCGGGACATCATCTCCATCATCATCATCATCATCTCCACCATCTACACCGCCATCACCACCGCTGCACCTCGTCATCGCTGTAGCAATTCGGGTTAAATCTTGATTGTTTGATAGGGGAAACTCTCCCGGTGTTATTCTATACTTGTTGTAGATGCTATTGAGTGAAACCATTGAACCAAGGTTTATGTTCAGATTGTTATTCATCATCATATCACCTCTGATTGTATTCCATATGATGTCTCGTGAGTAGTTCGTTTAGTTCTTGAGGACATGGGTGAAGTCTAAATGCTAGTAGTGAATTATGGTTGAGTAATATTCAATGTTATGATATTTAAGTTGTGGTGTCATTCTTCTAGTGGTGTCGTGTGAACGTCGACTACACGACACTTCACCATTTATGGGCCTAGGGGAGTGCATCTTGTATTCGGTTGCTAATTGCGGGGTTGCCGGAGTGACAGAAACCTAAGCCCCCGTTAGTATATCGATGCGGAGGGATCGCAGGATCTCAGAGTTTAAGGTTGTGGTTAGATTTATCTTAATTACTTTCTTGTAGTTGCGGATGCTTGCAAGGGGTATAATCACAAGTATGTATTAGTCCTAGGAAGGGCGGTGCATTAGCATAGGTTCACCACACAACACTTATTAAAACAATGAAGATTAATCAAGCTGTATGCGAAAGCACTAGACTAAAATCCCGTGTGTCCTCGGAACGTTTGGTCATTATAAGTAAACAAACCGGCTTGTCCTTTGTGCTAAAAAGGATTAGGCCACTCTGCAATTATTTCTCTCGCATTTTATTTACTTGTACTTTATTTATCTGCAATATCAGAACCCCCAATACTTGTCGCGAGCATTTACAGTGAAACCTTCATCGAAACCTTGTCAACACCTTCTCCTCGTTGGGTTCGACACTCTTATTTATCGAAAGTACTACGATACACCCCCTATACTTGTGGGTCATCAAGACTATTTTATGGCGCCGTTGCCGGGGAGTGAAGCGCTATTGGTAAGTGGAATTGGTAAGGAAAACCTTTACTGTTTGTGCTGATTTTATTTCTGCTGCTGCTATAATCATTATGGAGAGATCTTCTCTTCAATTTCTATTTGGGAAATCTACTACTACGGTAGTGGATGAAGCGCCAGGTGAGGAAGTAGTACCATATAAAATACCTACGAAAATTATTGAACGTGTTATGGATAACCGCTATGAAGGGGATGGAACTGTCCATCCTGGTGATCATTTACTATTTTTGCATGAATTATGCGGGTTATTCAAATGTGCAGGTATTTCCATGAATGAAGTTAGGAAGAAACTATTCACTATATCGCTGTCTGGTAAAGCGGCGCACTGGTATAAATTGCTGAAGAATGGTGATTCTATTGATTGGGAGGACATTGTGCCTTTATTCTATTCCAAATTTTATCCTCCAAGTGAAATTCACAAAGATCGGAACCGCATATATAATTTCTGGCCTCATGATGGAGAAAGTATTGCCCAAGCTTGGGGAGATTGAAGTCTTTAATGCTCAAATGCCCCATTCATGAGCTTCCTGGTAATGTTATTATTGATAATTTCTATGCAAGACTTTCTTTTCAAGACAAGACCTTGCTGGATACTTCTTGTTCTGGATCATTTACACGCAAGAATGAAGAGTTTAAAAGGGACCTTCTTGATCGGATCCAAGAAAATACTGAAGGATGGGAGAACGACAAAGATAGAGAATCGGGTATAATTTATGATTATAAATGCATTGAAGCTTTTATGGATATTGATAAATTTCGTAATATGAGTGCTACATATGGTCTTGATTCCCAAGTTGTTGCAAATCTTTATAGAGCTTTTGCCTCTCATTATGCGCCTAAGAAGAATTTTGATAAGTATCATGAACCGTATAAAGATAAAATTGATTCATCTGCAAACAAATGTGTAGTGATTGAAACTGTTGATAATGTTATTCCTGAAGCTTATATTGAAAAAACTCCTTTCCTGCTAAAATGAAGGAGTACTCTGTCATATCTAGTGCGGTTAATAAAAGTGAAAAGAAACCTAAAGAACACGAAGAACAAATTAAAATTGAACCTGTTGTTGCTATAGTTAAAGATCTTGTGACTGAAAATGTAGAGGATGGTCATATTATTTTCTGTGAAGATGCTTCTAATATTGTTTCACATCCTAATAAACCCAAACAAGTTAGTGTTCCTATGCTATATGTTAGAATTGGTGATCATTGCTATTATGGTTTATGTGATATTGGTGCAAGTGTTAGTGCTATACCTTATGAACTTTACACGGAGATTATGCACGAAATTGGTTCTTGTGAACTTGAAGATATTGATGTGGTTATTCATGGCTAATAGAGAAACTATTTCTCCAATTGGTATTGTTCGAGATGTGGAAGTTCTATGTGGTAAGATTAAATATCCTGCTGACTTTTTGGTACTTGGTTCTGCTGCTAGTGATTATTGTCCTATCATTTTTGGTAGACCTTTTCTAAATACTTGTGGAGCTATTATAGATTGTAAGAAAGAGAAAATTTTGACTAGATTTGCTGGTGAACCTTATGAATTTAACTTTTCTAAATTTACCAAAACTCCTTATAAAGTTGACTTGCCTAGTAATGATTTTAAAATGGGGCGGTGTGCATCTATTGTTCTTGTTCCTAATAACCCTTTGCGGCAACATTTGGAGAATAGTGAAAGTGAAGCTTTTAGGAAAGAAAGAGATGAGCTTGAGGAAATTTTTCGTCGCCAACCTATTCTCAAGCATGATTTTACCGGTGGAAGATCGGTACAACACCACCACCGAAGGAAGATCATTTTTTGATCTAAAGCCTTTACGATAATCTTAAATATGCTCATATTGATGATAAGAAAATATATCCTGTTATTATTAGTTCTAAGCTTTCAGAGATTGAGGAAGAAAGGTTATTGGAAATATTGAAGAAACACCGAGGAGCTATTGGCTATACTCTTGATGATTTGAAAGGGATTTCTCCTTCTATTTGCCAACATGCTATTAATATGGAAGAAGATGCAAAGCCTGTTGTTGAACATCAACGTCGTCTAATTCCGAAGATGAAGGAAGTGGTAAGGAATGAGGTATTAAAACTGCTTGAAGCTGGTATTATATATCCTATTCTGATAGTAGATGGGTTAGTCTTGTGCATTGTGTTCCTAAGAAAGGAGGAATGACTGTTGTGCCTAATGATAATGATGAGCTTATTCCTCAAAGAATAGTTGTAGGTTATAGAATGTGCATTGATTTTCGAAAAGTTAATAAAGTTACTAAGAAAGATCATTACCCTTTACCCTTTATTGATCAAATGTTAGAGAGGTTGGCTAAAAATACTCATTTTTGCTTTCTTGATGGTTATTCTGGGTTTTCACAAATTCTTGTTAAAGCTAAAGATCAAGAGAAAACCACTTTTACTTGTCCTTATGGAACTTATGCTTATAGGCGTATGCCTTTTGGTTTATGTAATGCTCCTGCTACTTTTCAAAGATGCATGTCTGCTATTTTTCATGGTTTTTGCGAAAGTATTGTAGAGGTGTTCATGGATGATTTTTCTGTCTATGGGAATTCTTTTGATAATTGCCTGCGAAACCTCGATAAAGTTTTGCAGAGATGTGAAGAAACTAACCTTGTTCTTAATTGGGAGAAATGCCATTTTATGGTTAATGAAGGAATTGTATTGGGACATAAAATTTGAGAAAGGTATTGAAGTTGATAGAGCTAAAGTTGAAGCGATTGAGAAGATGCCCTATCCGAGGGATGTTAAAGGTATTCGTAGTGTTCTTGGTCATGCTGGGGTTTATAGGAGATTTATTAAAGATTTCTCTAAAATTTCAAAGCCTCTTACTAATCTTCTTCAAAAAGATGTACCTTTTGTTTTTGATGATGATTGTAAGGAAGCTTTGAAATTTTAAAGAAAGCCTTAACAACTGCTCCTGTAGTTGAACCTCTGATTGGAATTTGCCTTTTGAAATTATGTGTGATGCTAGTGATTTTGGTAGGCGCTGTTCTTGGACAGCGAGTAGATAAAAAATTAAATGTTATTCATTATGCTAGTAAGACTCTTGATGCTGCTCAAAGAAATTATGCTACAACTGAAAAAGAATTGTTATGTAGTCTTTGCTTGTGATAAGTTTAGACCTTATATTGTTGATTCAAAAGTTACAATTCATACTGATCATGCTGCAATTAGATACCTTATGACAAAGAAAGATGCTAAGCCAAGGCTTATTAGATGGGTACTTCGTTGCAAGAATTTGATTTACATATTATAGATAGGAAAGGTGCTGATAATCCTGTTGTTGATAATTTGTCTAGATTGGAAAATATTGCTTATGATCCTGTTCCTATTAATGATAGTTTTCCAAATGAACAATTGGCTGTAATAAAGGTGAGCTCAAGAGAGCCCTTGGTATGCAGATTATGCTAACTTTATTGTTTCGAAGTATTTGCCTCCAACCTTTTCAGCTCAGCAAAGGAGGAAATTCTTTTATGACTTGAGGCATTATTTTTGGGATGACCCACACTTATATAAAGAAGGAGTGGATGGTATTATGCGAAGATGTGTTCCTGAATATGAACAACAGGAGATATTGAATAAATGTCATGGAAGTGTTTATGGAGGACATCACGCTGGAGATAGAACCGCGCAAAAGGTTCTACAATCAGGTTTTTATTGGCCAACACTCTTCAAAGATGCAAGGAAATTTATTTTATCTTGTGATGAATGTCAAAGAGTTGGTAATATCTCTAGACGCAATGAAATGCCTATGAATTACACTCTTGTTATTGAACCATTCGATTGTTGGGGATTCGACTTCATGGGTCCTTTCCCTTCTTCAGAAGGTAACACTCATATACTTGTCGCTGTTGATTATGTTACTAAATGGGTAGAAGCTATACCTACAAAAAGTGCCGATGGTGAGACCTCTATAAAAATGCTTGTAGATATTATATTTCCTAGATTTGGAGTACCTAGATATATTATGACTGATGGAGGTTCTCATTTCATTCATGGAGGTTTTAGAAAAACTCTTGCCAAGTATGGTATTAATCATAGAATTGCTTGCTTATCACCCTCAAACTAGTGGTCAAGTAGAATTATCAAATAGAGAGATTAAAGCTATCTTAGGAAAGACTGTTAATAAATCTAGAAGGAATTGGGCTAGTAAGTTGAAAGAAGCACTATGGGCTTATAGAACTGCTTATAAAAATCCTATGGGAATGTCGCCTTATAAAATGGTTTATGGAAAAGCTTGTCATTTACCTTTAGAACTAGAGCACAAAGCTTATTGGGCTGTTAGAGAATTAAATAAAGATCCTAAATTAGCTGGTAATAAGAGATTGTTGCAATTAAGTTCTCTAGATGAATGGAGAAGTGAAGCTTATGAAAATGCTAAACTCTTTAAAGAAAAAGTTAAGAAATGGCATGATAGAAGGATCATCAAAAGAGAATTTAATGTTGGAGATCAAGTTCTATTGTATCGGTCTCGTCTCAGATTCTTTGCAGGGAAATTACTCTCGAAGTGGGAAGGGCCATATGTTGTTGAGGAGGTGTATCGTTCAGGAGCAATTAAAATTAGCTCTCTCCAAGGCAATGCCACACAAGTGGTGAATGGACAAAGACTCAAGCATTATATCTCGAGTGATTCTTATAATGTTGATGTTGATATTATTCAAGTGGAAACACCGGAGGCTTTCATCAAAGGACAAATTGACAGTCCGCCAGAACTGGACTTTGAATAGGTAACAGTACAGGTAATAAAAATTCCGCGTTTACCTTTCCGAACATTATTTCTGCTTTTTAGAAAATATGAAAAATTACGAGTTCGAAACGGAGTGGAAAGGACGCACGAGGGTGCCACCATGGCCGGCGCGCCCACAGGCCGCGCCGACCTATGGTCCGGCTGCCTCGTCGCCCTTTGACTCGGTTCGATCTAGTTTCCTTTTGTCGTAAAAATATTTGCTATATAATCCCCCGGACCCCTGGAGGTCCGTAATATCGTTTCTCGTCGTGTTTTGTTTCGAGCTGTTTTCTCGGATCTGTTTTCAGTTTAGAAGCGCCATGGTCTCCAAGAACAAGGGCAAGGAGTTTCCGGAGGAAGATGATCGAGATCTTGGGCGGAAAGAGGAAGACAAGGACGTCAAGGAAGAGGATGAAGAAGAGGTGGATGAAGATTCGCGCGCACACCCGCGTGCTACTATCGCAAGCATCAAGGTGGTGGACAACCCTTTTAGCGCAAACAAGAGCGCAAGAATTCGCACTGGAGGAGCGGTTCCACGTCATTACCTAGCTCCAAAGTCATCTTTATCAGGCACTCATCACCCCTTCCACAATCTAATTTTCAATAATCAAATTGAAGGGACTCCCAAGGCAGCATTGCCTAGCAATGGGATATAGATCGTTCTAACACTGCAGGAGAGAAGGAGCCTGAGGCTGAAGAGTGGGGAAATAACTCCAAGAGCTGGGACTCACCGTCGGACAGACTCCTTAACCGCGTCGAGCACAATTCAGAGATGATTCGCAATCTCATATACAGGATTGACGAGCTCCAGGAGCTTATTGAGAAGCTTGTCAGGAATTCATCACCACCATCGCCGAAGGAGTAATTCATCATCGGTATTGGCATCCCCTTGGTTTGTTCCAAGCTTGGGGAGTGCCGCGGTATCACATCACCACCACCTTTATCTTTTACTATTAAGTAGTGTCATATCATGAGTAGGGAAGTTATCATATAGAATAGTATGCAATGTGGAAGTATCTCTCTTAGTTAGTTATCGATGTATCCGTTGGTGTGAGTTATCGTTATGGAATATTAATGAGAAGTCTTATCATTTACTTTTTGCACACCTTATTTTAGTTTGCAATCTCCATTATATGATTACTCTTGACATGAGTATTGATATCACTTTGGGAGCATCAAGTAAATCTATTTGGTTTTGGCAAACTTAGCATTGGTCAATAGCAACAACATCCTGATGTTTAATAAAAGGGAGAAATACACTTAGATACATTACTCCATTATCTCTATGCTTAGTATTCTTAAGTTAAAATTGCTTGTGCTTATGAGAAAGATGCATGATTGTTTCTATCATATGTATATTTGTTTGTTTCCCTCAACCTTTATGCTTGCTATCAAACCTTGCTAGCCAAAGACCTGTATCGAGAGGGAATGCTTCTCATACATCCATAACCTTAGACCAAACCTATGCCATTTGTGTCCACCATACCTACCTACTACATGGTATTTTCTGCCATTCCAAGTAAATACTTCATGTGCTACCTTTAAATTATTCAAACTATACTACTTCTTATTTGTGTCAATGTTTTATAGCTCATGAGGAAGTATGTGGTGTTTTATCTTTCAATCTTGTTGGGCGAACTTTTCCTAATGGACTAGCGGCACATCCGCTTATCCAACAATTTTGCAATAAGAGCTGGCAATGAGGTTCCCAGCCTCAATTAATAACCTTCATTAATAATTCTCTTCACATGTTTTGCTCTGATTCATCAGTAAGCAACTTAATTTTGCAATAGACACTCCTCCATGGTATGTGAATGTTGGAAGGCACCCGGATTCGGTTAGCCATGGATTGAGAAAGCCAAGGTTGGGGGAGTGTCATCCTAAATAAAACTAAAATACATGTGTAAACAAAAGAGAAGGGGGATGATCTACCTTGCTGGTAGAGATGCCGTCCCTCATGGGAGCCGCTCTTGGAAGGTTCGTTTGGCAAGGGGGTTAGAGTGCCCGCTACCATTCGTTGACAACAACAAACACCTCTCAAAATTTTACTTTTATTCTCTTTATATGATTTCAAAACTTGAAAAGCTCTAGCACATGATTTAATCCCTGCTTCCCTCTGCGAAGGGCCTGTCTTTTACTTTTATGTTGAGTCGGTATACCTATTTCCCTCTATCTCAAGCAAGCAATTGAGTTGTTGTGAACCAATCATTTATGCTATGATTCAGTTGATCATGTCTTTTATACTTTCTTGTTTAGTACCAATTTTATCTGAATGAATATGACTTTGAAGTTATCAATGATTATGAAGAGATTGTTATGCTTAAATATGAAGGCTCAGCTATAAAATCTAATATGAAAGCTTTGCTTAGAAGTACAATCCGTTAGTAGTTCTCTGACCAAGAACAAAGTTTGCCATCACCAATTATGATTTCTTATGCACCTTTACATGTGATCTCTCTTTACTTATTTCAAGATGAGTTATATGAGGAAGTTGTTTACTAGAATGTCTTGTGTGAATGAATATGATGCTTCTTGTCCGTATTTTATTTATCGACTCTTCACTCCATAAACATGTGGTCTTGTTTATCGAGCTCGGTTTCGCTTGGGGACAAGCGAGGTCTAAGCTTGGGGGAGTTGATACGTCCAATTTGCATCACTATTTTGTATCATAATTTGCTGTTATTCATTGATATATTTCATATTGGGACACAATACTTATGTTATTTCATCTATTTTGCATGTTTCATCATCATTGGAGGATCAAGCACCGGAGCCGGGATTCTGCTGGAAAAAGCACCGTCAGAACGCAATATTTCGGAAGATCGACTGTGGAAGGGAATTTCACGAAAATTCCTATTTTTCCAGATGACGGAGGGAGCCGGAAGGGGAAGAAGAGAGGGGCCTTTGTGGGCCCGGACCATAGGCGGCGCGGCCCGGCCCTGGCCGCGCCACCCATGGGGGGCCCACGACCCTCGCCTCCTTTTCTTCGCATCTCCTTCGTCCCGAAAACCTAAGCCACGGAGGGATCCTCACGAAGGGTTACAGCCGCCTCTGCGGGGCGGAGAACACCAGAGAGAAAAGAGCTCTCCGGCGGGCAGGAATCCGCCGGGGAAATTCCCTCCCGGAGGGGGAAATCGACGCCATCGCCATCGTCATCGAGCGGGACATCATCTCCATCATCATCATCATCATCTCCACCATCTACACCGCCATCACCACCGCTGCACCTCGTCATCGCTGTAGCAATTCGGGTTAAATCTTGATTGTTTGATAGGGGAAACTCTCCCGGTGTTATTCTATACTTGTTGTAGATGCTATTGAGTGAAACCATTGAACCAAGGTTTATGTTCAGATTGTTATTCATCATCATATCACCTCTGATTGTATTCCATATGATGTCTCGTGAGTAGTTCGTTTAGTTCTTGAGGACATGGGTGAAGTCTAAATGCTAGTAGTGAATTATGGTTGAGTAATATTCAATGTTATGATATTTAAGTTGTGGTGTCATTCTTCTAGTGGTGTCGTGTGAACGTCGACTACACGACACTTCACCATTTATGGGCCTAGGGGAGTGCATCTTGTATTCGGTTGCTAATTGCGGGGTTGCCGGAGTGACAGAAACCTAAGCCCCCGTTAGTATATCGATGCGGGAGGGATCGCAGGATCTCGAGTTTAAGGTGTGGTTAGATTTATCTTAATTACTTTCTTGTAGTTGCGGATGCTTGCAAGGGGTATAATCACAAGTATGTATTAGTCCTAGGAAGGGCGGTGCATTAGCATAGGTTCACCCACACAACACTTATTAAAACAATGAAGATTAATCAGCTGTATGTAGCGAAAGCACTAGACTAAAATCCCGTGTGTCCTCGGGAACGTTTGGTCATTATAAGTAAACAAACCGCTTGTCCTTTGTGCTAAAAAGGATTGGGCCACTCGCTGCAATTATTTCTCTCGCATTTTATTTACTTGTACTTTATTTATCCGCAATATCGAACCGAATACTTGTCTTTAGCCCATACAATTATATCCACCTCACCTTTAGGTGTAGAAACTTAATAAACAACCAAAGTGCATACTCATGATCCACTAAAATAAAACTAGGTACAATTCACAGGAGACTATCATCTCATGTGTTTATTTTTAGTTAACACTTGTATGATCCACTAGTACCACTTAATTACAAACCCTAGCTTGCTAACCTCACATTGACACCATTCATCACCATACCACACCATTAGAATCAACCTCAACCATCATAATTTAGTAGAACCATAATTATGAACCCTAGCATCAACCTTATGTAGCAATACACAACACATGCTTCTATTCCACTAAACCCTACTTAGGAAATGATAAACCACTTAACTTATAAACCATTAGAGATTATTAAGTAAAGCAAATGTGAAGCCATAGTAAACCTAATAGCAAACTTATGGAACCATCTTAATAACCATCCTTTGATATGATGTATGTGGGAAACCATGGTAATAACCCTACCAATACTTGCTACATATAAACCCATTCCACTTAAAGAACCCAACTAGTTTTTATTAGAAAACCAAATGAACCCACTAGTAAACCCTAGAAGCCATAGCTCCTATTTAAAGTAGTTCTTATTCTTATTAATATGTTCTTCAAAAGTTATTCTTTTAAAGTATAATTTAAGTAATCATCAACCATGTCTTGTAGGACTTAAAATTGACAATTGTTCCTTACATATTATTCCACTACAATTCTTTGTATGTATGATTGTATTGATGTCTTATATCACTTGTTTATGATGCTAATTTAACCAAACCCTAATAAGAACCTTGTTTGAGAACCATTCTAAAAGTGCAACCAACCCTAAAGCAATCTTTACAACTCATCCATCCTAAATCATCAAGGTTAGGTTACGCTCGGGACGATTGCATCTCATATTATGCATTATAGCATCTTTGCCAGTTCTTTAAACATTGTCCTTACCGGACAATGATGGTATTTCAGAATTTGGAGTTCTCACGTATCGAAGCTTTTGCCTGCATAATCTTGCAGTCAAGAAAGGCAAGTTCATCGCTTGCTCATGTCATTTGATTATTTTTATCAAACTATATGCAAAGTACTATACTTATCACTCATGCATTGAAAAGCAAATATTATTTTACAATTATGAATGTGACTATGTGGTGGGCAATGGAACCATGGTATGTGTTGATATGGTGGAGGTTCCATTGCATGGGTACTACTCATCTAGGACTAAGTACCAATGCCATCCAGTGATTCTAGCGTCGTACATATCGCGTTATCCATAAGATCTATAATGGCTCTGGGGAAGTCAGCTGTATCTTTTCCCTTCTGCACGCCAACGGATCGGAGAGCCGGTGGGGTGTTGGAGGCACTGCCGCAATAGGTTGGGATATCCTTTTAAATCCCCATCCATTAGTGATGATAAGCTCTACGATCTATGAAGGATTGTCCGGAGTACACCGTGAGTAAAGCCGTATTATCGGGAGAAGTCTACTGGGGGTGTACGGTTGGACAAAAGGGTGGGTTTGCAGGGTCGCGGAGAAGGCAGTGATTGGCTTGGATCTTATACTGGGCCTCACACCCAAGGAAGTGTGGACGGGGACATACTCTCGGCCGGCAACAAAGTTAAGATCTCTTGTGGGGTAAAGTAACGCACCTCTGCAGAGGGTATCAAGAATTGTGACTGTCACTCCCTGTTCCGGGAAGGGAACTGCGAACGCGGCAGAAAGGAACTCCAAGTTCTAGTCAACCCGTGAAGACTGACGGGCATAGTTTTCAGAATAAAATAAACCTTTTGAAGAAATGTTTATGAAAACTTGCATTGGCCTATGACTTTCTGGTCTATGGCTGTAGCTAGTGCATGATACACCTATTTCCTAATATGAACTTGTTGAGTACGCTCGTACTCATCCCACTCTTAAATCCCCTGCTTAGCTATGGAGGCACAGGAGGATAAACTACCGTGGAACTCGAAGACAAAGGAGTCAACTGCAACAAGATGAAGGATCCAATCAAAGAAGTCAATGGAGTCAACTTCTGCATCAGCTAGAGTGGAAACTTAGACTATTAATAGAAGGGAACATTTCCCTAATCCTAGCACCTAAGTAGCTAGATGTCTATAGCAAGCCTAGTAGTTCTTTAGCTAGAATTAGCAATAAGTTAGACTACGAGTCGTTCTTCTGGAGCTTTATTTGAACTTTTACCTCAATGTAAAGTAGGAGGCTATGTTGATCTTCTGTAAACAGTTTGTGTATCCTTCTATAGACATACCTTGGACTCGCATATGTTTCTGTTGTACCACTCGAGAGATGTAATATGAGTGGAACGGTGTTTCACTTGTGTTATGTCAACGACTTGTGTACTACACCATGCAGTGGTACGCTGGGTCATCACAGCGACATCATACACCTCCACCGCCACCTCCACCAGATCGGTACGTGCGACATATCTCGATCTGTTTAGCGATGGATGCTTTACCATTTGCGCTGCTGCTACTCATGTTGATTAATGCATCTAGTATGTTTGAGTTTCACATGTTAGTAGTTGCTGCCATCATGTTTTATATTCTGGAATTAATCATGGAAATTGTGCCTAATTATCCAACAATCCAAAAACCTAATTGTAGGCAATTTCCTGAGTTAACAATGGCTGGTTTTGCTGATGCACTGAGGCCGGATAAGTTCACCGGTGTGCACTTTAAGAGGTGGCAAGTTAAGGCCATGCTCTGGCTTACTCATCTGAAAGTGTTCGAAGTTAGTGATGGTTTACCTGAAGGAACTATATCTGACCAAGATCAGAACAAGTTCAAGGAAAACAATACTCTCTTCGTCGGATGCGTTCTGAGTATTCTTGCTGATCGTCTGTGTGATGTGTACATGCACATAACAGATGGTAAAGAGCTCTGGGATGCACTGAATGCTAAATTCGGTGCAACCGATGCAGGCAGTGAACTGTACATCATGGAGAGCTTCCATGACATCAGGATGGTAAACAACCGTTCTGTAGTCGAACAAGCTCATGAGATACAGTGCATTGCGAAAGAGCTTGAACTCCTTAAGTGTGCCTTACCTGACAAGTTTGTGGCTGGATGCATCATCGCTAAGTTGCCCCCTTCATGGAGGAACTTTGCCACAACTCTCAAACACAAGAGACAGGAGATATCAGTTGAAAATCTGATAGCGTCTCTTGATGTTGAGGAGAAAGCTCGGGCTAAGGATAATACTGAGAAAGGAGAGGGTCAGTCTAGCGCCAACATGGTGCAGAAGAAACCCTACAACAAGAACAAAGGGAATAACAAGCCCTCCTTCAATAAGCCTATGAAGACTACAACCTTCAAGAAGAAGAAGATGATAAACAAAGCAGATCTGAGCTGCTTTACCTGTGGAGAGGCTGGCCACTTTTCTAAGGACTGTCCAGAGAGGGCAGACCGCAAGAAAAAGGGGAGGCAAGTCAACACGGTGACCGCTAGCAATGCTGATGGGTACGGTAATCTCTTTACTGTTCTTTCGGTATTTCAATCTCCATGTTGGTGGATTGATACAGGTGCTAATGTTCATGTGTGTGCTGACATATCCATGTTCACTTCTTACCAGGTCGCCCGGGATTCTTCCGTCTTGATGGGGAATGGGTCACATGCTTCTGTTCGTGGTGTTGGCACGGTAGATCTGAAGTTCACTTCGGGGAAGATCGTGCAGCTGAGGAACGTGCAGCATGTCCCTACTATGAACAAGAATCTCGTTAGCGGCTCCCTTCTATGCAGAGATGGGTTTAAGGTTATTTTAGAGTCGAATAAAGTAGTTGTTTTCAAGTTTGGACAATTTATTGGTAAAGGCTATGAGTGCGGAGGCTTGTTCCGCTTTTCGCTTTCTGATTTCAGTAATAAGTCTGTGAACCATATTTGTGGCAATGTTAGTGATGATACCAGTGTTTGGCATTCTCGTTTATGTCACATTAATTTTGGTTTAATGTCTCGGCTATCCAGTTTAAGTTTAATTCCGAATTTCACCATTGCCAAAGGTTCTAAGTGCCATAGTTGTGTGCAATCAAAGCAACCTCGGAAGCCTCACAAGGCGGCCGAGGAGAGAAACTTGGCACCTCTAGAACTCATACATTCTGATCTATGCGAGATGAATGGTGTGTTGACAAAAGGTGGAAAGAGATATTTCATGACATTGATTGATGATGCGACTAGATTCTGCTATGTTTATTTGTTGCGAACTGAAGATGAAGCTTTAGACTATTTTAAAATTTATAAGGCCGAAGTTGAAAATCAACTAGAGAGAAAGATCAAGCGTCTTAGGTCGGATCGTGGTGGCGAATATTTTCCTAAAATCTTTGATGAATTCTGTGAGGAACATGGCATTATTCATGAGAGGACGCCTCCCTATTCACCCCAATCAAACGGGGTTGCCGAGAGGAAAAACCGCACGCTGACTGACTTGGTGAATTCCATGTTAGCCACTGCTGGTTTATCAAAGGCATGGTGGGGGAGGCTTTGTTGACTTCATGTCATGTCCTGAATAGAGTTCCTAACAAGAATAAAGATAAAACCCCTTACGAGGAGTGGGCTGGGAGAAAACCATCACTTTCGTATTTGCGCACATGGGGATGTTTGGCGAAAGTCAATATTCCAATTACTAAGAAGCGCAAACTTGGACCAAAGACAGTGGATTGCATCTTTCTAGGTTATGCTCCTCGGAGTGTAGGATATAGATTTTTAGTAGTTCAATCCGAGGTACCTGATATGCATGTTGATACTATTATGGAATCTCGTGATGCAACATTTTTTGAGAATATGTTTCCTATGAAAGATATGCATAGCATTGCTAGAATTTCTACTGAGATAATTCCTGAGTCTAGAACATCTAATGAGTATTTTGAACAATCACATGAGAATGTTACTGAGAAGGATGACAATGAAGCTCCTAAACGGAGCAAGAGACGAAGGATTGAAAAATCCTTTGGTGATGACTTCATTGTGTACCTTGTGGATGATACTCCCATGTCCATTGCAGAGGCATATGCATCTCCAGATGCAGATGACTGGAAAGAAGCTGTCCATAATGAGATGGACTCGATTCTTTCTAATGGAACTTGGGAGTTGTCAGAACGACCCCATGGATGCAAGCCTGTAGGCTGCAAATGGGTGTTCAAGAAGAAGCTAAGACCTGATGGTACTATTGAAAAGTACAAGGCGCGGCTTGTAGCGAAAGGCTACACACAGAGAGAAGGCGAAGATTACTTCGACACCTATTCACCTGTCGCTAGACTTACCACCATTCGAGTACTACTATCCATGGCTGCCTCCTATGGTCTTATCGTTCATCAAATGGACATAAAGACAGCTTTCCTTAATGGAGAGTTGGAAGAGGAAATCTATATGGATCAGCCTGATGGGTTTGTAGTAAAAGGTGAAGAAAGAAAGGTGTGCAAGTTGCTGAAATCTTTATATGGCCTGAAACAAGCACCTAAGCAATGGCATGAGAAGTTTGATAGAACTTTAACTTCTGTAGGCTTTGTTGTCAATGAGGCTGACAAGTGCGTTTACTATCGCCATGGTGGGGGCGAAGGTGTTATACTATGTTTGTATGTGGATGATATTCTGATCTTTGGTACAAACATGAAAGTAATACACGAGGTCAAGTCTTTCTTGTCAAAGAGCTTTGATATGAAAGATCTGGGAGAAGCTGATGTGATTCTGAACATCAAGCTGATTAAGAACGAGAGTGGGATTACTCTAACGCAATCCCATTATGTTGAGAAGATCTTGAGCCGGTTCGGCTATATTGATAGCAAGCCTTCTTCAACACCTTATGATCCCAGTGTGACACTACGCAAGAACCGGAGGATTGCCATAGATCAATTGAGATATTCTCAGATCGTTGGCTCACTCATGTACTTAGCGAGCGCGACTAGACCCGACATCTCTTTTGCTGTTAGCAAGTTGAGTAGGTTCATGTCAAACCCGGGTACTGATCATTGGCATGCACTTGATAGGGTCATGCGCTACCTATGTGGTACAATGAGTTATGAGATTCACTATTCAGGGCACCCAGCTGTGCTTGAAGGATATAGTGATTCGAATTGGATCTCAGATGTAGCTGATCTGTACGCCACAAGTGGGTATGTATTTACCTTTGGAGGTGGCGCAGTATCATGGAGATCTTGCAAGCAAACCATATTGACGAGGTCAACTATGGAAGCAGAACTTACTGCTTTAGACACAACCACTGTTGAATTAGAATGGTTGCGTGAGCTCTTGATGGACTTGCCTGTGGTTGAAAAACCTGTTCCGGCAATCCTTTTGAATTGTGACAATCAAACTGTAATTGTCAAAGTGAACAATTCTAAGGATAACGCGAAGTCATCAAGACACATCAAGAGACGTTTGAAGTCTGTCAGGAAATTGCGAAACTCCGGAGTAATAACTGTTACATATATTCAAACAGATAAAAACCTGGCAGATCCCTTTACAAAGGGACTATCACGTAATGTGATAGAAAGTGCATCGAGGGAGATGGGTTTGAGACCCGTTGATGTTATGCCATAGTGGTAACCCAACCTTTGTGATCGGAGATCCCGTGAATTAGGACCTGGGAAGAACAAACTAGTGGTTTAATTGAGGAGAGTATTATGTAACCCTCTCTATGTGAAGATGCACAACTCTCAATTGCTGTAAGGCAGGTTGGCAACAAGCCTTAATGTGTTTATGTTGGCTATTTTAGCAAAGATGCTGTCCTACAGAGCATTCTTGAAATAACACACCTATATGAGTCCGATTGTTAAACGTCGCAATCTATGAGATTTTGGGTGATCTCTAGTAAACTCATGAAGAGACCACGAAGTATGACGCATATGCTTCACCCGCGGGGTAGGCTACTGGCAGCCATGTACTGGTCATGACTTTGAGTGAAACCCTGTTCACGCAAAACTTGCAATTCAAGGCTTAGTCCATTGTTCAAGTGTGAATGGATGTAGCTTAAGGTTCTAGGCGGAAGTTCAACTTAACAGTCTCTGCTGAAACACTGGTATATAAACAAGCAGCGAGTATTGGTAAATCTCTAAATGGGGATTTGAGATCTGGTGGGGGATTGTTAAAATATTGGGCCCACTTTTAGTGGCCTAAATTAGATTTCAGTTTTCTCTATAAATCTCAAAGCCCACTTAGTGGCAGCCTTGTGAGTTTGAGCCCAAGTTGGTGGCAGCTCACTAGGGAGTGGCAAGAGGTGGGAAGTTTAGTCCCACATGGAAAGTTGGGAGGAAGTTAGACCACCTTATAAGGTGGGTTGTTCCACCACTAGTAAGTGAGTGAGAATAGGAGTGCTACACGCGCGCTCCTCCTCCTCCTCGCTCACTCGTCTCGACTCGACTCGACTCGACACGACACGCGCCGCGCTCGTGGTGAGTGGATTGAGCCTCGAGCCGAGACTTTCCTTACTTTTTGCAGCTCAGGAAAACGAACGGAGTCCTAGACGGACGAGGGTTTCCCGAGCCTATATAATCTCTTGCCCGGCTACCGCAGAAATATACTGAATACACGAGTTAGGGTTTCCACCTCTCTCTGCTTGCGCCGCCATCGTAGCCTACTCCATCCCGCGAGCCGACGTGCATCGGCGAACGGGAGAGCAGGTCTCCGGAACCGCTCGTCCTTGCGATCCTGTACGGGAGAGGGCGAATTAGGTTTTTGGGAAGCGCTCTGCACGACTGCTCAAGCTCTTCATCACGGGTCGCCTTCCGTCCAAGTCGGGCGGTGCTGCCTACCGTCGTCTTCAACGCCGTCTACTTCGACCCGTTGTCCCAGTCGTCAACAACGTTGTCATCAACAACGTTACTGCTGCGACATCATCTACTACACCTCCACCGCCACCTCCACCAGATCGGTACGTGCGACATATCTCGATCTGTTTAGCGATGGATGCTTTACCGTTTGCTGCTGCTGCTACTCATGTTGATTAATGCATCTAGTATGTTTGAGTTTCACATGTTAGTAGTTGCTGCCATCATATTTTATATTCTGGAATTAATCATGAAAATTGTGCCTAATTATCCAACAGAGCAAAGACGATCTGAGATGCAGTTTGCAGAACGTTCATCAATCCTGACGACTTGAACGTCGAAACACGTTGGGAAGGGCACAAGCTACGGATCAAATCCGAATAGCATCTGCAGCGTCCACGCCGTTGTAGCTCCAGCTACCCCAACCTGCCAACTTTGTTTTTTGAAACAAGCAACCTGCCAACTTCATGGCTGCAGCTACCTCAACTGCTAGCTAGCAAGCGATCACAAATCAGCGCTGCCCAGCATCTCTCCTCTTCTGCCAAGTGCTTTCATCCTCTTCTGCTATATGTTATGTTGAACAGAACCAGTGAGGAGTTATACAGATTCGAATTCGTTCGTACATGCGCGGTGTGCCTACCTCTCCCGCTGTGCTATGGCAAACAATGTTTCATGTAACATCGCAATCCATTGCCTGTAAAGGCGACGCATGATGAGAGGAAACGGCAGTAGTAGTAGATCGAACCTCGGGCTTGGCGAATTCAGCAGCCAGCCAGCCACTCCGGCGAATGATGAACAATTCAGCCTTTTTATGTGTCCGTGGAATAAAGCTGCCTGTGCGAGGTCGAGTTAATCATCGAGATCTTGAATGCTCTGCTGCTTGCATAATTTAACCATGAATGAGCGCTGAATCGCTGGCATACGGATGCACGATTGCTACTGTTTACTATCATACCAGCAGTACTGCTCTACTGGATATATAGGACTGAAGCTCGATCGGTCAGACTCAGACTGAACTCCGTGCGCTGACACTTTTTGCTTTCTATCCTCTCCACAGTAATTGTTAGTTGCTCCAATGTTCCATGAGTTCATGTGCACTTTCAGAATTTCAAAACGCTCTATAATCTGATAGTTTTTGCAAATAGACAGATTTTTTTCAGAAATTTCACCGTGAGTATCGAAGTTTTCTGTACAATTCGGAAGAGAGATCATGTGACATTTGCCACCGATGCCTGCCTGGCTTTACAGGAACATGATGCAGACCCACCCACCGGCGAACGGCCGGCCGGGGAGGACCAGGCGGCGCGGCGCATGCACCTGTTACGATTCGGAGCACCACCGGAGAATTAAACGAAGAGGCCATAAGACAGAGAGCGATAAGACGAGAGCGCGCCAGCGAAGGGCAGAGACAGAGACACGGCGCGTGCAGGCGAGAGGGGCGATGGCGGTGTCTCACCTCCCGGCAACCAGGGGGAGGCCGGCACGGCAACGTGGCCGCGACCACGGGCGGCGAAAAGCTGCCGGCCGGTGCGCCGCGCCATGAGTGGCTACCTCTCTCGCGCGTAGGTACAAAAGCTAATCAAGCCGGCTGTCACCTGTGACCACACCCTACATGGTACATCTGCACGACGCCGATACACGCCATGGCCGAGCGTATTGGCCGTTTGGCCGCCTCTGCATGCATGGGGACGGGACGACATGGCCTTTCCTGTCGACCACCGGCTCTCTCCGTCCTAGGTCCTCCCCCTCCGGCCGGCCACTCCTCTCCGTCTCCGGCCGTTAGCACGTACGTGGGGCCGTCTCCCCCGTAATATTCCTTTGCTCGTGCCGATGCCCTTTTGCATGGCGCGTCAACGTCGCCGGATCGATGATAGATCTACGGGTCCAGTAGAGACGAGACCGTCCATGCATGTATGCGACCGGTGACCAGTGTAACGACATGACTAGTTTTTCTTCTCCGTACTACGATACAAAGAACACGAGTACATGCAATTATACGAGAGCGCCCACACGTTACAATACGGGAAAGGAAACGCCATGTGCGTCGAGGGATGGATGTTTCTGCCCATGGGTAGATTCCACACATCGCATCATGTCCCTTTCCGATGAATACAATGTGTTTGTTGATTATTTGTTGTTGCTTGTAAGAAAAAAAAGGAGGCTTGTTGAGTGATGGAGAGTATAGCCAAACTAAATAGCTTGTAAAGTTCATGTACATAGGCTCAGCTGTCGATTTTTCGCCATACTAGTATTTTTCAGTATAATGCAAACATTTTGTTTGGATTCCGGTAATTAAGGACAATCAAACATGAAAATAGCAGAAACATAGTGCTTACAGTGTAGCTACGGAGCTTGGCAATCTGCATATATCATTCCTGTTTTCATGACATGCCTCATTGCAGTTGTGGCAAGAATATATAAGGGCGCGTGGCACCATCCGTCGAAGTCTAGATTCTAATTTCTCACTTCCAGGTGCTCAAGCTCGTGCATCTCTGTCTCAATTGGAACTTCGTGTATTTTGTGGAATCATATCCGAGTTTTACATATGCCATGCATGCATATGTTAAGGATAGCATTCACGAGGTATGCGTGAGTGTGGTGGTATGCACGTATATGTGCATTCTTATAGCCGCTAAGTTTGATATATACCTGCAACATTGAAATTACAAAAAAAAAACATCGATGTTAGCAACTTCTACTTTTTTATTGAGTGCTCAGAAATATTTTTGGACTATTTCTTTCCCAACATGGTTGTTGGCTTGACTCACTGAAAATCTTTGCCTTATTTGCCTATTACATAGTGATACATAGCCGTCGTTAGTTTTCAATCTTAAATACACGAGGGGCTTTTAAGAACACATTTGGTCAATTATTAATTGGTCACACAAGCGAACCAACATGATGTTCCTTCTTCTATCTAAGAGGACTGGGTATACATTATATTTATTGGATTATTAATTCATCACAAAAATAATTTTAGTGGGAGGTCTATTTGTTTCATTCTTGATCAAAATGTATCTACAAAAAATGTGTATGTTTTCCTTTTATCTTTGGCAAGCTAGCTTCATCTCCTACTCCTCCCCTAACCTTCAAGGGGTATTCGCTCTATTTACCGAGACATCAAAATCTTGATGTATCGACTCAAAATGAGGATCATTTATTTTATCATGTGTTTATTTTGTAGGGTAAGAAGTATAGTGTTGTAGAAAACAAGGGCCCCATCAACTCTAGTAATACTAGTAGCAAAACCTGCTAACAGAGTCGCTCTAGTACCTGCAATTGCGGATTCTCACTCACAATGAGGTAACACGAATATTTATTGTTTACAACTTGGTACAAGACTTCCAATGGTGGATACATCCATATATTGCACCTTCTAGTGGCAACCCTAGCTCTTTTACTTGGTAGCTCCTACAACTCCCTTGCTTCTTTGTTGCCTTACATACGAGGGGTGGACACCCCTATTTATATTTTTATGAGAATCTTAGATTATTGTTGTGTGGCCCGATCCAAACTAAACGCTACAATTCTATAAAACTCCATACTAATCTAACTCCTAGAAATTTCCAATCGGTATTCTAGATGCCCAACACTTACAGATATCTAGCTATCTAATTTTCCATAATTATGGGATTCTCCTGCAAGATATCTTCACCTTGAGTATCCTTGAATCTCCTAGAGCCTTCTTCTAAAATATCCTCCGCATCAATAATAATCTAAATTATCATAGAATCTTCTTGCATTTTTCTCAATACTGTTCAATCTTCCAAGTATGCCTTACTTATCTCGACACTCCCCTCAATGCACAATTGTGTGGTGAATCATATCCATGAATCTTTTGAGCCCTCCCATTTATAATTTTCTTCCATTCTTCATGAAAATGATATCTCACTCCTTTCAACTCGAGCTTGCTCTCAATCGTACCATAGTTGTGTAGCTCACATTTATGTTTCATCCTTCTCCATACTTTCCCCTTTGCAAATCTTTGCGGTATGGTAAAGGAACTTGAGAAAGGGCAGCATTGGCAACGCTGAGATCTAGAGACCTTGATCTCCAAAGTTTCTAATCATGCTATGTATGTCTTTGTTTACTTGGACGAAGCTCTTGGAGTATAAGATCAACCATATCTACGATGTACTCTGCAACTTTATGATATCCATCCTCCACTTATGTCTTCCGACTTGTGAACATCTATGTTCCATCTTCTCCAATTTTTTATTCTATTTCACATTGATGAGCTCTTGGTTGCTCAAAACAATGGATAATTCACCTTATGTATCCCAATCTTCTTATGCTTTGGTGTATTATAGACTAGTGTCACCTATAATTGATGTCCACTATCACTGAGGTCTTCCACAAAATAAACTTCACCATTCTTCATGCATATTGCCACCTCGGCATCCCACTCATGCTCACTTGGACATTCCTCCACAAGGCCACATGTGACAATAGCCACATTTCTTTTTAGCACATCTTTCGACTCGAGCGATCTCTCGTTAGGTGAACTTTCTTGCCTCACTTATCTATCTCCTTAGTTAGATCATGACAATCTTTTCCTCTCTTTCATTTGAGCTTTCCTTGAATAGGTTCTCTTCTTTAGGCACCATCTTTCATCTCGTTTACACTTATATGTTCTCTCTACACAACATTTTAGCATAGTCCTCTTCCTATCGCCAAAGAGTGTCTCCTCTTTGTCCCTCCCTACCACGGTGATCTTGCCAATCTCCTTGGCTAATTCCTCCTAATAACAAAGATGTGTGTTGATCACGTTTTTTATAGTTCAATTTCATTGTTTGAACTACAAAAAACACTAAATATCTTATTAATATCACTCCCACTGTCCTAAAATACATGGCGTATAAATCTAGTAAAAGTAAAAGCTTACTTTGACCAACTGTATACATAAAAGGGAATATCAATAATTATTATACAAAATAATAAATTATGAAAATATATCTATATGGTGGATTTATTGATATTGATTTGGTATCGTAGATCTTCGTATTTTTTATATATATTTGGTTAAACTTGGAAATCACTGACTTTTAACTACATTTAGATAATATATGTATTTCAAGACAAAGGGAGTGCTTTCATTTCCCCCCTCACCGCTCTCGACCCACTACAGTACCTGCCCCTTTCTCCTCTTCGCCGGGCCTCTCCCTCCTCCTCTCCGCCGGAATAGCCGGCCGGAGATGGTGAGGATACGGCGCCGGAGTAGTTTTTAGGTTTAGTTTTTCATTTTTCGGCGGTTTTCCGGTAGTCTGGAGTAGGGTTCAAGATCCTCCGGATCAGATCTTGAACAGCCTGTGCTCGTGGCTCCATCTTCTCGAGCTCCGGTGGTCGGAGATGGCGAGATCTGCCGCCCCAGGGATCTCCATGTATAAGATTCACAGCTGCTACCCCTGGATCCGCGTTGCTGGGCTTCCATCTCTTCCTCCTTTGGCCGGCCATGGAGGCGAGGAGAAGAGGAAGGATGGTGCTAGTGCCTGCGCATCTGGAGGTACGCAGGGGTTGATACGTCCATTTTGCATCACTATTTTATATCATAATTTGCTGTTATTCATTGATATATTTCATATTTAGAGATGATACTTATGTTATTTCATCTATTTTGCATGTTTCGTGATCATTGGAGAATTATTCACCGAGTCAGGATTCTGCTGGAAAAAGCACCGTCAGGACACCATATTTCTGAAGATCAACAATTGACGGAAGTTATACGAAAAATCCTATTTTTCCAGGGGACGAAGGAGCCAAAGGAGGATCCGAGAGGGCCGCCATGGGCCCCCCATAGGCCGGCACGGGCCCAGGCCTGGCCGCGCCGCTTGTGGGGAGGGCCCACAGCCCCCTCAGCCGCCTCTCCTTCGCGTACTTCTTCGTCCCGAAAACCTAAGCCCGGGGAGTTACGGAGAATTGACAGAGCCGCCTCTGCGGGCGGAGAAACACCGAGAGAAAAGAGCTCTCCGGCGGGCAGGAATCCGCGGGGAAATTCTCTCCGGAGGGGGAAATCGACGCCATCGCCATCGTTATCGAGCTGGACATCATCTCCATCATCATCATCATCATCATCATCTCCATCATCTACACCGCCATCTCCACCGCTGCATCTCGTCACCGCTGTAACGATTTGGGTTGGATATTGATTGTTTGATAGGGGAAACTCTCCGGTATTGATTACTACTTGTTATTGATGCTATTGAGTGAAACCATTGAGCCAAGGTTTATGTTCAGATTGTTATTCATCATCATATCACCTCTGATCATGTTCCATATGATGTCTCGTGAGTAGTTCGTTTAGTTCTTGAGGACATGGGTGAAGTCTAAATGTTAGTAGTGAATTATTGTTGAGTAGTATTCAATGTTATGATATTTAAGTTGTGGTGTTACTCTTCTAGTGGTGTCATGTGAACGTCGACTACATGATAGTTCACCTTTATGGGCCTAGGGGAGTGCATCTTGTATTCGTTTGCTAATTGTGGGGTTGCCGGAGTGACAGCAACCTAAACCCTGTTAGTATATCCGGGAGGGATAGCAGGATCTCGAGTTTAAGGTGTGGTTAGATTTATATTAATTACTTTCTTGTATTTGCGGATGCTTGCAAGGGGTATAATCAAAAGTATGTATTAGTCCTAGGAAGGGCGGTGCATTAGCATAGATTCACCCACACAACACTTATCAAAACAATGAAGATTAATCAGCCGTATGAAGCGAAAGCACTAGACTAAAATCCCCGCGTGTCCTCAAGAACGTTTGGTCATTATAAGTAAACAAACCGGCTTGTCCTTTGTGCTAAAAAGGATTGGGCCACTCACTGCAATTATTTCTCTCGCATTTTATTTACTTGTACTTTATTTATCTGCAATATCAAAACCCCCTGAATACTTGTCTATGAGCATTTACAGTGAATCCTTCATCGAAACTGCTTGTCAACACCTTCTGCTCCTCGTTGGGTTCGACACTCTTATTTATCGAAAGTACTACGATACACCCCTATACTTGTGGGTCATCAAGACTATTTTCTGGCGCCGTTGGGGAGTGAAGCGCTATTGGTAAGTGGAATTGGTAAGAAAACTTTTACTGTACGTGCTGATTTTGTTTCTGCTTGCTACTATAAGTCATTATGGAGAGATCCTCCCTTGAATTTCTATTTGGGAAATCTACTACTACTGCAACGGTAGTGGATGAGGCGCCAGGTGAGGAAGTAATACCATATAAAATACCTATGAAAATTATTGAACGTGTTGTAGATAACCGCTATGAAGGGGATGGAACTGTTCATCCTGGAGATCATTTACTGTTTTTACATGAATTATGCAGGTTATTCAAATGTGCAGGTATTTCAATGGATGAAGTTAGGAAGAAATTATTTGTTATGTCGCTATCTGGTAAAGCGGCGCATTGGTATAAACTGCTGAAGGATGGGCATTCTCTTGATTGGAAGGATATTGTGCCTGTATTTTACTCTAAATTCTATCCTCCAAGTGAAATTCACAAAGACCGCAACCGTATATATAATTTTTGGCCTCATGATGGAGAGAGTATTGCCCAAGCGTGGGGAGATTGAAGTCTTTAATGCTCAAATGCCCCATTCATGAGCTTCCTGGTAATATTATTATTGATAATTTCTATGCAAGACTGTCTTTTCAAGATAAAACCTTGCTGGATACTTCTTGTTCTGGATCATTCACACGCAATAAAGAAGAGTTTAAATGGGACCTTCTTGATCGAATCCAAGAAAATACTGAAGGATGGGAGAACGACAAAGGTAGAGTGTCAGGTATAAATTATAATTATGAATGCATTGAAACTTTTATGGATACTGATGAATATCGTAATATGAGTGCTACATATGGTCTTGACTCTCAAGTTGTTGCAAATATTTATAAAGCCTTTGCCTCTCATTTTGAATTGCCTAGGAAGAATTTTGATAAGTATCATGAACCATATAAAGATAAAGTTGATTCGCCTAAAGGCAAATGTATTGAAATTAAAACTGTTGATCATGTTCTTCCTGAAGCTTATATTGAAAAAACTCCTTTCCCTGCTAAAATGAAGGAGTATTCTGTTATAACTAGTGTAGTTAATAAAAGTGCAAAGAAACCTATAGAACCTGAAGAACAAATAAAAGTTGAACCTGCTGTTGCAATAGTTAAAGATCTTGTTACTGAAAATGTGGAAGATGGTCATATTATTTTTGTGAAGATGCTTCTAATATTGTTTCGCATCCTAATAAGTCTATGAAAGCCAGTGTTCCTGTGCTCTCTGTTCGAATTGGTGATCATTGCTATTATGGTTTATGCGATATTGGTGCAAGTATTAGTGCCATTCCTTATGAGCTCTACACGGAAATTATGCATGAAATTGGTTCTTGTGAACTTGAAGATATTGATGTGGTTATTCGGCTAGCTAATAGAGAAACTATCTCTCCCATTTGTATTGTTCGAGATGTTGAAGTTCTATGTGGTAAGATTAAATATCCTGCTGACTTTTTGGTACTTGGTTCTGCTGCTAGTAAGTTTTGTCCTATTATTTTTGGTAGACCTTTTCTAAATACATGTGGAGCTATTATAGATTGCAAGAAAGAGAAAATTGTTACTAAATTTGCTGGTGAATCTTATGAGTTTAACTTCTCTAAATTTGCCAAAACTCCTTATAAAGCTGATTTGCCTAATGAAGATTTTAGAGTTGAACAGTGTGCATCTATTGCTCTTGCTCCTAGTAATCCTTTGCAGCAACATTTGGAGAATAGTGAGAGTGAAGTTTTTAGGGAAGAAAGGGATGAGCTTGATGAAAATTTCCTTCGTCAACCTATTCTTAAACATGACTTACCGGTTGAAGATTTAGGTGTAACACCACCACCAAAGGAAGATCCTGTATTTGATTTGAAACCATTACCTGATAATCTTAAGTATGCTTATATTGATGAGAATAAAACATATCCTGTTATTATTAGTGCTAAGCTTTCAGATATCGAGGAAGAGAGGTTATTGGAAATATTGAAAAAGCACCGAGGAGCTATTGGCTATACTCTTGATGATTTGAAGGAGAAACATGCTATTAATATAGAAGATGGTGCAAAACCTGTTGTTGAACATCAGCGTCGTCTAATTCCCAAGATGAAGGATGTGGTAAGAAATGAGGTATTAAAACTTCTTGAAGCAGGTATTATATATCCTATTGCTGATAGTAGATGGGTTAGTCCTGTGCATTGTGTTCCTAAGAAAGGAGGTATAACTGTTGTGCCTAATGATAATGATGAGCTTATTCCTCAAAGAGTAGTTGTAGGGTATAGAATGTGCATTGATTTTAGGAAAGTGAATAAAGTTACTAAGAAAGATCATTACCCTTTACCTTTTGTTGATCAAATGTTAGAAAGGTTGTCTAAAAGTACTTATTTCTGTTTTCTTGATGGATATTCTGGGTTTTCACAAATTGCTGTTAGAGCTAAAGATCAAGAGAAAACCACTTTCACTTGTCCCTATGGAACTTATGCTTATAGGCGTATGCCTTTTGGTTTATGTAATGCTCCTGCTACTTTTCAAAGATGCATGTCTGCTATTTTTCATGGCTTTTGTGAAAAGATTGTTGAGGTATTCATGGATGATTTTTCTGTCTATGGGAACTCTTTTGATAATTGCTTGCGAAACCTTGATAAAGTTTTGCAGAGATGTGAAGAAACTAACCTTGTTCTTAATTGGGAGAAATGCCACTTTATGGTTAATGAAGGAATTGTATTGGGACATAAAATTTCGAAAGAGGTATTGAAGTTGATAGAGCTAAAGTTGAAGCAATTGAGAAGATGCCCTATCCTAGGGATGTTAAAGGTATTCGTAGTATTCTTGGTCATGCTGGTTTTTATAGGAGGTTTATTAAAGATTTCTCTAAAATTTCAAAGCCTCTTACTAATCTTCTTCAAAAAGATGTACCTTTCGTTTTTGATGATGATTGTAAGGAAGCTTTTGAAACTCTAAAGAAAGCCTTAACAACTGCTCCTATAGTCGAACCTCCTGATTGGAATTTACCTTTTGAAATTATGTGTGATGCTAGTGATTTTGCTGTAGGCGCTGTTCTTGGACAGCGAGTAGATAAAAAATTAAATGTTATTCATTATGCTAGTAAAACTCTAGATGCTGCTCAAAGAAATTATGCTACAACTGAAAAAGAGTTATTAGCCGTAGTTTTTGCATGTGACAAGTTTAGACCCTATATTGTTGATTCAAAAGTCACAATTCATACTGATCATGCTGCAATTAGGTACCTTATGGAAAAGAAAGATGCTAAGCCAAGGCTTATTAGATGGGTGCTTCTTTTGCAAGAATTTGATTTACATATTGTAGATAGGAAAGATGCTGATAATCCTGTTGCTGATAATTTGTCTAGATTGGAAAATATTACTTATGATCCTGTTCCTGTTAATGATAGTTTTCCAAATGAACAATTGGCTGTAATAAAGGTGAGCTCGCGAGAGAGCCCTTGGTATGCTGATTATGCTAACTTTATTGTTTCAAAGTATTTGCCTCCAACCTTTTCAGCTCAGCAAAGGAGGAAATTCTTTTATGATTTGAGGCATTATTTTTGGGATGACCCACACTTATATAAAGAAGGAGTGGATGGTATTATGCGAATATGTGTCCCAGAATATGAACAACAAGAGATATTGAGTAAATGCCATGGGAGTGTTTATGGAGGACATCACGCCGGAGATAGAACCGCACAAAAGGTTCTACAATCAGGTTTTTATTGGCCAACACTTTTCAAGGATGCAAGGAAGTTTATCTTATCTTGTGATGAATGTCAAAGAGTTGGTAATATCTCTAGACACAATGAAATGCCTATGAATTATACTCTTGTTATTGAACCATTTGATTGTTGGGGATTTGACTTCATGGGTCCTTTCCCTTCTTCAGAAGGTAATACTCATATACTTGTCGCTGTTGATTATGTTACTAAATGGGTAGAAGCTATACCTACAAAAGTGCTGATGGTGAGACCTCTATAAAAATGCTTGTAGATGTTATATTTCCTAGATTTGGAGTACCTAGATATATTATGACTGATGGAGGTTCTCATTTTATTCATGGTGGTTTTAGAAAAACTCTTGCCAAATATGGTATTAATCATAGAATTGCTTCAGCTTATCATCCTCAAACTAGTGGGCAAGTAGAATTATCAAATAGAGAAATTAAAGCTATTTTGGGAAAGACTGTTAATAAATCTAGAAAGAATTGGGCTAGTAAGTTAAAGGAAGCATTGTGGGCTTATAGAACTGCTTATAAAAATCCTATGGGCATGTCTCCTTATAAAATGGTTTATGGAAAAGCTTGTCATTTACCTTTAGAATTAGAGCACAAAGCTTATTGGGCTGTAAGAGAACTTAATAAAGATTTTAAACTTGCCGGTAAGAAGAGGTTGCTACAATTGAGTTCTTTAGATGAATGGAGAAGTGAAGCTTATGAAAATGCTAAACTTTTTAAAGAGAAAGTTAAGAAGTGGCATGATAGAAGAATTATTAAAAGAGAATTTAATGTTGGAGATAAAGTCCTATTGTATCGGTCTCGTCTCAGATTTTTTGCAGGGAAATTACTCTCAAAATGGGAAGGACCATATGTTATTGAGGAGGTATATCGTTCAGGAGCAATAAAAATTAGCTCTTTGGAAGGTAACGCCACACAAGTAGTGAATGGACAAAGACTCAAGCATTATATTTCGGAGATTCTTATAATGAAGATATTGATATTATTCAAGTGATAACTCCGGAAGCTTTCATTAAAGATCAAATTGACAGTTCTGCAGAGTCCAACTTTGAATAGGTAACAGTTTTAGTAATAAAAAGTCCGCGTTTAGCTTTCCGAACAATATTTCTGCTGTTTTTGGAAAATATGAAAAATTACGGGATCGAAACGGAGTGGAGGAGACACGCGAGGGCCCGTCACCATAGGCCGGCGCGGGCCCCACCCTGGCCGTGCCGCCTATGGTGACAGCCCCTCGGCGTCCCGTTTCCACTCGTTTTCGGCCTGGAACCTTCCTTTTGCCGTAAAAATATTTGCTATATAATCCCCCGGATCTCCAGAGGTCCGTATATCGTTTCTCGTCGTGTTTTGTTTCGAGCTGTTTTCTGCCAGGATCTGTTTTGATTTAGAAGCACCATGGTCTCCAACAACAAAGACAAGGGACCTTTGGAGGAAGATATTCAAGACCCTGAATTGAAGGAAGAAGTCGAGAGCGAAGATGAGGAAGGAGTGGAGGAAATTCCGCGAGTACACCCGCACGCCACCATTGCAAGCATTGGCGTGATATCAAATCCGTCCAACACCAAGAGAAGTGCACGGATCGCTACCGGAGGAGCAATTCCACGTCGCTTCTTAGCTCCAAGAACATCCTCTCCAAGCAATTACCACCCTTTCCGCAATCTAATCTACGATCGTCAAACTGAAAGGACCCCCAAGGTAGTGTTGCCAAGTGGTTGGGATATAGATCATTCTAACATTGCAGGAGAGACGAAACCTGAAGCTGAAGGGTGGGGAAACAACTCTAAGAGTTGGGACTCGCCATCTGACATGCTTATGAGCCGCGTTGAGCACAACTCGGAGCTGATTCGCAACCTCACCTATGAGATTGAAGACTTAAAGGAACTGGTTAAGAAGCTTGTCGAGAAGAATCCACCATCATCGCCACCGAAGGAGTAATTCATCATCGGTATTGGCATCCCCTTGGTTTGTTCCAAGCTTGGGGGAGTGCCGCGGTATCACATCATCACTACCTTTACCTTTTACTATCAAGTAGTGTCATATCATGAGTAGGGAAGTTATCATATGGAATAGTTTGCAATATGGAAGTATCTCTCTTAGTTGGTTATCTATGTATCCGTTGGTGTGAGTTATTGATACGTCGCAAACGTGTCTATAATTTCTTATGTTCCATGCTACTTTTATCACAATACTTGAATGTTTTATACACACTTTACATCATTATTTTACATTTTCCGGCACTAACCTATTAACAAGATGCCGAAGTGCCGTTTTCTGTTGTTTTTGGTTTCAGAAATCCTAGTAAGGAAATATTCTCGGAATTGGACGAAATCAACGCCCGGGTCCTATTTTTGCACGAAGCTTCCGAAGACCGAAGAGGAGAGAAGTGGGGCCACTAGGCGCCGACACATGCGGCGGCCTGGCCCTGGCCCGGCCGCGGCCCTGGTGTGTGGGGCTCGTGCCGCCACTTGACCTACCCTTCCGCCTACTTAAAGCCTCCGTCGCAAACCCCTTGTCCGAGAGCCACGATACGGAAAACATTGCGAGAGGCCGCCGCCGCCGTCCCATCTCGGGGGATTCAGGAGATCCCCCTGCCGGAGAGGGGAATCATCACCGGAGCTCTACATCATCATGCCCGCCTCCGATTGATGCGTGAGTAGTTCATCCTTGGACTATGGGTCCATAGGGTAGCTAGATGGTTGTCTTCTCCGCTTGTGCTTTCATTGTTATAGATCTTGTGAGCTGCCTAACATGATCAAGATCATCTATTTGTAATGCTACATGTTGTGTTTGGTGAGATCCGATGAATAGAGAATACTATGTTAAGTTGATTATCAATCTATCATATATGTGTTGTTTATGTTCTTGCATGCTCTCCGTTGCTAGTAGAGGCTCTGGCCAAGTTGATACTTGTAACTCCAAGAGGGAGTAATTATGCTCGATAGTGGGTTCATGCCTCCATTTAATCTGGGACAGTGACAGAAAGTTCTAAGGTTGTGGATGTGCTGTTGCTACTAGGGATAAAACATCGATGCTTTGTCTAAGGATATTTGTGTTGATTACATTACGCACCATACTTAATGCAATTATCTGTTGTTCGCAACTTAATACTGGAAGGGGTTCGGATGATAACTTGAAGGTGGATTATTTAGGCATAGATGCATGCTGGATAGCGGTCTATGTACTTTGTCGTAATGCCCTGATTAAATCACATAGTAATTGATACGTCTCCAACGTATCGATAATTTCTTATGTTCCATGCTACTTTATTGATGATACCTACATGTTTTATGCACATTATATGTCATATTTATGCATTTTCTGGAACTAACCTATTAACAAGATGCCGAAGAGCCAGTTTTCTGCTGTTTTTGGTTTCAGAAATCCTAGTAAGGAAATATTCTCGAATGGGACGAAATCTTCGCCCAGGGTCCTATTTTTGCACGAGCTTCCAGAAGACCGAAGAGGAAGGAAGTGGGGCCACGAGGTGGCCACACCATAGGCGGCGCGGCCCGGGCCCTGGCCGCGCCGGCTGTGGTGTGGGCCCTCGCGCGCGCCTTGACCTGCCCTTCCGCCTACTTAAAGCCTCCGTCGCGAAACCCCAGTACCGAGAGCCACGATACGGAAAACCTTCCGGAGACGCCGCCGCCGCGAATCCCATCTCGGGGGATTCAGGAGATCGCCTCCGGCACCCTGCCGGAGAGGGGATTCATCTCCCGGAGGACTCTACACCGCCATGGTTGCCTCCGGAGTGATGAGTGAGTAGTTCACCCCTGGACCATGGGTCCATAGCAGTAGCTAGATGGTCGTCTTCTCCTTGTTGTGCTTCATTGTTGGATCTTGTGAGCTGCCTAACATGATCAAGATCATCTATATGTAATACTATATGTTGTGTTTGTCGGGATCCGATGGATAGAGAATACTATGATTATGGTGATTATCAATCTATTGTTTATGTGTTGTTTATGATCTTGCATGCTCTCCGTTATTAGTAGAGGCTCTGGCCAAGTTTTTACTCTTAACTCCAAGAGGGAGTATTTATGCTCGATAGTGGGTTCATGCCTTCATTGACACCTGGGACAGTGACAGAAAGTTCTAAGGTTGTGATGTGATGTTGCCACTAGGGATAAAACATTGATTCTATGTCTAAGGATGTAGTTGTCGATTACATTACGCACCATACTTAATGCAATTGTCTGTTGCTTAGCAACTTAATACGAATGGGGTTCGGATGATAACTGAAGGTGGACTTTTTAGGCATAGATGCAGTTGGATGGCGGTCTATGTACTTTGTCGTAATGCCGGATTAAATCTCACTATATTTATCATATCATGTACATGCATTGTTATGCCTTTCTCTATTTGTCAATTGCCCGACTGTAATTTGTTCACCCAACATGCTTTTATCTTATGGGAGAGACACCTCTAGTGAACTGTGGACCCCGGTCCTATTCTTTACATAGCATACAATCTACAATTGTGTTTACTGTTTTCTTTGCAAACATCTTCCACTCGATACGCTTAATCCTTTGTTACAGCAAGCCGGTGAGATTGACAACCTCACTGTTTCGTTGGGGCAAAGTACTTTGGTTTTGTTGTGCAGTTCCACGTTGGCGCCGGAATCCCTGGTGTTGCGCCACATCACATTTCGCGACCATCAACCTTCAACGTGCTTCTTGGCTCCTCCTGGTTCGATTAAACCTTGGTTTCTTTCTGAGGGAAAACTTGCCACTGTGCGCATCATACCTTCCTCTTGGGGTTCCCAACGGACGTGTACATTACGCATCAAGCCTATTTCCGGCGCCGTTGCCGGGGAGATCAAGACACGCTGCAAGGGAGTCTCCACTTCTCAATCTCTTTACTTTGTTTTTGTCTTGCTTTATTTTATTTACTACTTTGTTTGCTGCACTAAATCAAAATACAAAAAAATTAGTTGCTAGTTTTACTTTATTTACTGTCTTGCTCTCTATATCGAAAACACAAAAAAATTAGTTACTTGCATTTACTTTATCTAGTTTGTTTTATTTACTGTTGCTAAAATGAATACTCCTGAAAATACTAAGTTGTGTGACTTCACAAATGCAAATAATAATGATTTCCTATGCACACCTATTGCTCCACCTGCTACTACAGCAGAATTCTTTGAAATTAAACCTGCTTTACTAAATCTTGTCATGAGAGATCAATTTTCTGGTGTTAGTTCTGATGATGCTGCTGCCCATCTCAATAATTTTGTTGAACTTTGTGAAATGCAAAAGTATAAAGATGTAGATGGTGATATTATTAAATTGAAAGTGTTTCCTTTCTCATTAAGAGGAAGAGCTAAAGATTGGTTGCTATCTTTGCCTAAGAATAGTATTGATTCATGGACTAAATGCAAGGATGCTTTTATTGGTAGATATTATCCTCCCGCTAAAATTATATCTTTGAGAAGTAGCATAATGAATTTTAAACAATTAGATACTGAACATGTTGCTCAAGCATGGGAGAGAATGAAAACTTTGGTAAAGAATTGCCCAACCCATGGACTGACTACTTGGATGATCATCCAAACCTTCTATGCAGGACTAAATTTTTCTTCGCGGAATTTATTTGATTCAGCTGCTGGAGGTACCTTTATGTCCATCACATTGGGGCGGCTACAAAACTTCTTGATGATATGATGATAAATTACTCTGAATGGCACACGGAAAGAGCTCCACAAGGTAAGAAGGTAAATTCCGTTGAAGAAACCTCTTCCTTGAGTGATAAGATTGATGTGATTATGTCTATGCTTCTGAATGGTAGATCTAATGTTGATCCAAATAATGTTCCTTTAGCTTCATTGGTTGCTCAAGAAGAAAATGTTGATGTGAATTTCATTAAAAATAATAATTTCAACAACAATGCTTATAGGAACAACTCTGGTAATAACTATAGGCCATATCCTTCTGCTAATGGTAATGGTTATGGTAATTCTTATGGGAATTCTTACAATAATAATAGGAGTGTACCCTCTGGTCTTGAAGCCATGCTTAAAGAATTTATTAGTACACAAACTGCTTTTAACAAATCTGTTGAGGAAAAGCTTGATAAAATTGATATTATTGCTTCTAGAGTCGATAGACTTGCCTCTGATGTTAATCTTTTAAATTTGAAAGTTATGCCTAATAATGATATTGATAATAAGATTACTACTACAGCAAATGCCATCCAAGTTAGAATTAATGAGAATATAAGATTAATGGCTGAATTGCGTGCTAGGTGGGATAGAGAAGAAAATGAAAAACTAGCTAAAGAGAATAATGTAGCTAAAGTTTGGACTATTACCACCACTAGTAATGCTAATTCTTCACATGTTGCTGCACCTCCTACTATCAATGGTAAAATAATTGGTGTTGGCAATGTTTCTACTTCTAGTGCAAAGCGTACAAAACTGCCTGAAATTGCTAAAACTGCTGAAACTGCTTGTGATAAAACTGCTGAAATTTTTTCCAACCTTGGGAACAATGATCCCATTGCTGTAGCACATAATGATTTAGATTTTGATGATTGCCACATCTCTGAAGTTATAAAGTTCTTACAAAAACTTGCTAAAAGTCCTAATGCTAGTGCTATAAATTTAGCCTTTACAAAACATATTACAAATGCCCTCATAAAAGCTAGAGAAGAGAAACTAAAACTTGAAACTTCTATTCCTAGAAAGTTAGAAGATGGTTGGGAGCCCATCATTAAAATGAAATTCAATGACTTTGAATGTAATGCTTTATGTGATCTTGGTGCAAGTATTTCTGTTATGCCTAAAAAGATTTATGATATGCTTGACTTGCCACCATTGAAGAATTGTTATTTGGATGTTAATCTTGCCGATAATGTTAAAAAGAAACCTTTGGGGAGGATTGATAATGTGCATATTACGGTTAACAATAACCTTGTCCCCGTTGATTTTGTTGTCTTGGATATCGAATGCAATGCATCTTGTCCTATTGTGTTGGGAAGACCTTTTCTTCGAACCGTTGGTGCTGTTATTGATATGAGGGAAGGTAATATTAAATATCAATTTCCTCTCAGGAAAGGTATGGAACACTTCCCTAGAAAGAGAATGAAGTTGAATTTTGATTCTATTATTAGAACAAGCTATGATGTTGATGCTTCTACTCGCGATGTTACTTGATTTGCACTTTCTGCGCCTAGCTGAAAGGCGTTAAAGAAAAGCGCTTATGGGAGACAACCCATGTTTTTACTACAGTATTTTGTTTTATATTTGAATCTTGGAAGTTGTTTACTACTGTAGCAACCTCTCCTTATCATGTTTTTGTGCCAAGTAAAGTTTCTATGTCAAAGTTGATGTTATATTTGGGATCGCTGCGCAGAAACAGCATTGCTGTCTGTCACGAATCTGGGCACAGGCCTCTGTAGAAAATTCGAAAAAATCTGCCAATTTACGAGCGTGATCCTCAGATATCTACGCAACTTTCATTAGTTTTGAGTTTTTCCATTTGAGCAAGTCTGGTGCCAGCTTTAAATTCGTCTTTACGGACTGTTCTGTTTTTGACAGATTCTGCCTTTTATTTCGCATTGCCTCTTTTGCTATGTTGGATTCATTTCTTTGATCCATTAATGTCCAGTAGCTTTATGCAATGTCCAGAAGTGTAAAGAATGATTGTGTCACCTCTGAATGTGTGAATTATTAATTGTGCACTAACCCTCTAATGAGTTTACTTGAAGTTTGGTGTGAAGGAAGTTTTCAAGGGTCAAGAGAGGAGAATGATATACTATGATCAAGAGGAGTGAAAGCTCTAAGCTTGGGGATGACCCCGTGGTTCACCCCTGCATATTCTAAGAAGACTCAAGCGTCTAAGCTTGGGGATGCCCAAGGCATCCCTTCTTCATCGACAACATCATCGGGTTCCTCCCCCGAAACTATATTTTTATTCAGTCACATCTTGTGTTCTTTACTTGGAGCGTCGGTTTGTTTTTGTTTTTGTTTTTGTTTGAATAATATGGATCCTAGCATTCACTTTGTGGAGAGAGACACGCTCCGCTGTTGCATATGGACACATATGTCCTTAGGCTTTACTCATAATGTTCAAGGCGAAGTTTCTTCTTCGTTAAATTGTTATATGGTTGGAATTGGAAAATGCTACATGTAGTAATTCTAAAATGTCTTGGATAATGTGATACTTGGCAATTGTTGTGCTCATGTTTAAGCTCTTGCATCATATGCTTTGCACCCATCAATGAAGAAATACATAGAGCTTGCTAAAATTTGATTTGCATATTTGGTCTCTCTAAGGTCTAGATAATATCTAGTATTGAGTTTTGAACAACAAGGAAGACGTGTAGAGTCTTATAATGTTTACAATATGTCTTTTATGTGAGTTTTGCTGCACCGGTTCATCCTTGAGTTTGCTTCAAATAACCTTGCTAGCCTAAACCTTGTATCGAGAGGGAATACTTCTCATGCATCCAAAATCCTTGAGCCAACTACTATGCCATTTGTGTCCACCATACCTACCTACTACATGGTATTTCTCCGCCATTCCAAAGTAAATTGCTTGAGTGCTACCTTTAAAATTCCATCATTCACCTTTGCAATATATAGCTCATGGGACAAAATAGCCTTAAAAACTATCGTAGTATTGAATATGTACTTATGCACTTTATCTTTTATTAAGTTGCTTGTTGTGCGATAACCATGCTTCTGGGGAACACCATCAACTATTGTTGAATATCATGTGAGTTGCTATGCATGTCCATCTTGTCTGAAGGATCTATCATTTTAGTGGTTGGAGCATGCAAAATTGTTAGAGAAGAACATTGGGCCGCTAACTAAAGCCATGAATCATGGTTGAAGTTTCAGTTTTGGACATATATCCTCAATCTCATATGAGAATAATAATCATTGCTACATGCTTATGCATTTAAGAGAGTCCATTATCTGTTGTCCATGTTGTCCCGGTATGGATGTCTAAGTTGAGAATAATCAAAAGCGAGAAATCCAAAATGCGAGCATTCTCCTTAGACCTTTGTACAGGCGGCATGGAGGTACCCTTTGTGACACTTGGTTGAAACATGGCATGCAAAGATCCGGTAGTCCAAGCTAAGTAGGACGAGGTGCGGACACTATTAGTATACTATGCATGAGGCTTGCAACTTGTAAGATATAATTTACATAACTCATATGCTTTATTACTACCGTTGACAAAATTGTTTCATGTTTTCAAAATAAAAGCTCTAGCACAAATACGACAATCGATGCTTTCCTCTTTGAAGGACCTTTCTTTTACTTTTATTGTTGAGTCGTTTACCTATCTCCTTCCACCTTAAGAAGCAAACACTTGTGTGAACTGTGCATTGATTCCTACATACTTGCATATTGCACTTGTTATATTACTTTATGTTGACAATATCCATGAGATATACATGTTATAAGTTGAAAGCAAACGCTGAAACTTAATCTTCCTATGTGTTGCTTCAACACCTTTACTTTGATTTATTGCTTTATGAGTTAACTCTTATGCAAGACTTATTGATGCTTGTCTTGAAGTACTATTCATGAAAAGTCTTTGCTATATGATTCACTTGTTTACTCATGTCATTACCTTTGTTTTGATCGCTGCATTCATTACATATGTTTACAAATAGTATGATCAAGATTATGATGGCATGTCACTTCAGAAATTATCTTTGTTATCGTTTTACCTGCTCGGGACGAGCAGAACTAAGCTTGGGGATGCTGATACGTCTCCAACGTATCGATAATTTCTTATGTTCCATGCTACTTTATTGATGATACCTACATGTTTTATGCACATTATATGTCATATTTATGCATTTTACGGAACTAACCTATTAACAAGATGCCGAAGAGCGAGTTGCTGTTTTCTGCTGTTTTTGGTTTCAGAAATCCTAGTAAGAAATATTCTCGAATTGGACGAAATCTTCGCCCGAGGGTCCTATTTTTGCACGGAGCTTCCGGAAGACCGAAGAGGGAAGGAAGTGGGGCCACGAGGTGGCCACACCATAGGGCGGCGCGCCGGGCCCTGGCCGCGCCGGCTGTGGTGTGGGCCCCTCGCCGCCTCTTGACCTGCCCTTCCGCCTACTTAAAGCCTCCGTCGCGAAACCCCCAGTACCGAGAGCCACGATACGGAAAACCTTCCTGAGACGCTGCCGCCGCGAATCCCATCTCGGGGGATTCAGGAGATCGCCTCCGGCACCCTGCCGGAGAGGGGATTCATCTCCCGGAGGACTCTACACCGCCATGGTCGCCTCCGGAGTGATGAGTGAGTAGTTCACCCCTGGACCATGGGTCCATAGCAGTAGCTAGATGGTCGTCTTCTCCTTGTTGTGCTTCATTGTTGGATCTTGTGAGCTGCCTAACATGATCAAGATCATCTATATGTAATACTATATGTTGTGTTTGTCGGGATCCGATGGATAGAGAATACTATGATTATGGTGATTATCAATCTATTGTTTATGATCTTGCATGCTCTCCGTTATTAGTAGAGGCTCGGCCAAGTTTTTACTCTTAACTCCAAGAGGGAGTATTTATGCTCGATAGTGGGTTCATGCCTTCATTGACACATGGGACAGTGACAGAAAGTTCTAAGGTTGTGATGTCTGTTGCCACTAGGGATAAAACATTGATTCTATGTCTAAGGATGTAGTTGTCGATTACATTACGCACCATACTTAATGCAATTGTCTGTTGCTTAGCAACTTAATACTGAATGGGGTTCGGATGATAACTTGAAGGTGGACTTTTTAGGCATAGATGCGAGTTGGATGGCGGTCTATGTACTTTGTCGTAATGCCCGGATTAAATCTCACTATATTTATCATATCATGTACATGCATTGTTATGCCTTTCTCTATTTGTCAATTGCCCACTGTAATTTGTTCACCCAACATGCTTTTATCTTATGGGAGAGACACCTCTAGTGAACTGTGGACCCCGGTCCTATTCTTTACATAGCATACAATCTACTGCAATTGTGTTTTTCTTTGCAAACATCTTCCACTCGATACGCTTAATCCTTTGTTACAGCAAGCCGGTGAGATTGACAACCTCACTGTTTCGTTAGAGCAAAGTACTTTGGTTTTGTTGTGCGGGTTCCGTTGGCGCCGGAATCCCTGTGTTGCGCCGCATCACATTTCGACCATCAACGTTCAACGTGCTTCTTGGCTCCTCCTGGTTCGATTAAACCTTGGTTTCTTTATGAGGGAAAACTTGCCACTGTGCGCATCATACCTTCCTCTTGGGGTTCCCAACGGACGTGTACATTACGCGCATGGTAATCATCGTTGATATGTATTGAATCTTTATTTGTCAATTGCTCGCTGTAATTTGTTCACCCAGCATGTTAGTTATCTTATTGGAGAGACACATCTAGTGAACTGTGGACCCCAGTCCATTCTTTTACATCTGAATACATTCTCTGTTTTACTGTTCTTTGCAAACAAACACCATCTTCCACTCGATACGCTTAATCCTTTGTTTCAGCAAGCCGGTGAGATTGACAACCTCATGTTACGTTGGGACAAAGTACTTTGATTGTGTTGTGCAGGTTCCACGTTGGCGCCGGTTTCACTGGTGTTGCGCCGCACTACATTCCTCCACCAACAACCTTCACGTGCTTCTTGGCTCCTATTGGTTCGATAACCTTGGTTTCTTTCTGAGGGAAAACTTGTCACTTGTGCACATCATACCTTCCTCTTGGGGTTCCCAACGGACGTGTACATCTACGCGCATCAAGACCGTTTTCGCCGTTGCCGGGGAGATCAAGACACGCTGCAAGGGAGTCTCCACTTCCAATCTCTTTACTTTGTTTTTGTCTTGCTTTATTTTATTTACTACTTTGTTTGCTGCACTTAAACAAAACACACAAAAAATTAGTTGCTAGCTTTACTTTATTTACTGTCTTGTTCTCTATATCAAAAACACACAAAAAATTAGTTACTTTACTTATTGTCTTGTTTACTTGTTCTATATCAAAACACAAAAAAAAATTAGTTACTTGCACTTAGTTTACTTTTGTTATCATGTCTAGTTCCGTACTTGTTACTTCTTCACCTGAAGAATTAGTCTTTACTTTTAAACAAGGGGATGAGGAGAGTTTTAAAGATGCTTGGTCTAGAATTTTTGATTCTTATCGTAAAGTTGAACCTCAAATGACTCTAAGTTTGCTCCTTAGTAATTTTTATTTTGGGCTTATGATTCGCTATAGATATGCCTTAGATGCTATAGTGGGAGGAGATTTCCTTCATTGCAACGGTGATCAAGCTTTTAATGCCATAAAAAAATTGGTTGCATCACATAGTTTGGCTAATAACTTTGATTCAGCTCTTATTAGCATTTATAATAGATTAAACACTCTTGAGACAAATGCATCTTACTTGAAGGAAAGTTGTGGTTATGTTCGAAACCGTCTTGATGAAGTTTTAGTGAACTCTGAACCCTCAATGTGGAAACCTACTATTAAAATTATTATTGGTGGTGAAACTTTTCATGCCCGTTGTGATATTATGTCTGAATTTTGTCTTATGCCTAAGAGTATTTATGAATCTTTGACACTTTGGGGGCTTGTTGAAGGGGGAGAAGGAATAACTCTTATTGATAACTCCGTTATAATACCTAAGGGAATAGCCGAGAGTGTGCATACAACCATTTTTGGAAGAACGGTATCCACTGATTATCTTGTTATTGAATGTGTAGGAACTGGACAAATCACACTTGGAAGATCCCTGCTGAAACTATTGGGAGCAATCATAAATGCAGGAGAAGGCACCCTAAAAATCCCACTAGGAGGCCGACATGTATTCCCTAAACCAAAGAATAAGAAAAAGAACAAGAAGGGTAAGTGTAAGGCCCGAGGTAATGTTGATGCTCCATCTCTTGGAAATACTTGATTTGCACTTTCTGCGCCTAGCTGAAAGGCGTTAAAGAAAAGCACTTCTTGGGAGATAACCCATGTGTTTATTTTACTACAGAAATTTTTGTTTTGTTGAGTCTTGGAAGTTGTTTACTACTGTAGCAACATCCCCTTATCATGTTTTTGTGCCAAGTAAAGTTTCTATGCTAAAGTTGATGTTATATTTGGGATCGCTGCGCAGAAACAACATTGCTGTCTGTCACGAATTCTGGCATAAGTCTCTGTAAAAAATCTAAAAAATCTGCAAATTTACGAGCGTGATCCTCAGATATGTACGCAACTTTCATTAGTTTTGAGTTTTTCCATTTGAGCAAGTTAAGTGCCCAGTCCAGATGCATCTTTACGGACTGTTCTGTTTTTGACAGATTCTGTCTTTTATTTCGCATTGCCGCTTTTGCTATGTTGAATGAGTTTCTTTGTTCCATTAACTTTCAGAAGCTTTGTGCAATGTCCAGAAGTGTTAAGAATGATTGTGTCACCTCTGAATATGTGAATTTTGGTTATGCACTAACCCTCTCATGAGTTTGCTTGAAGTTTGTGTGAAGGAAGTTTTCAAGGGTCAAGAGAAGAGGATGATATACTATGATCAAGAAGAGTGAAAGGTCTAAGCTTGGGGATGCCCCAGTGGTTCATCCCTGCATATTTTAAGAAGACTCAAGCATCTAAGCTTGGGGATGCCCAAGGCATCCCCTTCTTCATCGACAACATTATCAGGTCACTTCTAGTGAAACTATATTTTTATTCCGTCACATTCTTATGTTCTTTACTTGGAGCGTCGATTTGTTTTTATTTTTGTTTTGTTTTGAATAAAGTTGGATCTCGCCATCCTTATATTGGAGATATTACGCTCCGCTTTTTCTTATGGAACACTTGTGTTCTTAATTGTGCTTTAATGTTCATGGCGAAAGCTTATTGCTTCGTTAAATTGTTATTTGGTTGGAATTGGAAAATGCTGCATATGGTTTGGCAATTTGGCAATTGTTTGAGCTCTCATAGATCATGTTTAAGCTCTTGCATCATGTAGTTTAATCTATTAATGAAGAACTACTGTAGAACTTGTTTAATTTGGTTTGCATGATTGATCTCTCTAAGTCTAGATATTTTCGGGTAAAGTGTTTGAACAACAAGGAAGACAGTGTAGAGCCTTATAATGCTTGCAATATGTTCTTGTGTGAGTTTTTTGTACCTGTTCATACTTGTGTTTGCTTCAAACAACCTTGCTAGCCCAAACCTTGTACTGAGAGGAAATGCTTCTTGTGCATCCAAACACCTTGAGCCAAACTCCATGCCATTTGTGTCCACCATATCTACCTACTATGTGGTATTTTTCTGCCATTCCAAAGTAAATTACTTGAGTGCTACCTTTAAATTTCATTCCTCTACCTTTACAATATATAGCTCATGGGACAAATAGCTTAAAAACTATTGTGGTAATGAATATGTAGTTATGTGTCTTAATTCTTATAAGTTGCTTGTTGAGCGGTAACCATGTTTTCTGGGGACGCCATCAACTTTACCTTTGTTGGATATCATGTGAGATGCTATGCATGTTCGTCTTGTTTGAAGTAGTGGACTTCATGATCAAATGGTTTGAGTATGCATATGTTAGAGAAGAACATTGGGCCGCTAACTAAAGCCATGTATCATGGTGGAAGTTTCAGTTTGGACATACAACCTCAATCTCTTATGAGAATATTAACTATTGTTGAATGCTTAAGCATGAAAAGAGGAGTCCATTATCTGTTGTCTATGTTGTCCCGGTATGGATGTCTAAGTTGAGAATAATCAAAAGCGAGAAAATCCAATGCGTGCTTTCTCCTTAGACACTTGTACAGGCGGCATAGAGGTACCCCTTTGTGACACTTGGTTGAAGCATATGTTATGCGATGAGAATCCGTGTTTCCGAGATAGTAGGACAAGGTGCGAGCACTATTGGTACTCTATGCATGAGACATGCAACTTGTAGGAAGTATTATGCATAGCACATATGAATTATTACTACCGTTGACAAACTTGTTTCTATGTTTTCAAAACAAAAGCTCTAGCACAAAAATAGTAATCAATGCTTCCCTCTGCGAAGGGCCAATCTTTTACTTTATGTTGAGTCAGTTTACCCACTTCTTTCTATCTTAGAAGCAAACACTTGTGTTAACTGTGTGCATTGATTCTTACATGTTTACTTATTGCACTTGTTATATTACTCTATGTTGACAAATATCCATGAGATATACATGTTACAAGTTGAAAGCAATTGCTGAAACTTAATCATCCTTTGTGTTGCTTCAATGCATTCTACTATGAATTTATTGCTTATGAGTTAGCTCTTATGCAAGTCTTATTGATACTTGTCTTGAAAGTATTATTCATGAAAAGTTTTGCTATATGATTCATTTGCTTAGTCATTATCTTTGTTAGCAATCTTTTGTTCAGATCACTCCATTCATCTCATATGCTTTACAATAATGTTGATCAAGATTATGTTGGTAGCATGTCACTAGAAAATATTTGTGTTATCGTTTACCTACTCGAGGACGAGTAGGAACTAAGCTTGGGGATGCTTGATCCGTCGCAAACGTATCTATAATTTCTTATGTTCCATGCTACTTTTATTACAATACTTGAATGTTTTATACACACTTTACATTATTTTACATTTTCCGGCACTAACCTATTAACAAGATGCCGAAGTGCCGGTTGCTGTTTTTGGTTTCAGAAATCCTAGTAAGGAAATATTCTCGGAATTGGACGAAATCAACGCCCGGGGTCCTATTTTTGCGAAGCTTCCAGAAGACCGAAGAGGAGACGAAGTGGGGCCACGAGGCGCCGACACAACAGGCGGCGCGGCCAGCCCCGCGCGCGGCCCTGGTGTGTGGGGCCCTCGTGCGCCACTTGACCTACCCTTCCGCCTACTTAAAGCCTCCGCAAACCCTTGTACCGAGAGCCACGATACGGAAAACACTGAGAGGCCGCCGCCACCAATCCCATCTCGGGGATTCGGGAGATCGCCTCCGGCACCCTGCCGGAGAGGGGAATCATCACCGGAGGGCTCTACATCATCATGCCCGCCTCCGGATTGATGCGTGAGTAGTTCATCCTTGGACTATGGGTCCATAGCAGTAGCTAGATGGTTATCTTCTCCGCTTGTGCTTTCATTGTTATAGATCTTGTGAGCTGCCTAACATGATCAAGATCATCTATTTGTAATGCTACATGTTGTGTTTGGTGAGATTCGATGAATAGAGAATACTATGTTAAGTTGATTATCAATCTATCATATATGTGTTGTTTATGTTCTTGCATGCTCTCCGTTGCTAGTAGAGGCTCTGGCCAAGTTGATACTTGTAACTCCAAGAGGGAGTAATTATGCTCGATAGTGGGTTCATGCCTCCATTTAATCTGGGACAGTGACAGAAAGTTCTAAGGTTGTGGATGTGTTGCTACTAGGGATAAAACATTGATGCTTTGTCTAAGGATATTTGTGTTGATTACATTACGCACCATACTTAATGCAATTATCTGTTGTTTACAACTTAATACTGGAAGGGTTCGGATGATAAGAAGGTGGATTATTTAGGCATAGATGCATGCTGGATAGCGGTCTATGTACTTTGTCGTAATGCCCTGATTAAATCACATAGTAATCATCGTTGATATGTATTGAATCTTTATTTGTCAATTGCTCACCTGTAATTTGTTCACCCAGCATGTTAGTTATCTTATTGGAGAGACACCACTAGTGAACTGTGGACCCCGGTCCATTCTTTTACATCTGAATACATTCTACTGCTTTTATTGTTCTTTGCAAACAAACACCATCTTCCACTCGATACGCTTAATCCTTTGTTTTCAGCAAGCCGGTGAGATTGACAACCTCACTATTACGTTGGGACAAAGTACTTTGATTGTGTTGTGCAGGTTCCACGTTGGCGCCGGTTTCACTGGTGTTGCGCCGCACTACATTCCTCCACCAACAACCTTCACGTGCTTCTTGGCTCCTACTGGTTCGATAACCTTGGTTTCTTTCTGAGGGAAAACTTTGTGCGCATCATACCTTCCTCTTGGGGTTCCCAACGGACGTGTACATCTACGCGCATGGTTATCGTTATGGAATATTAATGAGAAGTCTTATCATTTACTTTTTGCACACTTTATTTTAGTTTGCAATCTCCATTATATGATTACTCTTGACATTAGTATTGATATCACTTTGGGAGCATCAAGTAAATCTATTTGGTTTTGGCAAATTTAGCATTGGTCAATAGCAACAACACCTTGATGTTTAATTAGAAGAGGAAATACATGTAGATATATTACTCTATTATCTTTATGCTAATGAGTTAGTATTCTGAAGTTAAAATTGCTTGTGCTTATAAGAAAGATGCATGATTGTTTCTATCACATGTATATTTGTTTGTTTCCCTCAACCTTTATGCTTGCTATCAAACCTTGCTAGCCAAAAACCTGTATTGAGAGGAATGCTTCTCATACATCCATAACTTTAGACCAAACCCATGCCATTTGTGTCCACCATAACTACCTATTATGTGGTATTTTGCGCCACTCCAAGTAAATACTTCATGTGCTACCTTTAAATAATTCAAACTATATTACTCCTTATTTGTGTCAATATTTTATAGCTCATGAGGAAGTATGTGGTGTTTTATCTTTCAATCTTGTTGGGCGGACTTTCACTAATGGACTAGTGGCACATCCGCTTATCCAATAATTTTGCAATAAGAGCTGGCAACGGGGTTCCCAGCCCCAATTAATAATTTTCATTAATAATTCTCTTCACATGTTTTGCCCTGATTTATCAGTAAGCAACTTAATTTTGCAATAGACACTCCTCCATGGTATGTGAATGTTGGAAGGCACCCGAGGATTCGGTTAGCCATGGCTTGTGAAAGCAAAGGTTGGGGAGTGTCATCCATAATAAAACTAAAATACATGTGTAAACAAAAGAGAAGGGGGGATGATCTACCTTGCTGGTAGAGATGCCGTCCTCCATGGGAGCCGCTCTTGGAAGGTCGTTTTGGCAAGGGGGTTAGAGTGCCCGCTACCATTCGTTGACAACAACAAACACCACTCAAAATCTTACTTTTATGCTCTTTACATGATTTCAAAACTTGAAAAGCTCTAGCACATGATTTAATCCCTGCTTCCCTCTGCGAAGGGCTTATCTTTTACTTGATTCGAGCTATCTCCTCCATCATTGGAGGATCTTCTTCGACTATGGCGTGGCAACGAGCGTTGCTCCGTCCTCAAGTGGTTTCGTCCCCGAGGATGGAAGCGACGGCGACGCCGGAGAGTCAACTTTTGTCGGGAATGGACTCGATCGCGTTTCTACGCGTCTCTGCAGGATGCTTAGTGCAAAAGATAGGGACTTGATTGTAATTTTTCTTTTCCTTGAGGTCCTCTATGTAACTGTGCTCCCACCGACGATATAATGCATGCTCCAGGTCCTTCGGGACCTATCCTTGTTCAAAAAAAAAAGACAAAGGGAGTAAAATCATCTACAGCTACTCTCCATCAGACCATCACCCAAGGCAGCATAGCAGCAACGCCACACTCTCTAGCGGGTAGCGCCCTAGTCAACTGTGAATCTTGCCTTACTCGCATGCATTGTTTTAGTCTGCTTCATTCCATATAATTCGACCTAGATTTCTGAAACAAGATGAAATTGGACAAAATTTGCAGCACGGGTTGTAAAGCAGCAAACATACGGTACAAACATGCATGCACTGGTTGATCGCCGCGCTAGCTTGTTTAAGAGCAAGTCCAGTAGTTTCCCTACAATTTTCCTTATTATTTTCTTGCAAAACACGGACGCAGGCGCTCACAAATAAGTACTTACACTCACTCCTATGGACACACGCACATCCTGCCTCTATTAGCACCTTCGAGAGACCGAGTTCAAAAAACTGATCCAGCAAGTTTTAAGATTGATGAAATCACCCAGACGCCTCACGGTCGACTCAAACGCCGCTTTTCACTGAAGAATATTCCGCTTAATTTTCCTATGTCTCCATGTAGGTGACTCCTCTAAAAAAACTCCTTTACATTTTGCTCATTTTCACCGGCTTCTTAGTAATCCCTGGAGTTCGATTCCTGTCAGGAACGAATTTCGAAATTGTCACGCCAAGTCCCGCTTCTACTATATCAAAAAGTGTCTAGTTCCTTCTAGACACGGTTTCATTTTTTTTATGTCATATTTAACTATATTTTTACAATGTAAAGCCTATATGTCAGATTTTTAACAACCACAATAAGTGTAGAACACCTTCACAGCTGCATAAGAGAGAGAGAGATCTGAATTGAGGGCGCATATACTTGGAGAGAGAGCTGGGATTTTTTCCTTCTTTCTCCCTACATTTGCTATAGAGAATGTTTTGGGGCACTGCTATACTTGCTCTAAGGTCCTTGGCTTCCTCCAATCCTCCTTGCTTGAGTCTACAAACTACTTTGACGTTAAGTTCTGTAAATTGAGTCCTGAAATATATCGAGTTACATACACATCTTTGCTCCAGTGCCACGTATAGAGTTTCATGTAGAGATCAGTGCTTCCATCCAAAGCTTAAGCGGGTGAAAACAGTAGGGTTTGGGGTGCGTGGGCCCGTGTGTCGGGTGGGTGGGTGTATTTCGCATCCGGCTACGTTTTCGGTTCACCAACGGAAGCCACTGTATTGTCTGTACATAACGTACTGGTGTGATGGCCACGGACAAACAAACCAAAGACAGGTCGCCGCCTCCGTCCTAGTGACAGCTCAACTGAGATATATGTAACCATCGGTGCGTACGAACAAGCTCCTCTCTTAACCGTTTAAAAATCATCATCGGAAATAGTTTCAGAATCAAACAAGGGATCGAGGACAATGATGCCTCTAACAAAACAAAAAATCGAACCTATGTTTAACACTTCGATGTCTCGTAAAAATGAAATATTTTTTAGTGGGGGATAATATATCAATGGCGTAATATGTTCTGACTTCCTTAATCTCAAAACACGTCGGCACCGTATATCGAACTTAGTCTTTTGTAGGTGCTCATAAACATGTCAACATGGCATCCGTGTCTAAGAAAAAGCTCAGAGGCTAACCCACTCGCTCAATGGCCGGTAAGACGCGTTTAGCGCCAGCTAATCATGCGACCTTCGATGTGAGATCGTGTGCTGATAGCTGGATCATAAGCTAGCAGCTAGATCGGTTACCAGGTGGTATGATCCATCGACCGGCCATGCCGACATGTATGTATAACTCAGAGCTGGATCCAATTAAATTAATCGATGCACTAATTCACAGTAGTACGTACGTGCAGCGGTGGAGTAATTAGTCAACATGATTCTCTAGTTAATTAACAAGCTAGCTGGTTAATTCGTGCCTCGACTCGATGCAGAAAAAATGCCTTCTTCGGATGAACGCCGGCCGAAGGGTGATCATCACCTAGCTAACTGCTCCTCAGAACTGATCGAACAGGTTGTGCACATCCGGCGACGCCTTGCCGCACTGCTGGTGCAGCGCGGCCCGCGGCGGCACGACGGGCGGGGCCGACGACCTGAGCAGCGCGAAGTTGAGGCCCCTGAAGAACGGGTGCGCCTTCACGTCGGCGGCGCCGCGCCGCGACCCGAGGCGCGCCTTGGGGTCCTTGTCCAGGAGCCGCGCGATCAGGTCCCGCGCCGCCGCGGCGTCCCCGTGCGACGCCGTGGCCGCGGGCAGCGCCGGGCACTCCAGCGGGGCGCGCACGATGTTGCGGAGCGTGGCCTCGTTGGTGGCGCCCACGAACGGGGTGCGCCCGTAGAGCAGCTCGTACAGGAACACGCCGTACGCCCACCAGTCCACCGACGCGCCGTGCCCGCCGCCGCTCGCCACCTCCGGCGCCACGTACTCGTGCGTGCCCACGAACGAGCTCGACCGCGCGTCCACCGGCTCCGCCACGAACCGCGGCCGGGGACGCGGACGCGGCGCCGCCCGACGCCTCCATTTCATCAGCCGGAGGAGGTGCACCTCGGGGAAGCATGTCGGGATCGACGCCCTCGCGTCGTCGCCGTCGTCGTCCCCTGCGACGTTCCTTTCCTCCTCGAGCGACGGGGACGCCGTGGACTCGAGCGAGAGGTCGAAGTCGGTGAGCATGATGTGGCCGTCGCCGCGTATGAGCACGTTCTCCGGCTTGAGGTCGCGGTACACGATGCCCATCATGTGGAGGTACTCCAGCGCGAGGAGCACCTCGGCGGCGTAGAACCGGGCGGACGCGAGCGGGAAGCGTCTCCCGGGCATGCGGTGGCGGAGGGAGTGGAGGTCCCCGCCGGGGCAGAACTCCATGACGATGCAGGAGTAGTCGGTGCCGGCGTCGAAGTCCGCGAACATGGTGGGCAGGAACGGGTGGTCGAGCCGCCGCAGGACGCGTTTCTCGGCGGCGGCGCGGCCGAGCTTGCCCTTCTTGGCCAGCGCGCGGCGGTCCACCACCTTCATGGCGTAGGCGCACGACTGGTTGCCCTCGGCCTCGAGGCGGCAGAGGTAGACGGTGCCGATGTCCCCCGCGCCGACGCGGCGGACGAGGGTAAAGTCCCGCGGGCCGAGCGGCGCCGCGGCGGCACGGATGGCCTCCCACGCCAAGTCGCCCGCGCGGTGCGGGCGCGGCGGGGAGGACGTGGGGGTGGCGACGGCCGAGTCGACGGAGAAGGTGGAGGAGCGGCCAGCGACACTGGCCGTGCTGCTGCTGCTCGCGGAGCTGACGCTGGAGTTTGAGTTGGGCGCTGCCATGTCGGGAAGGTATGGCGCCGGCTGGAGCATGGCGGCGTTGGGAGGTTTGGGAGGGGTCGATGAAGAAGAGACGGTGGGAGAGGCCATTATATAGGGCGCGCAGTTGCTCTTGCTGGCTTGGATAGATGAGATCTCTCTGCTGGTTTGGTTTTTGTAATGGAGGTTTGCGCGTTTCGGAGAAGGTGGTTGCAGGTGCTGGTTTTATAGCCAGCTCCAGCTGCTAGGGACGAGCGAAGAGAGTGAGCCTTCTGTCAGCCTGAGCAGCATGGAGAAGCTAGATTTGTGATAACCTAGCTGGCCACGTGGACGTACGTGCCACGTTGCATGGCATTTGCGCTATGGTAGCACGGAAGGTTCGTCGTTCTTTGCCAACATCTACTAGCCTATTGCTTGCTTCATGCTCATCTACGCCTGAAATTCACCCAGGGTTTTCAACATATGTTGTTTCTTTGAGGTTTCTTCGACCTCTTCTTACCTCTTCTCTGGAGTTCGATCACCTCTTGCAAAAATCAAGCATGCTTATACTCCTTTCGTCTTCAAACTTTACCACGTTTGACGACGTGGGCTTAGCCCAGTGGTTGGGGTCGCAGTGGCGCACCCTAACGACCGGAGTTCGATCGGGACGAATTTCATGCGTCCGCCCTACTATATCAAAAAGTGTCTAGTTCCTCCTAGACATGGTTTCATTTTTTTTTTGTTTTCAAACTTTACCACGTTTGACAAAAACATAGGAAGAAATTAACATCCATTATCAAATGCATAAATTATAAAAATAGAATTTATGACGATTATAGATTTGTTAGGATTATACCTTTCATATATGTAACGGAATATGCTAGGAGAATAAAACATATTCTCATATCTAATCAATTCTGTTAATTGAGTCGATCCTTACCAAATATGCTTGTAATGGTGATATTGAGATATGGACTCCGAACACGGCGATTTCAGATTCCTCAAAGAATTGGTGGTATTTCCTTCAAGCACTGTCCGAGAGAATCAAATAGGGTAGCTCAAAATTTAGCTAGATTTAGTTTTGATTCAAACCAAGTTATAGTTTGGGATGGTGACCCACAAGACCATGTGCTCCAAGATGTAATCTCTGATGTAACTTTGTTTTGAATCCAGGCAGCAAGTTTCACACGCACTATTTTTCTTACCAGGGTATCGAAGGGTACTGGAAGGTTTTTAATGAGGCGGTTGTGTGCTTAATATATTGTGTTTTACCCTCAACAAAAGATAATATATACACATGTAACCGATACGAGACAAAGCATCGCTTTCACATGCAAAAAAAACTCACATGGTATTAGACTAGCCAACGCAATATTAAAAAAAATATACATGTCTAAGGCCACTAACCTAGACGTGAGGGGAGGTGTTGAATATAATTGTCTAGTCTCTTCCATCAGACCAGTCTTATGATTGAATTGGCTAAAGCATGCAATTCCACGAGATGTTGATTGCTTTCTCCATGTTTAATCAAAATTTACAAACTTCGATTTCCACTAAACCAAGTGCCTAAAGTAGTTGTGAACCGAGAGTGTAATTAACATGGTATAGTAGAAAGTCAATAGCCATTTATGGGACAAACTGTTATCACCAGAATTTGACCGAGTCAGAGGTGGGCCGCGATCAAGGTGGGCTTGAAGAATATACATGGAAGGAATACATGAATCGGCCTTATATGCAAAGTTTGGGCTAGTTCGCCCGTGTATCTGTAATATAGTAGGATACGTGTCGGTTAGTTAGAGTTTGGCTCGTGCACGGTTGGGATTATTCCCACGTTAGAAAGTCTACGGACTATAAATATGTATCTAGGGTTTATGAAATAAACAACAATCACGTTCACCACAAACCAATCTAGGCGCATCGCCAACTCCCTTGTCTCGAGGGTTTCTTCCGGGTAAGCATCATGCTGCCTAGATCGCATCTTGCGATCTAGGCAGTACACGTTTATTCGCTGTTCATGCGTTGCTCGTACTGAAGCCTTTTGATGGCGAGCAACGTAGTTATCTTAGACGTGTTAGGGTTAGCATTGTTCATCGTATCATATGCTATCGTCGTGCAACCCTGAGACGTCTAGCCGCCCTTACACCTATCTTAGGTGTAAGGGCGGCACCCCGCTTGATCATTATTTAGTAGATCCGATCCGTTATGATTGCTCCTTGTTCTTCAAGGATTAGTTTAATATCTGCATAGTTAGGCCTTACAAACGGGTTGAAGTATCCAGTGGCGCGTAGGGTGTAGTTTGCTAGCCCTAGACAGGATGTTCCGGGGATCAACCTTGTGTTGGTTTTTAGGCCTTGTTTAGGGTCGGTTTACGATCACCGTGCGTGGCCGCCAGGCTCAATCACGAGTAGGATGTTCCGATTATGTGGTGAAAACCCTAGATCGTAGTAGGTCGTTTTAGCTCTATTTTGATCAAGCAGGACCACCATATATTCGTACACCTCGTACGGATCATGGGTGAATCGGCTCTTTGAGCCGATTCACAGGACAACCTGAGAGCCGATCGAGGCTCGTATTTAATGTTTATGTGTATGCCATGCAGGAAACTAAGCGAGGCACATCCATCACCTTCCTGACCAGGTATAGGTCAGGTGGCACGCCTGCACCAGCATCGGACGTGCGTGCGAGTCTTTGCGGGCCGTCGCTCGGAGGGACCAGGGCCAGCCGAGTCCTGGGAGCCTCCCGGCTCTACCGTGTTGCCCGTCGCTGCTCGCCGGTGGGTTTCGACCGCAACACATTCGGCACGCCCGGGACAATCTGCGACATCAACCGCATCGCCATCTACATCTGAGATGGCGGACGGCACTCCAGTCACGTACGAGGATCTGACCGAGGAGCTCAAGAAGAAGTATGACGAGGTCAAAGCAATCCTCGAAGCCGACCTCATCGGCTCTTTTCACGAACCCGCTCACATGGCATCGGTGGAAAGGGTTCTCACCTGGCGCGCTCGATGGAGTGGACCCGTCGAAGAACGCACCAGGTCCTGCGTCGGGAGGTTAACTTCATGGTAGCTCATTCGCTACACCGCCATTCTGAGAGCCTGGTGAACACTTTGGAGCGTGTCGCTCTTCGGGTGATCCAGGAAATCATGAGGCATCAGGTCCCAGCTCTCGGGACTTACCAAGGAGAGATGCCACTCCATCCCGTCCACCGCTGCCATTCGCGTTGCACCAGAAGTGCCGAATTCACCGGCATACGTCGTCTACAAGATCGGTGGTGACCCTAGTGACTACCAGTTCTTGCATGAGGCGCCTAAGGAGATCCCTCACGGATACACGTGCACATACGTGCCAGACTGCAGTGTGGGCACTCACAAACCAGACTGCAACAGCGGGGACTTCTGGAACAGCAGGACTTCAGCAACAGATCTTGAGAAGCAGACGTGGCTAGCTAAGTATGCCACTCCGACAAACCTCCAGAGCTCAGCTCCTGCAGTTGGCTCAGAGCTGGAAAAGCAAGCATGGCTGGCTAAGTATGCCACTCCGGCGAATCTTCAGAGTTCGACTCCTGCAGCCAGCACCGCGGATCAAATCAGTACAATCTGAGAGACCAGTTCGGCATGGTGCCGAAAAGGAGGACAATCGGCTATTCCAAGCCGTACCCCAATGAGTACGAGTTGATCCCGCTACCACCCAAATATCGGCTCCCTGATTTCTCCAAGTTTAACGGATCAGATGGTTCCAGCTCCATCGAGCATGTGAGCCGATATTTGGCGCAGCTGGGCACGATCTCAGCATCAGATGAGCTGCGTGTGAGGTTCTTCGCACAGTCCCTCACAGGATCGGCTTTCGGGTGGTACACATCGCTGCCACCGGACTCAATCCGGACTTGGAAGCATTGGAGGAGCAGTTCCACATGCGGTATCACTCAGAGGCTTCGAGGCTGGCATTGCCGATCTAGCACAAGTACGTCGAAGCGTGGAGAAGCTGTGGCAGAATACGTCCAGCGCTTCAGAACTGTTAGGAACCGATGTTATTCGGCTCGTGTGGCTGAAAAAGAAGCAGTCGAGTTGGCAGTGGTGGGCCTTGCATCACCAATCAAGGATATGGCCTCCCAAGCAGACTACCCTTCACTAGCGCACATGGTTCAGAAACTGACGTTATATGAACAGCACCACCCAGACTTGTACCAGGACAAATTCAAGCGTGCGGTAGTCTTGGTTGAAGCAGATGAAGATGAAGGGTCCGCGGGAGATCAAGAGGTAGCAGTAGCTGAATGGACTCGGGGGGCAACCCCCGTGTCCTGCAAATGGGTGAAGCCACAAGGTCCTCCTAGAGGGTTTGACTTCGACGTGACCAAAGCCGAGCAAATTTTTGATCTCTTACTCAAGGAAAAGCAGCTGAAGTTACCCGACGGTCTCAAACTCCCCACAGCACAGGAGCTGAATGGAAAGCCATATTGCAAATGGCATAACACGTTCAGCCATAACACTAACGACTGCAGGGTGTGGCGGCAGCAAGTCCAAATGGCGATAGAACAAGGGCGTCTAATTTTCAGCCAGTACGCCATGAAAGTCGACACACACCCCTTCCCCGCCGTTAACATGGTGGAGTGCACTTACCCTGGAGGGTGCCAGCCAGGATTCTCGTTCAACATCAACATGGTAGCACCTGGACACCACTCTGGTAAGGACGGGGACGAGGGCAGCTGCTCTCGTAGCAAGGACACAGAGGAAGCCGTTCCACGCGATCGGCTCCGTCACGATGGCAAGCGCTACATCACAGAGGGAGAAGTGAGGAACGTGAGATATCAGCGACCTCTCTCTGATCACCTCCTCAACAAGTATGTGAGTCAATATGACCAACGCCGACGACCCAACGACGATGATGAAAGAGATCGTCTGGCTAGGGACGCCAGGAGACATCGTCGGCATGATCGCGACGAGGAGAGATATGAGCGCCATGCCAAGGAAAAGTCAAGAGAGCAAGACGATGAGGATAGGCACTGGGACTGTCCCTTCTTCAGACACTGCTGGGATTCAGGAATGAGCCGATTGCCTACAATCGGCAACTGCCCGTAGACAGAAGAGGAAGGATGCAGCTAACGTGTCCGTGTTCCAACGGCTAGGGCCTCTCCCGCCTCGGAACAAGCACGCTGAGTCCCCTCGGGTGGAAGATCTCGAGGATTTGGAAGACGATGATGAAGAAGAAGAAGATAAGTAGCACCGGCCAAGGTGGTGCCCTGATGGACTCAGCCGTTCCCAAAAACGTAGGGTTCAACGGCTACGTGGTTTGGAGGAAGCCGAAAGGTTATACCTGCACACGTTGAGGAAGGCGCGGCCTGATCTGGCCGCTAAAATTCAGCGAACCCTGGACGAAGAGGGTCGGCCACAAAGGAAAGAGTGGCGCCCCAGACAAAAGAAAGCCGATGATGAAACATCGGCTGGCACGAACATGGTGTTTATCCTTCCGACGGAGTTTAGTGCTCCAGGATTAGACGAAGCACCTGTGGCACAACTGAGCTGCCCACGGCCAGTTATTTTTGAGAAGCCACGAGAAAGAAGCTACAGACATCTGAAGGCCCTGTACTTGCGAGGTTATATCAATGGGCAGCCTGTCAACAAGATGCTGGTGGACACCGGAGCGGCAGTCAACATTATGCCATACTCCATGCTACGTCGGTTGGGACGCTCTAGCTCGGATCTGATCAAGACCAACGTGACATTGAGCGATTTCAACGGCCAAGCGTCTCGACGCACAAGGTGTTCTGAACGTGGATCTGACCGTAGGAAGGAAAACCATCCCTACGACGTTCTTTATTGTCGATAGCAAGAGCACCTATGCTGTCTGCTAGGAAGAGATTGGATCCACGCCAACTGTTGCATTCCATCCATGATGCACCAATGCGTAATACAGTGGGATGGAGATGAAGTAGAGGTCGTCCATGCAGATGACTCAGCCGAGATTTCAACGGCCGGCATGAATGCTGGGAGACAACAGGCCAAGAGCCACTCTCAGGCATCAATTTGGACGACTGCGAGCGCATCGACGTGACAAAGGATGGGGTTAGGCTGGTCTTATCCACCGGCCTGACCGTCTAGCAAAAACAAACCTATGGACAAACGTGGCGAGGCCGATCCTTGGGATCGGCCCCAAAGAACTATGGAGGAACATTGCAAAACCTTCATTGAGCGATTCGATCAACGTGGAGGCCGATTCCAGCAATCGGCCAAAATTATCCTCACCACGCATTCTGCCTGTGTTCAACGTCGATCTAATGGGCAGCGGTTTTACGTCGGCTGATGAGCTAAAAAATCAACATTGGTCCTACCGGAGCCGACGTGCAAATACGGTGCCTTGGCTAACTACAGAGCCGATATCCGCAGTTACCTGGCAGATTCGGCTCGGGGGGCACCTAATCAGATGAACATGTGCGATACATGTGCAGTGAAATATTGGGGGCCGATAGAAAAATCGGCCAGTAAAAAAAATTCTCATGGTATACAGCCGATGCACGGACATCGACTTTAGAGCTAAGAAACAAAGCCGATGCACAGCCATCGACTCTAGTACAAATTACACAAGATCTACCAGCTGCGTGTTCAAGACGCGGATTTTCACCAAGACGGTCTTCAGTTCAGCTTCAAGGCCTTCTGCTTCCTTGAGGGAGTGAACAATGAGAGCTTCCTCAGCCGCAATGAGCCGATTTTGGTGCCCGAACTTTCTCTTCGAGGACTTCCAACCCTTTGCGCCAGTTCAGCAGTACTGTCAGAAGCGTCAGTTTTGGCATGCAAGGCAGCCTTTTGCTCATTAAGCCGTTGGTGTTTCGTCTACAATATCGGCTTTCAACGGAAGAAGAGGCGATCGATGGGGGCAAGTTTGGCTGGCTCGGCATGGTGGCTGTCTCAGAATTACCTGAGTTCAAAGCCCTTTGACTGATCTGTGCATCCTCACCGATATTCTCGCCTTGACGAGGCTCGGGGGGCAGCTGGCCTGGTAGATGCTCTGTTTTAGAAGCCGATTGGGGTGTCATCGGCTGATCCTTCGTCGCAACCTTCTTCAAAAATGGTGAGTTCTTGCAGAAGAGGATCACTGGACCTGGTGGGAGGAATTTAAGGGCTCTCTTGAAGACTCCACATTATCCACCAGATCTCAAAGTCATCAGTTGAAGAATTGAAGGATAGATTGTGAAGAACCGATGCGTTGCTATCGGCTCATTGAGCATTGGCTAAGTGAACAATCGGCAAAGTCAGTATGAAGGGGAATCGGCTAAATTAGCTTAAAGGAAATCGGCAAAATCAAATTGGGGGAAATTCTTCATTGATAAATAGGATTTCTTACATAAAGAGCTAATTGCTCTCAAAAGGAAATACTAGGGGGTACATTGCCCCATCTACTACTGCTGATCCTATGCTAAGGGTCCTATCTACGGGCCGTCGCTGCCCTCGTCGTCGCCGTCGTCGCCGTTGTCGGCGCTACTCCCGGCGGGCTCGTCGTCGCTGCCGCAGCCGGGGCCGGCCGGGCCCTCGTTGTCCTCGTCCTCCTCGCCGGCGTCATCGTCGTCGCCGGGTCGCCGAGGTTCCCCGGCCAGGGGCAGAAGCGCTTGGCCGGTGGTTCGTCGGAGGAGGTGTCGTCCTCCTCCTCTTCCTTCTCCTCCTCCTCCTCCTCGGGGGAGGTGAAGTCATCACAGGAGAAGCGATCGTCATCACTCTCCTCCTCCATTTCCCCGTCGGCGAGGAAGCGGAGGTCACTTTCCCCGTCGGTCGAGGACTTGTCGTCCTCAGACCAGACGGAGAAATCGTGACTGGATTCCTCCCCGGCTTCGATGGCGCGGCGGATGTTGGCCGCATGGGCCTCCTCCGGGTTCCACTCCGGCGTCGGCTCGCGGGAGGAGGAGGATTGGGTGGAAAGACCCGATGAGGCAGAGGAGGAAGAAGACATGGTGGCGCAGGAGGGCTTTTGGAGTGCTAATGCGAAGGGATGAAGAAGCAAACTGTTTGGAGCGGTTAAATAAAAGGGGATATAGTGGAAATTCAATGCCATAGCAGTTTCCGAGGAAGTGGTGCCCAACGAAAAAAAAATTGCCAGGTCACGCGGAGAAGTGGAAGAGGCAAGGCATCATGATGAAGGATACTGCGACGGTTCTGCCACGACATGACCCGACGAAGAAAAGGCAGAGTGATTTTGGAATTATCAATTCCAAAACCAGGGGGGCATGTGTTATCACCAGAATTTGACCGAGTCAGAGGTGGGCCGCGATCAAGGTGGGCTTGAAGAATATACATGGAAGGAATACATGAATCGGCCTTATATGCAAAGTTTGGGCTAGTTCGCCCGTGTATCTGTAATATAGTAGGATACGTGTCGGTTAGTTAGAGTTTGGCTCGTGCACGGTTGGGATTATTCCCACGTTAGAAAGTCTACGGACTATAAATATGTATCTAGGGTTTATAAAATAAACAACAATCACGTTCACCACAAACCAATCTAGGCGCATCGCCAACTCCCTTGTCTCGATGGTTTCTTCCGGGTAAGCATCATGCTGCCTAGATCGCATCTTGCGATCTAGGCAGTACACGTTTATTCGTGTTCATGCGTTGCTCGGACTGAAGCCTTTTTGATGGCGAGCAACGTAGTTATCTTAGACGTGTTAGGGTTAGCATTGTTCATCGTATCATATGCTATCATCGTGCAACCCTGAGACGTCTAGCCGCCCTTACACCTATCTTAGGTGTAAGGGCGGCACCCCGCTTGATCATTATTTAGTAGATCCGATCCGTTATGATTGCTCCTTGTTCTTCAAGGATTAGTTTAATATCTGCATAGTTAGGCCTTACAAACGGGTTGAAGGATCCAGTGGCGCGTAGGGTGTAGTTTGCTAGCCCTAGACAGGATGTTCCGGGGATCAACCTTGTGTTGGTTTTTAGGCCTTGTTTAGGGTCGGTTTACGATCACCGTGCGTGGCCGCCAGGCTCAATCACGAGTAGGATGTTCCGATTATGTGGTGAAAACCCTAGATCGTAGTAGGTCGTTTTAGCTCTATTTTGATCAAGCAAGACCACCATATATTCGTACACCTCGTACGGATCATGGGTGGATCGGCTCTTTGAGCCGATTCACAGACAACCTGAGAGCGATCGAGGCTCGTATTTAATGTTTACGTGTATGCCATGCAGGAAACTAAGCGAGGCACATCCATCACCTTCCTGAGGTATAGGTCAGGTGGCACGCCCTTGCACCAGCATCGGACGTGCGTGCCGAGCCTTTGCGGGCCATCGCTCGGAGGGACCAGGGCCAGCCGCAGTCCTGGGAGCCTCCCGGCTCTACCGTGTTGCCCGTCGCTGCTCGCCGGTGGGTTTCTGACCGCAACACAAACACACACCATAGCACTTCAAACTTTTGTTAGGGGTACTTTGGATGAGCATGCATGTCCTCATACCTTAAGAGTTCAGACTAAATACATTATTACTTAAGGTATCTCCACATGGGCCTCCAAATAGTGTCCATAATCGATGACGGGCAAGTGCTTTGGGGGCACTGGCAAAAATTGTCGCAAATTTGGGGTCGGCTGCTCACCCAGCTACCCTATACACTGGTCCAATGTGTTTTCTTTATTTCTCAAACACGATAATAAATGTTGGCTAAAATGTTTGATACGAAACTGGTACTTACTAGTTTTTTTTGGCACACATGCTTAACAAGATTCCAAATTAAAACATCTCACTCATCCAAATATCCAGGACCCTCTTCATCTTGTCCTTGTTTGCATCATTAGCTCAGAAAATCACACAACATGTATTTCAACTATCATTTCCTTTCATCGTCCCACTTATTCTTCTCCTCTAGAATCAAGTTCTTTTCCTTCTCCACCTTGCGTAACTCAATTATATATTGCTCCACCGGTTCTCCTTTAGTTTTTCCATGTCTTGCTCAAACACATGCCACAGTTGGTACCATCCTACATATATGAATTATGAACAAACTTGACCATACAAACTTACATCGCCATCATGTATTCATCCCTTCAAAGCAACGGCTTTCGCTGGCACACTGGTCGTGCATGCGGCAAGTGGGGCCAATTTTGGGTCCAAAACGTCCCTCCATGCTGGATCGGCGCTTGTCTCTAGTGCATAGTCCACCTCGGGGTACTACACATTGCGATAGCCATAGATTCTAAGCTAGGATTAAAAATCCTAAATTGAAACATAAACCCTAAATCTTCACATCGTTTGACGGTGGGGGAGGGGTAGGAGAACTCACATCGCCGAGTCAATGCTCACTAGAGGTCTCTCCATCATTCCAGATCGACATGGCGAGTGGTATAAGTGGAAAAAGGGTTACTGTGGCGGCGTGGGCGGACGGATGCATCGACTCCAAATGCCGGTGAGGAGACGAGTGTTGACGCGTAAAGCACACGCCCGTTGGGAACCCCAAGTGGAAGGTGTGATGCGTACAGCAGCAAGTTTCCCTCAGTAAGAAACCAAGGTTTATCGAACCAGTAGGAGTCAAGGGCCACGTGAAGGTTGTTGGTGACGGAGTGTAGTGCGGCGCAACACCAGGGATTCCGGCGCCAACGTGGAACCTGCACAACACAATCAAAATACTTTGCCCCAACTTAACTGTGAGGTTGTCAATCTCACCGGCTTGCTGTAAAAAAAGGATTAAACGTATGGTGTGGAAAATGATGTTTGTTTGCGAAGAATAGCAGAGAACATGATTGCAGGAGATTGTATTTCAGATGTAAAAGAATGGACCTGGGTCCACAGTTCACTAGTGGTGTCTCTCCAATAAGAAATATCATGTTGGGTGAACAAATTACAGTTGGGCAATTGACAAATAGAGAGGGCATAACAATGCACATACATATCATGATGAGTAATATGAGATTTACTTAGGGCATTACGACAAAGTACATAGACCGCTATCCAGCATGCATCTATGCCTAAAAAGTCCACCTTCGGGTTAGCATCCGCACCCCTTCCAGTATTAAGTTGCAAACAACAGACAATTGCATTAAGTATGGTGCGTAATGTAATCAACACAAATATCCTTAGACAAAGCATTGATGTTTTATCCCTAGTGGCAACAGCACATCCACAACCTTAGAACTTCTGTCACTGTCCAGATTCAATGGAGGCATGAACCCACTATCGAGCATAAATACTCCCTCTTGGAGTCAAAGTATCAACTTGGCTAGAGCCTTTACTAGCAACGGAGAGCATGCAAGATCATAAACAACACATATATGATAGATTGATAATCAACTTGACATAGTATTCCATATTCATCGGATCCCAACAAACACAACACGTAGCATTACAAATAGATGATCTTGATCATGATAGGCAGCTCACAAAATCTAACATGATAGCACAATGAGGAGAAGACAACCATCTAGCTACTGCTATGGACCCATAGTCCAAGGATGAACTACTCACACATCAGTCCGGAGGCGATCATGGTGATGTAGAGTCCTCCGGGAGATGATTCCCCTCTCCGGCAGGGTCGATCTCCTGAATCCCCCGAGATGGGATTGGCGACGGCGGCGTCTCTGGAACTTTTTCCATATCGTGGCTCTCGGTAATAGGGTTTTCGCGACGGAGAGTATAAGTAGGCGGAAGGGCAGAGTCGGAGGCCGACGAGGGCCCACACCATAGGCCGGCGCGGGCCCCTCCCTGGCCACGCTGCCCTATGGTTTGGCCACCTCGTGGCCCCACTTCGTATGCTCTTCGGTCTTTTGGAAGCTCCGTGGAAAAATAAGACCCTGGGCGTTGGTTTCGTCCAATTCCGAGAATATTTCCTTTGTAGGATTTCTGAAACCAAAAACAGCACAAAACAGGAACTGGCTCTTCGGCATCTCGTTAATAGGTTAGTGCCGGAAAATGCATATAAATGATGTAAAGTGTGTATAAAACATGTGAGTATTGTCATAAAACTAGCATGGAACATAAGAAATTATAGATACGTTTGAGACGTATCAAGCATCCCCAAGCTTAGTTCCTACTCGCCCTCGAGTAGGTAAACGATAATAAGGATAATTTCTGAAGTGACATGCTATCATAATCTTGATCAATACTATTGTAAAGCATATGAGATGAATGAAGTGATTCGAAGCAATGGTAAAGACAATGATTAAACAACTGAATCATATAGCAAAGACTTTTCATGAATAGTACTTTCAAGACAAGCATCAATAAGACTTGCATAGGAGTTAACTCATAAAGCAATAGATTCTTAGTAGAAAGTTTTGAAGCAACACAAAGGAAGATATAAGTTTCCACAGGTTGCTTTCAACTTCAACATGTATATCTCATGGATAATTGTCAACACAAAGTAATATGATGAATGCAAATAAGCAAGTATGTAGGAATCAATGCACACAAGTTGATACAAGTGTTTGCTTCTAAGATAGAAAGAAGTAGGTAAACTGACTCAACATAAAGTAAAAGAAAGGCCCTTCGCAGAGGAAGCATGGATTGCTATATTTGTGCTAGAACTTTTATTTTGAAAACATAGAAACAATTTTGTCAACGGTAGTAATAATTCATATGTGTTATGCATAAGACATCCTATAAGTTGCAAGCCTCATGCATAGAATACCAATAGTGCTCGCACCTTGTCTAATTAGCTTGGATTTACATGGATTATCATTGCATAACATATGTTTCAACCAAGTGTCACAAAGGGGTACCTCTATGCCGCCTGTACAAAGGTCCAAGGAGATAGATCGCATTTGATTTCTCATTTTTGATACATCTCAACTTAGGACATCCATACCGGGACAGCATAGAAAACACATAATGGACTCCTCTTTAATGCATAAGCATTCAACAACAGATAATATTCTCATAAGAGATTGAGGATTAATGTCCAACTGAAACTTCCACCATGATACATGGCTTTAGTTAGCGGCCCAATGTTCTTCTCTAACAATATGCATACTCAAACCATTTGATCATGATAAATCACCCTTACTTCAGACAAGACGAACATGCATAGCAACTCACATGATATTCAACAAAGGTAATAGTTGATGGCGTCCCCAGAAACATGGTTACCGCTCAACAAGCAACTTATAAGAAATAAGATACATAAGTTACATATTCTTTACCACAATAGTTTTTAAGCTATTTTCCCATGAGCTATATATTGCAAAGACAAGGAATGAAATTTTAAAGGTAGCACTCAAGCAATTTACTTTGGAATGGCAGAGAAATACCATGTAGTAGGTAGGTATGTGATACATCTCCGACGTATCGATAATTTCTTATGTTCCATGCTTGTTTTATGACAATACCTACATGTTTTATACATACTTTATGTCATATTTATGCGTTTTCCGGAACTAACCTATTGACGAGATGCCGAAGTGCCAGTTTCTGCTGTTTTTGGTTTCAGAAATCCTAGTAAGGAAATATTCTCGGAATTGGACGAAATCAACGCCCAGAGTCTTAGAATTGGACGAAGCTTCCAGAACACCCGAGAGTCGCCAGAGGGGGGCCACAGGCCCACCAGATGATAGGCTGGCGTGGCCCAAGCCTTGGCCGCGCCCCCCTACTGTGTCGTCGCCTCGTCGACCCTCCGACTCCGCCTCTTCGCCTATTTAGTCGTCCCTGACCTAAATCCTCGACCCCGTTCGACGAAACCAGAGAAAACCATCTAGAGCCGCCGCCATCGCGAAACTCCAATTCGGGGGACAAAAGTCTCTGTTCCGGCATGCCGCCGGGACGGGGAAATGCCCCCGGAGTCATCTCCACCGCCGTCTCCACCGCCATCGCTGTCTCCATGATGAGGAGGGAGTAATTCACCCCGGGGCTGAGGGCTCCACTGTAGCTATGTGGTTCCTCTCTCTTTATGTGATCTAGTTGAATATCATCTATGTGCTACTCTCGTGATGTTATTAAAGTACTCTATTCCTCCTGCACGGTGTAATGGTGACAGTGTGTGCATCGTGTAGTACTTGGCGTAGGTTATGATTGTAATCTCTTGTAGATTATGAAGTTAACTATTGCTATGATAGTATTGATGTGATCTATGCCTCCTTCATAGTGTGATGGTGACAGTGTGCATGCTATGTTAGTTCTCGGTGTAATTGTGTTGATCTATCTTGCACTCTAAGGTTATTTAAATATGAATATCGAATATTGTGGAGCTTGTTAACTCCGGCATTGAGGGTTCGTGTAATCCTACACAATTAGTGGTGTTCATCATCCAACAAGAGGGTGTAGAGTAGTCCTATTATGTGATCATTGTTGAGAGTGTCCACTAGTGAAAGCAAGATCCCTAGGCCTTGCTTCCAAGCATCGAATCTCCGTTTGTTTACTGTTTTGTTGCATGTTTACTCGCTGCCATATTTTATTCAGATTGCTATTACCACTCATACTCATCCATATTACTTGCATCTCACTATCTCTTCGCCGAACTAGTGCACCTATACATCTGACAATTGTATTTGGTGTGTTGGGGACACAAGAGACTTTTTGTATCGTGATTGCATGGTTGCTTGAGAGGGATATCTTTGACCTCTTCCTCCCTGAGTTCGATAAACCTTGGGTGATCCACTTAAGGGAAACTTGCGCTGTTCTACAAACCTCTGCTCTTGGAGGCCCAACATTGTCTTCAAGAATAGAAGCACCCGTAGACATCAAGCACTTTTTCTCGCGCTCGTTGCCGGGAGGAAAGGTGTGGTACTCACACTCCGGATCTCGGCTACTAAGCTATTTTCCGGCGCCGTTGTAAGTACTCGAAGCTATTTCCTTTAGATCCTACAATTGGATCTTTTTGTTTCTTGTTTTACACTAGTTTGGCATAATGGAAAGCAACATGGAGCTTTTTATTCTTTTTCCTGAAAGACATGGATGGTTTGATTAGAAAATTAAAAAACCCATGGAACATATTAGTATGAACACTTTGAACACCATTGTTACTAATGATATGGAAAATTTAAGCTTGGGGAAGCTGGTTTTGATGAGAATGATATTTTTAGTCCCCATTTACTTTGATGATACTTTACCTCCTATTTATGATGATTATAATGATAGTAGACTTTTGGTGCCACCTACTATAGAGAGTAAATTTGATTATGATTACAATATGCCTCCTATATATAATGATAGCTACTTTGTTGAATTTGCTCCCACTACAACTAATAAAATTGATTATGTTTATGTGGAGAGTAATAATTTTATGCATGAGATCATGAAAAGAATGCTTTATGTGATAGTTATATTGTTGAGTTTATTCATGAAGCTACTGAAAATTATTATGAGAGAGGGAAATATGGTTGTAGAAATTTGCATGGTACTAAAACACCTCTCTATATGCTGAAAATTTTGAAGTTACTCTTGTTTTATCTTCCTATGCTTGTTACTTTGCTTTTTATGAACTTGTTTATTTACAAGATTCTTATGCCATAGGAATCATGTTAGACTTAAATGTGTTTGAATTTGCTTTTTGATGCTCTCTTTTGCTTCAACTCTTATTTCTTGCGAGTGCATCATTAAAATTGCCGAGCCCATCTTAATGGCTATAAAGAAAGAACTTCTTGGGAGATAACCCATGTGTTTATTTTGCTACTGTTTTGTTGTGTTTTGGAAGTTGTTACTACCGTAGCAACCTCTCCTTATCTTTATTTTATTGCATTGTTGTGCCAAGTGAAGCCTCTAATCGAAGGTTGATACTAGATTTGGATTTCTGCGTAGAAACAGATTTCTATCTGTCACGAATCTGGGCTGTTTTCTCTGTAGGTAACTCAGAAAATTATGCCAATTTTACGTGCGTGATCTTCAGATATGTACGCAACTTTCATTAGTTTTGAGTTTTCTGATTTGAGCAACTGAAGTACCTCATTTTAAAATTCGTCTTTACTGGCTGTTCTATTTTGGCAGATTCTGTCTCTGTTTTTTGCATTGTCTCTTGTGGACTTTAAGCAAGGCTTTCTAGACATGGAGAGCTGTAGCTAATGTTTTATTGAGTTCTTGCAATGTGCCACTACAGGACTAAGGTGGATTCAAATTTTTTGAGTACTAACCCCTCTAATGAAGTTTATGAGAAGTTTGTTGTGAAGGAAGTTTTCAAGGGTCAAGAGAGGAGGATGATATATGATCAAGAAGAGTGAAAAAAGCTTGGGGATGCCCCGTGGTTCATCCCTGCATATTTCAAGAAGCGTCTAAGCTTGGGATGCCCAAGGCATCCCCTTCTTCATCAACTTATCAGGTCACTTCTATTGAAACTATATTATTTTTATTCGGTCACATCATCATATGTGCTTTACTTGAGCGTCTTTTTGTTTCTATTTTTGTTTTTGTTTGAATAAATGCTTGTGTGGAGAGAGACACGCTCCTCTGGTTCATATGAACACATGTGTTCTTAGCTTAATTTTCATGGCGAAGGCTAAACTCGGTTTCGTTAATTGTTATGCTGGAAACGGAAATGTTATGTATGTTCTGTATGATGTCTTGAATAACTTGATACTTGGCAATTGTTGTGCTCATGATTAAGCTCTTGCATCATATAATTTGCACCTATTAGTGAAGAAATACATAGAGTCGTTAAAATTTGGTTTGCATGACTGGTTCCCTCTAAGGTCTAGATATTTTCTAGTAAGGGTTTAACAACAAGGAAGACGGTGTAGAGTCTTATAATGCTTGTAATATGTTTTTATGTGATTTTTGGCTGCATCAGGTTCATACTCTTGTGTTTGTTTAAATAACCTTGCTAGCCTAAACCTTGTATCGAGAGGAATACTCTCATGCATCCAAAATCCTGAGCCAACCACTATGCCATTTGTGTCCACCATACCTACCTACTACATGGTATTTCCTGCCATTCCAAAGTAAATTGCTTGAGTGCTACCTTTAAACAATTCAAAATTTATCACCTATGATTTGTGTCAATGTTTTATAGCTCATGAGGAAGTATGTGGTGTTTATCTTTCAATCTGGTTGGGCAACTTTCACCAATGGACTAGTGGCTTCATCCACTTATCCAATAATTTTGCAAAAAGAGCTGGCAATGGATTCCCAGTCTCAAATTAATTAACATTCATAATGTTACAAAAATTATCATTACCAAAACCAGGGGGGCATGTGTTATCACCAGATTTTGGCCAAATCAGGAGGTGGGCCGTAAAGGAGATGGGCTTGAAAGATACACGTGGAAGATCTCTGAAGCGGCCTTACACGAAGAGTTTGGGCTAGATTGCCCGTGTATTTGTATTATAGTAGATCGCATCTTAGATTAAAAGTTAGAGTTTGTCTCGTGCACGGTTTATTATTCCCACGTTAGAAAGTCCCCCGGACTATAAAATATGTATCTAGGGTTTATGAAAGAAACAACAACCAACGTTCAACCAAATCAATCTCGCGCACGTCAACTCCTCGTCTCGAGGGTTTCTACCTGTATCATAAGCCGCCGATCGCATTCATGATCTGTGCAGCAGGTTTCCAGTTGTTCATGCTGCTCGCATCGGCCTTTCGATGGCGAGCAACGTATTATCTTAGATATGCTAGTAAGTAGCATTGTCCGGGGACATATGCTATCGTAGTGCAACCTCAGATATCTAGCCGTCACACCCCATCTGTAGGGGCGGCACCCCGCTTGATTATTATTTAGTAGATCCGATCCATTATGTTGCTCCTTGATCTTCAAGGATTAGTTTAACATCTGCAATAGTTAGGCCTTACAAAGGGTTGAGGATCCAGTCAGCATGTAGGGTGTCGCTTGTTGGGGTCCAGGACAGATGTTCCTGGGATCAACTCGTGTTGGTTTTAGGCTTTGTCTAGGATCGGCTTACGTATCACCGGCAAGGTCACGAGCCCACCGTGAGTAGGATGATCCGATTATGCGGTGAAAACCCTAAATCGTCGTAGAGATCGCATTAGCTTTATCTTGATCAAGCAGACTACCCATATTCGTGCACCTCATATGAATCATGGGTGGATCTGCGCCTGAGCCGATTCAGCCAGATAACCCGAGAGCCAATGAGTTCTGATTAATGTTTACGTGCACACATGAAACTAAGCGAGGTATCTCCATCACCTTCCCGACTGTGTATAGGTCGTGGCACGCCCTTGCATCGCATCGGACGGTGTACTGCAGGCTTTGCGTCGTCGTCGGAGGGACCGGTGGCCAGCCGCAGCCTTATGTTGTTCCCGCTCTGTCAGGTTGCCCACGCTGCCCGCCGGTGGGTTTTGACCGCAACACATTCTGGCACGCCCGGTGAAATCATCTACATCAACCACATCGCCATCTACCTCTGAGATGGCGGACGGCACTCCACGTACGAGGATCTGACCGACGAACTCAAGAAGAAGTATGACGAGGTCAAAGTCCTCCTCGAAGCCGACCTCATCGGCTCTTTCCACAACAACCCGTTCACATGGCATCGTGTGGAAGGGGCCTGGCGTCGATGGTGCACTCGCGGGATAGACCGCCCCGTCGAAGAACGCACCAGGTCCCCGGGGCAGAGGATCAACTACTTGGTGGCTCACTCGCTACACCGCCACTCTGAGAACTTGGTACACGTTGGAGCGTGTCGCTCTTCGGGTGATCCAGGAGATCATGAGGCACCAATACTCGCCGTCAGGACCGGCTCTCGGGACGCATCAAGGAGAGTTGCCACTCAGCTCCCGTCCACCGCGCTATTTGCGTTGGCACCGGGGTATGCCGACCACCGGTATCTGCTGCCTACAAGATCGGTGACCCTAGTGACCGCCAATTCTTGCATGAGGCGCTAAGGAGATCCCTCACGTGGTACATGTGCACATGCTGTGCCATCATGTGTAATCGGCGCTCACAAACCAGGCCGGGCGACATCGTGTGGACTGAAAGCAGAGGAACGGCCGCGAATGATTCCAGAAGGCATTTACACCAAATATGCCACCCGACGAACCTCCGTGAGCTCCGCCCCCGCAGCTGGCTCGTATCGAAAGCAAGCATGGCTGGCTAAGTACGCCACCCCCGGCGACCTTCGTAGTCTTAACTCCGCAGGCCACATTTGCAATGTGGATCGACCGCACGACATCAGAGACCAGTCCGGCATGGTGCCTAAAGGAGGGCAATCGTCATTCCAAGCCGTACTCCGACGAGTACGAGTTGATCCCGCTGTGCCACCTAAATATCGGCTCCCTGATTTCTCCAAATTCAGTGGATCGGATGGTTCCAGCTCCATCGAGCATGTGAGCCGATATTTGGCACAACAGGAACGGCCTCGTTGTTCCGATCCACTACGCGTGAGGCCCTTCCCTGGTCAGCCTCACGGACGGCTGCGGTACACCCGTTGCCACCCGTATTTTCGATCCGACTTGGAAGCAAGCGAAGAACAGCTCCATATGCGCACTCACCCGTGAGGTTTCCGAGTCCGCCTTGCCGATCTAGCACAATACGTCGTGGCGTGAGAAACCGTAAATGCATCACATCCAACCGCTCAGGAATCTTAGAACCGATGTTATTCGTTCGTGTGGATCGAAAAGGAAGCAACTGAGTTGCGCAGCGGGCCTTGTAAAGACCGTCAAGGACATGGCCTCCTGCTGCACACTACCCTCACCGCGCACATGGTTCGTAAACCGGCTCGCATATGAACAGCGCCACCTCGGACTTGTACTGTGACAAATTCCAAGCGTGCGTAGTCCCGTCGAGGCGTAGGGAAGACGGTCTCCGCGGGAGATCAAGAGGTAGTGCAAAGTGGCTGAATGGACCCCGGGGGCAACCCCGTGTCCTGCAAATGGGTTAAGCCACCAGGTCCGCCCAGGGGTTTTGATTTTGATGTGACCAAAACTGAGCAAATCTTCGACCTCCTACTCAAGGAGAAGCAGTTGAAGATACCCGAAGGTCTCAAATTCCCCACGGTTCAAGAGCTGAACGGAAAGCCATACTGCAAATGGCATAACTCGCTCCCATGCCACCAACGATTGCAGGGTGTGGCGTCAGCAGATCCAAATGGCGATAGAACAAGGACGCCTGATTTTCAACCAAGACGCCATGAAGGTCGGCATACCCACCCTTCCCCGCCTGGCACATGGTGGAGTGCACTTAGCCCGAAGGTTGCCACCAGGTCCTCGCTCAGCATCAACATGGTAGGACTTGGACACCACGCTGGCAGGGATGGAGACGAGGGCAGCTGCTCTCGTAGCAAGGACACAGAGGAGGCCGCTCCATGCGATCGGCTCCGTCATGATGGGCGCTACGTCACGGAGGGAGAAGTGAAGAACATAAGATATCAGCGACCCCTCTCTGATCACCTCCTCAACAAGTATGTGAGTCAGTATGACCAACGCCGACGATCCAGTGATGATGATGAAAGAGATCGTCTGGCTAGAGAAGCCAGAAGACATCGTCGGCATGATCGCGATGAGGAGGAGCACGAGCGCCGTGCCAAAGGAAAATCAAGGGAGCAAGACGACAACGATAGGCACCCCGGGATCGCCTTCTTCGTACACTGGATTTAATGAGCCGATTGCTCCACAATCGGCAATTGCCCGTAATGCAACCTAAGAAGAAGGAGGCAGCCAACGTGTCCGTATTCAAACGTCTAGGGCCTCTCCCAACACAAAGCAAACGCGCTTATCCCCGTTGGAAGATCTGAGGATTCGGGAGACGAGGGAGAAGTAAAGAAGAAGATAGTACCACCGTCCAAGGTGGAGTTCCATGGGCTCAGCCTATCTCAAAAAAAGCGCAGGGTTCAAGCATTGCGGCTTGGAGAAGCCGAAAGGTTATACTTGCATATGCTAAGGAAGGCACGAATTCGATCTCAAGCCACAAGGAAGTTCACGAACCTCGGACGAAGAGTGGGCTCACTTTAAAATGGAGTGGCACCCATAAAAGAGAATGATGATGATGCCACTGCTGGCACGAATATGGTGTTCATCCTTCCTTCGGAGGTTAGCCCACGATTATATGATGCACTCAAGGTGGACGATAGGAGTGCATCGACATGACAAAGGATGAGGTTGGGCTGGTCTTATCCACCGGCCTGACCGAGTAGCAAGAACAAACTGAGAACTACATGAGAAGCCGATCCTTTGGATCGCCCAAATTATCTACGAAGGAACGTTACGAAACCTTCATTGAGCGCTTCAATCAATATGAAGGCCGATTCCAAAGACCGGCTGTACCATCTTCACCATATGTTCTGCTTACATGTAACGTCGATCTACCGGGCGGCGGTTTACGTTTCACATGGTTTCAGGAAATCAACAACATTATCCTACCAAAACCGACGTGCGAATATGGTGCTCCGGGTTAGACTCACAGAGCCGATATCCGCAAGCACCACGCCCGACTGGGGCACTCTAAACCAGATGAACATGTGAACATGTATATAAACACATAAGCAGTGAATAAAAATGATTAGAAAAATCTCGTCAGTAAAAAAAATCTCAGCCGATGCAAGGATGACTTCCAACTCCTCTTTCTCGCAAAGTTTCCAAGTCTGCCAAAGACAATGCAAGCAAGCATATGACGTCAAGGGTGAGTCCAACAAAGGGAGCATACCTCCTCTAGGACCATGAGGACGGCCGATGACGTGGCTGCTGCTATGGCATTTGCTCTGCATGGACCAAGGTGGCGGCTTGATCAATGTCACTTGGGGGCTGTTACGCCGTAGGTTTAGTCTCACAAAGATGATGAGCCGATCCTCGATCAAAGAAGCAAAGGAGGAGTTGGGAAGCTATTATATTTGGGGCCTTAGTTCAAGGAACAGATTTGGTTGATCTTTCCAAGTTTTCAAGACAATTGTCTCTTCCAAATCAAGAGGCTCGGGGGCAGCTTGCCCTGAAATATCTTGAAATTCGAGAGCCGATTTGTTTGGAATCGGCTGGTTCTCGCATTATAACTTGAAACCGATGGCGACGCATTTGGCTTGCTTCATGAGGCTTGGGGGCAACTGTTCAAAGGTTCTTGGCTTTGGGAGCCGATTTTGTTGGAATCAGCTGGCTCTACATCGCAACCGGTTTGAAGAATGATGCTTTTGTTACGTATTTATCGCTTTCAGCATCCGAGCTGATTCAGCAATAGTCTGCTCTTTAAAGACGCCCGTCAAGCTCAAATCACGGCTCACAGGCCGGCTGCACCCAGTGCTATCATCGGCAGAGCTGGCTAACTTGGAAGGATGACTGGAATTGGCCTCGTCTCGCAGTTATCGTGAGAGACCAATGCGTGGCCCCATCTAGTCATTGAGCATTGGTTAGGCTAACAATCGACAAAGTCAGATGAGGAAAAATCGGCTAAATCAGCATAAAGGACATCGGCAAAATCAAAGGAAGTTTTTCATTAATAATAAAATTTCTTACAAAGAGAAGCCGATTGTTCGACAAAAGGGGACAGATTACTACTGCCAACCCTATGCTAGTAAATCCCTACTCTAAGGGCTGTTGCTGTCTTCGCCGTCGCTGGGGTAGCTGCCGTCATTGCTGCTGTCGACGAGTTCCTCGTTGCTGCTACTGTGACCTTCAGCAGAGGCTTCTTCCTCATCATCATCATCGTCCTCGTCTGACCAAGCCCAGCCCGGATGCGCTTTGGTGGTGGTTCGTCGGAGGAGGTGTCGTCCTCCTGTTCCTTCTTCAGGTCGGAGGAGACGTCTTCTTCTTCGTCGTCCTCTTCTTCTTTGGTGACGGAGGTGAATTTGCCCCGGAAGGGAGGGTCGTCGTCATCGCTCTCCGCCTCCAGTGCTCCGTCAACCAGGTACCGGAGGTCATCTTCCCCGTCGGTTAGGGGCATGGCCCCATCTGACCAGACGAGGTCCTCACCCTCCGGCACGAAGTCGAAGTCCCACTCCCGCTTGTCCCAATGTTTGGGAGCCCGGCGGTTGTACTCCATCTGGTCGTGCTCTGGAACCAACTCGCTTGAGGAAGAGGATTGGAGAGAAACGGAAGAGGAGGAAGAAGACGACATGGCTATGGAAGAAGAGGGTTTTTTGGTGCCGATGGCTGGAACAGAGGAAGGGGATGAAGAGGGCTAATCGATCGGCACGGTTAAATAAAGAGGAGCCTAGTAGAGATTTAATGCCAGCTTTCCGAGGGGATGGAGCCAGAACTGTCAAATCGTGCAGAGAAGGTGAGAAGGCAAGTCATCATGATGAAGAATACTGTGGTCTCCGTCCGCCACGACATGACCCTTCGAAGGAAAAAAAACAGAGTGGTTTTGAAATTATCATTACCAAACCACGGCATGTGTTATCACCGTATTTTGGCCAAATCGGGAGTGCGGGCCGGTAAAGGAGAGATGGGCTTGGAAGATGGCACGTGGAAGATCTCGAAGCGGCCTTACACTCTAAGAGTTTGGGCTAGATTGCCCGTGTATCTGTATTATAGTAGATCGCATCTTAGATTAAAAGTTAGAGTTTGTCTCGTGCACGGTGGGCATGCCTCAATTAGAAAGTCCCTCGGACTATAAATATGTATCTAGGGTTTGTGAAGAAACAACAACCAACGTTCAACCAACAAATCAATCTCGGCGCATCGCCAACCCCTTCGTCCGAGGTTTCTACCGTATTCATGCTGCCTAGATCGCATCTTGCGATCTAGGGCAGCATAAGCTTCATGTTGTTCATGCGTTGCTCGTATTGAAGCCTTTTTGATGGTGAGCAACGTAGTTATCTTAGATATGTTAGGGTTAGCATTGTTCTTCGTATTATATGCTATCGTAGTGCAACCCTTGCATGTCTAGCCGCCCTCACACCTATCTTAGGTGGGGCGGCACCCCGCTGATCATTATTTAGTAGATCCGATCCGTTACGGTTGCTCCTTGATCTTCAATGATTAGTTTAATATCTGCAATAGTTAGCTTACAAAGGGTTGGAGGATCCAGCGGCATCGTAGGGTGTCATTTGCTAGTCCTAGACAGGATGTTCCGGGGATCAACCTCGTATGTTTTTAGGCCTGTCTAGGATCGCTTACGATCACCGTGCGTGGTCACGAGGCCCAACCGTGAGTAGGATGATCCGATTATGCGGTGAAAACCCTAAATCGTCAGATCGCATTAGCTTTATCTTGATCAAGCAGCACCATATATTCGTGCACCTCATACGAATCATGGGTGGATCGGCTCCTTGAGCCGATTCACAGGATAACCTGAGAGCCGATCGAGGCTCGTATTTAATGTTTACGTGTATGCCATGCAGGAAACTAAGCGAGGCATCTCCATCACCTTCCTGACCAGGTATAGGTCAGGTGGCACGCCCTTGCATCAGCATCGGACGTGTGTACCAGAGGCTTTGCGGGCCGTCGCTCAGAGGGACCAGGGCCAGCCGCAGCCCTAGGTTGTTCCCGGCTCTACTGTGTTGCCCGTCGCTGCCCGCCAGTGGGTTTTGACCGCAACAACCACTAGTGCCACAAAGGCCTTTGGTGATCTTATTGGCGCATACCACGGTGGGGTCTTCGACTGGGGTGCCATGGTATGTTATTGTTGGACGGCACCCGAGGATTCGCTTATCCATGGCTTGAGAAAGCAAAAATGGGGAGGAGTGTCATCTAAATAAAACTAAAATAAAAAGGCACTCCTTCATGGTATGAGATTGTTGGCAGGCACCCGAGGATTCGGTTAGCCATGGTTTGTGAAAGCAAAGGTTGGAAGGAGTGCCACCCAAAAATAAAAATGTCTAATGGGAGCCGCTCTTTGAAGGTTTGTCTGGCAAGGGGGTTAGAGTGCCCACTACCATTCGTTGACAACAAAAATAAACACCTCTCAAAATTTTACTTTTTATGCTCTCTTATGTTTTCAAAACAAAGCTCTAGCACAAATATAGCAATCAATGCTTCCTTCTGCAGGGCCTTTCTTCTACTTTTATGTTGAGTCGGTTCACCTATTTCCTTCCATCTCAAGAAGCAAACACTTGTGTGAACTGTGCATTGATTCCTACATACTTGCTTATTGCACTTGTTATATTACTTTGCATTGACAACTATCCATGAGATATACATGTTACAAGTTGAAAGCAACCGCTGAAACTTAATCTTCCTTTGTGTTGCTTCAATGCCTTTACTTTGAAAATATTGCTTTATGAGTTAACTCTTATGCAAGACTTATTGATGCTTGTCTTGAAAGTACTATTCATGAAAAGTCTTTGCTATATGATTCAATTGTTTAATCATTGTCTTTACCATTGCTTTGAATCGCTGCATTCATCTCATATGCTTTACAATAGTATGATTAAGATCATGTTGGTAGCATGTCACTTCAGAAATTATCTTTGTTATCGTTTACCTACTCGGGACGAGTAGGAACTAAGCTTGGGGATGCTGATACGTCTCCAATGTATCGATAATTTCTTATGTTCCATGCTTGTTTTATGACAATACCTACATGTTTTATACATACTTTATGTCATATTTATGCGTTTCCGGAACTAACCTATTGACGAGATGCCGGAGGGTTGTCGTTTTCTGCTGTTTTTGGTTTCATAAATCCTAGTAAGGAAATATTTTAATTGGGACGAAATCAACGCCCCTGCAGTCTTAGAATTGACGAAGCTTCTGCAACACCCGAGAGTCGCCAGAGGGGGGCCACAGGACCATTAGAGATTACTAGGCTGGCGCCCAGGCCTTGTCCGCGCCACCCTACCGTGTCGGCCGCCCGTCGACCCTCCGACTCCGCCTCTTCGCCTATTTAGTCGTCCGACCTAAATCCCCGACCCGTTCGACTCTAAAAACCCGAGAAACCATCCGTAGCCGCCATCGCAACCCAACTGGGACAGAAGTCCTGTCTCCGCACGCCGCCGACGGGGAATTGCCCCCGGAGTCATCTCCACCGCCGTCTCCACCGCCATCTTCACCGCCATCGTTGTCTCCATGATGAGGAGGGAGTAATTCACCCCCGGGGCTGAGGGCTCCGCTGTAGCTATGTGGTTCATCTCTCTCTATGTGATCTAGTTGAATATCATCTATGTGCTACTCTAGTGATGTTATTGTGCTACTTATTCCTCCCGCACGGTGTAATGGTGACAGTGTGTGCATCAGTACTTGGCGTAGGTTATGATTGTAATCTCTTGTAGATTATGAAGTTAACTATTGCTATGATAGTATTGATGTGATCTATGTCTCCTTCATAGTGTGATGGTGACAGTGTGCATGCTATGTTAGTACTTGGTCTATTTTGCAGATCTATCTTGCACTCTAAGGTTATTTAAATATGAATATCGAATATTGTGGAGCTTGTTAACTCCGGCATTGAGGGTTTGTGTAATCCTACACAATTAGTGGTGTTCATCATCCAACAAGAGGGTGTAGAGTAGTCCTATTATGTGATCATTGTTGAGAGTGTCCACTAGTGAAAGCAGGATCCCTAGGCCTTGCTTCCAAGCATCGAATCTCCGTTTGTTTACCGTTTTGTTGCATGTTTACTCGCTGCCATATTTTATTCAGATTGCTATTACCACTCATACTCATCCATATTACTTGCATCTCACTATCTCTCCAAACTAGTGCACCTATACATCTCACAAGTGTATTAGTGTTGGAGACACAAGAGACTTCTTGTATCATGATTTCTGCAGGTTGCTTGAGAGGGATATCTTTGACCTCTCCCTCCTGAGTTCCATAAACCTTGGGTGATCCACTTAAGGGAAATCCTGCTGTTCTACAAACCTCTGCTTGAGGCCCAACACTGCCTACAAGAATAGAAGCACCCGTAGACATCAAGATGGTGGACACAAATGGCATAGTTTTGGCTCAAGGATTTGGATGCACGAGAAGTATTCCTCTCAGTATAAGGCTTTGGCTAGCAAGGTTGTTTAAAGCAAACACAAGTATGAACCGGTGCAGCAAAACTTAGATAAGAACATATTGCAAGCATTATAAGACTCTGCACACTGCCTTCCTTGTTGTTCAAACACCTCACCAGAAAAAATATCTAGACTTTAGAGAGACCAATCATGCAAACCAAATTTCAACAAGCTCTATGGTAGTTCTCCATTAATAGGTGCAAAGTACATGATGCAAGAGCTTAAACATGATCTATTTGAGCACAACAATTGCCAAGTATAAAATTATTCAAGACAATATACCAATTACCACATGAAGCATTTTCTGTTTCCAACCAAATAACAATGAACGAAGCAGTTTCAACCTTCACCATGAACATTAAAAGTAAAGCTAAGAACACCAGTGTTCATATGAACGAGCGGAGCGTGTCTTTCTCCCACACAAAGAATGCTAGGATCCGATTTTATTCAAACACAAACAAAAATAAAAACATACATACGCTCCAAGTAAAGCACATAAGATGTGACGGAATAAAAATATAGTTTCACTAGAGGTGACCCGATATTGTCGATGAAGAAGGGGATGCTTGGGCATCCCCAAGCTTAGATGCTTGAGTCTTCTTTAAATATGCAGGGATGAACCACGGGGGCATCCCCAAGCTTAGACTTTTCACTCTTCTTGATCATATTGTATCATCCTCCTCTCTTGATCCTTGAAAACTTCCTCCACACCAAACTTAAAACAAACTCATTAGAGGGTTAGTGCATAACTAAAAATTTACATATTCAGAGGTGACATAAGTGTAGGGATACGTTGCATAGAAAATAAAAAATTTCCTACCCGCGAGAACGTAATCCAAGCCAAGATGCAATCTAGAAGACGGTAGCAACGAGGGTTTATCGAGTCTCACCCTTGAAGAGATTCCAAAGCCTACAAGAGGAGGCCCTTGTTGCTTAGTGAGATCGTTCACTTGCCGCTTGCAAAAGCGTCGTAGAAGATCTTGATCACGATCCCTCCGGCGCCACGAACGGGCAACACCTCCGTACTCGGTCACACGTCCGGTTGTTGATGAAGACGACGGCCACCTCCCCGGCGGGCAGAGGAAGTAGTAGCTCCTCTTGAATCCGACAGCACGACGGCGTGGTGTCTGTGGTGGTGAGAAATCCAAACGGAGCTTCGCTAAGCGTGCGGGATGTGGTGGAGGAGAGAGGCCGCTAGGGTTTGGGGAGAGGGGGTGGCCGGCCACTCAAGGGGGGCGGCCAGGTTGTGGTCTTGGTGTGGCCGGCCCCCTCCCCTTGGCCCCTCATTATATAGGTGGAACACCCAAGAGTTGGTCTACAAGTCTTCGAATAAGACCCCAAACCAAAACCTTCCATAACTCATGAAACCTACCCAAGCTAGGACTCCCACTAGAGGTGGGAGTTCCACCTTCCTTGGGAGGGGGTGGCCGGCCCCCCTTGGGGAGTCCACTTGGGACTCCTCCCCTTTAGGGTTGGCCGGCCATGGGAGGTGGAGTCCCACCGGGACTCCGCCTTCCTTGGTGGTTTCTTCCGGACTTTTCTAGAACCTTCCATAGAACCCTCATTTTATTCATATAAAATGACATCCTATATATGAATCTTATTCTCTGGACCATTCCGAACCTCCTCGTGATTCCTGGGATCTCATCCCGGGACTAACAAACATTCGAACTCCATTCCATATTCAAGCCCTACCATTTCAACATCCAACTTTAAGTGTGTCACCCTACGGTTCGTGAACTATGCGGACATGGTTGAGTACTCTCTCCGACCAATAACCAATAGCGGGATCTGGAGATCCATAATGGCTCCTACATATTCAACGATGACTTCAGTGATCGAATGAACTATTCACATACGATACCACCCCTTTGTCACGCGATATTTATTTGTCCGAGGTTTGATCACTTCCGTATCACTCTATACCTTGTTCAACCTCGTCTCTTGACAAGTACTCTTTACTCGTATCATGGTTGTGGTCTCTTATGAACTTATCCATATGCTTGCAAGACATGAGACGACAACTCCACCGAGAGGGCCCAGAGTATATCTATCCGTCATTGGGATGGACAAATCCCACCGTTGATCCATATGCCTCAACTCATACTTTCCTGACACTTAATCCCACCCTTTATAATCCACACCATTTACGCAAAGGGCGCTTGATGTAATCAGCACCTTTCCAGATAAGTGATTTATATGATCTCATGGTCATAAGGACTAGGTAACTATGTATCAAAGCTTATAGCAAATAACTTAATGACGTGATCTTATGCTACGCTTAATTGGGTGTCCATTATATCATTCACATAAATGACATAACCTTGTTATTAATAACATCCAATGTTCATGATCATGAAAACGATGATCATCTATTAATCAACAAGCTAGTTATACAAGAGGCTTAATAGGGGACTCCTTGTTGTTCACATACACACATGTATCAATGTTTCCGTTAATACAATTATAGCATGGTATGTAAACATTATCATAAACTCAAAGATATTATAATAACCATTTTATTATTGCCTCTTGGGCATATCCTCCAACAGTTTCCCACTTGCACTAGAGTCAATAATCTAGTTTACATTTGTAAAGATATAACACCTTGGTCTTCCGGTGCTTTATCATGTATTGCTCACGGGAGAGGTTTTAGTCAACGATCCGACACGCCGTAAACGTATGCATTTTGCAATTCATTTGCGTTCAACGCATCACTCATTTCCAAATGAGTTGGCATTAAATATGTTTGGTCTTCTGGTGGAACCTTAATTCCGCGGTCTGAAATATGTCACTAATATTGTCACACACAATATAGCTTCAAAGTTCTGACTCTGTCGGAACTACACCAAGCTCTCAAAGAACCTCTTGACTTAACATCCTTTGCCATTGTCAAAACAATGACATACTCTGCCTTCTTTCACAATATTTAGAACTCTTCTAAATCTAGCATAGACAACTTCTAGCTCATTGTGCTACTTTTAAAAACACTTAGTCTAATTTGAGATTGAAATTTTATTTTCATATGTGACAAAACAAATATCGGTGCAACACCTTACATCAATTTGTTTGTCATTTCTCCATACAAAACTATATATATATCCTTGGTTCTTCTTAAGTACTCAAGAATATTCTTACTGTTTTTCAATGATCATCACATGAATCATTTTGGTACATGCTCATAACACTTTTAAGAGCACATGACATCTGATTGTGTACATATCATTTGTGATCTATAATCACTCATGTGTTTTACTCATTGAGTGTCAGATACACTCAAGTCTTGTTAAAACTTCACATGACAAGAACATTTTCTTAATATTTCTATATTGAACTACTTCAATATCCATTCTATGTACTTTGACTTAAACTTATTATGTGTTTCAATCTATCTTCATAGATCTTGACACTAAATATGTTTCAGTTCATATCCTTTCATTGAAGTTTAATTTTCAATGAAACCTTTAATCAAGCATATAATTACATCATTTATAACCAACTATATGTCATCTACATAAGTATTATAAATATGTCTCAGCGCTCCCACTTAATTTCTTGCAAATGCAAGTCTCTTCATCGTCTCTGATGAAATCAAAAACTCTTTGACTATTTCATCCGGTGAAGATTCCAACTCCGTGATACTCACTTCATCCAATTGAAGTTTGTATACTTATCTAGTATTCCACGGACCAGCAAAACTCTTGGTTGTATCTTGTATACACCTTTAATACATACTTCTGATAAGTAATGTATTTTGCCATCCTACTGGCATATCTCATAAAAGAAATATGTAGCAATTACTAGAATAATCCACATAGACTATAAGCATTGCTACGGAAGATCTAATCTTATCGTAGTCAACTTCTTTGAACTTTGTCGTAAACAACTTTTCGACAAGTCAAGCTTCTTCAAGGATATTTCATCCAAGTCCATCAATTTTATAGATCTATTTACTTTCAAAAAGTATTTATCTATCTTGGATTTCATGGCGTATAGCCATTTTAACGAAGTCAGGGCCCATCATAACTTCTTTGTTTGTAGTTGGTTTATCATTGTTCAAAATCAATACTTTGTCCACAAATCATTTATTTGATCACAAAGTAAACCATACCTACAAGGTTCAATATGTACTTCGATCTCCATGGCTAAAACACTTGTAGTCATGGGAGCCATGATCATCGTCGCTTCCGAAACCAATTCCGATGCTGCGCTACTCTGATCATTATGCTCAGGTTCATAAACCTTATCAAGTTCTATTGTCCTCCCACTCAAATACTTCGCTAGAAACAATTTCTTGGAAATAAGAAACATTGACAAACACTTTTGTCTTTGTCTACATAGTGGGAAGAATTCCCAATCCTCTCAGATAACCAACAAAGACATTCATCCGATTTTGGTTGTAAACTTATTTACTTATGCTATGCATACCAAAATTTTAAGAAAAGACTATTAGGATTCATACCCATGCCATAACTCGTATGGTGTCATTTCAACGGATCATGATGATGCTCTATTAAGTGTAAAAGCGGTAGTCACTAAAGCATAATCCACAAAATATAATGGCATCAATATTTTATCTCATCATTGATCCAACAAGGTTTGGATACGTCTTTTGGATACTTTATCATCACTATGATACTCCAAGAAACGTGAGTTGTAGAATAACTTCATAACTCTGCTAAAACTCGTAATTCAAATATTTTCCCAATGATCCAATCATAAATATTTGACTTTTCTATTACGATGATTTCCACTTCATGTTGAATTTATTTGAATCTATTCAAATGTCTTTCCTTATCGAATATATCCACATATATACTCAATTCATTGTTTGAAGTTTTCATGAAGTAGAAGAATCTCCCGCACACAACTATGCCTAGTGAACCACATACATCATCATGTATTTTTCCACTAAGTTTGTTGCCCGTTCAACTCTTGGCCTATGAACGGTATTTTAATCATTCTCTTTAGAAAAGATTTGCAAGCGCCAAATGATTCAAAAATCAAATCAAATGACTCCAAAATCCATTTGCATGGAGTTCCTTCATGCTTCCTTTCTAACATGACCTAAATGGTTGTTCCACAAATAAGTGGAATTCAAATCATTTGCCTTATGGCATTTTAGCGTCATTGTTATGTATGTGTGTTTCACCATTAAGATTTATAATAACTTATCCATCGTACATAGAGTAATGTCATAATTTGAACAACTCATTGTTTTCATTTGACCAGAGCAAAATAACAATTATTAGTTCTTTATTATAAATTCTAAGTGGCTAGATAGAATACTAATGATCTAAATATAATAAATACTTTATTTTGTTCTAGACGTGCATTCCTATCATATTCTTTGTCAGTCACTTAGGCCATTGTATTCTTGTATTGCGTTGTTTTGTATGACACTTCATACCAACCAATATGGTACAAATACCCAAGAATTTCATTGTGTGACCAAACTAGGAATACAACCATAACATGTATATCATTTATATACACCTAAGCTAGACTTTCTAGTCTTTTCTTTTCTTTTTGCCAAAATATCTTTTGCAGTTTCTCTTTTAGCTTTCCTCATTATTCAGAAAAACAATTCAACATCAATAACTTTCTAGGTTTGTTGGTCAAATACCAATAACCTTGAGGTTCTTACTTTGAAGTTGATCATCATATGACAAGTGTTTCAGATTTCACTATTAGTAACTTTGTAATATGATGAACAATTTCAC